>OY997596.1:57610753-58810753 GCA_963921825.1 Erodium maritimum | reverse complement strand
AGCACCCTCGCCTTGCCGAATGAGTCTGAGGTGGTCCAGAGGGGGGTCGGTCGGTTGTACCGCCCCTCTGGACGTAAGGTGGCAGCGGTTCCACCAGAACCCTGCTCAATATTCCCTTACCAGTTCAGGGGTCAGAAATCTCGCGCTTTGGAGCTCTACCTCTATCATTCAAGATAGGACGACACACGCTGACAACCTGGGGATACTCGTTCCACCACTATGAGAAGCTACAACGGACCTGCTCGATCGTTGAAAACCCGTTTGGAGCCGCTGCATCGGTGATCTCTGAACGTTGTCGCAGTACTACCCTCTGAACACCAATGGATTCTACAAGAGCACGTTCACTCTCCATTCAGTTTTATACTATTGTCGTACTTTAAATTTCCTTATTGATATGTTTGCATGGTATAAATATTTCATAGTTATAATATTCCTAGAAAAAAAGCTCATTATTATAACATTAATATATACAAATAAAGAGTATAACACAACTAAAGAAAAAGTTGATGTAGATGCAGTGTATTTATCATATTTCCATAAAACTCACTCTGATATTCGTTCACCTGCAATGAGACACAATTTTCTCTGACGTTTTACAAAGCAGATATTGGTTGTAATGTTCTCTAACTATTCCGAAATTTTTGGCAGTACATAAAGCTAGTTGAGACCATGTGTTCCTGCTACCAGCATTTCAACATACACGAAATAAAATTGACATTTCCCTGACAAATTCTTCTTCCATAGTATATGAGCATAATACAACTTCCATTGCTCAAATGAAGAGATGTTACGTCTAAAAGGACAGAATGAAACACATTTTTTCTAAAATTCTTTTATGGTCATGAATTTGAGTCTTAGATAAATGTCAAGCAGATTTGATCCAATAAAAATCTTATTGATTTATTCTTAAAAATTTATTGATACCCACTTTCCAAAAACTAACGTACAAATTTAGTATGTGTCAACTCGGCAAACTACCATAACATCCTTGTCAATTTTTGAGGAGCCAAGAAGAACAAAAATCATGTACTATACTCTTTTTGTTTGTTTTACCTATAAAAACATTCGCAAACAAAACTTTTAGACTCGTGCGCAACCTTATTTTCTCCAAAAATTAGGGTTTTGTAATTTGGTTTTAGGTGAGCGGCGGCGATGACGTTTTTGGCTGTTTTTGACCACCAACAACGTGGGAGCAAGGAGGAGAGCAACGGGGGATCCAGAGGGTCTGGCCGGTCTGCGAGTTCTCCTTCTCTTAAGCGGTTTTTGTCCCGATGCGCTTCACCGAGGGCGTCATCGGAGGAGGGCATGATTCAATTCTCCACTCGAATGGAGGAGGCGGAGCATTCTGCGACGACCCAAGGTTTGGGAGGGAGATCGCAGGGACAATTGATGGCGTATAGGCGTGGTCTGGTGAGGCGAACTCTGGCGCTAGGGTCGGGGCCACGCCAGGGTCGTGTGGAGCAGACGGTGGAATTTTCGCCGAGATCGAGCTCTCCAACGATGGGGTTTCAATGGGGTACCGCCATGATGGGGGTGTTGGTGGTGGAGGACGAGGCTAGGGTTCAGGCCGAGTCGAGTAGAGATTGAGTTCAGTCGGGTCCGACCACCCTAGTGAACGTCTCCTCCAGTACGGAGACAGGACAACCGGTGATGGTGTCGTAGGAGACGATGACTGCGTGGAGAAGGAGGCCGGGCAAGGAGTCGGCTAGGATTCATAGGTCCAGGAGCAGCATGGGTCGGTGGGCCCGGGACTGTTAGCCGATGCACGAAGGACATGGAATGGGCCATGGGCAAGGGTCGGTCCGAGGTCATCTAGTCGGCCTGTTAGGGAGACGAGCTTGGGTAGCAACCCAAGGCCGCATTAATGTAGGATGATGCGAGACGGGTGGGTCAGAGAACTGCGTTGATGTGTCTGTCCTACTGGACTAATAGGGAGATGGACCTGAGCGCCACCCCGAGATATGGGTCGGGGCCATTCGATGGGTGTGCCAAAATTTTTAAAGGGCTAGGCCCGACTGTTCGGTCTGGTCTTTATAAGGGCTCGTACCCAACTTGGGGGTGGGTCGGGGCTAAGGGTATGGACGGATTATGGATGCAGGGCAGGTCCAAGAGTAACCCGAACTCGGTTAAGTAAAAACCGAATATAGGGGTTCTCGGAGCACATATGGGCTTTATACAGATAAAGGAGGTCGTCATTTCGCCATCGAAAGTTGGAGGACGAGGGCCGAATTTCGCTTTCGCCTTGACAGCAAAGGTGCTTACCACTCACACATTCTACTAGAGGACTATATCCAACCAAATGGAAGACATGTGGGGTATGAGGAACATGGAGGCCAGACCGTTGGAGGACGGGGTCGTGGCATTCTTTTACAAGACGGACAAGGAACAGAAAAGAGTACTGGTTGTTGAACCGTGGCCTTTTTAGACTCGTTGGTCATTTTTACTGATCTTCGGACCCACACGCGACCGGGGGACATGATATTCACCCATTTCTCGATTTGGGTGAGAGTGTCCAATCTCCCGGTTGGGGCATGGGACAAGGAGGTGGCGTTCCGGCTGGGCAATGCCATGGGAGCTTTCCAGGGAGTGGATACAGATGCAGAGGGGATGTGCTGGGGCGACTTTATGAGGATTCGAATTCTGGTTCAGACTATCGAAATCTCAGGTATGTACACTGCTACACATCTCATATGAACACCTGCCAGATCACTGCTTTGGGTGTAGCTATGCGGGTCATCTTTTCCCGGCCTGTCCAGTGAGTAGTGGAACAAAAGGACCTTCTTTGAGATCCTCGGCGGATCCGCGTACGTCCTTAATGAAGGCCAAACATGGGAAGATGATCCCGGGGACGAACTGGACATATTTGGGGGGGGGGGGGGGTGTCTGGAGTGCCATTTTTCGGCTATTTGCCCCAATGGTTCCAAGTAATGAGAAAAAGGCGACCAAGGAAAGAGGCCCAATGGCAGGGGTCGCACGACCACTGGTGGATCGCTCCTTTCTAGATCGTCATGGGAAACCAAGAGGTCCGGCAGGTCAGCAGAGAGAACCCATATCAGTCTTAGCGGGGGGTAAGAGATTTGTGAGGGATGGCGTGGAGGAGGACTCGGAAGGCTCTACCTGATCGAATGGAGCATCATATGCAGCGACGGGGGGCAATAAGCACTCTCACCTCACAGAATGAGTCCGAGGTGGTCCAGAGGGGGGGGTCGGCCGGTTACACCGCCTCTCTGGATGTAAGGTGGCAGCGGTACCACCAAGAACCAGCAATGTACTCCCCTACCAGCTCGGAGGTCAGCAATCCGGCGTTTTGGAGCCCTACCACTATCAGTCAAGGGAGGACGACGCACGCTGACATCCTGGGGGCGTATTTAGTCCAGCAGTATCTATATCTGGTAAGTGGTCAGCTCGATCCTAGCTTCCGTCAGTCTAGACTCTCTGTATCTGTGTCGTCAGATGCTACCGCAGTATCAACCTCCAGACACTTTCAGGAAGTAGTCGAAAAATTGAGATCTTTATTATTCTGTCTCAGTATCTTCTATCACAGGAATTCGTTTTATTTTGGTTATTTACATTCATCTACCTTGGTTTAAGAGTTCGATTCACCCCACAAATAGGAGTGTTTGATTATTAAGTCGACTTAAAGAACTCGAATAAGTGAGTTTGGTGTTAAAACAGTAGTCAAACAAAGGCTCTAAATTGAAGTCCTTGTTAAACAGTAGTCTTTGTTATTTCTATCACTACCATATATATAATCCTCATCAATTATTGCATCCGTGTTTCTCTTTATACCACTACTACCAGTCTGTATACTATCATCTAACTTTCTCACCAAACAAGTTCCTTTATGTTTTATGTAACGTTTTATTCCCGGTACGCACTACCACCTAAAGTTCTTACCAAACAACATAGCCCCATGCATAAATACAACCGTGATCAATTCTTGACGATCCACGAAGAGTTACTATGATGTGTGTAACGAAGAAGAAGCAGAGGGAGGATCGTCTCTTCATGTTCGGCACTACCACTCTCTTCGTCTTCCTCCAAATGATCCTCATGGTCGAGGGAAAGGTTCACTACCATGATTTTATCGTAAGTATACGAATGTAAACTCAAAATTGAAATTTGCATGGTTTAAGGGTGTTTAGCTTTGATTTAGTGTCGTCGTTTGTGAAAAGTTCTAAAGGCGATTTTTTCTCTTTTATCTTGTATTTTTCTTGAAGTTGACGGATAAAAACTTTACGAGGTCTTGTGTGACGAAGAGCATGTTTGTGGTGAACGAACAATTCCCCGGGGAGACATTGTATGTGCGTAAAGGGGACACTTTGTTCGTCAACGTTCAAAACTTTGGAAGATCTGACGTGACCATTCACTGGTAATGGAGCATTAGAGGATGACCGGAATTCGAAATTAGGAGAAACACCAAAAACACGCACTCGAACGACCGTTTGTAGCACAACGTGTTGTTTTTACATTTTTTTAAATGTACCGATAACTTTTCTTTATTATCATAAAACGACAGTTTGTGTTAACTTGGATGGAAAGTCCCTCGAAAATTTAGAAATCCCTGAAATACCCCTACTCCCAAAGTCTAAAAAACTCTTTCCGGGCCATAAACTGTAAACCATAAACCCCTAACTCATTTATCTTGTTCTTCCAACGAAGTGTAATTTAGGGTTTTAGAGTTCAAGGAAGTTTTTTTTAGGGTTTGGGGTAGGGATATTTTAGGGAATTCTGAATTTTCCGTCCAAAATAATGGAAAATTTTGAAATTTATCGGAAACTGTCGTTTTTTCAATAAGAAACGAAAAATAAAAGTACTTTTGATATAAAAAAAGTTAAGGACATCATGCTTGAGCTACAAAAAGTCATTTGGAGCATATTTTTGGAACTTCTCCTAGAAATTAAAACATGTCGACTAATACACGACAAAAATATGTGTCAGGCACGGTGTGAATCAACCGGGAAATCCATGGTCGGACGGTCCCGAATACGTCACCCAATGCCCTATCAAGCCCGGCATGAACTTCACGTATGAGGTTATATTTAGTACCGAGGAAGGAACGCTCTGGTGGCACGCTCACAATGACTGGACGAGGAATACGGTTCACGGTGTCATCGTCATCTACCCCGCCGAGGGAAGCACCACCCCTTTTCCGGAGCCATATGGGGAGCAAGTACTTATTCTAGGCAAGAGATTAATTATAGCTCAATTACCTTGGCATAGTAGATTTATGTGAATTAATATTTACTAAGGTACTATACTTTTTTAGGGTCTTGGTACAATTATGATGTGAACTTGGTAGTTAAAGAGGACATGAAGACCGGAGCTGATATGCCAGCGCCAAATCATGGCCTCATCAATGGTTTACCAGGAGCCGTCCCTGGTTGCTCTCAAGGTACTCCAATCATTGATTAAGTATCATGCATATACGATAATACAAATATTTAATATAATATCTTACCAAACATTTATTTATAAAATAATTTTTTGATATAATTTTTTTTATAATTTAATACTCTGTTGAACATTTATTTGTAAGATAATATTCCGACATAATTTTTTTGTAATATAATAGTCTGCTAAACATTTAATCACAATTTGGTACCTAACCGTTAACTTTCCGTTATTTTTCCATCCAAAGAGTATAAAAAGTCTAAAATACCCCTCGTCATCAAATGTTGAAAATACTTTTCATTCATCTTCAAATTTGCAAAATACACCATAAAAAATCAATTTTGATAATTTGAAGATGAATGAAGGACAATTTTGACATTTCATGATGATTGATGTTTTGGACTTTTTACATTCTTTGGATGAAAAAAATAATAGAAAGTTGTTATGTACCAAACTGTGGTTAAATGTTTGGCATTATATTATATTGCACAAAATCATGTCAGAGTATTATCTTCTAAATAAATGTTTAATAGGGTATTATACTATAAAAAAATTATGTTAGAGTATTATCTTGTAAATAAATGTTTGACAGGATATTATATTCAAATTTTCCCTAGATAATATACCGGGATAATGATACAAAGAGGGTATTCATTTTTCATAGGGTGTAACATATTTTTTGACAATGATAACAAATGTTTCGAACTCTTTCTTTATTATACTGTGTAAATCTGTTTTAATAGACGAATTTATCCTTCAAAAAGTTTGATTTTAAAAATCTAATATATCAAAAATACAAAAAGTTTCACCTCTATTAATTTTCGTCTTTTTTGGATACAAAAAGAAAGAAAAATGAAAATTCTTGATTTTTTTTGGCTGAGTGTTTCAAAAGGTTAAAATCGTAATTTTCAATAGATTTATAGGGAGTGGAACAAAAAAAATCATAATTCCCTACTTTTTTTCACAGTTATAGGAAAAAGGATACAAAAAAACTGAAAACCTGGCATTAGTATTGGAGATAATTACATGTAACTATAACTAGCTATATGTCTTGATTTTCATACAAGTACTTTACCTAATAAATTGGATTCGTTGTATCGATTTTCACTTCACTCCCTTGTCCTTTTAAAGTAACTGTTGGTGGGCCGAAAGTTTGTGGGGCCTTGGTGGTTGGTTTTTTGGGCCTGTCAGATGGTCAACTGTGGGTAGACACTATTCTTGTTGGGTAGTTTAGTTTTTTTGGGGTTTCATTTTCTTCCCCTTTTGTTTGGGCTTTATGTGGACAGTAGTTTGTTCTGTTTTGTATCCTTCTTTTATCTCAAACGAGGTTTTTTTTTATAGGGATGACTCTGGGTCCTAACCTTCTTGAACGTTTCGTTTTGACGTCCTAACCCAGACCAACGTTTCGTTACAGTTCCATACACGAAAGGTTTGAACTTTTACAAAACCTGATATGAACCGTTCAAATTAACAATTTCGTTAACATAGGAAGTGAAAAGTCGAAACTACAATTCCATTCACGTTAACCTTTCAGCTTCTCTTTCCCAAAATAATGCATTATTTTGAAATTCAGTGTTGAAAAATTGTTGGATATGTATACTAAGTGTTCTAATTGCATGTTTAACGAGCATGGGGAGCTAAAAGGTTAACGTGAATGGAGTTGTAGCTTCGACTTTTCACTTCCTATGTTAACGAAATCGTTAATTTGAACGGTTCATATCAGGTTTTGTAAAAGTTCCAACCTTTCGTGTATGGAACTGTAACGAAACGTTGGTCTGGGTTAGGACGTCAAAACGAAACGTTCAAGAAAGTTAGGACCCAGAGTTTTCCCTTTTTTATATAATATTGCCTTGCTGATAAAAAAATAACGTGAAATTTAGAGAACTTAAGGTATCATCCAGGCGAAGGTTTTAGTTAGAATATAGAATAAAACATACCTAAATGTGATTATTCCCTACATTTTTACGGTTATCCTTGATGTATCATCCGGTTCAAGCCAGATGTTAATGTATACTATTCCGATATTTTGATGCACACAGACGATACCTTTCGTTGGGAGGTCGAACACAATAAGACCTATCTACTCAGAATCGTGAACGCGGCGATGAACCCCGAACTCTATTTCAGCATTGCCGGGCACAATCTCACGGTGGTCGGGACAGATGGCACCTACTTAAAGCCCTTCGAAACTACCTACGTCATGACTTCTCCCGGACAAACCCTAGACGTGTTGGTCACTACAAACCAGCCCTCATCCTCGGGCCAATATTACATGGCCGTGAGAGAATTCGTAAGTGTACTAGAAACTAGAATAGAAATGCCCGTGATGAACGCAACGGCCGTTCTCGAGTACAAGAACACTATGAATCGAGAAGACGACAACGAAAACGACAACAACGATGATGTAGTGTTTCCGGAGGGCCTTCCTTCGTCTACTGACCTCGATGCCGCTTACAATTTCGTTTCCCAATTCAAGAGCCTTGCCAATGAAGCTTACCCGATAAATGTTCCTACGAACATCACGACTAGTATGTATGTCACGGTTTCTCTCGGAGAGGTACCTATGAATGATGGTGTCGAAGGTAGCTATGGTCTCGGGGCCAGCTTGACCAACATAAGTTGGAGCAACACCGAAACGGACATCCTACAAGCATACTACAGGTACATCACTAGCTCATTATACACACAAAATCACGTTACATTACCTTCAACTTCAAAACGCTACGATTTTTATCCTCGAGTTAGGTTTTGTTGTACCGTTAGAGAGCAGTGGCAGAAAACAACAATTTTTTTAGGATGATATAGGTACACTCGAGTCAAGGTGTTTTAGACATTTTGGACGGATTTTAAAATTGCTGTTTTCCGTCACTATTCACTAATGGTGCCACAAAATGTAGACTTAATTACATTTAGTACCTTTTATGTATTGGTAACACACATTTAGTATCCATTATGTATTGGTAACACACTGGACAAAATTTTGGTCAAGTTTACGTTATTTTGATGATTTGTGATCAATTCATAAGACATGTAATTGTTTTGTTACCAATACATAAGAGGTATTAAATGGTTTTTGTCCGATTCATAAGGGTACTAAAGGTGTATTACCAAAACATAAGACCTCTTATTGAACATTATAAAATTTTGGGGTATTAAAGGTGTGTTCAATTCAAAAGAAGTACAAAGAATAATTATTTCAAATATAAATTAAAGCTAATGAATATCTCAAGGAGTAACTGCAAAATAATACTACGATGTATTCACTTTTTGTAACTTTTAGCCTCTTCTTTAATAAATGCATAAGCGTGTTTTGAACTTATCTTTTCGTTACCTACTTTTCTTGAATGCTTCATCTTTGGACATACAAAGTGGGGACACAATAATTTAAAAGGGTAAGGTAAGATAATCATTTTGAAAAGAATTTACACGTGTAACAAAAATGCAAGTTCAGGCAGTGTTTATGTAATTATCAAAGAAAGAGGCCACAAGTTGTGGGTGGTAGCCGTTGTTGTGATATTTTTTTTGTTGGAGAGTCTGTAGCTACACTCTCTTCTTGTACTCCTCTTCCTCCTTGAGAGAGATTTAATTTAAATATGTTTTGCTGATCAAAAAAAAGTTGCCAGATATGAGTGACTGGAGTATTTTTTTTTTGCAATTATCCTTTATCTTAATTTCACAATTAATATTCCAATAATAATATTCCCCATCAATATATTCACAATTATCCTTTATGTTTTGTTTTACAGCAACATGAGTGGGGTTTTCACTGAGGATTTCCCAGATAAACCACTCTACTACTACAACTTCACAGCAACTGACACTGGAGATAATACCCGGGTTGCAATGAGGGCTACGAAGGTGAAGATGCTCGATTACAATGAACAAGTGGAGATTGTTTTTCAAGGGACTAATGTCGTCCACGCTGCGGAAGATCACCCGATGCATCTCCACGGGCATACCTTTTATCGGGTTGGGTTCGGATCTGGAAACTTCAATCCTCTTCTCGATCCCTTGTCTTATAATTTGATCGATCCACCCGCTGTGAATACTTTCATTGTGCCAGCAGATGGTTGGGTTACCATCCGATACACAGCTGACAATCCAGGTACATTATACATGTACAAGTAATTTGCAAAATAGTCTTCAAATGGCAATTAGCCTTTATTTTAATTAGAGTTAATTTCATCTCAGTACCCTAAAATTTTCATATTTCACTTCAAAACCCTAAATATTTTTTTGTGTCACCTCAGTGGTTTAAACTTTCATTAATCTATTTAGAGTGCCTTAAATCTTTTTTTTGTCACCTCAGTATCCTAAAATTTCATTAATTCTATTTTAGTACCCACCGTTAACTAACTCTAAATTTGGTTGTTAGTGAGTGGTATTATGATCATTTTACTTGTTTTGGATGGAAAATCAGATGGAAAGTTAATGGTGGGTATTAAAATGAAATTAATGAAAGTTTAGGATACTGAAGTGACAAAAGAAAATTTAAGATAATGAGGTGACACAATTTTTTTTAAAGAACTCTAAATGAAATATAAAAGATTTAAAATACAGAGGTCGGATTATCTCTTTTAATTATTATGAATTACGTTTTACCCTTAATGAACATACCCAACTGGGCAAGACACACCCGATTGGGTGCCCTTCATCAAAGGTAAGATAAAAAAAAATTATTCAAAAAAATGTTGGTTTGTAAAGAGTTTATCATTTGAAGAAAATTTTACAAATTATCCCCATATACATATATTTGTTTCGACGAGGTTATTAATATTAATGTAGCCACTAAGGTTGTATAAATGGGTATGAATATGTAGGAGTATGGTTGTGGCATTGTCACTTGGACAAACACCTGAGTTGGGGTATGAACACTGTTTTTATAACGAGAAATGGAGGCACACCGGAGTCTACTCTACGCGATCCCCCGCCGAACATGCCTTCTTGTAACTCTTCTCGTATTTTTAGCGGCCGTCCGCGATCAGACAACTCCTTTTAGATAAGGGATCGAATTTACAGTCATATCATATTGCCGATGAGAATCACATGTATTGTGTGTATTGTTTGTTGAATAATCAAAATCGTATAGTACTCTTCATTTGTAGCCTCGACATCATCTTCATTTGGAGCCAAACCTTTATTTAACCGGCAGATAGTACTCTGCAGGGAAATTGAATCTTTAATAAAATTCAAGTTCAGTCTTCGTTTCTTAATCACTTCTTTTTTTATCAGCAGATTTTTTTATAAAGACCAAGCCTTCAAAATGAAGAGCAAAACTAAGGAAAACCCTTGGGACAGTACACATACAAACAAAAGACACCTTGCATAAGGTTCCTAGATTAACATAGTATGTATCCTATACCAACCCAACAAGGGGCTGGCAAGTGGTCTCAGTACCAAATTTAACTACCTTGAAGTGAACCTTAAGCCGACAAGGGCAACTAACTGATCCAAAGACCAGGAACAATAAACAACAAGTACACCACAAAACAAAACTAAAACAGGTCTTAAAGCACCCTGATTTTACCGACTTCCACACCCAAAGAAGCCACCAAACAGTGCACCACAACTCCGAAAATCAACAAAAAGAAGTACCTCCTATCCCTAACTCAAAACTGACTGCAAACCCGAAACAATGCACAAAGCCAACACAGCTCACGACGGCCAACACCTCAAAACCGTGAGCCCGAACCAACAACAGTGGTTGAGAGGGGAAGGAATAGAGCAGATCGAGTTGAAGAGAGTAGGAGAGATACACTTACAAGCAACACTACACCTTAATATTCCTATGTTCGTAACTACATCTCACGCGAGTTGAAGGGAGTAGGAGAGATACACTTCTCAACTGTTGCCTCCCCTTTGACCTCTTCTCCACGGTTAAGAGTAGAGAACTCTTGAATTGATTTGTGAACCACGAAGGTCCTTTTATTTAAATAGAGAAATGAGCTCAATGGCTCTTACGGACACTCTTTACGAGAAATATTACTCGTACACTATACTTGGCTTAATTCATAACACACCCGAACTTTAGAACAACCTTCAACATATATAGACAGACCAACACGCATGTCTCGTGCTCCTGTGATACTTTTGAAAGCTTTTTTGTTCTGCTCGTGATCCTTGGCTTCGTAGACGAAGGAAGAAGACAAACAGTAGCATTGAATCTTTCCACCAATCATGCACGCACACGTGGCTTTCAACAAAAAGCAACAACGGCTCCAACCATCTAAACACGCCGTTGTAGTAATGCCCGTTGATCTCAAGCTCCACGGAAAAGTCACGGTCGCTAAGTACGTCTTTGAATAAGTGGACGACGTTGAGAACGTTGATGTCACTGTTTGAGCCAACCGTTCTGAAATACGAATGCCAAATCCATAAATCACAGGATGCTATAACTTCCAGCATTATGGTTGGACAGCCGTAGTGATATCCCCGACCAAAGCGACCTTGCATCTCGGTTGAAAAATTCTTCCACTCCCAATGCATGCAGCCAAGGCTCCCAATCAGCAAGAGATGACAGGACATGAGTTCGGAACTGAGTTGAGCTCACCAGAACGACCCCCATGAACGCACGAAACTCCACCACAGAAATGCCAGATTTGCAGAGAACCGCACCGGACCTGCAGTGAACGATGTCGAGCTTCCAGATTGGACAAGGACAACGAGGTTGGGCAATGTCACTAAAGGTTGGATGCAGAGGCAGGCTAAAGCAAATAACCAACCTGCGGTTGGAGAGACAGTAACGACGAGACCGGAGAAGAGTCGTGTCCTAGCTTCTCCCCTGAACAGCGGAAAGAGAGGGTTACCGGAAAAGAAGAAGTTTCCTATAGGACCAAAGAGATGGAGAAGGTAAGGAGAAGAAAAGAGGGATGAGGTGGATGCCACCGATATGATCTAAAGCCAGAGACCGTGACCGTCGTCGATAGAAGTGAGAATCTTGTGGAACCAAGGGAGACTTGAGAGCTCCAATATATTCTTATTTGTGATGACTATTTTGATCGGAGGTTGGATTAACTGTGTCTTTTCTTAATTGTGTTTTTTTGCATTGATGGTCTGGAAAAACAATTTATTACTGTATTGTAAAAGCTAAAAATGTCCTGTTATTTGTGCTTTAGATAGGATGACCCATGCGGTGTTTTTTGGTTGCGTGCTCCTCAAGCAACGTTCTTTCCCCATCAAACCCTAGGTCGTCGGCCCCTTAAATTTGTCAAGACCAAGCTCTGGCTCTTCCGTTCCCGGGCGGCGCGTTTTCTAGGGTTGCGCCTTCACCATGTGTTGCTGCGACCCGGGCCCTGGTTCCTCCTCTTACTGGCGGAGTGGGCTCTAGGGTTGCCTCCTCTTCACGGTGCGAGTCTCTTCTCCCTATCGTTGTGTGGTCTAAGGTTGTGACTAACGCCATCCAACGTGCCTTTACAGCGGCCCTCGCAACTCCAGGAGGGATGTCGAGGGACCAATCAAGGCACTTGGATCGAGACGAGCTCTCCCGTTTAGGCAAGGGCGGGGAAACAACCCCGCCAAGAGGAATAAAAAGCCGACAGAACATCAAGGACTGGCCTTGAGAGGAGTCCCATGACGATATATTGCCTCCCACCATCACTGTTGTTGAGATCTCTAATTTCTAGCACCCCCTTCCCCCCTTCGTATTTTGTCTCTGCCCATGGGGCTTTCAAATATCGTTTGTGACGGTTCTGGTGGAAAAAAGTTCAGTGAGCCATCGCTCTTTCTGTCTGACCTTAGTGGCCCGAGAGCATGTTCCCTGGCGCACATCGATGTTCTGATATAAATTTTATAAAATTGCAACTTTCGCTCAAAAAATTAGCAATTTTCTAATGCTACTTAAGATTTTGTTTGGGTTTCATTACTGCGAAGTGTTCTGTTTATTGAATTTTTGGTCTCGTAGATTTAGTTGAGCTTTGTTAGTAATTGTACTAGTTTTAGAGCATCTACAGCGATGCGGCCTGTGTTGTGACGCGCGAACCAAATCGTATTTTTGCGGGAGGCGGGACGACACGTTGTGGGGCATCATTTTTGTGGCCTGCGAACCGCAAAAAACGGTTCGTTCAGCGGCCCACAACTATCGCCCCGGAAACACGGGTCGCGGGTCGTGCGACCCGAGTCGCAACACCATCCTCTCTCCACTCGACACGTGGCCATCCCAGTTTTTTTCAAATACATAAATCATATTTAACTAAAGAGGATTAGTCCAAAATTAAAATATAAAAAGATAATTTTACACTACAACAAATATTAGGCAACATTTAAAATGGATCCAATATTTTTTGCCATGATGTACGATGTTTTTCGATCATCCGAGATTGTTTGGAAGGGAAAATTCGTACTTTTGAAGTCTGATTGATTGTTTTCTTTTTGTTTTAGGGTTTTAGAGGGATAAATTAAACATTCAATGCAAT
Organism: Erodium maritimum; assembly: GCA_963921825.1. Classification (NCBI taxonomy): domain Eukaryota; kingdom Viridiplantae; phylum Streptophyta; class Magnoliopsida; order Geraniales; family Geraniaceae; genus Erodium; species Erodium maritimum. The sequence continues at coordinate 58,796,948 of OY997596.1, read as the reverse complement.
TATTAATTATTTTCTTGTGTTAATATTATATATAATTAATTTAATTTATTATTAATATTTTTATCAAATTTATATAACGTTTAATGTTTTAATAAAACATTTAATTAAATCAACAAATATCACTTTAGCATACAGTCAGCATCCACTCACAATCTGGACCCCTATCTGGTTTGTACCATTGTAGAGCACAGTCTATCTCAAGGCCTGCAAACCATAATTTTGCACAATCAGCATACGGTTTGATCATCTGATTTGATCATTCGGTTTGACCCATTATACATGCTCTTAATGCTGAAAAGTATATGGTGTGATGGTTTGAAACAATTAAGTTTTTAACTACTTCTATTCATGATATTAATAAAATTATCGAAATATCATTATTAAAAAGGATTTTGTCAGTAATATATTGTCAAGCCAATTCTAATAAATAAAAAAACTAAGGTTCTTTCTGTCAACGTCGTCTAAGGTCATGACAACCATGGCTATTGCCATGGCTTCTGCCATGACCCCTCTTCTCTTACTTGCTCTTTGTGGTCGTGCTTTCGACATCAGATCTTCTATGCCTCTCCTTGTGAATTCGGCTAAGGTTTTTTCTGCTAGGACTCCTTTCGAGTCGCCTCTAGCAACTACGACGTTGGCTCCCTCCCGCCACCAATGACGTGTCTCCCGATCATGGTTTTCGTTTGGCTCACCTCAGTATCGGTCGACCTCACCACCCCGGAGCCCTGCGGTCTCCCTGTATCGGGTCATCTCTCCCGATCAACCCCCGCTATCGCTGAAGACGCCACCGACGCGTCCTCCTCCCTGGCCTCCACCACTACACCCTCTAAAGTCGACGTCGTCGTCTCTAACACCACCTCTTCCCTGACCTCCACCACCGCACCCTCCTCGAACCCTCTCTCGATTATGGATCTGGCTAATCGGGTGGATCCTTTTTATTTTACCTGACTTTGTCTTTACATGGTCAATGACGAAAGGAATTCAGTGCTCTAGGGACTGGCCCTGGGAAGGGTCCTTGGTCAGAGCTATGCATCCCTCTGAAACTGATGTTAACAGGTTCGATCGCACTCTCTAGAATATGCAGCGTTTAGGCAATAGCTTGAGCAGTCCTAGTCAGTTTAGAAATGGATGATAGAAGGTTCGGTCATACTTTACTGTGCATGCAGCGTTTAGGTAAGACCTTGAGCAGTCGTAGTCAACTTCGCCTAGTTTTAGTTCTAAGTTGCCTTTATGGCACCACATCCAATACCGTTAAGGACGATTATGTTATGAAAAGAATAGCGAACTTAATTAGTCTATGTATGTTCTTCGTGGTCAAAGAGTCTCTGATGCACTTACTTGTCATTGCAAATATCGATTAATGAAAACTACACCTTTTAGTAAAAAAAAGGATTTCGTTTAAGATTGGCTTTTAGGGTTTTCTCTCCTATCTCTTTACGTGTCTCTTATTTTTTTTATTTCTTTTTTGTTTGCCACTCACCGATCCAGTCATGAAGCTCCAAGAATCCATAGCCCCCACCTTCTTCTCTTGCCTCGATACTACCGAAACCTAATCTCATCCCACGTGATGACCCATCTTGATCAGGCTATGCTACCCACACAACCTCACTCCCTGCGACTCCCCATTGCAAGCCTTCGGCACATACCAACGACATTATCAAATGCTCACGACCTAGGTGTACAGTAAGTCCATCACCGATCTCACGAACCAATGGTCCGGTGATACTAGGCTCGACTGGACAACTAGCTAACCAGCGAGACCCATCCTTTCTACCATCGACATCTCCCTGGCTGGCGTATCCCAAGAGACGACTTGGATCCCTAAATCCACTCCCCCATCAATTGACATGCCCGTCCACGTTAGAAAGGAAACCTCGGCGAAAGCAGCTCACCCTCTGATGGAGGCGCTGTTGGCCCTCCAAGAGGGATTCAACGCCCTCAAGATGGATGTAGAAGATCTCGCATCTAGAGAGAGAAGCTGTGACTTCTCTCTAGACGCTTCCAAACCCTAAGCCAAACTCACCCGCCTTCCTTCTTCCTTGACCGCCGGTGGCGGCCCCTCGGGGCTGTCGCCGGTGGTCTTCTTCTCCTCTTACCCTTCTCTCCCCTTTCCCGTCTTTCCCTCAACCTTCCCTCCTTCCCCCTTCCGGCCACTCTGGCTTCTTCTTCCTCTGTTACTTTGGGAGCTCAGATCTACTCCTCGGCGCCTTTTGGAGTGTTTCTCACCGTCTTTGGTCATCCGGTTGGTGTTGGCCGCCAATGGGTTTTGGAGTCTTCAAGATCTGAGAACGGGGAGCTCAGATCTGGCCTCAGATCTACTCATCGGCACCTTTTGGAGCTGTTTCTCGCCGTCTATGGTCATCCGGTGGGTGTTGGCCGCCGATGGGTCTTGGAGCCTTCGAGATCTGAGATCGGGGAGCACAGATCTGGCCTCAGGTATGCTCTTCACTTTCCCTTCTGTTCGCGCCCCCTGATTCCTGACGCCAACGCCTCTATTTTGAGGCTTGGTCGTTGTCTCTTCCCCTCCTGGCCGACCAGTTGGTGTTGGCCACCGTCGGGATCTCCTTCTCGGATATCGGAGAGACGGGATCTAGGTTTACTTGGCTGTGTTCTCCTTGGCCTTCGCTTTCACTATCCCCTGGGTTACTTCCTAAACCCCCCCCCCCCCCCCCCCCCCCATCAACTTCTTTTCCCGACCATGGTGGTGTGGTTCGGGGCTCACGGCCGTCGTTTACTGGCGTGGGTTGTTTCAGCCTTTGGCTCTGTTGAAGTTGTGGGGATTGGGAGCGGTGGGGTTTCATCTTGGGTGTGGTGGATGGTCTAGCTCCAAGGGAACTTGCTAAGTTTTGGGTCGACGATGGGATTCTCCCGGAGTTGGGGTTCCTTTGCCTTTTGTGGGTTCCTTGCGGGTTGTGGGGTTTGAAGAGTTTGGTGGGAGTTGCTTGCTCGGTGGTTCTGTCTGGGGATTGGCTCCGTCGTATTTGGGGCTGGCTTCTCAGCGTCTGGGCTTCACTTCTCGTCTCGGTGTTTTGGACCGGTTCCTGTATTCCGGCCGTGTTTGGTCGTCGTTGCTTTATGTCAGAGAAGTGGTTCCGGCTGTTAGGTTGTGGTCTTCGGTGGCGCGGGGTTCGAGGACCTTTCTTTTCTTTTCGTTTTTTAGGTTTTTCGTTGGTTTGGACCTGGTTGTCTTGGTTTGCCCCTACTGGTCCTGTTGGATCTTTTTCTGTTTGAGCTAGGCCCTCGTGTATTAGTGCTTCATTTTTGTTATCTGGGTGTAGGTATTTGTTAGACCCTTGTTTGTAATGTTTGGTTGGCTTTTAATCCCTGTTTGTTGTGTAACTTGAGGGGTAATACCCTCGACCATGATTTTCACTTTTGAAATCTTGGTCTTTTATAAAAAAAAAAACTTGTTGATAAAAAAAAGATGGATGTAGAAGAGTATCGGGTAATTTGTATCCCGATGAATCCAACAACAGATCACACCCGTGGGAACACAACCTTTAGATTAGCGGGACGCTTCTACACGATTCGTAACTGTGAACGAGGCTCCATTGAGAGTTTAATGCAAAGAGTCTGGCATCATGCCGATCTTGCTATTAAGGACCTGAGATGAGGCATTTTTGGCTTTTATTTAACCTCTCAGTAAGAAAAGAATAGATACAAGAGAGGAGACCCTGGTCTTTCAACCAGGCTCCTTTGATCTTGGAGGAACTCTAGCCAGGTATTAATCTGACCATGTTTCCATTTTCCAGACTCCAAATGTGTGTCCTAGTGTCCGACCTACCCTAGGACAAACTCACGGCTAAGACGGGTTTCCAGGTGAGAGAAGCCTTTGGCGGTTTTATGGATGTTCGCATAGACGAATCCGGTCTCGCATAGGGAAGCACTCTTAGCGTACGGTTTTGGAAGGAGTTGGCCATGCCTCTTCGACGAACCATGCTTATCCTTGTCAAAGGACATCAAACACTGGTTCAGGTCCGTCTGCAATATGTGCGTCTTCCAGACTACTGCTTTCACTATATATGTACATGTCATCAGGGAGTCTAATGCCCTTGGTGGGGCCATGCGGATCCCATTTAGTTTCACTGCTTTCATCTAGGTCCCCCTCCCTCCCGTCACATAGGCCAACTGCTCCACCAGGATCCACACCCCCCCGTAGGAACTCCAACCTTCCACTCCGGTACAAGTGAAGTCGAATGCATGTGTCGCACAATCCCACCCCTCCACCTCCCATAGCCGTGGGAATAGGACCGAGCGAGACAACTACAACACATGACCTCTTACCTAATTAGAACCCAATCGTGTCTGGTGAAAATAACCTCCAAGCCATGATGGCCACCCACACTGCCCCGACCACTGGTCAACTAATAAGGGAACCATCAAATTCGGCCTCCCGGGTACAAGAGTGACCAATCCTCTTCCGGTCTAAAACAAAAGGAGTCTCAACGTGCCCAGCCCGACAAAGGAACCTATTGTACTGGAAAAAACCAAGGTGAGATCTGCCAAGCAACCTCGCCAGGGTCCATGAGTAGGCCACCCAACAACGGGGTGTGTATGGGGATGCACATCTCGCCCTGTCATGGTCGGACCAAGTTCGACATCCTTTTCCCCCCATTTTCTAGTGTTCTTCTTAGATGCTCGCTTACGCCCCAATTGTTCCATACCAGATACCAAGAGCATTTTCAGGCTGAGTCAGGAAATGACTACTATGCACAACAAACAAGCTTTTAATTCCCTGAGGATCTCTTTCATTACTATTTTTCTGATTTAACCGAATATTTTTGTTATAGAGTTAGCACCATGAATGTAGAGAATCAAACCGCGACTCATTTATTCATATATGTAAATATGTAATTGGTCCAACCAGACTACGGTCAACTAATGTTACCACGTTATATGCTCAAAATATAAAAAGGCTCATTTTTTTGGGAAAAACGCTATGTACCTCAGTGTAATATGATCAATTACCAAATCGTAACTCGTACGCATGAAATGTATTACATAACAAGTTTAACAAATTAATTCTCAACATGTATCAAAATCTGTTAAATGTGATCGACCCCGTGAAATATCAGTCACATGCTTGTTACGTGTCTCTAATACATTCCTGAAATGGCATGAGAAAACTTGATATCATAGAGTAGACCTTTCGTTTATTCTCAAATCATAACCCTGACCTATCGATTTATCATGTTACTCACTTAACGCCCTTAAACTTTTAGACGGAAAATATCAAACGTTACGGTCAACGTTACTCCATAAGAACAAACGTTTGCTTGGGTTAGGATTTAGTAACAACCGAAAGATGAGGACATGGACATCAAGTTACTTTTTTTTTTTGCCTGCCGATACTCTCAAGGCCGGGCCTGCACGTGTGGAGCGACCGTTTGAAAAGTATCAAAGGGTTGACGTTTTTTGATAATTTAGTTAATAAAGGCCTGTAAAACATATGAACCATGAAGTGGATCTATATAAAATAGAAAAAGGGAAGGATTAGAAGTGGTGTCTTAAATGATAGCAGGTCAATTTGAAAAAAAAAATGGTCTCTTAAATGGCTGCAGGACACTTACACGATCGAGATTAAAATAATCATACACAATTATTACCAATTGATTACCAGATCAATAAATATAATAGTCTTGACATCAAGACTATTATATTTATTGATCCGGTAATCAATTGGTAATGGTCTTGATTTGTGCATGATCCAATGATCTTATAGTCGACCACGAAGATAACATCGGAACGCAACACGAGGTCACGTGTTTCTTAGCTGCCCTAAAAATGGGACTCTCACCCACCTCGTACCTAGGACTGGGCATCGGCCGGTACCCGCCCTAAAAATCAATACCCATTAATCAAACTGTGATTCCTGGGTACCTAAAATTCACAACCATCACCATCATCGGTTATTGGTGGAGAAGCTGATAATCGGCCAGACTATCTACCGGACGATGACGGTTATAACCGGCCCACAAGGTCCAATGAGCTTTATGTCGGACCTTCACAATATATCCCAAAATGTAACATTTTTCAAACAAATTTTTTACAAACTTAAAATTGAACTTCACAAACATGCTATTTTCAACAATTCAAACACAAAAATTCCTAAAACTAATATCTCACAAAAATCCTAAAACTAATACGACAACTAGAACAGACAGCCATCTCGGCTGCGACATGTATGGCCTATATGCCTTACGGTTCCCCGTCCCTCTCTCGAGCAATCTCATAATCGGGGCCACCACTCCCAACCACATTCCCGGATCTTAGTGGGGTGGTATATACAGGGACACTTCGTCTCTTGTTCGTCGAAAGATGAAGATGAAAAGGACGATTTCCTCCAGGAGAGGGCTGCCAATTAGCCTCGTCAGGAGTCATAAGTTGTCCCCCCCCCCCCCCCCCCCCCCCCCAAGAGAGGCAGTAGATAGCTGGTGTCCTACCCCCATGATCCTGGACCAGATCCTGTTGATCTACCCCGGATGTGCGAGAAGTTGTTCTCACTTTATTCCAAGCTTTTTCGTTTTAGTTCGTTGCACTTCTTGATATCTTTATGTTTTGGCAATGTTTATGTTTTTTTTTTAATTCTGTTGAGGGTAGAACAATGGAATTATTTTGATTGTCTAAGATGAAAATTAGAATTATTCTATGAGTCCAAAAACATCGGGTCATCTGTGGGAGGCCAACAGATATTCTAAAACCAGTGTTTTTAATCCTACTTATACATTTTTGGTTGGTATAATTGATGTACTTTTCTAGTATCTTATAACAATAATGTAGTAAATGCAGCGTTTTCTATTCCTCTGCTAGGGTTAGGGCGTGCTTTGCGATTCTTCGTGTTCTCATGGCGGTTTCGAGTGGTATGGAGGGCGGAGTGATGAGCGGCGACGAGGGGGTGCACTAGGGACCTCGTTTGGCAGAGTTGGACGTACATGACTCGGCTTACGGGCCTGGTACAGAGGAGTTGGAGGAGGAGACGGCGGAGGCGGCGGCGAGTGATGACGATCCGCTGTCGGAGGAGGAAGAGGAGATGTCGGGGGAGGAGCCGGTAACGGAGGATGTGCTCCATGTGGGGAGGTGTCGGACCGGGAGGAGGGCCATGTGGCGATGTAGTTCTCGGCCCGATCAAGTGAGATGGATGGCTGGGTGGCGGGTGCTCGGGCTCGGACGGGACCGAGTTGTCTCCGTCGTACACCGGCGAAAGGCCCCCGGCCGAGGAGGCTGGGTAGTGGGGCTTGGAGGAGACCGATGCAGGCGGGATTGTTCGGGTCGGAGGTGATGAGGGTTATGCCCCAGTGCTACCGGAGATCATGGGGGGGGGGGGGGGGTGAACACACCGATTCCGGTCTCATCGGATTCGGCAGTCACGCTGGAGGAGACGCCGGAGGCGATTGCTTGGCGGCGAAGAAAGGGGAAAGGGGTGGCGGCGCCGGACGAGATTAGGGTTGCGCACGGTCGGGCCGCAGAGGGGTTGGGCTTGGGCCGTGGGTTTATGGGCGATGCTCGGTGGGCTGCTAGTTTGGGTCAGAAATCGGTTTGGGCCCAGGGCGGAGGAGGTTATATAGCCCGTTGGGCAACGAGATTTGTAGCGGGCCGGGTCGTTGTGGATGGACCGGGTGGGCTGAGGACTGGACCGGGTGAGCGGGATGGCACTAGTCCAAGATCGGAAGAGGGTTGTGGGTTGAGCCCGAACCCGTATGGGCGTATGGACCAGGCGGGTCGGGGGAACCCGGAGTCTAGGGTCAACCTGGTTGACCCAGTTCTTGGAATGGGGCGTCCCTCAGGGGATCAGGTTGTAGTTTTGGATTCCCAGATGCGCGCGATGAGGATCAAGGAGGTAGTGGTGCCGGTCCAAGAGGTTACTGGCCGAGGGAATCTATATAGATTCGTGCTGGCAGCTAAGGTCCTGACCACCAGGAAGATTTTCTGGAAGTCAGTGGTGGCGAGGACGGAGGATGTATGGGGAATGAAGGTCGAGGCTAGACCTCTGGAGGGAGGGCTGGTCGCTTTCTTCTTCCGCTCAACTAAGGAGAGGGAACGGGTTCTGTTGGGGGAACCATGGTCCTTTTGGGACTCCCTGGTCCTGTTTACGGACCTGAGGGCCCACATGCAGATCAAGGACATGCAGTTCCATCATTTCTCGGTCTGGGCGCGAGTGTCGAACTTGCCGGTGGGGGCTTGGACGAGAGATGTGGGTTTCATGGTAGGCAACACTTTGAGAGTCTGCCAAGGAGTGGATGTGGACAAGGATGGTCTCTGCTGGGGGGACTTTATGAAGATCAGAATCAGGGTGGATATCCGAGTACCGCTGCAGAGCCAACTCTGGTTTCGGCTTTCTGTCTCTCAGGTACGAACGCGTCTAAGTATCTCGTATGAACATTTACCTGAACATTGTTTTGGGTGTTGTTGTGCGGGTCACCTTTTTCTGGTCTGTCCGGTTGTTGGGGGAGTTAGGGGGTCCTCTCTGAAGGCTCCAGGGGATCCGAGATCGGCGTTAGAGAAAGCGAAACATGGGAAGGCCGTTCCAGGGACGAATTGGACTTACATAGGTGGATCGGGTAAGGGGGGCCGCCAGAAGGGGGCTCCAAGGACACCCCCAAGGCAGGAAGGACAAGGGTGGTGGGGACATCAAGAAGCAGGGGATGAGGAGGAGCCAGTGGGCTGGTTACCACGTGACCCGACACCGTCACTATTTGGGAGTAAGAGGACGGTTAGGGAAGTGGATCCGGCGGAGGAAGAAGAATCAGTGGCGTCGAATGGGGCGTCATCTGCAGCGGCGGGGTCTTCAAGCACCATCGCCTCCAAGAATGAGTACGAAGGGGGCCAGGGAGGGTTTGGTCGACTGTACCTTCTCCCTGGTGTATAGGTGGCATTGGTACCACCAAAAGTTGATGAGTTACTTCTCTACCACTTCGTGGTCAGCAATCCCGCGTTCAGGAGCCCTACCATTATCACTCAAGGGAGGACGACACACGCTGACTTACCGGGGGAGTAATCGGTCCACCACTGCACGTTTATCATCTGATCTGCTCGATCAATTTCTTATGGTTGGAGTATACTGTATCGGTATCCCTGGATGCTACCGCAGTCTCACCCCTCCGACTGCCATTATGCCTAAGAGCACAATTCAATTTTCTGCATTTGTCTTTCAGATTCTGATAGTTTGACTATTATGTATGGTGATTCCTATGTTCGCAGGCACCAGAATATTCTTAATTTATAATATCATCGTTCTATCTAAAAAAAAAAAGTACTTTTCTAGCTGCTCGTTTAAAAAATAAATAAAGTAATGTGATAATTTTATTAGACAGCGGTAACATGGTCAGTTCATATATAAATAAATCACAACGATAATAAAAATTATTCATCTCAGATTCATGGGAAAATATGTTAATGACTATGGTAGTATGATATTTGTGTATTGTTGAAAGTTGACCCAAATTCAAGCAAGATTGTGGCTTGGTCTCCAAGTTACCAAATTTAGGGAATTGTCTTCGTTTGATTAGCAAGTAATCAATTTAGGGAATTTATGTCATGTTTCCCAAACTGTGTCTTAATTGTGTAGAGATTTTTATTTCCCTATTTTGTATGAAGTATCTCTACACCACTCCTATAAATACCATCTGTAAGCTTCCATGAGGGATAAGTTGAATCAGTGTAAATCCCCGGCGTTGTGTAAACATTCTCCCTATAGTGAAGTTTTGCTGGTTGGCGCCCGTGGTTTTTTCCTCTCCGTTGTTTGGAGGGGTTTCCCATGTTATATCGTTGTGTTATCCGTTTTTGTTTTTGATCTATTTTCGTTTTATTGCCTATCGTTTTATAACAAGTGGTATTAGAGCCTGGTTGTTCAATCTAGGTTTTTTGACGATATGTCATCATTGAAATTCGATCTACCGTTGTTGGACTACACCACACAATTTTCTCTGTGGCAAGTAAAGATGAGGGTCGTTCTAGCTCATCCTGAACTTGATGATGCGCTAGATGGATTCAACAAAAAGGATCCGAGGACGTGGACCGATGAGGAGAAGCGTAAGGATCCTAAGGCACTATTACTAATTCATCTTCATCTATCAAATAATATTTTGTAGGAAGTACTGCTGGAGAAAACTGCAGCAACGCTTTGGCTCAAACTGGAATCGATCTGCATTTCCAAGGATCTGACCAGTAAGTTGCACGTGAAGATGAAATGGTTCACGCACAAGCTGCAAGATGGTGGTTCTATACTAGATCACCTAGCGGTCTTTAAGGAGATCGTTTCTGATTTGCATTCTATGGAGGAAAAATATGATGATGAAGATCTAGGTCTACTACTCTTATGTTCATTGCCTAGTTCTTTCACAAATTTCCGAGATACCATATTATTGAGCCGTGATGAACTAACTCTTGCGGAAGTATATGAGTCCCCTCAATAGAGGGAAAAGATGAAACTTATGGTACAGGGAGAAGGATCATCATCCTCCAAGGGAGAAGCTCTGCAGGTACGTGGGAGGACCGAGCAGAGAAACAACAACTATGGAAACAAAAATAAGAGCAATAACGGGAGAGGTCGTTCTAAGTCCAAAGGAGGCGACAAGTTCTGCAAGTATTGTAAGAAAACAAATCACACCATTGAAGATTGTTATAAACTTCAGAATAAGGAGAAAAGAAACGGTTCGTACAAACTGAAAAACAATTATGATGGTGATGGTAAGGCCTCTGTTGTTTCCAATGATAATTCTGATAGTGATTGCTTGGTTGTGTTTCTGCTTATGATGAATGGATTCTTGATACTGCTTGTTCATTTCATATATGTTGTAACAAAGACTGGTTCAGTTCTTATAAGTCTACGCAGAGTGGAGATGTGGTGCGTATGGGAGATGACAACCCACGTGAGATTGTGGGCATAGGCTCCGTTAAGTTCAAGATGCATGACGACATGGTACACACATTGACAGATGTGAGACACGTACCAACCATGACGAGAAACCTCATCTCTCTAAGCACTCTTGACGATGAAGGGTACAAGTACTACGGCTCACAGAAAATTCTAAAGGTATCAAAAGGCTCTCTCGTTCACATGATAGGTGATATGAATTCTGCAAGGTTATATGTTCTTAGAGATAGCACTTTAAATGGTTCTGCTACTGCTGCTGTTATTTCTTATGAACCTAGTAAAACAAATTTGTATCACAAGCGTCTTGGACATATGAGTGAACATGGCATGACAGAGTTGATCAAGAGAGATTTACTTGATGGCCGCAACATGAGTAAGTTGGAGTTTTGTGAGCACTGCATTTTTGGTAAGCACAAGAGAGTTAAATTCAATACTTCCGTTCATACCACTAAAGGGATATTAGATTATGTACATGCTGATGTTTGGGGACCTTCCCGTAAAACTTCTCTTGGTGGTGCAAATTACATGCTTACTATTATTGATGATTACTCTAGAAAAGTATGGCCTTATTTTCTAAAACATAAATCTGATGTGTTTGATACTTTTAAGAAGTGGAGAGTTATGGTGGAGAAGCAAACCGAGAAGAAGGTAAAAGTACTTCGCACTGACAATGGCATGGAATTTTGTTTAAATGATTTTGACAACTATTGTAGCAACGAAGGCATTGTAAGGCACCACACCATCCCGTCCACGCCTCAACAAAATGGTGTGCCTGAGCGCATGAACCGAACCATCATCCCTAAGGTTCGGTGCATGCTTTCTAATGCTCGTATGAGCAGACATTTTTGGGCTGAAGCAGCCCCCACTGCCTGCTACTTAATAAACAGGTCTCAAAGCATTCCACTTGATAAGAAAACTCTCATTGAGGTATGGTCTGGTTCACCTGCTGATTATTCATTGTTGAGAGTTTTTGGTTGCACTGGTTATGCACACGTTGATAATGGAAAGTTAGAGCCTAGAGTTGTCAAGTGTGTGTTTCTTGGTTATGGCTCAAGAGTAAAGGCATATAAGCTATGAAATCCTGAAACTAAAAGAATTTTGCTGAGAAGAAATGTTGTTTTTAATGAGGCTTTCATGTTCAATGATAGTTCCTCTGTAGATGCCTTTGATGTTTTTGATGTTACTAATTTTTCTGATGATGAGCAACAGAGGATAAGCGAGCAGGTGGAGCACCTGAACTGTAAGACCCGCCTCCGATCGATTCCGGTAGAACCGGTGAATCCTAGCTAAGTTTGATTTTCGGCCGGAAAAGTCAACCTATGACTCGGAAAGTCATTCGGGACCTTCCGGGGCCCAAAAAGCTTAGCCATTAGCACGGTTAGCTTAGTTGGGTCGTTTCCTTCAGTTTGACTGTAATATTGTTAAAGTCAACTGTCGGTCAAACTCGGGCTTGCTATCGATTAATTGTCGATAAATATTGGAAAGCTGGAAAATTATTAAGTAGGAGTGACCACACATGACACTTGTCATGCTTGGCTTGGAGGATGAGAGTAGGGGATTCAAATGACCCTCATACCCTCCTAAGTTACCTTTAAAGGGATAAGACCTTAAGGGCTTTTGAGTAAAGTGACATTTTAGGTCATTTAAAGGAAAGGGAGCAACAATTCAGCCTATTTCCTATTGTTGCAGCCGAAAATGACAAGTAGAGAGGGGAGGAGGAGCTCACTTTCTTGAGGAAGAAGATAGAGAAGAAATCTTGGATTTTGGAGCTTGTTCTTGGTCCTTTTGCCTTCATTTTCACTCCATCTTCTCCATCTCAACCATCTAGAGGTAAGGATGCTCTCAACTCTCCATTTCTTCCACTTCCAATCCTTGGGTTTTGTGGGTTTTGGCTTAAAAGTTGAAGAACTTGCTTATTTGATTGATTGCTTGGAGAAGAAGTAGTGAAGTAGGTTGTTGGATTGAGTTTTGGTTGAAGTTTGATGAATCCATTGAGGGTGTAGTTGTTGGGTATCTTTGGTTGATTATTTTGGAGCTAGGAGAGTTTAGAAATGGAGTTTGTGTTGAGATTTTCGTGAAATTCGAGTTAGGGAAGAAAGGGGAAGGAGCTGGTCAGGTCTGATACGGAATCTGACCCGGACCGGGCCAGGTACCGGCACGGCACCCGGCACGGAATGGGCCTGGTACCGGCACGGCACCCGGCACGGAACGGGCCTGGTACTGGCACGGGAAGGGCGGGAGTCCGGCACGGAACCTGATACGGTCCGTGTCGCTCTCCGGGCCGGTCTGTGACGCGTTCCGCGCTGGATTCCGGGCCGGCCTGTGACAGGGTCCGTGCCATGTTCCGACACGGCTAGCCACACGGTCCGTATGGCATTCCGGATCAGATCCCCAGAGCCCAAAACCCTTCCTTTTAGCTCAATTTGATTCCCACATTTCCTCTTCAAACCTTGATCCATTTCTGAACATTGTTGTATATTTTGAGGAGAAGAACACTTGGTTGAGGAAACTAATTTGGGGTCTTTTGGTGGTTCAAAACCTTGGAACCAAGCTAGGAAAGAAGGAAGAACGTGGACACGAGTTAGAGGAGCACTTATCACGCCGGGACCCGAGTGAAGAACGGAGAGGTGACCACCGGGCTTATCATCAGAGTGTTGAGAGGAAGACCTCGAGGTAGGGAAGCCTTAACCCCTCGTTTATGATGCTTAGTATGCATGTTAGGCTAATAAAATCGGAAATGTCCTAGAAATGCCTATAGGATGCGAATAACTAGCATAATTGCCTTTCAATTACTAATAACCGGAAGTGTCTAGTTGTGAACGATTAGGATGCCAATCACTAGTGTAATTCGCTTTCAATACTTGGGAATTGTTTGTCTGGTAGAGGAGCCTTGGCAAAGCCCTCGGATTAGTTGCGTGTTAGGATCACATGCTTGTTTGTTGGTTGCTTAGTGGATAGGCTAAAGAGTCTAACGGAACTAGTTGAATTGCATGTGTGAATGCCCGTTGAAGGTTTTTATGATTGGTTGATTAAACTCGTACTTGATCGTTGATCGTATTCGAATGATTACTTGATTTACTCAAATGGTTGCTTGGAGCATCGAGTATGACTGGTTGTACCGAGCGGTGCAATCAGGTGATCGATGCCCCGTTGGTTCGAGACTGGTAAGTGAACGGTAAGTTGTGATTGTGTGATTGGTGTGCTGTGGTTATATGATTCGTGTACTGTGTGTTGTGGTGAATTGGTGATGTGTGAGTTATGTGTGACAATGAATTGGTGGTTGTTGGAATTGGATTGTTTCGTGTTTCGGTTTGAGTGCGTTATTCAATTATTAACTGTTATTATCGAATTGCCCAAGTGTACGCTTCCTATGGGAGTAGTGCCTTGGTTCCCGAGGACATAAAATCCTTTGGAGACGTTTCTGAGAATCCCGATGATAAGCGCCCCGAAGGGTTGTTTCCGGTCGCCTCAATGTTATGCGTCTCCTCTGGATTGGAGGGAAAATCTGAGAGGACACATCATATGTGGATCGGAGAGTGGAGACTTCATGTGCCACGGCATTGGTTTGGTTACCTATTACTTGTGTTTGTTAAGATCTATCTCGTTGAACTGCTGCTGACTTCATTGAGTTAAGGTCCACTTGTTATGTGTTTCTCTACTGAGCGCAAGCTCACCCCTGCGAATTTACTGTTGTGTTTACAGGCTTGATTGAGGAGTAGAAGCTCGGGAGCTTCTCGGTGTGGGTGCATTGTAGAGACTTCGTTCTTGTCACTTTTATGTTTTGAAAAAACCTTGTGGAGAATTGTTATTACACCCCTGAAGGGTTATTTGTGTTTTGAACTAAGTTTTGCAGATTCGTTTTTCTTATTGGAGATTTTCAGGAACTAGATGTTGAATTATCATCTTTTTAATCATTTATTACTAGTCATGCCTCGGGTCCGGACAAGAACCGGATTTGGGGCGTGACAATTTGGTATCAGAGCCTGGTTTCATTTGAAACATGTGTCTTATGAACTGATTTTCAAACCTCGGACCGAAGTCAATTAGGTGGGTAGAGTTAGGGAGTCTGAGTCTTGAGTTGCTTTAAGGGTTGTCCTAAATGGAACCTTACACTACAATGTTTGCATTACTTGATTCGTATCCTCTCCCTAGTGATCGGTGAAGCCGAATGGTTGAGATCGGAATTGGATTAACGGTCAATGACCGACCCGCTATGCATTCATGGTAGGGTGAGCCAACGGTTGGTGGTGTTGCCCTTTTGGCGTATTACTTCGAAAATTTTCAAGTTGTAGTTTGGTCCTGTTCAAGTTTTGACTTGTGATTGACTGCTTGTCTGGAGCATGAGTACTCCATGTGTGCTGATATTGAGTGTTTTGGATGGGGCGCGAGAACCCCATATTCCGTTGCATGAGAACTTTGTTTTGGGACGCGAGTATCCCGTATGCCCGTGTAGGTGGCGAGATTGGGACACGAGTATCCCGTATGCCCGTGTAGGTGGCGAGATTGGGACACGAGTATCCCGTATGCCCGTGTAGGTGGCGAGATTGGGACACGAGTATCCCGTATGCCCGTGTAGGTGGAGAGATTGGGACACGAGAATCCCGTATGCCCGTGTGTGACGAGTTTGGGGCACGAGTACCCCGTAGTATTTGGGAGCACGAGAACTCCGTTTATTGATTGCGTTGTGTACCTTAGGAGCATGAGAACTCCGTTTATTGATTGTGTGATGCCTTTGGCCGAGCATGAGAACTCTGCGTACTTTTGTCTTATGAATTTGTATTGGTGCTTGTCCCGCTTAAGCGGAGGGTTAAGGGAAAATGCGAATGGGTCATGCCGAATTTTCAGCAGAACTAAAATGTTTACACCATCACTGGTTGACTCAGGGGCGTCACTGTAGTTGAGCATGATGGTTCGATGTCCAGTTGTTACAATGAGGTTCGGGGACGCCTGAATCAGGTTGTAACGACACGAGATCGACACGAAAAGCTTTGGGTAAAAGTTAAGAAATGAAAAACTGTGGGAGGGAAGGAAAGGTTAAGGGTGATTGTGGAATTGAATTGTATTAAGTGCTAAACCTCTCTTTGTGAAAGGATACCCGAGCAAGGGGTATGCCTGTTGATTTGTGCTTTGTGTGGTGTGCTTGAGTTGGAACCCTCCGGTGGAAGTTGGTGGTTGATTGCCTAAATCGCTGGTTGTTGTTGTGAGACGCATAGAGATGCGAACTTGTGTGCTATTATATATGAGTATATATATCTACTAAGCTTAAGAGCTGTAAACTTGGGTGACTTGTGAGACGCGCGCGAACGTCCTTGTACTTGTTTGAACCTTTATTGTCTGTGTGAGACGCACGAGGTGCGGGTCTCTTGTCTACATAAGTGTTACTTATGACTTTACGACCTACTTTTGATCCAAGTGGGATCCGGTGGGGATGCACGAGAACGTCATGTTTTGGTAAATCGAACTGATTAGATTAAACCGAGTTTTGAACCTTTAGTTGCTAAGGGCAGTGAGCTGGCGAGGTGTCACGTGTTTATATCCTGGAGAGTACCAAGAGCCGTCCAGTTGTGGGGCAGAGCCAGATACCAGCTGTCGTTCCGGCAGGGGCAGTGAGCGCCTAGGAAGCTACTTCCGCAGAGCACCAGAGTTTTGGGGATAGACCGGTAGGGTCATCACCTAGAGTTCCTCCAGTCGCAGAGCCGACTCAAGCGGCCCGATTGATGAGGTGGTTCGCGCAGTGGTAGATACGCTCAGCATGAGAGTACAACACCGGCACAAGAGTCTGTGCCTACTGCCGACGCAGTCACTACCGAGATGTCAGGCCAGGTGGATAGTTACACGGCCCAGGCACTCAAGAGTTTTCTTAAGTTGAGTACACCAGTTTGATCCGGGAATTTAGACCCCGAGGCAGTTGTATTATGGTTGGAGTGGATTACCCACAACCTTAATACGTTTAGAGTATTCAGATATTCGTTGGAGAATATGTCCCGCGACCTCCCGACTGAGGGAGAAGCACGATTTTGGCAGCAACGTGTGCAGACCACGGATCGAAGCATCTCATCCGTTCCATCGTATTCTTGATGCAAAAAAGAACACATACACCCCTGAGGATAGGTCCTTGACCACTAAGCCGTCGGTTGATATAACACCCCGATGTCCCACACAGGGCCCCACGCGCGGCGATGTTAGGTCTGCAGCCCAATACACCCCAACCCCTCTGGTGTACTGTCCACAGACAAATACCAACCTAGGTTGTTGGTGAGACGGAGGGGTGTTATAAAAAAGCGCGCGTGGGGCTCTGTGTGGGACGGCGGGGTGTTATAAAAAAGCGCACGTGGGGCTCTGTGTGAGACACGACAGGATGTTATAAAAAAACCAATTGAGCTGCAGCTCAATTGGTGATAGCATCACTCAAGGAAATGCTATAAAGGGTGAGGTCTTGGGTTCAAGTCTCACCAACAACCTAGGTTGGTATTTGTCTGTGGACAGTACACCAGAGGGGTTGGGGTGTATTGGGCTGCAGACCCAACATCGTCGCGCGTGGGGCTCTGTGTGAGGCACGGCGGGATGTTACAAAAGCTCAATTGGTGATAGCATCACTCAAGGAAATGCTATAAATGGTGAGGTCTTGGGTTCAAGTCTCACCAACAACCTAGGTTGGTATTTGTATGTGGACAATACACCAGAGGGGTTGTGGTGTATTGGGCTGTAGACCTAACATAGCCGCGCGTGGGGCTTTGTGTGAGGCACGGCGGGATGTTATAAAAGCACATTGATGTCAAGTACCATTTTTTTCGAGATATTGTTGCTCAAGGTAAACTAAAGATTTGAAAGATAAGTACTCATGATAATCCTGCAGATATGATGACAAAGCCAGTTCATGTTGCTAAGTTTGAGCTTCGCTCAAGCTTAGTTGGTATAACTGTTTAGCCCTACTGGCTGTGTGGCGCCGAAAGTATTTTTCTTTGTTTGTTCAGGAAGATGTCTACCACTTTATGCTACAAGGAGGAATTTGTCTCAAGGTGGAGTTTGTTGAAAGTTGACCCAAATTCAAGCAACATTGTGGCTTGGTCTCCAAGTTACCAAATTTAGGGAATTGTCTTGGTTTGATTAGCAAATAATCAATTTAGGGAATTTATGCCCTGTTTCCCAAACTGGGTCTTAATTGTGTAGAGATTTTTATTTCCCTATTTTGTATGAAGTATCTCTACACCACTCCTATAAATACCACCTGTAAGCTGCCATAAGGGATAAGTTGAATCAGTGTAAATCTCCGGCGTTGTGTAAACATTCTCCCTATGGTGAAGTTTTGCTGGTTGGCGCCCGTGGTTTTTTCCTCTCCGTTGTTTGAGGGGTTTTCCACGTTATATCGTTGTGTTCTCCGTTTTTGGTTTTGATCTATTTTCGTTTTATTGCTTATCGTTTTATAACATGTATAATGCCCCATTGGCATATTTTACTCTCTTAACTAATGAAAATAGATCAACAAAATCTATTTTTAAATAGTGTTTGCTGCGACCTAACTGTTATAACATTAATCTAAAAAATAATAAATTATCCTAACTGTTCTGTAGGGTGTTGGCCAAATTGTGTGTTTGCTTTCTTTACGGTACAATGGAGACGATTGGTTGCAGTTGTATGCTGGAGAGCGTTTTTTGATCTTTCGAATTATTGATTCGTTGTGGATCTAGGTCCATCATCGTTGTGGATGATAAAGATCTCGTATCATCCTTTGTTTTATCCGTCATTCATGAAGATTTGTTCATTCCTTAGATTTAGACTCGTTTCGATTTCCTTTCTTTCCTTATCTATTATTAGTAGGGACTTGTCAGTAATTAGATGTAGGCCTCTGACATGTTAGTTTTTGGTCATCAGGCCTCTGTTGGAAAGCAAGGTGTTGTTGTTTCTTTGGTTTTTGAGTGCCAATGATTGTGCCACCGATCTGATCTCTATCACTCAGCGGTGTTGACCGCCGGCGTGTCAAGTGTCTTTCAACTCTTTAATTTGGGGCTCTGATGAGATTCAATATTATCTTCAATACAGGTAAGGTTAGGAGTGTTCTAAGAGGTGGCTGGAAGTCTCTTTTGCTTTTCATGGTCGGAAAATCTGGGTTTCAGACCATCTTCTCAGTGAGGTTCATGGTTGCAAAATTCGGGTTTTAAGATCTTTTTATCTGATTATTTATTTTTGTGCTTAACGGTTGTAAAATTTGGGATTGGGACCTTGGTCCTCTCCTTATTAGGATTGTTTTAAGGCTGAGTTTTTATACCAATGCTCAAGTCTGTTTCTATTATTGTTTGTCTGGTTGTTTTTCTCGGTTGTAATCTTGTTGTTGGTTTTCAGTGTGGTTGTTAAAAATCTGTAGTTTTCGTTAGTTGTGTCCTTGCAATTGATTGTATTCTTTTTTTGGTTTTTATTTTGGTTTAATTACATTCACCTACCCCGTACTATACATGTTTAACGGATAAATACTCTAAAGTTATTTCGTAACGAATACATACCCGGAACTAACAGTTTGTAACAATATCCCCCTTCCATTCATTTTTTCATCTATTTTTAGGGTTAGATTTAGGTTTGCAGAGAGATTTAGGGTTGGATTTAGGGTTGAAGTTTGTTTTAAGATTGTAACACTACGGGTAGTTTCAGAATTTCTGAAAAAATGAACAATAAATAGACGGAAAAATGGATGAAATGAGGTATGTTGTTACAACTGTTAGTTCGGGATATGTATATGTTATTTGGGGTAGATATCCGTTAAACGTGTATAATTCAAAGTAAATGAATGTAATTAACCCTCCGATCTATATCACTCTTCTTTCTCCTTTTATCCATTTAAAAACAGAGGAGCCGATTATTATATTCTTCCGGCACGTTGCGTTTGATATAGCCACCCCATACATGTGCAGATGTGCTGCATGTGCATGTCTCAAAGAAACACATGGCCTTCTCATTTTTTTTATCTTCACATTTTTTTCTTTCTTTCTTTTTGTTTGTCTTCATTAAATGTTTCATGTTATATTTCACGTACATCCACATGTCTATGAATATTGCATCATTTATCAATAAGATCGAGACACAACAATTATTAAATTCATTCAATTTCTCACGTTAACATGGTATAGAGTCATACGCGAGAACCCGTCATTGTTGTGTTAGCGTTTCGAAGAGTCGTCGGTATCTACCACTCGTTCCATCTTTCAAATGCTAAACAAGTAACTAAATTGAAGACCGTTCGTACAAGAACAACGTTGATTGATGTTATGATGGGATCGTTGAGTTCCACATGTTTTGAGTAAAACGACAATTTCATTACTTTCTTAAAGAGCTAATCCATTTTTGGGCAATGACGGGAAAACAAACTAACTCTGATAACTAATTTATGTCAAAGACGTTTTGAAGACTACGCTTAATACTAACTAGAACAATACTGAAAAAACAGTCAAAATCTAAGAAAGACTGACGAGCACTGCTCAAGGTAGGGTCTGAATGCCATTGGGTCACCCGAGTACGACACTCTTTTTCTGATATAAAATCGAACCTATGATCGTCAGTAGTGAAGGAAAAACAGGCTATACTCGCATTAATCGACCTCTACAAAACATAACTATCATATAATCATATCTAAAACTCATGTCTAAACAACAACAACAAGTAGAACCGAACATCATGGATCTCTGATCTTCTTCGTATTCCACAAGAAGTTGTTTCTTTCTCGGTTTATGGAATGTTTTATTCCCATTATTTACTATATATACCACCTAACTTTCGTATGTAATATTTTATTTCCTCTACGCACTACACTATACCTAAAGTTCTTACCAAACAAGATCGTCCCATGCATAAATATAAGCATGATCCGATCTTAAGGATCTACGAAGAGCTACTATGATGTCCGTAATGAAGATGAAGAAGAAGAGCGAGGATCGTCTCTTCATGTTCGGTACTACTACTCTTTTCGTCTTCCTCCAAGTTATCCTCACGGTCGAGGGAAAGATTCACTACCACGATTTTATCGTAAGTATAAACTCTTCATTGAAATTTTCATTACTTAGATTCATATCCCATATATGACGCGTAGTTGGAGGGTTTAGCTACCATTTAGTATCCTCATTCGCGAAAAATTCTAATCGTGTCTTCTCTTGTCCTTGTGTTTTCTTGAAGTTGACGGATAAGAACTTTACGAGAGGTTGTATGACGAAGAGCATGTTCGTGGTGAATGAACAATTTCCTGGTCCAACCTTGTATGTTCGTAAAGGAGATACTATGTTCGTCAATATTCAAAACTCAGGGAAATCCGAAGTAACCCTTCATTGGTAATGGAATATTTTATATTAGAGGATAAGTGAAGTTACAAAAATGTTTTCATAAATTAAAACATGTTGATTAAACATGTGTGACAGGCATGGAGTGAATCAACCGAGAAATCCATGGTCGGATGGCCCAGCGTACATCACTCAGTGTCCTATCGAACCTGGCATGAACTTCACGTACGAGGTTATATTTAGTACAGAAGAAGGAACGCTTTGGTGGCACGCTCACAACGACTGGACGAGGAATACTGTTCACGGTGCCATCGTTATCTACCCCGCCGAGGGAAGCACCACCCCTTATCCGGAGCCATTTGGGGAGCAAGTACTTATTCTAGGTAAGTGGTTATTTATTTATCTTCTATGAACTCATATGTGTACATATATATACCATGTTCTCGAAATATTAGATTTATATGAATAATCAATGTGCCTCTTTTAGGGTCTTGGTACAATTATGATGTGAACTTAGTAGTTGACGAGGACTTAAGGACCGGGGTTGATACGCCAGAAGCAGATCATGGCCTCATCAATGGTTTACCAGGATCCACCCCTGGATGCTCTCAAGGTACACAAATCATTGTTAACGTGGTTTCGATTTTCATTGACGTGTTGTCGTAGTTCTCTTCGATCCAAATGTTGATTAGATGCCAAGTAGTTTGACGTGTTTTGTTTTGTTTGGGAGGATGTCCTCAGTTGGTTTTGAGCCTGTATTTTTACAGGTTACTCATTTTCTTTCGTTGGGAAGTGGGGCTTTATAATACATCGCAGATCAAAAAAAATTCAGAGGGATAATAGTATTCATTTTTTACGAGTTCCGACTTAATGAATATTCTGATCTCGTTTCCTATTGTATTGAGTACATTTGTTTCAAAATGACGATTCTATCTTTAAAATTTTAAGTTTAAAAAATAATAAGGGAAACACAAAATGATACGCAGTTTTCACTTCCTTTTTGGATGTAGAAGGAGAAAGAAAATTGAAAATTCTAGATGTTTTTGTATTTGTTAAGGATAAAATAGTTACTTTATATATATTATACAAATGGTTAAAATATAATTATAATTGTATTTTAATTATCAATTTAAGTTTTTAGTTGAGTGTTCTTTAATATAATGTCAGAATCTGTTATCTCATTAATAAAGTTTGAATCCCAAGGATAAGGTAGTCATTTTAAACAAATTTATATAAACATCAACAAAATTTTCTTGCCCTTGTTCTTGTTTAGTTGGTTTCTTTTGTGCCTATCTTTTTTGTAATTCTTTAACAAAACTATTCATGTAACTTTCCTTTCTCCACAAAAAAAGATTTAATTTTAATTTGTTTTGCTGATAAAAAAATTAACAAAATTTTCTTTCCACTTAAAAGAAAAAGGTTACACTTTACAGAAAGTGAATACCCATTGTTACATGTTTTTTGGTTATCCCTAATACATCATACGTTGATGTTCCACATTAACGTACACTTGCAGATGATACCTTTCGTTGGGAAGTCGAATACAACAAGACCTATCTACTCAGGATCGTGAACGCTGCGATGGATCCCGAACTATTTTTCAGTATTGCTAATCACAATCTCACTGTTGTCGGGACAGATGGGTGCTACTTAAAACCCTTCGAAACCAGCTACATCATGGTTTCTCCGGGACAAACCCTAGACGTTTTGGTGACTACAAACCAGTCCTCATCCTCGGGCCAATACTACATGGCGGCCAGAGAGTTCCAAAGTGTAATACAAACTTTAATAAAAATGAAAGTGATGAACGCAACGGCTATTCTCGTGTACAAGAACAATAGTACCTACAACAACTCTAGCAATGTAGTGTTGCCGGAGGCGCTTCCTTCGTCGGGCGACTTCGATTCTGCTTATCATTTCATATCTCGATTTAAGAGCCTTGCCACTGAAGCTTACCCTATCGTTGTTCCTAAGAACATCACGACTCGTATGTATGTCACGGTTTCTCTCGGCGAGGTGCCTATGAATGATGGAGTCAATGGTAGTTATGGTCTCGGGGCCAGCTTGAACAACATCAGTTGGAGCAACACCGAAACGGATATCTTACAGGCCTATTACAGGTACATAACTAGGTCATTATACACGCAATTGCAGTTTACTACCCTTATGTTTTTGCACTACTGCTGAAACACACATGGCCGGCCACAACAATTTGTCGCCGGCCTAAGTCCCTCTCTTCGCCGTTGTTCGGTGGAACAGTTTTTTCTGTTTGTAGGGGACGTCTTCAATTGGTTTTTGAGCCTGTATTTATAGATTTTATTTCTTTTCCTTCTTTTGGAAGCGGAGCTATATAATACATCGCAGATAAAAAAAAAATCACTCTCTTCGCCGGCCAAGTTTTTGGCCGATGAACCCAGGCATCGGCCGAGTGGATCTTTTTGTCGGTGAAGTTGTTACTTGGCCGACAGGTGCATTCCGTCAACCAACCGACTACTTGTTGGTTGGCGAGTCAAAGTTGTCGGCCAAGTACACAGGCCACCGACAAAAATCGGCAGAGCAGAACTTCCTGTCGGTGAAGATGTAACTTGGCCGACGCCATTGCATCAACCTAACCAACCGACTACTTGTTGGCCGGCGAGTCAAAGCTGTCGGCTAAGTACACACTCCGCCGACAGAAAGAAACTGCTGGCCCAGTCTCTTTTGTTATGAGCCAGAATCATAGGTCAGGTTCGTACTACATATGCAAAATAGGATTGTCGCCCAAGTATGTATTTTGGCAGACGGAGTAACACGTCGTTGAAGCACGAAATTTTCCGGTCAGAATAATTGGGTACTCAAATATCATCTTGAACTTTTAGTATGTTTGGTCTTTTAACATGGTATCAGAGTTGATTCGGTCCACGGCCCGTTTGTCACTTCCACCATATAGTCTCTGGTCCATATGCAGGTGTCCAGTCTTATTTGAACCATATGTAGATGTCCAATCCTATACTTAAAGTAAGTGTTTAAATGTATGTATAGATAAATTGATTGCTTGATAAGTATATTAGTACCTTCACCCATCAATTCGAGTAACGAATTATTCTATTTTCCCAAACATATTCCAGTAATAATATACATTATTCTATTTCATGAACTAGTTTATATGTCTTGTATATCTTACTTTATAGGAACATGAGTGGGGTTTTCACGGATGATTTTCCAGATCAACCACCAACTTACTACAACTTCACAGCAACTGAGACTGGAGATGATACCAAAGTTGCAATGAGGGGTACCAAGGTGAGGATGTTCAATTACAATGAACAAGTGGAGATTGTTTTTCAAGGAACTAATGCCGTCCATGCTGCGGCGGATCACCCAATGCATCTTCACGGGCATACGTTTTATCGGATTGGATTCGGGTCTGGAAACTTCGATCCTCTTCTCGATCTCTTGTCTTATAATTTGATCGATCCACCCGCTGCGAATACTTTTACGGTGCCTGCGGATGGTTGGGTTACCGTCCGGTTTGTAGCCGACAATCCGGGTATGTATATTTTTTTGACGAAAAGCAGGAGACATCAATTTTATACATCGATCAAACTGACGTACGTATAATCTGATGAAAACGCACAAGCAAACGATTAAATTATAAACTCCAAACTAACAAGCCTATAGATTCCTTAGGAACCATATGTATCAATATAAACGATGACCATATTTAAAATAAATCATCAATAACATATTTATGTTTCTTATAGAACCCCCTAAAAATAAGGGCTATTGGATCAACTTGATTTAATAACTCGTAATAGTCCCTACTTTATCTTAAAGGAATGATTTTTAATAGATTGTACCAATATAAATGGTTAACATTATACGAATGGGTATAAATATGCAGGAGTATGGTTATGGCATTGTCATTTGGACAAACACCTGAGTTGGGGAATGAACACCGTTTTCATAACGAGGAACGGAGGCACTCCCGAGACTACTATGCGCGATCCCCCACCCAACATGCCTTCTTGCAACTCTTCTCTTATACTTTATGGTCGTTCACAATTCGACAACTCGTTTTAGATAAGGGTACATATTTCAGCTCGGTCATCATGTCGTTACCTTCAACGGCATGAATTGTTCGTTTGAATAGTTAAAGTTAATAAGGAATTGATCTTTATTGTCGCTCGATTGTTAAATGAGTTCATTTTTTTAATGTGAATTAAGTTAATTTTAGGATTGCAATCGATATCTCACTTTAAATTTAGGGTAAACTACAAATACCTACCCCAAACTTGTAGCGTTTAACTGATACCTACCCTAAAGTTTTTTTCGTAACTGATACCTACTCAGATGTTTAGTTATTTACTGATAGCCCAAGCAGACAACTAAAATGACGAAAATGCCCTCAATGATTTTTTAAATATTTTTTTTAAAATAAAACTGAAGTGATTTTTTAAAAAAACCTAAGTGATTTATTAAGTACATATATATACCTAACAAAAGTGATTTTTTAAATATTTTTTTTAAAATAATTACTGAAATGTAGTTGAGGGTCTCTTCGTCATTTTAGCTAAACATCTGAGTAGGTAACAGTTAAAAAAACTTTATGGTAGGTATCAGTTAAATAACTAAACATCTGAGTAGGTATCAGTTAATAAAAACTTTAGGGTAGATATCAATTAAACGCTACAAGTTTGGGGTATGTATTTGTAGTTTACCCTTAAATTTATTTTGGACACATATGATGACTTATTTGCATCGGTTACTATTGGGAAACTTCACAACATATATACCTCCTAACATGTCATATTGTTTTAATATGTCTCTGTACTTTATATTTGATTTATATGCTTCTCATGTAGATCATATACGAATTGGTGGTTATGTTTCGTTTGTTTGAATCCAATATATGTTTGATTGTCTTACCTCTCGGGACCTAAAATCTGTGTTTTACATTGATTCTCATTTTTATCTTTTTTTTTATTAGCAAATTATTTTATAGATAGACCAGGTCTTCGACATGAAGACAAGGTCAAGGATAATCCCTCTAGAAACATAACAGAGCATGCTTAATAGTACCTCAAAACCAGATAACAAATCCCATTGTATGAGTATAGAGCAGGGCTACTTCCCCAAAATTTTCCAACATGAAGCAAACTAAACAGATCGAGAACAAACAACCTATAAGCTAGATAATCAATCAGCAGAACCAAAGCCAACAATGGCTAACCAAACTTAACCAATTAACAGGACTAAAACGAGAACTAGATAAAAACAAAAATATAGAAAATTAAAGCCTCCAAACCCCAAATGGAAACAGTAAGTCTCGCCACAGCGCCCATCCACAACCGAACCTCGACCAAAGAACCTGAAAGTTACCAACCCAGAACTCCCCTCCAGCCTCTCCTCAAGAAACAGGGCCACAACCGGCCAGGTCAACACGACCAAACAACGGTGGCCACTACCGGCACACCGTGAGTCCCCGACCACACAGGTCAGGGGCGAGAGGAGAGAACTAGAAAAAGGAGAATAAATTAGTAAAGCTCACCAGGTTAGGACGAGGAAGCCACCAGGACCGTCGATCGAACCACCACACTCCGACTGTGCACCAAGACGGTGCACCCTGTGGCCAACACCAATAGGATGAATCGGGCTCAGGCCACCCCTAACTTGTCTCCGGAAGACGAAACGGGGTATAGATTTGAGCATGAGACGGTTGAAAATGACCTGAGGAAAACGTCAAGCACCTTCAGATCTACAAGCGCCAGGGAAGAAACTGCACCACGCACTACTCAACTTTCGAGACGAAAGCCCACCTGAGCCAACACTCAACGGCGAACCGGAGGGCGAGTATGTGTCTTCCTCCTCAGATCCTCCACCGGCAGAGAATAGAGATGAAAGGCACAAAGCAAGGGTAGGACTTCCAAGAGAGCGTAGTAGGAGAAGGGAAACGGCCATCGGAACGGAGAGACTAACGGTGACAAGGATGGGCCAGATCTGAGAAGTCAGATCTTGAACCCAAACTCACAAAACGACCAGTCAAAGTGGGAGGGGGAGAAAGGGGGTTAACAAGGAAGGAGAAACCCACCGGTGATGTCCTGGCCACAAAGTCCGAGGGCCATCGCCGTCAGCGACTGAGAAAAGGGGTAGGGTTGCGTTTGAGAAGAGAGAGTTTTGAGAGCGTTTTCTAGAAAGGAAGTTAACTCTCATTTTTATCTATTGTTCTATTTTGAGTTAGGCCAGGATATGTTTGTGTGTTTTATAAATCTTCTCGATAATTTGATTTAGTTTATTTTGAATATAAGCAGTGTGTAAGAGGAAATAAAAGATCAACTCTATTTTGATATTAAAATTATCTATTTTCAAAGCTCAACCCTTTTTTCTCTCAACACCTGTGTCACCTAGCGCCACCCCTTTTTCCTCTTCCTCCTCACCGGCGTCGACTATGGCTCCGGCCATGGTCCTCGTCGGTGAGGACCCTCTCTCCCTTTACCTTCTAACCCTCCTTCCCGTGTTGCTTTTCCCCTGTTTCCCTTGTTTCTCTCTTGCCTCCTTCATTTCGTTCTTCGCCGGTTTCCTCGTCGGATTCAATGGCTTCTCCATTCGTTGTGTCTTTTGGAGTCATCGGATCTCGAATCGACGCGCTTTTGTGGACTGACGACTGGTCACAGCGTCGTGGGACGTCTATCCGGCCTCTTCGTTCGATTTCAGATCTGCCCGGGCTGCTTGTGTCTGGCGCTCCGACATTAGGGTTGTTCCTCGTCCCGGAGTCAAGCTCGTGGATCTCGCTATCGGCTTCTCCGATTGCGGATCTGCCGGTTCGGCTCCAGGTAATCTCATCCCCTCTCCCTGCTTGTTTACTGGTTTGTATGTTGGTGTTGGTTCGGCGTTGATGGCGACAGTTATGGGGTGATTTTGTACTTGGGTTTGACTTAATGGCGGCGAGTGGTTGCGGGTTTCTCGGTTGACTCTTTGTTGGTGGCTTGGAGGATCATTGTTGGTATTGTTGTATCCTGGGCTTTGGGACCTTGCTGGAACTTCCTTGCTCTGGGCTGGCCGGAACTCTCTCTTGATTGGGGGATTTTGGTGAGTTGGCCTGGTTCTTCGCGTACTGGAGCTGCAGTTAGAAGTGGCGGACCTTTGGCTCTGAGTAGGCTATGTTCTCCGTTTCTGGGTGTTGGCCAGCGGGGTAGCGTACTCTCGCATCACCTTTGCTTTTTTAGATATGTTCTGGCCGTGGGACGCGTTTCCTCATCCTCTGGTGTCGATCGTTGTGGAACTGGTCCAGACGCGTCTGGTGGTCCGTTTTGTTGTCTAGTTTGTCGCTTCCCTTTGACTTGAGCCGGTTGTCGCTCTCTTTAGACTTGGTCGTGGGACATGTTTCTTTATCCTCTTGGGTGAGGATCGTCGTAGGTCTGGTGGTTTGGCGTCGTGCAAGGTGTCATGCTCGTAGCCTCCTTACCGTCCCGGTGGGTAATGTTTCTTTTGGTAAGGTTGTTGGTTCATCCTTTCCGATATTTGTTGCTTGCAGAATACCTGCTCTTTCCTTAGTTACAGTCTTGTTTCGATTTCCATTGTTCCCTTATCCTTTGTTGAAAAGGGCCCGTAAGTTCTTTGGGTGTTGGCCTATGACGGATAGTTTTGGATTTTGGAGCATTGTTGGATCTCGAAAGGTTTATGTTTCTTTGTGTTTTGAATTCTGCTGATTTCGGTCAGTTGTACATCTCTGCTGATTAGCGGTGTTGACCGCCGGCGTGTTGGGCCCTGTCATCTCTATGACTCTTGGCTCCGATGAGATTCAACGTTTTCTCCAAGTATGGGTAAGGTTTAGGGTGTCAATAATGTAGGTCGGCTTTCTTTGTTGGGCTTCATGGTTGACATATCCGAGTTGCAGACTTTTTTTTCCAGTGAGCTTCATGGTAACTAAATCTGAGTTGTAGACCTTTTTTTCCTTTATGTTTTCAGTTTCTTGTTTAGAGGATGTGTTAGTTTGCCAGCGCTCGCCTTTTTAGCGCTTAATGGTTGTTAAATCTAGATATTAGACTTTGTTTTAGTGGTGGCTTTCTGCAAGAAGCGGTTGTTTTTTGGTGGCTTTCTGCGTGAAGTGATGTGGTGTTGTTTATTGGTTGTTGCCTCTCGGTGTCGAGAGCTGTTCTGGTTGTATTTTCTATGTGTAGAGAATTGTTGGTTGAGGATCCATCTACGGATTGCTCGTGTGGTTGTATTTCAACTCTGTTCGTCCTTTTAAAGAACAGTTTCAATTTAAATTTGTTTTGCTGATAAAAAAAAGAGAAAATAAAAGAAATCGGTAATTAACATTGGATGATTTGGAATGTTTTCTAATAATCCTGATAGTTTTTGGTTTTGCTTTGTAGTAAGCTTGATGTTTTCATTTATTGGTAATAGATGGTAAAGTTTGAAGGGAACTTAATTTTGGTGCATATTAAGCCAAGTTTGTTTAATAAATGTTTGGGTAACTCAATATTTGTATCCTCGTCTTTCGGTTATTTCTAAATCCTAACCCAAGCAAACATTCGTTCTGATGTAGTAGCGTTGACTGCAACTTTCGTCATTTTATGTCTAAAAGTTTCACTGCCGTTAATTGAATAATAGAAAAAGTTGATAGATCAGGGTTATGATTTGAGAATAAACGAAAGGTCTACGTTATGACATCAAGTCTTCTCATACAATTTCAGGAATGTTTTATAGACACGTGACAAGCATGTGACTGGTATTTCACGGAGTCAGTCACACTTAACAGATTTTGATACATTTTCATAATTAATTTGTCAAACTTATTACTATGTAATACATTCCATACATATGAGTTATGATTTGGTAATTGACTATGATACAATGAGTGACATAGCGTTTTTCCTCTAAATCCGTTGATTATTGAGAGGACGACGGATTGTGGATCTGAGACCTACGGATCACCCGATCCGCCCGATCAGTTCTTTGGGCTTGCTCTACGACCCATTTGTAATTAATTCCCACTGTAATTTCCAAGCCCACATTATTCCCCAACCATATACTGTCACTAAAGCCCATTTAATAGTAACTTACATTTCAACCATCTTCTCTCAACCACAAGTGTTCCACTCTCCATCAAGTGACAAACCTTATCTTCTTTTAAATGTCTAACCTTATCATCTTCCTTCTCGCGAACAAACCAGAGACTTTGATTTCGACAAGAGCATGCTATACGATGTTTCACCTATATCAACAACATAATTAGCACTTGATGCCGGTCGATCTATGAGGTACATAGGTACAAATACTCATTAACTGATGTTGTACCCAGAGTCTGTCCCGTTTTTCCCTTGCTTATTTTGATTGACAAGGGCTTGATTCGTCATTCTCCCATAATTTCTAAGCTTAAAGGTTTATAAGAGTTCGTATCTTCAAACCCTAATCCTTGAGGAGAAGCTCAATTCTTCTTCAAACCCTAATCCTTTAAGAGAGAGCCGGTAGTTCCAGAGTTATATAAGTTTTTTTCAACGAAGAGTACAACTTTATAACTTTAAAACGATTACATTATCCTGCATCGGGGAACGTGCTCCCCGACTAGTGGAAGGCCAGCATTAATGAAAAAAGGTTCACTGGACTTTATACTATCATAACCGTTACAGACGGTATTATAATGCGTCGTAGGCAGAGAAAGAAGGCGGAGAGGGAGAACAAGGTACCGGAGATCCTGAGGGACCTCAACAACAATGGTGATAGCGGGAGGCAAAGCATCGTCTGGGGACCCCAGGGCCAGTCCCCAATACTCCGACGATGCGTCATCCCTCCTAGCGTGGCATTTCCCCTGCCCTCGTTATGGCTCCCCATAGAGGAGCAACTCTCCCCGGGAGCCTTGTCTCGGGCAACCAGGTGCTTCCCCAATGCAAAGGACGGGACCCCGGGTTAGGTCCCGGATCCAACGTCTCACAGGCACCTCGTCCTCTAAATAACTCATCCTTAGGTCCCGGATCCAGCGTCAGTGGGGTGGGACCACCGTCCTCCCAACATCCGATCGGTGGCGCACCATCTTTCAGATTCCCTTCCAGAGCAGGGTCACCGCCTCGGTCCTTAGGCCTCCAACCAGCTCCAGCAATGCCCTTCCCAGAGATCGACAACTAGCTGAACCAACCCCCCCGCCCCAATCCACGAAGAACCGGCCCATCACCAAACGTAGGCCCACGCTCTAACCCCTTTCCGTAGGGGTCCCAAACCCTACGGCGCCTTCGCGGCCACTGATGACGAAGGACTCCATGGAGGCCACCCACCTCTGGCACCTCCGGCGCGATCGAGTGATCCCCCGTGGGCCCTGTTGTAGCCTGTCCCATCGCCGCTCGGGCTGTTACCAGAGCAAGGTCATGGTAAGGCCGGACAAGCAAAGTCGGGTGCGGCTTGGTTGAAGCCCCCTAGTAGCGAGGATTAGAAACTATCTGTGGCCACCTCCATAGGATCCCGGGACGATTTTCCACACACGGAGGAGGCGGCGGGTCCAACCCCTCCCCCAAGATCCGCGGTGTGGGCAGTAACCAGGATGGCATGAGACACGGAACCGTAATCGACGATGTGTGGGAGGAGGAGGAAACGAAGGTGGATGGTGAGGACAAAACCCTATAGGTTTTATCCTCCGCACCAGGCGTGGTCTGCGAGAAGATTGACCAGATGGGACTTAAAAATCTCAGGTCGGGCTTCCCAAGAGAAACGGCGCTGACTGACGAGATATGGGCTGTGTTTTGTGTTTAATAATTGGAATAATTCAATTCAGTTGAGACTACAAAATAATTGATAGAAAATTCTAATCAGAATTAAAAAGTATCAATGAAAATGTAATGACCTAGGGTTTGGTTATACACTCCCACTTCCAACCAATCTTCTCTCTACCGTTCCATATCTTTGGGTCCAAGTTAACATTGAACAACCTCTTCATCTATCGCTCCACTGGTTTGTTTGTAACATTTAATAGCGTTGAAGAATAAAGTGGTGTGGCAGTAGCTAATAAGTTGAGAACAGTACAATAATACATTACCCACCAAACTTAATGAGCATGGCTCACAGTTTCAGAATTGGCCGGTGCCTATCTCTGTATCACTTCTGTATTTCAGACGCTTAGGCCACCCTACTGTAGAGTTGCCTGAGTATAAATACAGCGCACCCTACACAGGCAGCGTTATATTACTATGGTAGCGTCGCCAAAGAAACGTCGCATAAGAAAGCGTCCTTCAAGTACTAAGGCGGGCACTCTTCCCTACTCAGAAAAAAAATCCTAGCAGCCCCTCTCCCCTTCTTTGATTTCTTGCCCCTTATCGGCGGAGGCTAACCTTTACGCTTTCTCCATTCTCTCGGGAGTTTTATTTCGTTGGTCATGACTACCCGGTTTTTCGTCCGTTCGTCACATGCCATTTTTCTCCTACTCCAGTTTCGGATCCTTCAGTCTCTTCGTTGCGCCGTATTTCGCGGTTTAGGCTAGGCAGCCTCGGATTTATACTCTGAGTATGGAAGGAGAGTCGAAGTGTTATGTGTGGGTCTTAGATTCTCCGGCGTTGTTTCTTCGAATACTGGTGATCAAAGTCAGATGGAGGAATATCGAGATGGTCGGCATGGTTGGATCCCAAGAGATATGGTCACGTTTCTAGTTTTTTCTATGTTCTTTTTATTAGGTTTTGGTTGCTTGTACCCTTTTCGGGCCAAATAACTGCACTTTATTGTAGATTGATGTGCACCGGTTGCACGTTTGTGTGGACCGGTTGTACTTTGGTGTGCCCGTTATGTGGTACTTATGGTGTGCACTTTGTTGCACTTTTGGCGTGCACGGTATAGTTGCACGTTCTGGACGCATTTTGTTGCGTTGCAGGTTTTGATTAGGGGCGGTAATATTATGGTCTAATTTGTCTGGAGTCTGTAATATTTACCGTTGTGCTTGTATGATAAACGGTTTCAAGTTATAAATGATCGTTTGTATGTCTTCACCGAGTGATATATAAAATCAAACAATACTCATTTCTTAAAAAAGTACTAAGACGGCGTACAGTATATTATAGTGCATGCTAAGAGCTATTTATGGACGCTACTAGTAGTATCTGTTTGATAGTTGACCAGTGCCTCCTAAATTTAAATTTCGGAGGCGGTACATTTTTTAATATAACATCTCCTAAGCGAGGACTGAACCGTAAAAGAAACAGGACACGGTCGTCCCGTGGCTGTTCCATCTGTTATTCACAGTTCATCCAATATACTCGAACATTATCATAAATATTTATATAATAAATGTTCATGTATGTATAGTTATAAAAAATAATTACATATCTTTGAAGTTTCGTAATTTAATAATTTCTGACTAGAAACATAGACTAAAAAGATCTATAGCTTCCCCATCGGTATCAGTGAGGGCCGCGTAAAATAACAGCTTGGAAATGAAGTGAAAGATCGAATATATCATTAATGTTCACGTATTATACTTGATCGATACGTTAATGCGTGATTGTTGACTGTGTGCATCCTAACTTATTAGTTTGATATAAGCACAAAACGACTGTGAGATTCATGGTTGGAAAATCAGAGTACTAGACCTTTTCTTTGTGCTTAAGGTTTGTTAAATCTAAGTTATTAGACCTCTTTAATCTAGTTTATTACCACTATTAGGTTTCTTGGTTTTAGGTTTATTGGGTTTTAAAACCCGAACAACTACTCAGAGCGAACAAGAACGGCTAGCAGCACATCGTAGAAACAAAATTTGGAGACAGTTTGTCAACACGGGGAAGTTGGCGACTGATTGATCTCTCTAAAATTCTTTTCAAAATTGTATGTCAGGTTCTCTGTTTTTGTTTGAGTTTGGTGTGTTTCGTTAGTTTTTCTTAGGAAGAGCGTTTAGTTATGAGACGATCTTCCTTCGGGTGGTCTGTCTCCGTCTTTGTAATTTTTCTTAAATTTCAAAGATTAATAAATTCACTGCTTACAAAAAAAAGGTTTATTGGGTTTTCATACCTTTTTTTATTGTTTCATCCCTTTGTTGGGATAGTTATGAGATTGTGATGTCATGTGAACGCTCGAGTTTGTATCATGTTGATTGTTGGTTTCTTTTTGTAGTTTGTGATTGGACTTTTCATTGTACTCCTCTTTTAATGTTTTAATTCAAATTTACATTGCCAATAAAAAAAAAAGCATAAAACTCGTTTGAATTAGGAGAGAC
Organism: Erodium maritimum; assembly: GCA_963921825.1. Classification (NCBI taxonomy): domain Eukaryota; kingdom Viridiplantae; phylum Streptophyta; class Magnoliopsida; order Geraniales; family Geraniaceae; genus Erodium; species Erodium maritimum. Next base: position 58,762,648 of record OY997596.1, on the reverse strand, counting down.
AAACGAACACTGCTCAAGGTAGGGCTTGTATATCGTTGGGTCCCCCGAGGGCGACGCTTTTCTTCTGATGTAAAACTGAACCTGTGTTCGTCAGTGGTGAAGGAAGGACAGACTATTCTCAGGGATGCCTTCCAATTGACTCCTTGGGGAAAAGCCCTGAATCGTCGCTTATTGATCGTTAACCTTGCAAAAAGAACATAACAAAGAAAATAAACAAGAACCAATCGATTAGAGACCGAGGAGGAGGCTTCGGAGATGGCCAAGGGGGCGGAGATACCAACACCGGCTTCAGAGGCGGCAGGTGCTGAGCAGGGGGCGACGGTCCTAATGGCTTCCCCTGAGGACCTACGAAGGGGAACAAGACAGTGGGGGCGTTGATCGAGCTTGGGACGGTGATTTCGACAGAATCGATGTGGTGAATGCGGGCGGAGGAATTGGGAGTAAGGACTGGGGGATAGAGCGGCGTCTTTACGACAAAGAAGGATCGAACCTTGTCCGGGAGAAACGACAACGCAGCGCCTATGCTATTGGTTTAGAAACCCTAACAGAGAGTTCATAAAATTTTGTTAAACGGACGGTTTGTAGTTGTGTTTTGTCTTATTTTTATAAACAATTATTTGATCCCTCTCTTTTTATTGGATATAATATTAAAATTACAATATTTTTCTTAGTGATTTCCTTTTGCACTTGAGTAGCTATAAGACTGGACTTTTGTGTATAGATTAAATTCGATAGGGTGACTTAATAACGTCCCTCTAAAAACCTTTTTTTCTTAGTGATTTCCTTTTGCACTTGGATGAATGGGTTGGTACATGATACACAAACTGGTTTCATTGCTGGCACGCAAATCATGGATGGGGTTCTCATTGCAACTGAGCTAATTCATCATATAAAAAAAATGGGGGAAGAGGTTATTGTTCTCAAACTGGATTTTGAAAAAGCCTATGATCATATCCATTGGGGAGCATTGATGAATATATTGACTATTATGGGGTTTGGAGAGATCTAGAAGCAGTGGATCTTGGTGTGTATTGAGGCCTGGACTTCAGTACTGATAAATGGGTCTCCCTTAGCTGATTTTCCACTTAAAAGAGGTCTTAGACAAGGTTGCTCCCTATCTCCTCTATTATTTTCTTTGGTAGTTGAGAGCCTACACCAGTTGATGATAAAAGGGTCTACTTCAAATATGTTCTCTGGGGTCAAATGTGGTGAGCAAGGGCCAGAGATCACTCACCTTCAATTTGCAGATGACATCCTCATTTTTATTCAAGCTGGGAGGCAACAAGCAATTAATTTGAAGCATACTCTCAAGTGCCTCCAATCTGCAACTGGTTTGAAGATAAATTTCAATAAGTCCAAAGTACTGCTGATGAATCCTTGTGTCATGACCACTGAAGAGGTAACTGATATTTTAGGGTGTTGTTCAATGCAATTGCCTTTTGATTACTTGGGTTTCAAGTTAGGGGCTAATCCTAGAAGAGCAAAAACTTGGGAGCCTGTGATCAACAAATTCAAAAACAATCTGAATCTTTGGCAAGCCAAGAACAAATCCTTGGGTGGGAGAATTACTCTTATCAAGTCATCACTCAGTTCTCTCCCATTGTATTATATGTCCCTGTACAAGGCTCCTAAAGGTGTTATAAAGGAAATGGAGAAATGGCAAAAACAGTTTCTGTGGAGTGGAAAATTGAACAAAAAAGCACTGCATAAAGTAAAGTGGGAGAACATCTGCAAGCCTAAGAGTGCTGGTGGTCTGGGGATTTTGAAATTGGAGGTTATGAACATGGCTTTACTGGCCAAGTGGTGGTGGAGGTTTTCACTTGAACATGATTCATTATGGAAAGCTTTACTTTGTGCTAAATATGGTTGGGACTCATCTGCTTGGGATTTATCAAAATTTATACTTGGAATTGATCAGAGTTTTTTGAGACATGTGGGCTCTATTTTGGAATATCCAAGATTTGCAGATGCTTTTGGAGCTGTGGGACTCCATTGGACTATCAATTCTGGGAGAACAGTGCTATTTTGGGAAGATCTTTGGGTGACTGATGTTCCACTTAAAACCTTATTTCAGAGACTATATCATCTCAGTTATCAGAAGAAGGCTAGGGTGTATCAAGCGTATCTGGAAGGGGACTGGATATTATTATTCAGAAGGGAACTGAGAGGTTGGGAGGAAGATATTTTCCTCTTGCTAAGTGACAAATTAAATGCTCTGCCTCCTTTAAATACTGAGGAGGACAAGGTGGATTGGGTGGTGGATAGCAAAAGATTCTCAGTTCACAGGATGTACAACTATCTACTCAATGTATCAGAGGAAGATCTCATCTGGCTAGCCCTATTATGGGAACCTAAATTACCCCCAAAAATAACTGCTTTTGTTTGGCTTTTGTGTTTACAAGCAGTTCCTACCAAGTGCTTCCTTCTCAGCAGAGGAATTTTTTCTCATAACATATGGTGTTCTCTCTGCAATGAGGAGCCTGAGGAGCTAGATCATCTCTTTCTTGGTTGTGATTTATCCTGGTCCATATGGACATTGATCTTGAATTGGTGGGGGGTTCAAACAGCTTGTCCAGAAGGTATCAAATTATGGTTCATATCTTGGAAGTCTCTTGGATCCTTTCCTTCTCAATCACCTTGGAGATTTATAATATTTTACACCTTGTGGAGAATTTGGTTGTGCAGAAATAACATGGTCTTCAATCAATTATTACTCAGTCCTGAACAAGTAGTGCAACAGATTCAAAATGATGCATACCAATTGATTTGGGCATTTTCTAAGAGAACATCTTTTTTCTCCTTTTTGGATTGGATAAATAATCCAGCAAGTTGCTTACTAAAGAAGACTAAGCATTCTGTTGGGAGGGTTCTCAGGCCAGAGGTGTTGAATTAAGTGGTCACTTTTGGACCTTCTCTTTTTGTGCTGATTGGCTTTCTCTATTGGGGCTGGGGGAAGGGACTGAGTTTGGGAGGGTTTGGGGTGAGGTTTAGGATGGTGAGGTTAGTTGAGGGTCATTGGGTGTTTACTTTCTGCATTTTGGTGTGGGGGTTCCTGGCCAATTGTTGTGGCCTTTCCTTTTCCTTTTGATCCTTTAAGTGGGGTTTTAGGTTTTAGGTGAGGGTGTTGTCTGTGTTAGAACACTTTAGGGTGTGTGTGTGTTTTTACAGGTTGTAGCTGCTGATTTATTTCCAACTTCTCAAGGCTAGGGAGGAGCTGGTTGCAGTGTTCATGCAGATGAGTTTTTGACTGTCAAACTCTGCATTTGGGGATTGGGCAATTTCTGGTCTCACAAGTGGTTTATACTACACTTCTGGTTGTTTTTGGGGAGCAATTCTGTTGCAGCTGTGGTTGGAGGGTCTTGCTATACACAATTTTTGAGATATAACTGATGTTGCAAGGATGGGCTCACTCTGGTGTTCTCACTGCATTTTGGAAAAGGATGTAGTATTAAGGTTTTAACATGGGTACTGTCAAGGGTCTTTAATGGCCAGTGTGCATTACATCTGGGTGTGGAAAGGGGGTTTAGAGGTTTTTGATTGGGTTTTAGTCATTGTTTTAGGGTTAGCTTGGGGAGCAAGTTACCTATTCTCATTGCTATTTTCATTGTTTGTTGGGTAGCTTACCAAGCAAGTAACCGTTAATGGTTATGTTGGGTGGGTATTTGTAATTGTTTTTGGAGGGACAATCCCTTGACTTTGGTTTTCTTTTCGAAAACTTAGTTTCTAATAAATACAAAAATTGCTGATAAAAAAAATAAACTCTAAATGTGGCCTGTGACATAAATGTTAAAGCATATTTGGTTTAGTAAAAATTATGCTCATTTATTTTCTAAAACTTTGTGGCCATTTATTTTTGAAATTAGTATAAAGTTATCATGCGTCGACTCGACAAGCAAGCAAAGTATTTTTGTCGGTTTTTGTGGAAAGCAACGGTCAGCAACAACGAAAATCGTACGTTGTATTCGTTTTTCCTTTTTCAAAATCTATCCTACTGAATAATTTTAGTGAGTAGGTTTGAAACAAGTTCAATGTACTTTTTAGCGTCCTAGATCCTAAGGATAACGTTGCAAAAGTTGTAATGATTAATATACCAAAGACTCATGTTTTATCTATAAATCAGTATTCTAAAAATCTCGATTAGGCGTGGTCTAGACGTTCGTTTAGGCGTCATTTTATGTTTAGTCAATCCATCTAAGCGCTTAGAACAATTTTACATAGTATAGTGATTAAACTAAAATAATTAGATAATTATACGGAGTTGTTTGGTGTTTGCGATGTTAGGGCTTGTGCTCAGTGGCAGAGCCATATGCGCTCTAGGAGGCACGTGCACCCCTCAAATTTTTATTAAAAAAATTATTACTTGTTTTTCGATTTTTTTTTTCAAAAATGCCCCTTAATTCCTTCTAATTTCGTAGTTGTTCCTCTCAATTTTTTTTTACCGCCTCGTATTATCATTGAAAAATTTCGGTGTCCCCTCACTGAGAAAGCTGACTCCGCCACTAGTTGTACTTTTGAGTTGTTTAGTGTTATTTTAAGGTATTTTAAATATTTACTATCATTTTTAATATAATGAAAGTCATATTTTATTTTTATATATAATAATATATCTATTCAAAATTTTAAAAATAGAAAAATACAAATCCAATTAATCTCCGTCTAGCCTCCGATTAATTTTCAAAAACTCTAACCGTCCGATCAGCGCCTAACGAATAGGGATGGCAACGGGAGCCAGACCCAACGGGGACCCGACCATCCCGACCCGAAAAAATCGGGTTGGGGTCGGGTATTTTCACAAACGGGTCGGGATGGGTTATTTTGACCGGCTTTTAACCGGGGCTGGGCTTGGGATTGGTACTACCCAGCCCAGACCCGACCCGATAGGTTACTAAATATAAAAAAAAAACTAAATATATTTGTAATTGTTACTTTTCTACTTTCTACCCTATGTATAAGCACAATGACAATTGAATTGGTACATCTCTGAGAGATAAAACTAGTGATTATATTATGCTTGTGGTCGTGAATAGTTATTGAATATGTTATATGTTTTATACAAATGTATTAAACTTTTACGCACCATATATACATGATTTGCCTATATAAATTTAGTAAAATAAAATTATGGTTTCCTGGGAAAAAGAAATACAACTCTTATACTAGGTGGATAGGGTAGTACCCGACCCGATCGGGCCACAAACGGGGCGGACAATAAGCAGACTACTATCGAGTCCCGGGCGGGCTCGGGGCACAGGTAGGGAAATAGGGCCGGTCCTGGGTATCACAAAACTCGGCCCAGACCCGACCCATTGACATCCTTACTAACGAATTTGTGAACCTTACTGTTGTAAATAGATATCAGTATGAAGTGAAAAAAATATTGATGTATCTCTAAATCGTGTGTTCCTTCCTCTACGTGCTTCCTTAGTGTTTGTTATCAGACTCTACTTCGGCAGGGACTGATTCGGACAATTGGGGACGGTTGTTCCACAATGGTGGAAGGATCACCGTGGCTCGTGGGGAACACTCCGGTCATATCGCTCCATACATGCACCACCCCGGAACTGAAGGTATCAGATTTAGCTACGGCTGATAATCAATGGGACGTACCGAAACTGCAACAAAACCTCCCCCTGACCATTGTTGATGACGTATTACAGGCGCCTCCACCTCTCCCCCGGCATACCGATAAATGGGCATGGAAGTATAATACCCAGGGTGTATATTCGGTCAAGGAAGGTTACAGGGCATTATCTCGGGAGAATGGCCGGTGGCACGTATCGACAGGAACGACGACATGGACAAGTATATGGGACCAGGACATTCAACCTCGAATCAAGGTATTTCTCTAGCGGGCCCTGTCTGGCACCCTTCAAGTGGCGGTCAATCTCCGGACAAAATTTGTCCCGATACTGGAGACGTGCCCGATGTGTCAGAATGCACAGGAGTCTACGGACCACCTCCTCCTTCATTGTCCTTTCGCCCGTTCTATCTGGGACATGGCAGGAATACCGGTTCTTATCCCCCTTCCGCCACACTACACGTCTGGTTAACTACTCTGTTTTTGCTACCCGATGCGCTGATACGAAATAAAGCCTGCCTCTTCTTGTGGGAGATATGGAAAGCGAGGAACGCTATGGTCTGGGACCAGACCTCGACTAGACCACATGATGTCATAGTTACGGTTCTCAGTAACCAATACAGCTGGTCGGAAGCACAGAATGGCCGTCCGAAACCCACTGTTCTCCCCCACTACACACAAAAGACCTGGAGCCCACCGCCCCCTCACTGGCTTATAATCAATGTGGACGGTGCGACGTTTGCGGATTCAAGGCAGTTTGGATGGAGATGGAATTGTCGGACACACACAGGTGGGGTCCGGGAAGGAAGGAATGGTTATGGGAGTGGCTCGTCAAGTCCCGAATACGCTGAGGCCATGGCGATTTGGCGAGCCCTAGAATGGATCCAAGCATCGCAATCATCCAGGGTCACTATTCAGAGTGATGCCCAGTACCTAGTACATCTGATCCAAGGAACACATCAGGTGTTCTCCCCCTTGGGCCGACTGGCAGACGACTGTCGGACCCTCTTAGCTACTCTCGAGGATGCTAAACTCGAGTATATATCTAGATCAGCGAACGGTGCGACCCACTGACTTGCCCGGAAAGCCCATTCTTCGCCTGTCCTTGTGTGGTCTGATTTTACTATTCCGGTCGTACTTGTGTTTATCTTGACTCAGTTCAAATAATAAAAGCTTGACTTTTGTCTAAAAAAAATCATTTAAAACTACTGTCTCTATGTTTGTGCTTATACATAGCTTCCTTCCCTAATTTCACCACTGTTTTTGGAAATAGCTTCCTTCCCTGATTTCAAAGAAAACCTAGTAACATAGGTGCGAGAAGAGACAACTTTCTCAACTTTCTTCTTACCTCCTTTGTTTCTCTTAGCAATGACAAAAGATTTAGAAGGATTAAAACCCATATTGTACGTAGCTGGCTTAGTGTTTGTTATTTCATCCAGTGTTCTAAAAATTCCGATCAGGCCCCGTCTAGGCACTATTTCCTTGTTGGTCGATCCGATTAATTTGAATAAACCCCGATTAATTCTCGTTTAGTCTCCGATTAATCCTCATAAAAACCCTAACCGTCCGACTAGCGTCTAACAATTTTTAAAACCTTGATTTCATCACTATCATATAATCATTTAAAACTATTGTCTCTATGTTTGTGTTTATACGAAGGGGTGTTTAGAGCATCCACAGTCATCTCGCCAGCAGCTGGCGAGATGGCGCTGGCGAGATGAATTAAAAATAATTTTTTTTGGCTTATAGCCAGCACTCCCAGTCAGCACCCCACAGTCATCTCGCCGGCAGTTGGCTTTATGATAACTCATTCCTTCATATATTTGCTCCTCGCCGGCGACAAGTGCTGGCGACAAGCTAACAGCCAGCACTCCTCACCAGCAATTTTATATTCATTTCTCTCTCTTACTTTTTGAACTTTTTCTCCTCGTTTTTGCTCCCCGCCGGCTCCTCGCCCATGGACTGTGGATGCTCTTATGTGGGATGTCTCCCCGGTGAAAGGACATTTATATCCATCTGAGCGGATGCAAATTTTGGGAATATGTGATCTGTAGCTCGTCCACGACATGATCATTTATCTTATTTTATTCGTAAATATACGGGTGGATTTGAACCAATATAAGTGGCCCCCAAAACTGTACCAAAATCAAAATAAAATTATTTTAAAAAACACACAAAATTCATTATCCAATTCGAATAGTTTCAAACACTTGAGCTCGCTTAAAAAGTACTAAACCCTATCATTATTCTGATTTCAATATAAAATAAGGATGTTGATGGTTGATTAATTATGAGAGTGATGGTAAATTTGGGTACTAGTATTGGGCTTGGTGACGGTGGACGGCCAGAAACCACATATTCTGACGGAGGATTCTTGTGGTTCTGGAGGATCCAGCTACAGGAGAATTGGGACAGAGAACCCCATTTTTTACCACCCGACTCTTTTGTCTTAAGAATGCTGGTTTCCAGACCGAATAATTATCCCTCTCCGATCCTTATAGCCCAACCTAAGAAGGGGCAATTAATGCTTTTCACTCACTGAACAGGAATTTACGGTCGGTCTGCGACCTCTGGATGCCTAAGGCGTCCATGGATTGAGATACAATGATCTATAATCCACGTTGCGGATTAGCAAAAACTTGATCCACTATTCATCGGCTCATGTACAGATGCTCACCGAGTAAGGGCATCCACAGTCCTACAGCCGGTCGCTGGTGGGGAGGGGTTGGCGAGGAGAATAAAAAATTATTTTTTGTTGGCTTATGGTAACCCTTTTATGTTCACATTTTGTTCCCAGCCGATGATAAAGGGAGGCGGTGAGCTACCAACCAGCACTCCCAGTCAGCATTACTTAATTAATTTATGTCTCTTCTTTTTCGGACTCTCTCTCCTATTTTTTGCTCTCACCCGGCTCCCAACCTCTCCACTGTGGATGCCCTAAGACAGATAAATGAGCGGAACAGATCACAGAGTATTGGTTATCATTATTGTCTATTAAAATCAAAGCTAGATCCGGCCACTAACATGGTGTACCACACCAACACAATAATTGTTATATTTACGGTACCTACCACCACCTAACGTTCATACCGAACAATTTGGTTCAATATTCTTCTGCCATGTACTTGTAATGATTTGTTTCAAACTACCACCTAAAGTTCTTAGGTTGTCCCATGCATAAATAAGCACGACCCGTTCTCAAGGATCTACCAAGACGTACTAAAATGGCCGTAGTGAAGAAGCAGATTGAGGATCGTCTCATGATGTTCCGTACCGCTACTGTTTTTGTCTTCCTCCAAGTGATGCTCATGGTTGAAGGAAAGGTTCACTACCACGATTTTATCGTAAGATACAAATACAAAATCCAAACTCTGTTACTCGATCCATCCGATATGTGATGCGTAAGTTTTGAAGTCGTTTTCTCTTTGTCCTCGTGTTTTTTTGAAGTTGACGGACAAAAACTTCACGAGAGCTTGTGCGACGAGGAGCTTGTTTGTGGTAAACGAACAGTTTCCTGGACCGACGTTGTATGTTCGTAAAGGGGATACTATGTTTGTCAATGTTCAAAACTTTGGACGTTCTGACGTGACGCTTCACTGGTAATGAAATATTTTATGTCAGGGGATGAGTTGAGTTAGAAGTGTACATATGTCCGAAGTTAATAATTAAAATCTTAGTCCTCATTTTTACGTCTGAATTGTGTTTCGCCTTTCGTTTCACTTTTTAATTGTGGTTTTTTGAGAACTTGTAGATCCTAGCGTGAAGACGAGGATTAACGTTATTTCTTAGCCATAACTTTTACCTCATTTTTACGTTCTAGATACGCTCGACCTTTCGTTGCATATACTACCAAAAAGTTGTGCATTTTAAAGGCTGGGGACTCAAAAAAATGTATTCATATACATTAGGATCTACAATATTTTTCAAAAGTCACAATTAAATATTGAAACGAAAGATGAAGCGTATAAATAAGACATGTTGATTGATACCCACCAAAAATATATGTCAGGCATGGAGTGAAACAACCGAGGAATCCATGGTCGGACGGTCCAGAATACATCACACAATGCCCGATCAAACCCGGTATGAACTTCACATACGAGGTTATATTTAGTACCGAAGAAGGAACGGTCTGGTGGCACGCTCACAACGAGTGGACGAGGAATACGGTTCACGGTGCCATCGTTGTCTACCCTGCCGAGGGAAGCACCAGGCCTTATCCCGAGCCGTTCGGGGAGCAAGTACTTATTATAGGTAAGAAAGTACCTCACTTACCTTTCATGAACTCATGTTAGTACATATATATTTACTCGTGGTTGCATGGTATTGTTCATAGTCCAACGTTAGCGAAACATTAGATTTATACGAACTAACAATGTACCTTTTTGTAGGGTCTTGGTACCATTATGATGTGAATTTAGTAGTTGAAGGGTACTTGAAGGTCCAAGTTGATATGCCGATAGCAGATTATGGCCTCATCAATGGTTTAACAGGGGGCATCCCCGGATGCTCGGAAGGTAGAAATATGTCTAAATTATTTTTACGTGTTGTTCACGTGTTGAAAATTATCGTAACGTATATAATATGTTCGACAAAGTTTTAAGTTCAATTCATAAGACATGTAAATGGTCGATGAAAAAAATCATAAAAACATGTAGATGATCTGCATGTATTTTATTAGTCACTTTTAATTTTAGGGTACTTTTTTTTTGTACATGATCAATATATAAGGATATTTTTGGTAATAGACCCTTATTAAAACTTATATTAAGGCATTCATTTTGTTTGTAGGTTTTAATCTATCTGACAATTATGTAATTTTGTTTGAAATAGTAATTTTATCTTCAAATTTAATGTTTTAAAAGGTTTAAAAAATTAATCTCTTAGTTTTCTCCTTATTTGGATGTAGAAAAAGAGAAAATTAAGAATGTATTTTTTTAGGTATTTATTTTACTTATTATTGTTAAAAGATTAAATCGTCTAAAACAAATTTACACGAAGAGCAACAGAAAATCAAATTCAGTGCTTTTATTTTACGATTAACTAAGAAAAACACTATAACTTACAAAAAAAAAAGTGAATACCTCAAGATAATATTCTAGTGTTATATATTATCACGGTCTTCTAATGCGTGCAGATAACGACACCTTTCTTTGGGAGGTCGAACACAACAAAACCTATTTACTCAGAATCGTGAACGCTGCGATGAGCACTGAAATGTTCTTTAGCATCGCCAGACACAATCTCACGGTCGTAGGGACAGACGGTACCTACCTGAAGCCCTTCGAAACCAGCTACATCATGATTTCTCCGGGACAAACCCTAGACGTGTTGGTCACTACAAACCAGTCCTCGGGTCAATACTACATGGCGGCCAGAGAGTTGAAAAGCGAAGTGGAACATAAAACAATAATGGATGAGATGAACGTAACCGCCATTCTCGAGTACAAAAACCCTAATAATGAAAATTATCGGGAGGACGAGAAAGACGCCGATATTGTATTCCCGGATACCCTTCCTTCCCTGAAAGACTTAGCGGCCGCTTTCCATTTTATTTGTCGGTTTAAGAGCCTTGCGAACGAAGCTTACCCGATCGATGTTCCCATGAACATCACTACTCGTATGTTTGTCGTGGTTTCTATGGGCAAAACACATTTTATGGACGGTGACAATTACACTGCCGTTATGGCTGCCAGCTTAAACAACATAAGTTGGACCAACACCAAAACTGACATCCTACAGGCCTACTACAGGTACGTACATATACTTAAATGTTTTTTTATCAATAAATAAATTTATTGAGTATCCGCCCTTTTGAGACAAAAAAAAAAGAGATAAAAGAGTATGATATTCAACCTCAAAACAAAGATGTTCATACACGTTTTCAAGGTGTTTTTAGGAGAACATCAGTACACTTGAGTCAATGTGTTACACGTTTTGGAAAAGAATGTTAGAAGATTTAAGTTGAGTTGGTCATTTAATATATCATTAAGTTGATACCTCGCGATCAGTGATAGAGCTAGCTTTTTCAGTGAAGAGGGCACCGAAATTTTTCAGTGTCAATACGTAACTGTAAAAAAATTGAGGGGGACACAACTACGAAATTAGAAGAAATTAAAAGATATTTTTGAAAAATAATCGAAAACCATACAAGAATTTATCAAAAAAAGAAATATGAGGGGGGCACATGCCCCCCTGAGCACCATATGGCTCCGCCACTGCTCGCGATACGGGTCCAAAACTGTATTCTCTACAAAAAAATATAAATTTTTTTTGTATTTATCTAATTTGCTTATAACTGATCAGTCCTTATCTCCCCTCTTAAATAATTCACGTTCAAAATTGTAAACAAGACTCATAAAGACGTGTGTCAAAATATAAACTATAATTGAGTCTTTAGGGTGAAAAACAATTTTTTTTTTCCCACTAATGTTTTGTTTTTAATCAATTTTCCGAATCCATGCATAATTAGCTAAGTATACATGCAATGAGAATTCACCATGTTTGTTAATTGTACTGTTAGCTAGCGGTGACGGAGAACAACAATTGATATTTTAGAAAAGTATGAGCATGCACGAGTTAATGTGTTATAGACATTTTAGACAAATATAAGTATCCCTGAATAACACATAATTAAATAATTGTTGTTTCCATTACTATTAGTTAAAATATAATTATAATTGAGTCTTTAACTATGAGTTTGAATTTTTAGTTGAGTTAATTCTCTAATACTATATTAGAGTTTGATTCTTCACGGACTCGGAGTCAAACCTTTCTATCTACGAAAATATCTTATCTTCTAAATAATTCACCTCTAAAACTATAAATAGGTTTGTCCGTGAGGGCGCAAGCTTTTAGTTGAATTGGTCATCTAATACTACTCACTACCGGTGCGACAAAATGTAAGTTGAGGGTAGTGAACTATACCATTTTGATGTTCAGGGTAATAAATTGTCATTTCCCCTATTCTTAATTTATTAGGGACCGAACTGCTACGGATTAATATTCTCTGATTTCAATAAATTTTCTAAATGTGTCATTGAATTATAAATACATGAATTTATGTTTTGTATATCTGGTTTTACAGGAACATGAGTGGGGTTTTCACTGAGGATTTCCCAGATCAATTAACAACTTACTACAATTTCACAGCAACCGAGACTGGAGAGAACACCACAGCTCTAATCAGAGGTACTAAAGTGAAGATGCTCAATTACAATGAACAAGTGGAGATTGTTTTTCAAGGAACTGATGTCATGTCAGCTGCCGAGGATCACCCAATGCACCTTCACGGGCATAACGTTTATCGGGTCGGGTTTGGATATGGAAACTTCGATCCTCTTCTCGATCCCTTGTCTTATAATTTGATCGACCCGCCCGCCGGGAATACCTTCACAGTGCCTGCAGATGGTTGGATTACGGTTCGATACAAAGCCAACAATCCAGGTACATTATATATATATTTGTTTCGTTATGGTTATCAATAGGGTAAACGTCATTTCCATACTACTAAATGACATTTGTTTGCACGTATGTATTATAAGCCACTTTCGTTTGCAAGTCTTGTTAGTGACCTTTTTCTCATTTTCAAATGGGAAAACTCCAGGTACTAATTATTTCCGACTTATACATCTCATGAACTTGCTGCTGACTTATTAGTCGATCAGATCAGTATCCGACTTATGGTAAATACACAAACTAACATTTTCCGTTAAAAATGACATAAAACGTTAGAAAAAACTCCAAGAACTAACTGTCATATGACTATTGAACTAAAAAACTAACTGTAGACTTGTTACTTTTTGGAGTTTTCCTAACGTTTTCTGTCATTTTTAACGGAAAATGTTAGTTTGTGGAATTACCATAGGTCAAGGGTACTGATCTGATCGACTAGTAAGTCAGCAACAAGTTCTTGAACGGTACAACTCGACGATAGTTAGTTTCTGGTTTTACCCATTTTCAAATCTTACCAATGATTTTTAGTTAATTTAAAGAAATGACATATTTTTTGAAAATATCAACATCATCTTTTAACAAATTTCGGCATTTTTGAAAATTTAATAAAATTTATTGACAGGACTTGAACAGAAAAATTGTTAGGTATGGACTTACAACTTTCACCTATGTCCACAATACAAACTGACATTAACCTCTTCTTAGTATTGATGTTGTTACTAATGTCATAGAAATGGTCATTAATATGTAGGGGTGTGGTTTTGGCATTGTCACTTGGAAGAACACATGACTTTTGGAATGGACACTGTTTTTATAACGAGGAATGGAGGTACACCCGAGTCTACAATCCGCGATCCCCCACCGAACATGCCTTCTTGCGACTCTTCTCTTAGTTTTGGTGGTCGTCCGTTGTTTGATGATTCCTTTTAGATAAGGGTACGAGTTTAGTAAGAGTTTCACGTATTTTAGTATAGTCATTATGTCGTCTATTTAAACTGCGTGTATCGTTTGTTTGAATAACAAAAGCAGATTGAGAGTTGAAATTGATTGTTATTTTTATATTGGGGTTAAAATATGGAAATACTGAAACTATCTCAAACCCACCAGAACAATGTAACTACATTCTGGCTATACTAAATTTAGTTTTTTCTTCACCCAACGCCTTAAATTTACGGGCTATAATCTTATTTAGCTGGATTTCTTACTAACTAGATCTCTATTTAACCATTTCGTTATCTGATTCATAATGTCGTCTTTTGATTTTATAAGATCAACATCGATAATCCAGTTGATATCAGTTGTCTAGTGGTGATGATGTCACACGTATACAACTTCTCGTGGTTCCTATTCGATCCAGGACATTGTCGTGGTGGCAGCTCAAGCACCTTTCTGTAGTTGTTGGTTTGTTTTCTTAATTAGGTTGATGTTGTTGTGTTCCCTTAAAAGACGATCTTGAGCGTTTTGGGGTTCTTTTTTGTAGGTTTGTAGCTAAACTTAGTTTTCCTCTTTCTCCTCAAAAGAGAGTTTATAAAATTTTCAATATGTTTTGCCGATTAAAAAAAAACTGTCTCCGCCCGAGCCATTGTGATGACCATTTTTTTTTTGTGTCTTTCTTTTCTTTGCTTCTGATCTGTTAAGGAAAGGGGAAGTTAAACGACATATATATAGGTTAAGGCCGAACATGAAACGCAGAGAGAGGAAATAACGTGGTTGGTATGACGTGGCGGATCATGAAATAAGGTACTGTTTGTGTATTAATTACTCGGAAGAAGTATGGGAAGCTGCGGATCAGTAGGGCTCACACGTAATGAACACATGAATAATTAAATTTGTTTATTAGATTACTTGCGTCCCAATCAAATTGACGGGGAAGACCCGAACGGGGGAAGACTCAACGATCGGTACGTCAATACGTAGTTGTTGACAAAGCACAGCTTAGCTGATTAGTTGGGTATAAGCAAGAAACGACAGGTCGTGTGTCAGGGGTGGTTTAGAAAGCAAATACTTTCACATACATTTTCATTTTTCTGAGCTAAAGTTAGACTGCTTCATTGAAGATCTAAATTGACAATACATTGTAATACATCAAGTATAGTATCTCTCGATCATAAGAGAAGATAACTAGTCACTAGCTTTATTTACAATCTTCTTAACAAATACGGGTTTGAGATCCTCGTTTAAGAAAATAAGAATGATTGTCCTGAAAGATATCACCAATCGGGGACAGGGGCAATATAGGTTGCTGGATGAGGTGCAGGACCCCTCCTGGGCATCACTACGTATGAGGACCCTTTTTTTATCAGCTCGTATGAAGACCCTTGACCATCCCCTATCATGGGCCAAGGCCAGAGTCGTAATGATTGTGTGAGCCTCCACTATGATCGGCGTCGAGAGAGCCCCAATAACATTGTTCCACGTCTCCAAGACTTAGCCTATACGATTGCAGGAGATAAGCTCCCAACCAGAGAGGCAATCCTAAGCAAAAACTACCCCATCCACATTGATCACGACTTAACCCTTCGTAAGGGGACCCTGGTAGAATCTGCCATTGGCTGAGGTAGAACGATTAAAGTTGTACCCTGGGCGAGCTCCTCATATCAAGCTAGATCGTCCAAAAGGGCTGCCATATCCATGTCGATCGTTGTTGGAGTAATTCGCTTCCCCACCCAAACATTGCAAGTCTTCCGGATCTCCCAAAGCCATAAGAAGGTGGTCATGAAAGAGTCCCCCAGTACCCCACCAGTGACCAGCATCTACCAATCCGAAAAATTTAAGGTCTCCGAATAGATCCCCCCCCCCCCCCCCATCATGCCTCGCCCAACAAGCCTAGTAAACGGGTAGTGGATGAATAAATAGGTCGTTATGTCCCTATGTTGGCCACACAAGGGGCAGAAAGAGAAATCGAAACAACCCATTGGACCAACCGATCAGCCAACTGAAAACATCATGATAGAGCCCATAGAGGAAGACGCGTAACCTGGGTTGGGCCGAAATATTCCATATAGCAGACCAGGGAGGAGGCGGAGTTTGGATTGATAACTCGACTCTCCTCGGGTAAAGGCTCTTATATTCCATCTTGGACGAGTAGAGGCCCAAGACGTCCCCCGCCCAATACCAACTATCCTGATGCTCCTACATAACTGGTGGGAGGCTTAAGATGATTGTTGACACGTGTTCTTTTGGCGCATGTTGATCGTTACAGTAGCGCGGTTGACCGCACTCTCACGCAAAAAGTATGCTGGTATCTTACATAGCAAAACGTTGATACCTTACATAACAATGTGTTGGTACCTTACATAATAAAGTGTTGGTAACTACATAAAAGAGTGTTAGTACTTACACACAAAGTGTTGATACCACATGCAAAGTGTTGGTACCTTACATGTAATAATATTGGTACCTTACGTGTAATGGTGTTGGTATCTTGCATACACGGGTGCTGGTACCTTGCGCATTGCAGGCGTAGTCAACACACGTTACAATGTGGTCAAAAGCGCAAGAAAGTTTGCGCTATTTACGAAATTGCTACCGTACATATGACAAGATCTGGGCTTACTAATCTCACGAATCCGAACTCCGATTGAAGGACCCCCTCCAAACAAATTTACAACACTAAACCGAGATATACAATAGGTTATTTGCACTGCAATACACCCCACCCAACTACAAATAAACCCCAAATTACCCACTCATGAAGTTACCAATTGAAACCTCAACCTCAACGCCAGATAATTGCACACAAAAGACTTGTTTCATAACTTGTATGATAAGGAGAGTTTGTACCATATACCACCTATATATATCATTCTCATTTGACAATGTAAATTACTCTTTCAAGGATGGAGACATAAATGTCCTTCAGTTTATTTTGTTGCTAAAAAGTGCATCAAAAGAGCCTAGTCCCGGGAATGGAACCACAAAATAAATACACGAGATTTCAGACAACACCCGAAAATTACAACCTAAGAACACAATGCTCAACCCGAGTGTGGAAAAGAAACAAAGAGCAAAAAACTAAAACCAAGTGACTCAATGAAACTATGATTTCCACTCCAATAAAAATAACTCAGAACAGAGTCCAACTATCCTTTACTTATCCAAACTATACTTTAGGTAGGTTTTTGCAACACTCAAACCTCCGACAACGGATCAATTGACGAGCACTTCAGTGAGGAGACACGCAAGGGTAAGCGTGGGCTCCCCGAAAAACACACAAGCAAAAGTCCTCAAAAACACTCTCAAAACCCTCAACAACTTGCCACCTCTCCCGCCGCCGCGCCTCCGATTGGCAACGACACGCGCCATCTCCACCTTCTCCAAAGCTAAACGATCCTTCCCCTCGCCGCCACCCTCCTTCCTCCACGTGCCGAGCACCATCTCCGTCGCGCAATGCACGTGGAAATGATACTCCCCGCACCGCGACACGTACGACCATCCGCGAATATCGGAGAAGCTGTCGGAGAGCCTCCTCTTCCGACACCAGATACACTTCCCCCTCACCCTCCCCCGCAGCCGGAACTCCACGTCATCGACCGTTAGCGTTTTCTTGAGCTCCAAGCAACGCGGGTGTAGGTCCCACCCGCTCTCCTCGCAGTGGTACACGAACCCGTCCACCGCCTTCCCGCACCCGTCGCAGTACCGTTGGCAGTCCTCACAGCTGGCAGAGTCTCCGCATTTCCCGCTCTTCTTGTTATAACACCCCCTCGGCGGTCTCCGGAAGAAGCGGAACTCGCATCCCGGGAAGAACTCGTGTCGCGTTGTTTCTTTGTGGATCGTGAAGGCGCATTCCTCGTGCAGATCGAAGTTGCAGGGCTCGCAACGGTACCGGAGCCCCGACGACTCGGTCTTGCAGCCGTCGCACGTGTACGGCTTGTCGTGGCTCCTGATCTCCAGGGGGTGGTGGTGGTGGCAGCTCCGCACCTCGATCGTCTCCGTCACCGCCATTGTAATAATTATCGAATTTGATTTGTGTGTTTCGTTTTGGTTCTGGACTTGTTCACGACGTTTATATAACATGAGAAGGGAACGGAGGAAATTGAGAAGAAATTTACTAGTGCCGCGTTTGGGTAGCGTATTGGTTTTTGTAATTCTAATGAATTTATTTTTTTTCCGATACCTTATATTAATTTGATGTCAAAAAATATAAGGTATTTGAAACTTGATGACAATTGGAGAGTCGGTTACTAAGGACACGTGGCGGACTAGGATTAGGTGGGTACTTTGGTTTCTGGTTCCTTCTACTGCGTGGGCGGTTTCGGGGAAGGAGGATACGAGACTAGTGTCTTGTCGGGAGAGCCCACACGTAAATAAGGGCAAGAAGATGGTACGGACAAGAGGTCGTCGTTGACTTGGAACTGAGCTCACTATTTAATGCAGGTAAAGTAGAATATCTTGAGTGTCAGTTTTGTTAGGGTAAGAAAGTCGAGGTTACAGTTAATTTATATACTACAAAAAAAATCTCATATATCAAATAATAATTACAAATCAATACATAAATTAAAGATACGACGAACTGAAAAACGTCCACAAAGATTTTTCATCTGGTTAAGATTCTATTAGTTTCGTACGAGAAATCTTGAGTTCGATTCTTGGAGAACAATTAGATTAATTAAACGTGTGTATTTATTGTATTGTTTTTACTTTTTATACATAATGTTGTGTCGTTTTTATTTCATCTAAAATTTATAATTGTTTTTGTACCAACCGTTTATATGTGTATTTTCTCGTTAATATAGCTTTATATTGCAAATGCGTTGTACATGGTGCGGCCTTTTTATTATCGCGATGGATAAAAGAATAAAAGAATAAGAGAATGGTCCTACGTGGGAGTTCCTAGAAGAAGAAATGAAATGGTACCTTGACCGTTTAAAAACAATGGAAGAATTTAAATGTTTTTCTAACGAAAATTGCGAACATTTATTGATAATAATAAAGAAGAGTCATTACAACGAGCAAAGTTATAGAAGCCTCTCCTTCAAATAAGTCTGAGACACATTGACCGTAACTAGAGACTATGTTGAAGAAGTATGATAACTTAATAAAATTAAAACTAACAAACTGAAGAGAACCGCTCAAAGTGGTGCTTAAACGCTGTTTGATCCCATGAATAGAATTTTTTTCACCGCGAGGAGTGCGACCGAACCTGAACTCAACAGTAGTAACGGGAGGATGGGTATAATTCAGCGACCCTTCCGGTATATATCCTTGAATCTCTGCTCGCTCATTGATCTTGGCGAGATTTCATAACAGGCCTCGCTTGATTCGTTTGATTTTTCCCGACTATGTCGTCGACTGTGTACCCGCTCGAGACGTGGGAGGCTAACACGGAGAAGACAAGCACCACCGCAGCAGTGATTCGCGGATCATCGTCGATGCACCATTCTTCCAATACAACATTGCTAGATTGTAGATGTGCAAAGATAGAACAGTACCAAAAGTAGAGAGAATAAGAGACTCACAAGCAATATTTTATTGGTTGGAGCCTTGCACGACGACAGTTTCATAACTACGGCTACGGTTGAGTGCTCTCAACCCTAACAGAGATTTTGTTATGCAATCGGACCTTAGCTCTAGTCAAATAAGAATTTATATGTTAAATAAATGAGATTTATTAAACTACTAAATTGAGGGGAAAGACGCATAACTAACTAGTTATTCGGTAGTAGGTCAAACAGTCCATGAGTGTGAGAAGATGGTAGGGAATGTGGCTTAACCATGTGTAATTTACGGACGATTAGCCCAGACGAATTAAGTCGATTCGTGTAAATTCCCCCCGCCTCACTATAATGTTATTCACACATTTCATGGAGAATTGGACTGCATAACAACGTATCACACGATGATCGTTTCAAGAAGATCAAATTCAAATCATCGAACGAATTCACAAGCCAATGAACCATTCGATCTCTGAAAAGAGAGAATCGTCTCAACAGATCAAAAAAACACACTTTAATTGAATTGGGTTTTATCTATTCTTGATGGGCCTTCAATCAGTTGTAGCCCAAGCCCAAACTTATTTACCTTTAGCTTCTTATTTGCTGGTTCCTTCAGCAAAAAAGGAGAAGGTTTTGTTTTTGAGAGTCAGGTATCGAAATCTCAGATTTTACCTTCTCTCTACTCTCTCTCTCTCTCTCTCTCTCTCTCTCTCTCTCTCTCTCTCTCTCTCTCTTCAAATCTTCAGTACCCTAAACTGTTCTAATCTCTCTTCTTCTCTACACTTCTCCTCATCAATTTGGGACTGTACATCGTTGCAGCGGCTTTGTATTGAATTGGGTCAGCTCAGAGGAGATACAGAGAGAGAGAGAGAGGTGGGTCGATTCGAAGCTAAGGAGAAGCTATGAATCAGAAGTTCGGAGGTGGGAAGAAGCCGACGGGCACTCCGTCGATCGCTCTTTCCTCCGTCGTCGTCATCGTGTCGCTTCTCGCCGGCGCCTCCGTGGTCCACAACATATACAAGCCCGACCTGGTAACCCTGCACACAACCTGTTCGACGAAATGCCCCAACCAATTTTACATTCACTGATTTCGAGTCTGTGTTTGTGTTTTGCAGACCTTGCCTTCGGTCGAAACGGAGCAACCAGATGGGAAGGATCCTTGAAGCTTTTAGGATTGATTGTGGAGAGATTTGAATGCAATGCTGTAGAATTGAAATGGGTTTGCTTTGCTCCCTAATTTGTTTGATGGATTCGTAGTTTTGCTTGTTTCTGTTTGTTACTGATGTGTCTGATTATGCATAAGAGTACTAATAATTGGAAGTGATGGAACAGTTTTTGATATTCTGAATGTGTTGAAGTTTCTTAGGGTAACACGATGTCATAATCGTCGTGATCTTAACTTTTCGTTTATTACCAAATAATAACCCAAGTAAATGTTGGTTCTCATATCATAACGTTAATCGTAATGTTTGTCATTTTCCGTCTTGAAGTTTAATGGTCGTTTAGTGAGTAACGGAAAAAGTTGATAAGTCAGGGGTATGATTTGAGAATAAACGAAATGTGTACGTTATGACATCAAGTTTTCTCATGCCATTTCAGGAGTGTTTTAGAGGTACGTGACAAACATGCGATTGGTATTTCACGGAGTTAATCACACTTGACTGATTTTGATACATTTTAAGAATTAATTTGTCAAACTTGAAAGTATTTAAAAAAATTTAATAGATATGAGTTATGATTTAGAGTACTAGCATTTGGATCTTATTTCATCCATTGTGCAAGAATATTTTTCATTTGATTTTTCCAATTATGAGTTCATGATCTTGGTGACTAGTTTGGATCTTCTGTGCTTCACCACATCAATGCTTGTGTAAGACACAAAAATTAAGATGGTTGAGGGAGAGAACCGTAATATTCATTGGACTAAGATATCATGACCATGAAACAAAAGTATTATCGAAAATGTGGTGGTCCAACGATATGTTTAGATGTTGGATTTTATCAAATCGGATCTGTAAAATGACGAACCATCTCCTAACGCGAGTGAAAGTCAAGTTATTCTTGCGTTGTTTGTCTTATGTATAAGTTTGTTATCGCCTGTTTCGAATTTCCCCTAACAAGAGTAATCAGATCCTTTGGTTATAGTACAACTGCTTTGCGTTTCGAATTTCCTCGGTACTGGCTGGATTTGAACATTGACGGTACATGCTTTCGGATGACATTTCCTCATTTAACATGACTTTCCGTAGGAACCAGGGCGGGCTGTTGGTCCTCCAATGCATCCCCTCGCATCAAGTCCTCATGGATCCTGATAAGGCTTCTTTCCAGCCCTCGCCTGAATGCTTTTTATTCCTTCCAACTCATACGCCCTCTCTTACTGAAAAGGGGAATGAGCATCATCTCTAGCCTCGGGGAGAAACCATACATATCATGCAAGAGAACCAGTGGTTCCTGTCGTATCTATTCTCGGGTTAGGCGGGATGGTGGACGTCACTGGACCCTTCTTTGTCCGCCCATGGGGAGAAGAGTCTCGAGTTGGGTTGGAAGGCTGTGGCCGGGTCGTCGGGAGGCCCATGACCAACACCTTTATTCGCGATCATGGACACGTAGTGGTGCTGAAAGTGCGAGGAACGACGGTGTCGTGTCGATACTGAGATGGCGCAAGCCATGGCTCGGTGGGTAGCATCTGCAACGGGACTGAGATCTTCCGTGGTGGCAAGGACCCACACGACAACGAGACGACCTTGCGGAAAGAGCGAGAGCAGCAGACATTGTATGATTACTGCGGGGACGGGACCAAAACCGCTTGGGGCGACAGATGTCTGTCACCGTGCAACATCGGTCAGGGCGGAAGGCGATTGGAGGCAGAAGGAATGTCGATTTGGTGAAGATCAAGGGTCTTATATAGTGGATCCTGTGACAGGATAATTTGGAGAAAGTCGTGGACGAACATAACGAGGGACCGATGGAAAAGAGACGGTGGTGGAAGAGCCATTAAGACACAAAGGAAAGTAACTAGATTAAGGTTCCTACTACCAAAAAATTCAACGTGACTTTCTGTTAAACAGCTTGCTTGCCCCTAGGGACAGAGGATGGATAGCTTCTTGACCCCCGTTTCGACCTATCCCTCATGCCTGCGGAGGCCTCAGATTTGCGTAGGGGAGTCCGACGGGACTGGTCGGAACCTATCCCACCCAAGGTCCACTTTAGCCTAATGCGGGTGTAATGTTTGTTGGGATTTGGCACGCTACGCCCATGCTTGCCCAATCTGACACAAGATCTCATGCCTAATGAAACAACATGGCCTTAGAGCTGAAACTCGCGCCCTTTTTAGCTTGCCCACCACTCCTAAAAGCGAAGGAAACTTGGATAGTAGAGGACGAGATAACACATGATATCCTGCATAACCAGAAGGTTTCCATGTTTGCTTCCAAGAACCTACTAGCCTCTCTGGAAGAGGCTCTGATCCCAACGGTAGGGATAGGAAAGCAAGGTAAGATCAAGTCTTGCTTCACTAACATGGATCCTGAGATGCTCTTCCTAACACAGAAGAAAAGCTGTCCGGACAACCTTTCTCTTTCAATAGAGATGAAGAAACTAAAGGAGAGACTTCCTAACACAGAAGAAAAGCTGTCCGGACAACCTTTCTCTTTCAATAGAGATGAAGAAACTAAAGGAGAGAGAGGCTAGGGCTGTTGTTGTAAGGGTAACGTTGAGTATTATAATATTCGTGACTAATACTTAAAATTAAGTTTTGATATTTGGCCATACAAAATACTACGGCTTTGTTTTTGTATTTGACTTTACTTGTACGAGGTTTAACATCTGAATGTGATCAAGGAAATAGGCAAACGTTGATTATCGAATGGTGAGAAGGAAAAGGAGAGAACAAAGCCGGGTAGAAGGGAGGGACGGACAGCCCCAGATCAGAGGCGCCACGTGTCATCTAAACCGCATCTCCCGTTTTAAATCAAACGGCTCACAACCCCTCTCTCCCTTCATATATTGGTCACTCCCATTTCCCTCTCAGAAAGACCCTCTCCGGCTGCGTCCTCGCCGTTCTCATTCTCTTCTCTCTCGCAACAGCACAAAAGGTACGGTCAGATCCATTATTTAAGTAAAAAAAAAAAGATAAATCAGACAGGTAATTTTCTCCAAAAATTATATTAAAGTGTGTTTTTATTTATATTTTGTAATAATCTTCCGTGCAGTAAAAGATGGCCGATGATGGTGAAGATATCCAGCCACTTGTTTGCGACAATGGAACTGGAATGGTCAAGGTACCAAATGAGACCCATTTTCAAGGTTCTAGAAATCGTTAGATACTAATCGGACGGATGAAATCTTTTGATAGCTTATTGGAAATTAAACGAGGATTAATTGGATTGACCAACAAGAAAATGAGATCTAAACGGGAGTCAAACGGAGCCTAGTCGGGATTTTTAGAACACTGTCGATTTTTACATCAACTCTCCTAGAGCACCCACATTGGGATCGAGTCGAGCCATCGATTCCGCAAATCTAGAGGCTCACAGATTCTATACTAGATTCGAATCCATCAATGGATACTTTGACCACTCAATCCGCTTCCGTCACATGGCAACGCAGGTTAAAAAATATTAAAAAAACAAACACGAATAGACCCGATTCGATCTAATATCACCGCGATATCCAAATCTCTTACAATTTTATAGAAAGAAAACGAAATCAGAACTAGTTAGTCTCACTGTATTGAATTCAACGTTTGTTTTATAGGCCGGATTTGCCGGAGACGACGCGCCACGGGCCGTGTTCCCAAGCATAGTGGGCCGGCCTCGTCACACGGGCGTGATGGTGGGTATGGGCCAGAAGGATGCGTACGTGGGCGATGAGGCCCAATCCAAGAGGGGTATCTTGAGTCTCAAGTATCCGATCGAGCACGGTATTGTAGGGAACTGGGACGATATGGAGAAGATATGGCATCACACATTTTACAACGAGCTCCGAGTAGCTCCCGAGGAGCACCCGGTGCTTCTCACGGAGGCGCCGATGAACCCGAAGGCTAATCGTGAGAAGATGACGCAGATCATGTTCGAGACTTTTAACACGCCCGCTATGTATGTCGCTATTCAGGCTGTTCTGTCCTTGTACGCCAGTGGTCGTACTACAGGTATGGATTTGAGTTCTTTTTGGGGGTAATTTGTAAAAATGTGTCGTTCGAGTTGGTGCATACCATTGTCTCTACATAATTTTTTTCATTCTAAGTATCATAATGAGTACCCTTGATTTAAAAATACATATATATACAGACAAAAATATCTGATATCTAAAAAGAAAAGACAGAGATGAAATTTCTTTTAGGGTAAACTACAAATACCTACCCCAAATTTGTAGCGTTTAACTGATAAATACCCTAAAGTTTTTTTTTAACTGATACATACTCAGATGTTTAGTTTTTTAACAGATAGCCCAAACAGACAGATAAAATGACGAAAATGCCCTGAAGTGATTTTTTAAAAATAAAACTGAAGTGATTTTTTAAATAAAACTGAAGTGATTTAATAAGTACGTATATATACCTAACAAAAGTGATTTTTTTAAATATTTTGTAAAGTAATTATTCATTTTACCTGTCTGTTTGGGCTATCTGTTAAAAAACTAAACATCTGAGTATGTATCAGTTAAAAAAAAATTTAGGGTATGTATCAGTTAAATGCTACAAGTTTGGGTAGGTATTTGTAGTTTACCCTTTCTTTTAAAATTCAATATTTAATATTTTGGAGAGTTATTTCGTACATTTACTTTCATTCTTAACACCGATTGTAAATGTGAACCGTATAAAAAGAAGATATAATATCATTCTCTAATTGTACCTTCAAAATTTTGGAGTATATGACGAAATCCAAAAGGTTGGTGTAGTAGTTAGAGGGTATAAATTTTACATTGTTTCATTATAATTTGAAGAAAGTTTCGTTAGAATATGTAACAAATTAAAATTGTACGTGCACTTTCAGGTATTGTGTTGGACTCCGGCGACGGTGTGAGCCACACCGTCCCCATCTACGAGGGTTACGCCCTGCCCCACGCCATCCTCCGACTCGACCTCGCCGGCCGAGACCTCACCGACGCCATGATGAAGATCCTCACCGAGCGTGGCTACTCTTTCACCACCTCGGCCGAGCGTGAAATCGTGAGAGACATGAAGGAGAAGCTCGCTTACATCGCCCTCGACTTCGAGCAAGAGCTCGAGACATCCAAGACCAGCTCCAACGTCGAGAAGAGCTACGAATTGCCCGATGGACAGGTCATCACTATTGGGTCTGAGCGGTTCCGGTGCCCGGAGGTTTTGTTCCAGCCGTCGATGATCGGAATGGAAGCTGCGGGGATCCATGAGACGACTTATAACTCGATCATGAAGTGTGACGTGGATATTAGGAAGGATTTGTATGGAAATATTGTACTTAGTGGTGGATCCACCATGTTCGCGGGGATCGGCGACAGGATGAGCAAGGAGATCTCTGCGCTTGCTCCGAGCAGCATGAAGATCAAAGTGGTTGCGCCGCCGGAGAGGAAGTATAGTGTCTGGATCGGAGGCTCCATATTGGCTTCTCTCAGCACTTTCCAGCAGGTTTGTTTATATATATAGTAAGACCTTCCACAGTGGAGGCTTCAGCACGTCAAATAGGGCGTCAATTCGGTATCTTTTTGGAAAAAAAACTCAAAATCTACGATTCTATGGATTAAACCGCGAAGAAAATCGATAGATTCGTCAACCATTTCTTCGGGTCTAGGAGAATCACCGCGTGGCCCAAATAAATTAAGTATACTTTCGGCCTACTTTTTTTCCATGAATTGGGCCCACCTGTTTTTTTACTTTTCGTCCAATTAGACTGGGATTAGATCTAATCTCAATATGGACGGCCTAACAATCAATTGATCTAACGAATCAGATGAGTTTACAATTTACATTTTAAGAATGATTTCGGATTTAAGAATTGATGGAATCATATTTTGTGTGCAGATGTGGATTGCGAAAGCAGAGTACGATGAGTCCGGGCCATCCATTGTGCATAGGAAATG
Source organism: Erodium maritimum (assembly GCA_963921825.1). Classification (NCBI taxonomy): domain Eukaryota; kingdom Viridiplantae; phylum Streptophyta; class Magnoliopsida; order Geraniales; family Geraniaceae; genus Erodium; species Erodium maritimum. Next base: position 58,736,122 of record OY997596.1, on the reverse strand, counting down.
CTTCTAAATGTTTTGAATCATTGATTTATGTTTTGTGTATAATCTCAATTGAGATGTGTTTTTGTGTTGCTCCAATGTTATTTCTTTTGCAGGCCCACTCAACTGGGTTTAGGAGGTTTATAATGTTTACAAGTGGGTTTGGCCTTTTGGGGGTCTTTAACTGATGTTATACGACTAAATGAGCATTTTTGAGGTTGAATTTGCGGTTACTGTTTAGTATCTAGGGTTAATTATTTTTTTGTACGCCTTTTCTACTGATAACATATCTTTTGTATTCTTGTGTTTTGTAACATTCAATAACAGTCCTCTGTTTTGATAACTGTTATTTAGTACCCTTTATAAATTGATCACAGATCATTTAATACCCTTTATGTATTGATAACAGACTATTTAATACCCCATATGAACTGGTCACAGATCATCAAAATGACGTAAACTTGACCAAAATTTTGTCCAGATCGTTATTAATACATCAAGGTACTAAAGTAATGTTACCAATACATAAGGGATACTAAAGGTAATTAACCCTAGTATTTACTGTGCTCATCTAATATGCCTTGCCCTTTGCTCTTAAACCTATCCGCTCTCACTTTTCAGATAAAATGGAATGTCCAGAGTTTACTACTAAATGGAAACAAAATCATAATAAATTTTTGGATTAATACTTCAAAAGTCATCACCTAATCATCATCAGTCACCAAAAACTTGATCATGTCAAATGCTCAAATTACCCCTTAATGTTTTTTTTCAGTAAGTACAAAATACACTCTTCATTCAACCTGATTGAAACTAATTGAAAGACTCCGAATTTCGTAGAATAACTATTGGCTTCCATTTTTTGTGTTTTTTTTCACTTTTTAATGCAAGAGATTGGTTAGTCATACAACGTTAGTTCAGTGTAGTAATAATTGATGGTGATAACATTATCACTTTTAAAAGTTCAGGATGATAACGCGACTTTCGTGCAAAATTTAGGATGATAATCACAAATCATTTTCTGTTTACCATCTTGATCTCAAGCAGTGACTGCAAGCAAATATTGCGCATAGTATGCTTCAACTAGGTAGACGGGGACAAAACGGGAATTGAAAGTTGCTGAGTTCATTTCAAACACCAGGGTTATAATAGTCTGTATATGTATCATTATATTCCTAACATGAAAACAAAAACAAATAAATTCATGGGACAACAGTTACCTGAACGGAATGGAACAATTGGTTCACGAGCTGAAATCAGGAATGGTACAGGGAGAATGAAAGAATCATCCTTCTGCCTCTACAAAAACTTCAGAGCAGTTGTGAAAGCACCAAATTGATAAGAAAATGAAAAACAAATGATAAATAATGATGTGAACGTTAGTCAGATTTTATTTCACAAGAGAAGAGAGCACCAAGTCCTCAAATCGTTCCACAAAACGTAACCTCAGAGAAATTGTTTTTCGGATAAATTGTTTCTATAAGTATGTGTATGTAACCTATGGTCACTCAAGTCAGGTGTGGCGTCTTCTTAGCAACTGGACTAGGTTGAAAGTAGTACGTCCAAAACATGGGGTAGAGTTAGTTTCTGGTCTTCCACATTCCACTCCTATATCCCACAGACATAAGTGCAAGCTCCCAGAGCATATTGGGAATGCTCAGCAGATTCACCTTTGATCCCGGAATCTCAGACCAGTTAACAGATATCTCGATTGTCGGGATTTTAAACCGTTTGCACAGATACACAACTTCAACGTCAAAACACCATCTATACAAAGTGCGAAGCTACTGTCAGTTGGCAGTACAAAAAGACTTATGTTGAACTGAGCAAACTGTAATGAATGATAAAAAATCATTCCTCATCCAAATTCACCTCGTTTGTGTATATTACTAAAGGATAATTGCATAATCGTTTCATGTACTATTCACTATTTTGCAAATCATAACCTTCTTCTTTGATAATGACAAAAAAGTGCCTTGAACTTGTATTTCGTTGCACTTTGTATCATTTTGTTTCAAAATGACAACTTTTTTTTTAATCCAGATTTTTCATCTCTCTTGATTTTCTTCCTTTGTACCTAAGGTTGTGTTTCCACTGGTTGATTAACTATTAGTGAACTTTGTAATTTTATCGAAATTATTGAGTATCAAACTTTACTAACATAATTTTCTTTTCATTAATTGATAATCTAATCAAAATAATTTGATTAGTTTGATTAGTATGGTGATTTTTTTATTATGAATCTACAATATTAAATTTTGATAATCAATAAAGAGGAAGACGGATAAGGGAGGTGAAAATTCTGGATTTTTTGTTTTAAAATTTAATATTTCTAGGGTAAAATCGTTATTGTAAAACAAATTGATGCAAAGTGTAACAAAAATGCAAAACACACTGTTTTTGTAATTATCAAAGAAGAAGGGTATGATTTGCATAAGGTGAATAGTAGACACTTTTTTGCAATTATCCCTAAAAAAACAGCTCCAGCTACGTTCTACACTAGATCATAGGTATTGAACAAAGTGTTACAAAATACCTTTTCAGACGGATGTTTGTAAAAAGCTTCCTTGCAGCAGCCCTAGTAAACATCTTGAAACCGCACTGCAATAACCAACGCGTACACATCAGGCAAAGCCATCAAAGAAGTAGCTTAGTTACCCCAAATCACAGGCTTCAGAAAAATGTGTTATACAATTACTAGTCATCTTCAAAGCAAAAAGTTCACCTGTGTATCACGAATTCCAGGACCAGCAGCCATGAGAACCACAATATGAAATCCTTTCATCAAAAAATTGCGGTACCACTTTCTCTGAAACATGAACAGGTATAATTAGAGAACAAAAAAATAAGCTCACCTAAAAATAAAACATAAAGTGGAGTTACAAAGACTGAACTGAAGCCAGTGCCTTCTGCTCAAGATGGGCACGAGAGCCAAATGCAGCAATGGGGATATCAGATACTCTACAACTTGAGTCGCCAGCCTTCTCATCTCCAAGTTTAAGTTCCTTTCGGGCATCTGCAAGGATCTGATAAAAAAACATCAGATAATCTATGGTAACCTTTTCAACTTGCATAGACCTTGACCAATGTTAAACAACTGGTCAACCACTTGAACTTGGGTCTTGGAGACTTGGGCTCAAGTCCTAGCAGTGGTACTTCTACGCCTTAATTATCTCCACCTCCCAACTTCTGTTGGGCATCTCTATACAGCCCTTGTTAGGCTTCTCTCAAGGTGGGTGGGGGGGTGGGTCAAGTGACTTCTTCATAAAGGAGGTCTTGAGTCCGTTTCTTGATATATCAAACTTTAAAGTTCTTTAGGAATAAAAAAATCTTCGGTGCTGCTCCCTAACTTCTACATAAGCAAGGTTTTTAGCCTAAATCCTTGATACACTTGATTTAGCTGATAAAAAATATTCGACAACCGAACACACTATAGGAATTCTTGCAGTACTAGTACGGTGGAGGCAAACCTGTTTTTCAAGTTTTTCTAGGTCAGTAACCTTTGTAGCCCCATCAGCATCCAGCATAAGAAGAAGCTCCCCACGAGAATGAAGCATGCCCTGTTTTGCAATGCTTTCACAGAAGTAAAGAGCTTTAATCAATTATCATATTATTTTAGTTTGCAAGCATTAGAAAATAATCAGAAACATGCATAGCCAGGAGAATGAATGGTTTGGATTAAACTCACTTTCCTAATGGCTTCTCCCTTGCCATGATTTTTACCAAGAAGTATAACTCTCACATTGTCTGTTGTAAATCTCCTTGCAAAATCAAAAGCTACTCTCTTCGTCTTATCAGTGCTTCCATCATCAACAACCACCACCTATTAAAGACATATTAGTTTAAACAAGTGAAACTGCTGTGATATATGCTACAAGTCAATCATATTCCATATTGGCTTACAAAGTGCAACAGACTATAAGAAATACTGGAATTGCTAGCTGCAACAGTTACTCAGCCAAATTACCCTCATGAACTCAAACATTAGCCAAACTCACATTTGCTTCTTACTCTTGCAATGAAGTAACGAGCTAGCAACATATATATTTGATCTAGCAGTTTTGAAAACTTGTGTAGCAGAGCTTCACAATCAGCACGATAATGAACTAGCATTACAGTTAAAATTTATTTGTTCTAACTATTTTTCCCAGAGATAAGAGTTTTATAGAAAGGAGAGAGAGCCGAAAGAGGATTCTCTTCCAAAATTGGAGGTCACTTGAACATAAGTATCAAGTGTTATGGCTGAATTTTGATATATGGCCCACTTTGAGTAGTAATCCAGTCTAGTGGCTATAAAGTACTAGGACAATTTTATTTCCATCAGTTTGCGGACATTTGCATTTGTTCAGACATGATGATTTTAAGAGTCAAGGGTATAGTACAAATTTCTAGATTTGCTAACAATAACATTGTTGTCAGTTGTCCATGCTGTTTATTTACTTAGCCTCCATGCGTCCTTTATCCATTATTAGCCTTAATACAGAATAAGCTTTGTATTGTCTCAATACAGTCTAATGCTTTAAGAAGAATTTCTCAAACCTTTTCTACCAATTGATCCAGCCAAACGACTATTGAACTGATAAATTCTTATAATTTGATAAAACATAGTTTGGGGGTGGGGAGCGGGCATTTAGCTACAGAAATAGGCAGTTGAAATAAAGCTGAAATACATTTACGGATGTTATGAAAAAATTCAGGACGACAAACCAATGCTGGTGGTCTTGCCATGAGAGATGCTTAAAGTATTAAGCACCTTGCAAATCAATTAAATAGACATGTCGGATTATTAGTAACTGGGGCCTAGTGAAACTTTGTAGAGTAAAAACTATTGTTTCTGACGATAGCAGAGATGGGATACGGAGCAGGATAATAAGGTTCCTTGTACCATAACTAGTAACTATAGAGCAAGACACACTGGCTAGAGGACCTCACCAAAAACCATTACTCTTTGTAACTAAGAATGAAGATTCAGATATCCAGAAAATGGAAGGAATTAAATTATACCTCATAAGTAAATGACTTATCCTTTGATGCACGTTGTTGAAGGTAACTACACAGTGGAGACATAACATCAAAATGATACTCGGGACATATTCTTGCCATCTCATGCCATAAAAACATAGAGAAACTGGTATAAGCAAAAGAAGTGCACAAATCTATACTCACTTCATAGTTTCATCAAGAGCAGCAGGAAGCCTATACTCTTCATTGAAGGCAGGAACTATCAAGGATATATACTTTTCTGCTGGATCGTAAATACTGGGACATGGAACCTAGAAGAAACAACTCCAGCATAGTTAGTACAAATGAAAGGCAACTCAACGAATAGCCTTAATCAAATTGGTTGCTACATAGAGCCATAGAGAGATATTTAATTCTTCAAAAATGCTTTTAAAGTTGACAATATCCCTCGAGCACATCACATCCCGTCTCAGAGTCAATAACACAGTCCAGTTTTCAGCGGGCAACACCTTAGAAGATCTAGAAGCTCAACACGTTTGACCATTCTGTTCTTTTCTAGTAGTGCGGCACTAACATGAAATTGAAGTTCTCCATACAAACTTCAAGTATTAGAACCCAATTCTCTTGGTGGATCAAGGCTGGTAGAATAGAGCTCGTAACTGAGCAGATATAAGTAATATGTAGGTTCTTTTTAATTATCAACAATCTACTTTCTCCTGAAGGCTAGAAAACATTTCAGATTGGGCTCGAAACAGTTCTAAAACGGCTCCCGATCATTCATAAATTGCACTACTCATCAGTCACAAGTTAGATCATCAATTTCAGTTCTAATTCATTATCGAAGACCAACATCTATCAATTAATATCACAAACCTCATTGACAAAATGAAAAAAACAGATGCTCACCACACCACTCTCACTCCTACCAATCCTAACAGGCCAAACAAGAAAATCCAGAACTATACACTGCAATGGAAACACAAATACAACAAAAATGAGTGAAATCAAAAACATGTAGCCAATTTGTTTGCTTACCTGTTTCGACGAACTCGGATCTTCAAAGACAGCAGGAACTTCAATGTGGCTGCAAAATAAAACAATTGATCGGTTCAATCTCTGATTAGAAGCAAGATCTAACAAGGAAATGGACCGAAAAAAGGAGAATTAGGGTTTAGGTAAGGAACACGTACGAATTGTTGTGCCGTCTTCTGTAAGATTCGAGAACGATTGCGGTTGCTAGCACCAAGATCGGGACCGAAGCTATGAGCACCAACAGTTCCGCCATAGCCCATAGAAGCTCCATTCAGTCGTCTTCGTCTTCGTCTATTGCTCTGCTTCTCGGAGGTGTTGCTTTGAAGTTAACTAACTCTCTGACTCAGATGTCAACGATTCTCAATTTTAGCTATTTGTATATTACCCAAAAATATATATACTGATATGACTTTTAAATTAAGAGCTCATTTACACGTTGGATCGTCGTAACTTGTCTTTAAACTTACAAAAAAAAATTACATTTAGTACCCTTATGTATTGGTAACACTTCTTTAGTATTTGATATATTGGTAACGCTCTGAACAAAATTGGTCAAGTTTACGTCATTTTGATGATCTGTGATCAATTCATAAGGGTATTAAATGTCCTATTATAAATACAGTAGGGGTATTAAATGATTTGTGGCCAATTAATAAAGAGTACTAAATGTGTGTCACCAAAACGTAAGGACTGTTATTGAACGTTTTAAAATTTTACGGTACTAAACGTCTGTTACCATTTCAAAAGGGGTACAAAAAATAATTAACCAAAAAAAGGAATAAATTTCATCTTTGCTAGCCAAAGAGTCTCAAAACAAAAGCCTCTGAGGCTTCAATCGGCACTACGACGGACACGATCTCGTCGTCGGATTGCTCCCCATCATCGGCTTCGTCGCTTTTGTCACCACGACTACAGTCACCACCCCGCCTCCGAAAATTTGTACCCCAGTGTTTTTCTGTTGTATCCATCACTGCAACGTCTTGGGTACGTCTGAATCAAATTGTTTCCCTCTTGTTTTGCCATTTTGTTTTCAACATTTATTGGTCCGTGTGTTCTCTGTTAAAATATAGTATTGCTTCGTGAGTTTTCTGTTGATAATTGATTGTTTTGGGGCGGATTTGTTATCGATTTTGTGCTATTGGTTTTGCGTCTCCACTGTTTGTGGTTCTGTTAAACTTGACAGGTGATTATGGCTTCCATTTTAGCCTGGAAATGTAGAGGCTTGGGTTCGAATTGGAATCGACAACATATGAGGGATTTGGTCTGTCGACTTGGTCTTCCTCATCGAGACGTACCATGTGGAAACCAACTTGTCGCGATCTCGGCTTAGCACCATACAAACCAAGAAACTAACATAAAATTGAAAGACAAGTCCTGAACTTACTTTCTTTTCATTTCTCTCTCTAAAATTCTATTTTGTTATAATTTGCTCAACTTTTAAATTTAGTTCACTTACATTTCTAAACTTCTGTTTTGTTCGTTTCAAAAAACTTCTGTTTTGTTATGTTAATTTTTTCTTTTTGTGATTGTTATTTTGTATCTTGTATTATTTAAGTTTTTTTAATTTGTACAAAAATTTAGTTTAAGTTACTATTTTAAAATACGAGACTATTATTGATTTGAATTTTAAATTTATTTATTGTTTAGGACCATTATCAATTAAGATTTAGTTCTCAATAAAATTACTACAGTCACGAAGAGAGATATTTTATAAATAAAAAATCTGACTCCATAATATTGGATAAGAAGAAGAAATTGAATAAAAGAATCATGAATGTCGTGCACATCGAGAAAAATATTTTTTTACTGTATTGACAATGAAAGTGTTTTAAAACATTTTCAAAATATGAAATTTTGACATCATATTTTGTAATAAGTACTAGTTATTATTATTTGTATGATATTAATATTTTAATGTTATTCTCACGTCAGTTGTTACAACAAAAAAAATCGATGCCCCCCTCAGTTAAAAAGCTAGATCCGCCACTGGGCACAAGCCTCCTTGTAGTGTGACAAAAAGGGGGGGATCATGTTGCTATCGTTCGAGCGATGCAGGATTGATGTAGCAGAGAAAGAACAAATCCACATTGATGTTAAAGTGTGAGTAGACAAAGAACAGGTCTTTCGTTATACAAGAATCTATGGGGAACCGGAGAGAGAATGTAGGCACCTCACTTGGGACCTCCTCCGTCGTTTAGGTCAAACCCAGACCACACTAGATTGATTCTTATGGGTCACTTTAATGGCATCCTACACCCGGGCGAGAAGAGGGGAGGATGGCCTTACCCAATAGCGCCGATTCAGGTTTTTCGCCACTCCCTTACTTATATAGGGGTGAAAGATCTGTCAATGGAAGGTATAAATTTGAATAACAATTTAGGGTATTTTCGTCACTTTACAAAAAAAAAGTAACATTCATGGATGAAAGTGACTAACGTCGTTACTAAACGTTAGTTCGGGGAAGGTAATTGTTACGAATGAACATTGGAGTAGTAAACTGTTAAACGCATATAATTTGGGGTATGTCAACGTAATTTACCCTAAAAAAAGATATATCTTCTCATTCATTAGTCTACCCCGGAATGGAGAGCTCAAGTCTACTAACTCTCACGTCGTAAACCCGAGTTATATGATAGGGATAATTGTAAAAAATATTTTTTTCATATCGAATTTGTATAACATGAACATCACTGTTGTGTACTTTTTCTTGACCAGACTTAAATTTCCCCCAATAATTTTGGTGAGTCCTATTAGGGTATACTACAAATGCATACCCTGAAATTGTCACATTTAATCGATTATTACCCTGAAGTTTAAAGTTAACTGATGCATACCCTGAAGTTACGAGTTGTAGCTCAAAACCCCTCCGTCAGCTAAAATGACAAAAATACTCTCAACTACACTTCAATAATTATGTTAAAAAAATTATTTAAAAATTACTTTTGTTATATATATATTTACTTATTAAATGACTTCATTTTTATTTAAAAAATCACTTCATTTATATTTTTTAAAAATTATTTTAAAAAATCACTAGGCTATTTTCGTCATTTTAGCTGACAAAAAGGGTTTTGAGTTACAACTCGTAACATCAGGGTATGCATCAGTTAACTTTAAACTTCAGGGTAATCATCGGTTAAACGTGACAACTTCGGGGTATGCATTTGTAGTTTACCCTTCCTATTATAACGAAATTGGGATAATCTTAATTATAAACTTGCTTAATAGATGAAAGTCGAAGCATTATCGACACTCATTACAATTTATAACATGTCCTTGTATGAAATTAATACTAAAGATACGAGCAAGTACACTAATTATTTGAGAACGTGACTTGGATCAACTATTGAATGGAAGGTTGGTTGGCATGGGACCTTACACACAACGTATACATCAGGACTCTTATGAAAATGAAACCTCCCTCGATGTTTTTCTCTTTCTTTTGTCGAGTTATGTGAATACTCATTTAAAAACCGTCTTCTTGGGTCAGCCTGACTATGAAGAGTTTTTCCAATCTTGTGTTTTTTTGAGGTCATGGGTTTGAATCACAGTAGATATACTTATTTCCGAACAATTACTAGTGAAAAAGTAGATTAGGTTAGAATAAGACTTTCCTATACTTCTCTGATTAAAAATGTATTTGTTTAAGAATCATTTTTAGACTCGATTTACAACCTCGCAGATAATAGAGGGATGCATTTTGTTTAGTTTTTTACGTCATCTGTGATATCGTATACCTTTGTTCACTAATTTGGTATTTGGAGTTTTTGGACAGAATCATTTATTCGTTTGAGACGGTATAATTGTATTTTTGTTGGTTGTTGTTCGGTTGGTCCATTAAACATTTATTCGATTTTATTGTTGATTTAGTTATTTGTGATTTTCTTTCCGAGAATCATGTAATTTTTTTAATACATTTTCATTTTCCGATAAAAAAAGAAAAGAAAATGAAACCTCCCACTTTTCCTATGCTCCTCCACACCCATAATATCTAAAAAGGCATTGCAATAAAGAAAAAAAGATGGAGTTGGAGTGCATCTGCTGTTCCCTAGTTGGTACCCAATTTTCTCTCCACTTTCCATCTTGCCAAACACATATCCACCAAATCCACCTTCCTTTTAGCTTCTTCTCATTCACTCACTCGGCCAAATTCAAAATCAAACTGTGTATATGGATTATAAAGATAATCTTAATAGTTATTTTTTAACTCCTCCTCTTTTCAGTTATAACTTCAACAATGTTCCTCACATAGTAGAAACAGCTGAAGGGTCAAGACTTGTAGTACTAAACGATAAACATCTACACATAGACCAAATTCGAAATAAGTGAGATTGTTAGTACCATGTAAATTTCAAGATCGAATTATATAAGAGCATCTTCGGTGAGTTTAGTATCGGAAAATTGTGAAGAAAATAACACGAACAGTTTATCACTAAAGGTTGTTGATTAATAGTATTGGTTGATAGAAATTTTTAATATTTTTTATTCTAACAGTCGACAAAAACAATTAATACCAACAGACTAACATTGAAGACGCTCTTAGTGCTTGCGTATCTTAAGACTTCTTCTTCACGTCAACAAAATGTTTGATAATTATAAGGTAAAGTAAACAACAAACCATGATTAATAAAAGAGAAGTGTTTTATGATGATGATTCAAAGAAGCTGGTGGAGTCATAAATCTAATGTCACTCTCCACACCAGCAAAAATCATCTCCACCATGTGCTCTTCTGCAACTTGGAACAGAGTGCTCTAAGTCTCTTTTTCTCCTCTGTTCCTATTAAGATCAAAGGAAATAAAATCCAATTTTATTCATTACATAAACAAATCAATAAAAACAAATTGAGCAATTCCCCTAAAGAAAAATAAAATAATAATCGATAACGGATTAAGAGCATCTGTAATAGAATTGATACGAGGATAGACTAGTAAAAAGAAAGTGAAAATGAGCTTTTTTTCTATCAGATTCTCTTTTTGGGTCGAAAAATCCATCGATTCTGTACATTCGAAAATAGACGCATTTTCTTTTCTCTTTTCTCTCGTTGGTCTTTCTTCGGACGAATTGATTATGCCGATCATGTAATTCGACCCTACAAATTCATCTTCCGCTTCAAATCGATCCTGAATCATCTCCTACTCGATCTTATAGAATCGACTCTCATTATGGATGCTCTAAGGGAAAACCATGGGTCCTAGCCCCCCTTGAGGTTTGTTTTGGCGATCCTAACTGGGCTTGACCTTTTTTGTGAAAACTAACAATTTCCGTATATTTTAACGGATTCCGTTAGGTTTTTGACACGTGTTGATCACGTGCAGAGTATCATTTTTTTAACGGAATCGTCAAAATAAACGAAAAATGTTACTATACGTAAAAAAAATGGAAATGTCATAGTTGGGAAGTGCAAGAAAAGATCAAGCTCAATTAGAATCGTCAAAACAAACCTCAAAGATCATAGTTAGGACCTATGGTTACCCGTGCTCTAATGAGCCATGGCAGCATGGGAATGAGCAGCATAACCGTTGATGCTCCTCTGGGTGGGCAATGCGAGCATGGCCGTGTGATCAACGAAATCTTTCAGATCCACCACCGATTGGAGTATCAACCGGAGATCGTCGGCGCGTGAGAACCCCAAACTACCCACGCGCCGCACCGCGTACACATAGAACGTGATGCAGCCCTTCCGGATCTTGAACCGAGCCATTTCGCAGCCGGAGAGTCCTCTAACCAGCCTCTTGTTCACTTCTCCGAGCGGGATCTCCGGCGGAAACCGGCCGTCCACGGCGGCTCTAGTCGCCTCCGACTCGAACACGAAGACGACCACCTTCGATTTCCTGGTGCCGAGGCCGAGGGTGAGGGTGTGCCAGGCGTGGTGGGCCAGGATTGTGAAGCTCGTCGGCAGGTAAGTCGCCGTCGACGGGAACGGAGGGATTTTACCGGCGCCGGAGGCGGGTAAAGATAGGATTTTTATGAGGTCTTGGGGATTGGATCGCCGGACTGGGAACGATTTGACGATGAATTGGCCGCCGAATCGGAGACCCTTTACGGCGGCGGCGGGTTTGAAGGCGAGATCGGAGGTGGGTTCGGTGGATTGGTCATTTGGGTGTTGGTGCTTTTGCTTCTTCTTCTTCTTCGTGTGCTTCTCCTCTCCCATTGCTGTGTGGGTTTTTTTGCTTTGATTTTCTCGCCGTTTCTCTCTTGCTTTCTGCTGAACCAAACATAACGGTATAGAATTGAGCTTTATGCGAGTGAGTGTATGAGTTATGACAGTTTAAAAGTTGAATATATATGGTTATCTTTATTCCCATAATAAATCATTATTTTAAAAACCATTTTTGACAAGGTTGGATTGAATTTATTTCCATAATAAATCATTATTTTTAAAACTATTTTTGACAAGGTTGGATTGAAGTCATGTTAATATGATTTTGGAAAAACTCGTCGTACTCTTGTTGTACGTTGGTTATATGATTTTGGAAAAATTCGATGTAATTTTGTTGTACTTTAGTTATATGATTTTGGAAATACCCGATGTAGTCTCATTGTATTTTGGTCATATCATAATTTATACCTATCAATTTTCTTACGGTAATAAGTTTGACAAATTAATTCTCAAAATGTATCAAAATCTGGTAAGTGTGACTGACTTCGTGAAACACCAATCATATGATTGTCACGTGCCTCTTAAACGTTCCTGAAATGGCATGAGAAAACTCATAACTCTGACCTACCAATTTTCCTTGTTACTCACTAAATGACCGTTAAACTTTAGAGCGGAAAATGAAAAACGTTGTGATCAACGTTATGGTATGAGATTTCTGATTTCCGGCACCCCACCATCACCGTTGTTGAGATCTCTGATTTCCGGCACCCCCACCCCACCCCACCCCCTCCTTTGTATACTGTCTCTGCCTAAGGGACTTTCAAATACCGTCTGAGACGGTTCTAGTGGAAAAAGGTTCAGTGAGTCATTGCTCGTTCTATCTGACCTTATTAGTGGTCCGGGAGCATATTCCCTGACGCACATTGATGTTTTGATATAAATTTTATAAAATTACAACTTCCGCTCAAAAAAAGAGGGAAACACATATAAATGAATGTTTCTTGTTATATATTTTAAGATTTGTGATCGTTTTTCACAAAAATACGTATTTAATGCTATAAAGAAAAATATTCGATACGACACCGTGTAATATATAGTTTTCAATATTATTTTTGATTAAAAAACTTCAAAAGAAATGGTTATTTGATCAATCTACTTGGATTGTTATGCGTTGGGATTAAGATTTGGGACCACATTTTGTGGTGATTCCAACGTAGGAAGATTACTCGTACAAATAATTTCATATTTCATGGTTTGCCTTTGTACGATCCACGAAATTTCTCTAGATCTTGCCCATTAATTGTAATTGAGGTTTTTTAGGTATCAATTTTTGTGTCCCATCGTGTGGCTGTTGTCTTATTCTACTTACTATATTTTAATTCGAATTATGGTGGAAAAAAAGAGGTTTGAATCTCTATATTTTTAGGAAGGAATACAAGGGTAATATATTAAGTAGATAAACGTCTACTTTGAGGTGGATACAACAAAATAGAGTAAACAAGGTATTGAATAAACGGTTCTGACCATGGAGCGAGTGTACAACCGACAACATCATGCCGACTAGACGGTTCTTGACTAAGAAATGTATCCTTTATGTCGTTGGGTCATAACACTTAGCCAAGGATCTGGGCGCGTGGTTGGGATCCCAAAATCTTGACGAGGAACAATATGGGACCAAAATGAAAATAAAGTTGCTCAGTTAACTGAACCGTTCCACCGAGAGTTCAGAATCTAACGATGTGGTAGCGTCAAATGACACAGATACAGCATAACCGAACTGGGAGTTAGGGCAGAGCTGGCCCATTTTCGAGGTAGCGTCGTGGCGGACTGAAGACTCTCACGGGTTTCCAGCGTGCGTCATCCTTCATGAAATGATAGAGTGGGGGCTCCAAAAACGCGAGATTGCTGGTCTCCGAGATGGTAGGAGAGTACTGTACCAGAACTTGGTGGAACCACTGCCACTTTACATCAAGAGGGGCAGTGTTGCCGGCCGACCCCCCACTGGACCACGAGTTCCTCATTAAGTGAGGCGAGGGTGCTTGACATCTCCCGCCGTTGTTCGACCCACCGGGTCTCTACTCCTCCCAAGCCCACTTCCAACATGAGACTTAGTAATCGCCCCGGATACTTCTGGTGCAGACCAGCACACGGGGACCCCAGCCCGGCCTAAAAGGCCCTCACCCCGACCCTCTTTGAACGGGCCAAGCCCAAACCCAATAACCCAAGGTTCTTGACTACTCTCCCGCCTCCATCGACCGAACTCCTTCCAGGGTTCCAACTCACCATGGGGTAATGCTCGTCGCTCCAGTCGTCCGTCTCCTTGTCGGAGCCCTAATCCTCCTCTTCTACGACAAGGCCCCATCACCGACAATGGAGGTTTGGGGCTAAAGTCCAAGGCTGACCCAAATCCGGGCCTCGAAACCCCGGTGACTCCTTCCCAACAGTCTGTACCAATCAATCCGGGGAGGATATTCGTTGCACCTCCGAGGGATCCGCCTCCCGAGGTCATTGTGGACAGGGCTCTCTCACATGAGGGTTATGTCACGGATCCGTGATGGCCCTGCTTTGTTCCACCATCTTGACTGCTGCTTTCGAATTTCTTCCCTTTTTATGTGTTTTCGCTCGTATTCCATGTTATCACCTGTGAAACATGAAAAACGCTAGAAACGAGCAAAACATAAGGGAGTGAGACAGTAATGGGCTAAAATCAACAATAAAATCCCTCTAAATGTGGCATTTTTAATGCTAAGATGCGTCCGCATCAATCCCCTAGGTTGGGGTCCTCTCGCCTAAGCCCTAAGGACGCCGTAATGTCGTCGCCCAGAGTCGGACCGCCACCGCCACCACTTTGCGTATGCAACTTTGTACTCGTCCATGTCAACTATAACCAGAAATAATCGAAACACGAGTAAAGCTCGTTGCTTCTTCTCTCCGAGAACAACGACAACCTACCAATCAAAGGAACACTGTGAACCATTCCCGACCGGCAGTCGAACGTCCTCACATTATTCCCGCTGAACCCATCTCCATTGAAGTAGAAGATTGAGCAGCACATGGCCATAGTGGTCTTGCCATGCGGCGAAGCCCCTTTAATGAAGAGGAAAGTATTATTGTAGTAGCAACCACCGGACAAAGAAGCACGAACTCTCCTCTGTAACTCGCATTCGCCATAATCAGGGTTCTTCTACTTGAGAGAGAACATAGTGGCGTTTTAAGTTTGAAAATAGTTTGAATCATTATTTAGGGATAATTGTACAAAAATTACAGGTAATTAGGTATGTTTCGTAAATGTCTATTGTATATTATTTTGTTTGTATACAATTTGTTTTAAATTATAAACGTAAACGATATATTGATAGAAACAAAAGCTCATAGGCCCTGACTTAAAATGGATCAAATAGGACGATTACCTGCTATTGCTCGGGGACATTGATCCAATGGCAAATGAACTTCTTAAACTGGATTGTCTACAACTCTAGGTCCATGCAAATGGCCTGCCACCATAGGTTCGGGCTTAGTCAACCGGGGAAGCCATTGGAGTTGTATTGGAGGAGTGTGTGGACGTCCCATGTGATCAATGAGACTCTTGTTAGGGAGGAGCAATGAGAGTTTCGTTCTGGATGTCCCTTGATCATCCGCTGCGTCGGTCACTGTTCTTACGGTTTTGAGAATTCCTAGAACCAATTAGAGTTCATCTGACCTAAGATAAACTGCCCACATTTTGCTACAACTGTGATCGTGTTGGTCATGTGGCAAGGGAGTGTGATCGGGAGATGTTAGGGTACCCCGATTTGATAAATCACTAAGAAATTCAAATCGGACAATCTGGGGAAAATTATGCTACTGATTAGGGGACAGAGGTAAGGACACCAAAGAACCCTCCATGATTTCCCCTATTGACCTCGAGCACTATACTTAAGGACCTCTCACATCGAGGAAGAGGCTCAATAGTAACCCCAAACACTTTACCTAACCTGTGAAGTAGGGTGGAGGGGATCATGAAACAACGGATGGCCCCTTGGGAGGAGTGTCAATGCTCAGCGGGTGGATCAATTAGCATTTCATAGACTGTCCTATCTGGGACATTGGGCACGAAGAAATGGTCGACTGGAAAACCCCATGAAGATTAGGCGAGGGATGGTAAGCAGGCTCGTCAGGAGGAATGTTTAACAACCAAGGCTTCAGCGACCATACTCGGGAAGGGTCTGGTGAAAGCCTACCCTCCCATTGTTACTATTGAGATCAGGTTCGATCGCTCTACTCACGAAGAAAAGAGTCACTCCATAGGATCAAACAACATTTAAGCATCATCTTGGGCGGTTCTCGACAGTATTAGATTCTAGTTTATTTTTTGTTTTATAAAAGTCGTTTGTGACAACAACGATCTGTCATAGAGTTTGTTAAGAGAGAACTTCTAAGAGCTCAATCTATATACAGACTCTTTTAATTTTAATATAATAATACATTTTTCGTTCAAAAAAAAGTTCAAGCCTTTAATCAAAAGCTTAACTAATTCACATCAGTTATTACATTAGACATAAATTAATGGTGGGAAATTTTGAAACCTAACCCTATACTCTAACTTATTTTTGCGTCTTAATTATGGTTGACTTCTCATTCCACTACCTTTATGTGGTTGACAACATCTCATTCCACTACCTTTCTGTGGTTGATTTTTCGTTCCACTTCATTTCCTTTTAAAAATTTGTAGGACATGTGTTAACCATTTTCTAACCCTCACCTCACCTATACCTTATTTGCATGTTCTAACCAAGGTCGACCTTTTGTTGCATAAAACTTGTGCATTCACGAATGCATTTTAGAGGTTAGGGTACTCGGACAAAACATCCGTAAAGTCAGAGAACTTTTGTCATCTTTATACTAGATTCTACAAACTTTTGAAATGTCAGTTAGGAAGTGGAACGAATGATAGAACACAATTAAGATTCGAGAAGAGATCATATTACACTATTAGGAAACAGAGTTTTCCCTTTACTTTTTGGTTTGAATCTGTCTAATTTCCACAATGCTACAGAGATTATAAGCACACATCCATTCACAAAGCACAGATCTTGGTTTCATTCTGAAACAACCACACAACCCACAAAAAAGATACACATCCTGAAATCTGAAACAGCCAATGAAGACACCATTGCACAATATACAGAACAAGAGACTGAAATCAACAAAATCATAGTATCTCATAATACAATTCCGTAAGTCATAACAAATTCACACCCCGAAACAACCTTTTACTGTTATTAGAAAAAAGATGTCGAACCCAACCTCAAAACGTAAAAGTAACTTAGGAACAAAACAAAATTCCCCAAGCCCAGAAAAACAAGGGCAATGAGTGGTGCACTTCAGGCATAACACAAACAATAAATAAATACAAAACTCTATGAAATAACATACCACCACCAAGTCAGCCCCAGCTGGTTCTGCCTCCGGTGATGCTAGAGAAACAAAACTGAAGAAGACGAAGAAGATGCTTCATAACCCGATCCACTTGCTCTCTGTCAGTGCACAAGAACTGAAAGCAAGATAGCTCTCTCACCTCCTTGAGGTCACAGGTTCGAACCCCAGCAGGTACTCTGGGGTGCAGGTAAAGAAAAAGAACTGAAAGCAAGATGTAACACCGTTATTACTATTATCGGTGTTGCCTACGTGAAAACCAGACTCACATTCTGGTTCACACTTATTTTGTATACTCAGCGGAAAAAAAAAATCTTCAAATAGGCTCTCTCATTAAAGGGTCCTCAATAAGGAGTGCCTTCGCCTCTCGAGCTTGAGCCTCCATTTGTTATCACTGTTAATGGGTTTCAACAATCTCTCCTCTTCTATTTCAGAGTGAAGAGAAACTTGCAGCCTCTTCAGATGGCCACCGCACTGTCCATGCTCGGAAAATTTGGCACTGCCAACAATGTTCTGTTCGGTAGGACTGAACTGTCTCTGGTGTGGTGAGTACCATTTTGCTTGCAAGTATGCGAGTGATCTCCAAGGAGGAAGAGGCATGGAGTTCTGCTTCAGAGAAGATCTTGCAGCTTCGGCCATGACCTGAAGGAATTGCTTCAACCTGGTCAAGGAACCCACATAGACTACAGGAAGTGAATTTAATATTCTGTCGTATGATTCGACGGCTCTTGCTATTTCAAAGTGGCTCCGAAAGTCGATATCGATTATTAGTCGTTCACTTTTGTGGTTGATCACATCGATATATTCATGATCCCCTGCATAGCGAGTAACATACCGGAAATTTATCAAGAACTTCATTCAGAAACTCTCTTATCATAAAGACGAGTATAAATATGT
Source organism: Erodium maritimum (assembly GCA_963921825.1). Classification (NCBI taxonomy): domain Eukaryota; kingdom Viridiplantae; phylum Streptophyta; class Magnoliopsida; order Geraniales; family Geraniaceae; genus Erodium; species Erodium maritimum. The sequence goes on along the minus strand of OY997596.1, from coordinate 58,717,739 downwards.
AAGGGGTGATTGCAGATGACTATGGTGAGGTGAACTATATGGCTTCTGCACTTAACTATCCCCAACTTCAAACTTTTATATCCAACTACATAACCTTTCAAAGAATTAGGCATAGCTCTTTTCGTAAAAACAACAACTACTGGCCCTTCAAAAAAAAGGTTTCTATTTTAAGGGTGCTACTGAAAGCCACGAAAATACCCTTGATTTTAATCTCAAAAGAGACGTTGTAATGTGGAAAACGGTTGAGTAGATGTAAAAGGACTCATTAAAAGATAAAACTATTAAAAAGACAAAAATTGGTATATTTTTATATTAGGGTCAAGGGAATTTGTAGTTGTTTTGGGTGAAAAAGAGCTGTGTAATTTTTTGAAAGTTTAGGCAGCGGGATGTAAAAGTTTAAAGTATAGTTCAGTGCAGAAGGCATATAATTCTCCATGGATATATGCAATTAACCCAATAAATAAATAAGCCATATCAAACTGTAAACAGTGCAATAAGAATTCGACTCAAGAAACAAGTTCACATCAAGATAAGCAATAATCGAGCAGATGTGGCTACACAGTATAATAAGCATAAGAGGACCCGAAAAACAGATTTACAATTACAATTAGGTACTTTTTGGATTATTAAATGCGATATAATTTTCAACATTCTCAAACACGATAGTGAGAATTGTTTGTGCTTATAATAGTGTCAGGAAACAAACAAAATATATTGGATCATCATAAAATGAGCTTTCTGATTTCAAAAGCCTACCTCCGGGGACCTTGCCGCTACCCTGCCACTTTGATGCACATACCCCAGCATCATAACCTGAAAGTCTGAGAAGCTTTACCAAAGAAAATCTGATGCAGCTCACATTACACGGACTTGACTTGAACAAGTTAAGGTCCGTCTCAATGATAGATAGTAGATGAGAGTGAACCACAGACTGCAAGTCACTCTCATACTGATCCATGGAGCGCTTATAGAACTGTAGAATAACAGATAATCAGCCAAATCTATCAATTGTAAATCGAAAAAGAAACACAACATAACAGATAAGAAAAATTCAGCTAAGAGGGTTACTAGAATGAGTCTGATCACAAATTACATGGGCTGCTTCTAGGGCCAGAGAGAAATTATTAGGGAAAATGTTACTTACATATCCACTTTGACATTTGGCTATCAAAAAACACCACCTAAAGGTGAGGAGTTATTAGTAACACGTTGCCACTTTTCATATCAATCAAAAGCACCCGGATTTAAATAGAAGAGGCGATGGTTTCATCAGGAACACATTATCACAAAATGACCCCAAACCGGGTGTTTTTTTATGATAAACAAAAGGTGACGAAAGGTATTAGAGTGTGTTACTGATAACGCATCACCTTTACCGTGAGTATGTTAGAAACAAAGGCCAAAAAAGGGGGTGTTAATGAAGTCACCCAAATTACTAATGGAAGAGCTAGATGATCTAAGTTCCTAACAGTAACAGCATACTTTTAGTGTTTAGACTTTTGAATAAGAAAATAAACCAACAACTGAAATTTTCTCAGTTTTTAATTGGAAAGGTACAACATTCTAGCAAACACAATTCCATAAATGCAACAGAAAGTATTGATTTTGTTCATATGAAAATGGAAATTCAATGCTGAATTAAATGAACTTAATTGTTCCTAGACTAGCAAGGTATGAATTATGACTTTTCAAATTCTCAACAACTAAAGAATTGGGAATTTCAAATTACCCAATTTCACATTTCACAATTATGGGAACAAATTCATCAAAACTCTATTAACATAATAGAAGATCACATGGGCGTGGGAATTAAAAATTCATTTTTTTTTTCTGTTCAAACAAGATATTATATTAGAAAAGCCAGAGAGGAAAAAAGGGTTTTACCGAGATTTTGTCGGCGAGGTGTGCGAGATCGGAGAAACCCGAATCGCTGTCGCTGCAGCACCAGGAATCGGCGCCGCCGCTACCGTTCTCCAGGAAATCGCTCACCATCACCGCCAAATCGTGCTCGCTCTCGTGGCTGAACCCTCCGCCGATCTGGCTCATCATCGCTCTGGCCCACAAATCTCCGGCGGACGCCACCGCGTATAGGCGGCAATTCATCCCACCTCCACCGCCCATACCGGTCCCACCACCAACCCCAATTCCTACCTCCTCTCCGATCATAATCAATTCAACAAAATTCCCCAAAATGATAAAATAGGGCTCAATCTGACCGAAGCTGGAGGAGAAGACGAAGCGTGCACGCAATCGAATTTCTGCGGATTCTCAACAATAAAATCGGGACATCGATTCCCCGATCACCGGAAACGGAAACAACCCAATTCCGGCAGCGAAAGGGTTTTGATTTTGATCGTTTTTGTGCTTCGCAGTGTATTTTGAAATTGTTTTTGGTGATCTTCCTCGTCGAGCGGAGAAGACGCTGATGGAGAAAGAAAATTGAAAAATAAAATTAAAAAAAGGTGGAGGAAATCGAGCTGTATATAAAAGTGGGGAATATGTGAAATGACGGAAAAACCCTTCTACTTTCTTCTTAATGACTAAGTAAAATTTTCTGCTTTTGATTGTGGATAAAAAGATGAATCTGGACGGGAATACAGGGAAGGTGCGTCGGGTCTATTTATATCTTTTTAACCATATATTTTACGGTTTGAATTGGATTCTGTTTATATATATGTTGCGAAAGTTACGTGTTCGTATGTAATTATCCATTTGTATTTAAATGTTTTTAAAACAAAATAAATATCGGAATATAATTTACTGCACACTTATAATTATTTTTTAAAAATAAATACACAATACATGTGTATAACATTTTTTTTAAGTAAACGTGCAATATATTCCTTTAAGAGAGTTAGTACATGTCTGACAGCTCTAACGGGACAAACACAATAACCCTACCTACTGAAAAATGTCTAAAACGTTATGTTGAATTGCCATAAAAGCGACCTACGACTGACAACCAAATCAATTGAAGTAGAACAATATTGAAATACCTAAGATAAACCAAACTAAAACAGTATTGAACTAACAACCAAATCCTAAAAAACAGAAAAGTAAAGACGACTGGCGAAACACTGCTCAAGGTAGGGCCTGAATACCGCTGGGTCGCCCGAGGGCGACACTCTTCTTCTGTTGTAAAACCGAACCTGTGATCGTCAGTGGTGAAAGACAAACCGGGGCCTGTGGGTAGAGGGTACGGTGGTGGAGGCGAGGGAGGAGGGTGTAGCGGTTGCAGAGACGGAGGCGGGAACTTCCGAGGCGACGGCTGCAGCAACTTCAGATATCTCGGTGGATGCAGGGGCGGTGGTGGAGGCTAGGGAGGAGGCCAGGCCTGTGGCGGGAGAGAGGAGCCGGACATAAGCCGGGAGACACGATGTTGGTGGCGGAGGGGAGTCAACACCATGGTGTTGGACATAAGCCGGGAGCAGAGATTATGCGCGATAAAAAGGAGCAAGACGGCAATTACATAAGATTAACTTTTTACAATTAACCCAATTTTTTACTCTAAAATATATTAGAATGGTATACATTTTAATATTTTGAATAAATTTAAGAGTTAAATATCGAAACAAACTTTTAAGTATTGATCAAGAACATTACACTACCCAACGTTTGAAAATGACAAATGCATTACCTTAAGTATTGGGCGGGACGATAAGGAGGTGTATTTTTCCACGACATCCTAGCACAAGAAGGAAGAAAGGAGGGTACTACGGCAGGATCCTCTAGATTGATGTTTTCAGTTTCAATGAGAACTTTTATGGTTTAATATTTTGGTTATTAGTTTGGTTTCGTTTGATGTATTGTTTTAGGATTTGGATTTTAAGTCGTTTGTATTTCCTTTCCTGCCTCTTTTTGGGGGTTTGGACGTTTAGTTTTTTGTTCTGTTTGTTTGAAATATCGGTAATGGGATGTCTTGAGGTTGTGTCTACAAATAAAAATAGTATTTTCAACGAGTCCAAAAGAGTCAGGTTAGCGACGAACAACCCAGATGATATTCTGGAGCTCAAGGCTTTTTAGCCCTGTTATGTATGGTTTATTTGTTTTACTGTAATGCACTTTCTCAGTTATTCGTTTCAAAAAAAATTAGGATAAAGTTAACGATAAATACTAAAATGAAATTAATAAAAATTCAAAGTACTAATGTGACATAAAAAAAATTAAGGTACTCTAAATAAATAAATAAAAATTTAAGATAATGATGTGACACAACAAAATTTTAGAACATTCTCAATGAAATATAAAAGATTTAATGTATTGAAGTGAAATTATCTCAAAATTTAATAAAAACAATTTATCCAAACATAGATTGTGTAAATATTTTTTTAAAAACCGGACAAACATAAGCGAGTATCATACCAATCGAAAAATTACAAAGTAGGGCCAAACGACCCTGGGCACCAGAATATTGTCCGAGCCTTCCATAGGCAACGCAACTCTCATGATCCTGTTGAAAACTCTACTTTTCATCGTAGATACATACTAAGGACAACCTCTTACCAAACGTTCCAAATTATTGAAAATAAAATTAAAAACATAATAAAATCCAACTAAAACTGCATCCAAACTAAAACAGGAAAAACGAGATGCTTCTTTACTCCTCCCGGGACGGCCAAGCAACGTCGGTCCCAGGTCATGGTAGGTAGGTCCCGAATCCCAATCGACTAATTGTATTGTTCCAAGATCTTCTCCAAGCGGCTCGTGTGAGTGTTCAATTGGTGAAGCTTTTGTAGTAGCCCTGAGGGTTCGTTATAGTCTCTTAGACTCAATGTTATCTCGATTGATGACGATGAGGAGATTAACCACCGACGGCTTGCGTGCCTGAAGCATAGATCCATCAACGATGGAAAGACACGACAAAGATATCGACGATTGTATTTGAACGGAAGAAGGTTACAGTCACGGTGTAGATGAAGATAACGATTAAAAAGAAGACACGAGATGAAGAAGAAGAGGGAGAGAACTGTGTGAATAATTAAAAATGTCCTTGGATTAAAATAGCCTTATACCAGAGTTTGGATTACACATACACTCCACCTCATCTATGTCAGTAGTTTGCAGCTGACGTTACTGTGCAAATTGCATATCTGACACTGGATAAACCTTGAAGATAACTTTATTAATAATTCAAATCACTGGAAGAGAAAAAATAATAATCTTAAATTGATTAGATCTAATCTTTTGGAGTGAACATGTATAGTCAACCTTTTCACCACCGGCATCGATTCATAGCAATAATACAATAAGATAATCTCCAATACAAAATAAGACCAGAAAGTAAATAAACTATCTCCCAACGTTAATAATTTGAAAATAATATGTATTATTGTTCAACCATAAGAATCTAATGATTGCACAACTGCAGGCTTGGAACAGAATCTAATCATTATCCCCCAAAACAATGAACAATAGTATAAATTCACATTTATATATATTCCCATATGGTTAGGATTAGAATGTAAATATAATTAGACTTTCAATTATAATTTTAATCTTTTAATTGAATTGGTTATCCAATATGGTATTAAAACCTAATGTTTCACGGACTTGAGTTTAAACTCTATTTTATACAAAAATAATTACTTTCTTTTCAATTTATCAAATTTGTTCACAAATGGACCAATCATTATCTCTTTTTTCGATGGGTTTTTCTCCTCTTTTAATAATTCACCTTCAGATCCACAAACAAGCTTAAACGTAAATGTACATATTAGAATATAAATATAATTTGACCTTCAACTATTAGCTTTTGTTTAGGGCCTCTTAAGCTTAGGGCCTCTAACAATTAAGAGTTTACAATGAATGATGAATCTTGTAATTACGGGATTGGAAAAGCAGTCAAGCATTGATATAGATACGAGACCAAAAGTGTATATCAACCCTTCTTTAGTCCCATATCTATATTCAGGTAGTAAAGGAAAAAAATCAATAACATCTCCCCTTTCCACCTTTATGCAGAGGAACATAGCGTAAAGGTCATTTTTTTTGTCAAAATTAACCTTCATCTTTGCATAATCTACCAAAAATGTTACAATACAGTCAGTTTTTTGCAAAAAAATAACCTTCACTTTTGCAGTCCACAATTCGGTATTGCAAATCGGGAACAGTAAGGGGTTGTTGTTTTTTGTAGATTATGCAAAGATGCAGGTTAGTTCTTGCAAAAGAAATTATCTTTCAAGTGTGTTCCTCTTAATAAAGGTAGAAATCAAGTGTTATTGGATTTTCCCTAGAGTAAAATATATAAAAGACACGCTTCAATAGACTGTAGCAGTAGTTGGCAAGCTTACCCTGATATACAAACAACCCAAACACACTCTAGACAAGCCAGAACAGAGCCATTGAATTGCTATCAATTTCTGTTCTATAAATGACTAAAAAACAAACTATATGCAATCACAAATGAGCTGTTATGATGTAACCCTACCAAACTACTTATAACTTCTCTCTAATGTGCCCTCAGTGGATGTAAGCTTTCCCATTCCTCTGCTTAGGGTTGCATATTCTATTAACAGTTAAAGGACCCACCCCATGTGCAATCATAAACCATTGTGATGGTGTTGTAAGACTAAGTAGGGAACACAAGGCATGTCCTGGTGTTTTCTATCTGGCTCTTTACAGGGAATATACTAACCATCACTCTCATACATATTCTATTCTGAGGGAAGTTTGATTCTTTTGCATGGTTGTTGCCTCTCATAGGATTGACATTTGGCAGAGACGTGTGAAACAGTGATACATGTAACATGCCCAATAATCTACGCCTAATTACCTTTAGTACCCCTTATGTATTGGTAAAGTTTACGCCATTTTGATGATCTGTGACTGATTCCTAAGGCATGTAATTTTTCTGTTACCAATACATAAGGAGTATTAAATGATTTGTGACCAATTCATAAGGGGTATCAAAGTAGTGTTACCAAAACATAAGGACTCTTATTCAATGCTATGAAATTTTGGGGCACTAAAGGTGTGTTACCAATTCAAAAGGGATACGAAAGGTAATTAACCCAATAGTCTAACAGTTTTTGTGATACTATGGCCCAATTGCCTGATGATTACTTACTTTTCTGGTTAGCTATTTTTGTAAAATCGAGCAAACTAGAAATAAAGTATAGAAGTTACAAACAGTAACTTCAAAACTACTTTTTCCTTCTCAATTTTCATGTCACGGTAGAGAATTTTAAGCGTTCAAAAGTTTCTGAACAGAAGGCTCGCGTGTTTTCATTCAAAAGAAGAAGAAAATAAGCAAGGTTGTGAGAGAAGTGACATACATCCTCATACTTACTGTTATTGCAGATAAATAAAAATATTCCAAAAAAATTGCAGTTAAGTTTGGATGATAATAAAATTATTAGTATGAATGACAGGACAAAATCAGAAGAAACTTTCTGCCTTTTAGATTTAATTTTTAAACCTGAAGTTGTAAAATTCTGTCATATACAGCAATGCATACTTTATTAGCATTTTACCATTCCCCTTTCAGCTAATTTCTGGGTTCTTAATAATTGCTTCTCATGTATAAAAAACTACTATAGCTAAAATTGACAAGGACCCACCAACATTGTGCAAGAAACCAAAACTCTATGCCAGGATATGCCGAAAATACGATCATGCTTTCTATATATATTTACAGTGAAAATAACATGGAAACGGAAAAACTACTCCAAGAGTTTCAGCTAAAGGAAATAGTATACGGAATTAGAACGAGCAGTTCGAAGAAAACAATTGCATGTACCTCCCATAGAAGCTTGCTTGAAACGATAGTATCAGCTGGGCTGGCAAAGTAAATGTGAAAGTGATGACTTTCTAGCGCCGCAGAACCCGCTGTAAAACATAGTAAAATTGATCAGATATAGGAAAAGACTCTTCATCACTTATTCTAAGAAATAACTGCATCAATGTTTTAACAAAAATTGAACTGCATACATGGACAAGGCAGAAATGGTTGCAACTTACCATATATGTCGGGAATGTCATTGTGAGCACTGTACGCACAATCACAAGGTTAGCATCCACGAGGGAAAAACATTTTGAAGTAGTTCTGGATACTTACTGGTCAAATAGAATTCTAGAGAGTTCGACATAATGAACTGGTAATTGCTGAAAGTTTTTCTGAGAGTTCTGAGAGTCTTGCTCCACTTCTAACACTTGTGTGATGTCATCTGTACCCCCAAAGACAGAACATTATATAAAACATTAAAATCTTGATTTCCTTTTAGTTAGATAGTTTTAGTATGACATAATGGGACTATAAAAATTGATATTGTTCTAATCCTTTACACGATTTAAAACCATCAAGTATATGAAATCAAACATTTTTTTCCGAGTGGATATAAAGCTACAGCTTTACATCTACACCGATCATTTTTTAAAGATAAAATTGATCACCAATTCACAAATAAACTCTAGAGTTCACACTCAACAATGTTCACACAAAAACACAAGATGAGGAGGAGGGCTAGAAGGCAAGCGATTCAGTTCTTCCACTTGAAAACAAAGCTTCATGGCATTCGTCCAAGTGATACAAAATTTTCCATCAGCTAAACCATTCCATTAAAATTGTATAATTTTATGGCAAGAGTCGCTTATTTTGGGGATCATCATGTCCTTATGAAGTACAGTTAAGTACCAAGAGACGACTAATCTGAATCTAAATGAGTAAAGTTCAATCAAATCATCAAAAAGTACTCAGCAAGTATGAGAACAATGTGTTATAAGCTCACCCACAGTCATCCGTGGAGGCCGAATGGTACATTTCCCTCTCTTCTTCAAAGCCACAACTATTTGCGGAAGAAATGGACCATAATACCCCTGGAAGATATATGAGCCAAACACTCATCACTGTAAATTACCAATTTCACGAGCAAAAGCTATGAAATGCACGTACACAAATCAAATTGAGAGGCTCCATTCTCATGTTAGGCACAATCTCAATCAATTCATCTTCAGCGATTAAATCAATCTGTTCTAACGCAAATTCAAACCAATTTACGATGGCATCAACAACAAAAATGCATAGAAGCTGAAACGATACAACAATACAAGATCCATGGCGAATAAATTCCAAAATTAAAAAAAAAACATAGAGAAATCATGCAAGCATATGGTTATACATATACATGTAAGTACCTCTTCTGCTGAAAACGGTGAGAGGTTCAGATCAGATTGACCGGCGATTTTCGGTGAACCGATGAACTCTAGGGTTCGTGCTTTGAGAAGGAAGATTCGACAACAATCTGCAAACAAATCATCAAAGCTAAAATCGAAGGAATTGGACTTCGCGAATCGGGATCTGGTGAAGAAATATGGAGGGAGATTCAGATTCAACTGAGTTAAGCCGAGTCGCTGAGAAGAGTGTTCACAGGTTCAACAGAGAGCGCTAAAAATTTCGGTTCCCTACTCGCTTTGTGGCGGGAAATGATGCCGTAAAATGTTTTTTTTTATATGGGCTTCAAATTCCAGATTTGGGCCGATGGATCCAAAATGAACAGTGACCGGCTATGCTGGGCCAGCGTCTTATTGCAATGATGTTCGTCTTTTCCATTCGCTGGTCCGTCTAGCCCAATATCCATTTCTTTTGTTCGTCTAAAATGGGCCCATGTATAGATCATATTTTTAATGACTATGTCTCAATGTCGACGGATGACAGAATTCTGGGAACGGGATCCGTGAGTTGTCGTCTGCTTCTCCAAATAGGTCGTTGTTTTTAGATCATGGTCAAACACGATCCACTCGAAATCCATATGGTTCAAATTCGATATATATCATTTATTCCATTGATGAATAGTTGATACAAGAAATACCCCGTACGGACCGATAAAACCAATCCTTGTACATAGGGTTGTCCATGGGTCGGGGGCCGGCCTCATTGACGCGTTTTTAACCCACCTCGGAATAATCGGATTGTCCAAATTGAAACCATCTCCGACCCAAAGCCCATTAGGCCATCTAGAACCCGTCCGTTCAAATTATGGGGCGGGCCACCGGTTTGCACCGGCCTAATCAGAATAGATTTCAAATTTACAACATTCACCCGACTAATACTCAAATTTTCAATTTTTTTCATTGGCCAATAAATCATTATAAGTGGTCAAAGAGTGCTTAAAAACTCTGAATTTGATCACTTCTTAACGATGAAAAAATGTTCTACTCTATTAAAATTTCATCGCATATTTAAACATCATACTTATCGGTTGGGGTCGGGTCCCAACAGGAGATTGTTTTCTCAATCCATGCACTGGCCCAATTGTCATCGGACCCTATAATTACAATCCACTATCGCCTCTGTAACCCATTAGGGGCAGTCCAATAAAGCCGGATGGGCCAATTGGACCGGTTGAGCCAAGTTTCGGGTCTATTTTGAACCGCCTTACTTGTCACCCTCCATTAACACCCCTAAATGATAGCCACGTGTAGGTTTGTAGCCATCTTCGAACCAATGGTGTAATTATAAGCATCTTTAGGGATTTTCGAGCCACCAATCCGTGAGACAAGCAATCAAACCGTACCCTTACATCCGTTTGGACAGATCTATCCACATATGCTCAAAGCATATCCGCAAAATTCGAGGGTAAAACAGTACTTTCGAAATCTACCCCTCCATATATAGTTAACTACAAGCATCGCCCCAATAGAAAGCTGAATCGAAGATCCAATTGCTGCGTTTTTGTCTTCGTGAATATCGTCAAAGATGGCCAGAAAGTTCTTCGTCGGAGGAAACTGGAAATGCGTGAGTTTCATAGCTTTCGATTCTATTCTTTTTGCCGTTTCATTGATATTTGATTGTTGATCGTTCGATTTGTTTGGTTTCCTGGAAAATAAACGAGAAAATTGAAAGAAAATAGTTCGGATTTCGTTTTAGTGTTCGCTTATCAGTATTGATCGTAGATTTGTATCTTCTCGGCGGACAAACAGAGCATAATCGTTGATCCGCCTCTACTGGCGGATCTCGGTTCCTCAGTCAGTCGTTCAAATCGGATAGTGAATTAGTTTCTATACCAAATTATACCAAATTAATATGTGTTGGTTTATTATTGGCTGTTATGATTAGATTGTTATGGCATTATGAAATTTAGTGGTTGTGGTGTTTATAGATTTGTTGCTGGATGTGATGTGAATGCATTTTGATCAGTGGATTTTTATGTTTATGCTTAATCTTGTGGTTTGATTCAAATCTGGATACAGAATGGAACATCTGAGGAAGTGAAGAAGATTGTATCTATGCTCAATGATGGTCAAGTACCATCTCAAGATGTTGTTGGTAAGTGAATCAGTTGAGGCTACTATAGTGAATGCTTATATTTTGTTTACAGTCCCTGTGAGATAGCTTTGTTCTCAAAACTCATTGAGTGTTAGCATCATTTGGTACAAATTGAATTTGGATGATAACTTCTGATTTGATGCTTCACAAAGTTTGGGAAAAAAGTAACAATGCCTGTGGTAATTCAGTTTATGTTGTTTCTTTGTATTTAGTGTGAACCTATTTTTTGTGCCAGTTGAATGCTGATAGTCTTGAAAATTTGTTGTTCTTGCAGAGGTTGTGGTAAGCCCTCCCTTTGTTTTTCTCCCAATGGTCAAAAGCTCGTTGAGGCCTGAATTTCATGTGGCTGCCCAAAATTGCTGGGTCAAGAAAGGAGGTGCCTTCACTGGTGAAGTTAGGTATGTCACATACCTAGTATTTCCTCTCTGAAATGTGTACTGCCGTAGGATAGGGAAATGTACTTTTTACTCGGAACATCTTGAATTTGTATTATATTCAATCTCCGTCAGAGGAGGAAGTGGAAAACAGAAATGGGCTTTCAACCAGTTCATTTCCACCAAATAGTCTACATCAATTCTTTTTGCAAATTCTACCGCCTTAATATGTGGTGAGTGCAATGAGCATATAGATTCCAAAATTTGAAGTTGTCGAATTGTGTATTTGCAGCGCTGAGATGCTTAAGAACTTGGATATTACTTGGGTCATTCTTGGCCACTCTGAAAGAAGGGCCATTTTAAATGAATCAGATGAGGTAAGCAATGGCTTATTGATTATAGTAAAGTACAGTTATTACCAAAATCTTCTTCAGAGTCCTCATATATTATTTTCTTTTTTTGATTGTGTTGATTACTTGCCACATATGCTAACATCCTTGACTATTTATACATTTTGCTCCAGTTTGTCGGGGACAAGGTCGCATATGCACTGTCTCAAGGTCTTAAGGTGATAGCTTGTGTTGGGGAGACTCTAGAGCAGCGTGAATCTGGATCTACAATGGCTGTTGTTGCAGCACAAACCAAGGCAATTGCAGGTAACAGTTGTATCTTAGTTTAGGGTGGACTATATATATATATATTCTTTATTTCTCCTTTATAGGTTTTTACTCTAATAAAACTGTCAAATGCCATAGTTGTACTTGAACATAGGACTTGGTTTGCATACATTATGAATTATGACAAGAGCTCTGTAGGTATAACTGTGTTCTGACTTGTCTTCATATCCAGTATTTATGTTCCTCTCTTATGGTATTCTGCAGCAAATGTGTTAACTGCCCATTACCTCCTTAATTAAAACTAACAACTGCACTTGCAAATTGTGTGGAAAATGTTGCAGCGTACACTGTTTTCAAAGTTTTAATTACTGGGTTTTGCATTGCAGCCAAAGTATCTAGCTGGGAAAATGTTGTATTGGCCTATGAACCTGTGTGGGCTATTGGAACTGGGAAAGTAGCATCCCCTGCTCAGGCTCAGGAAGTAAGTCATGCCTTTCATCAAGTTACTGAATTAATGCCACTTTGCTTTTGGTAACTTGTTCGGTATTTTATGAGGTTCACATACTCCATTAGCTTTATTTATTCACTTGTGGCTTTTGGTAGGGTAGCTTTGATAGCCAAGTGGCTCTATTCATTATTTTCCTACCACCTACTTTATTCAATACAAAATAGTTTAATCATGCTGGTGCGTGTGCCTTTTCTTACGGGCAACCAAATGTTGGTGCAAAATCTACTTTTGTGGCATATGCAACATTATTTTTGTGTCTTATCGAGTGTTGAACTTCATCTGCATAAAGTGGAAAGCAATTTAGGATATGTTAGTCCATCATTTGTCTCTGTGTTACTTCGATTGCATAATTACCTGTAATTGTCTTCCAAAATCCATTTTAATGTATACTGTTTGCATGTATGTTATAATTCTCATATCATACCGAAATCCACTTTTTAAAGGACATTGTGTTTTATGTTAGAATTCCTTAGGTCATGTCACTTGTGTTATATTTCCAGGTCCTGTATTGGATGCTAAACGTCTTGTAATGGGTGTTATAACACCTTTCCTCCTTTCCTCCTTTCATGGCATAATGTGATTTCTTCCCATTTGTTACAGGTGCATTGCGAATTGAGGAAATGGCTGGCAGCCAACACCAGCCCTGAAGTTGCTGCAGCTACCCGAATTATTTATGGAGGTATATACTGACATTTTCATTTATGTACCGGTATCTTTGTCACATAGATCATTCATAAGTCAAATACATTTGCTTATAAGATGTCCCTTCTTCAACTTTCACTCTTACTCATACCTTTTGCAAGATATTCAAACCATTTACGTAAGAAAAATTTACTGTGGAGAAGTTTAAATTCAACCTCCCGTCATCAATTTTTCCTATTGAAGTCCAAAAGATACAAGTTACCTCTTGCTTCATTATGCCCGTAGGTCATATGCAAAAAAAAAAATCTAATATCATCCTCTCTTTTAGCCTTTTCCTATTTCAACTCGGTCTTTTAGCTGGACAACAGATAGTTGCTGAAAGCTTTATAGTTTTTCATTTCCTTTATTTGGCTTACAGTAACTCTGCTGCACGTGCATTGACCTTGGTATCAAACTTTCAGATGTTCCGAGTCATGCTGCACATGTGTTGACCTTGTTATCTAATTTTCAAATGTTCCAAGTCACTGACTGCATACGCAGTTTGCTGGGTCCCGTTACCGGGTTTCCCACCTGAAGTCTTCTATATTTTATAGCATTTTGATCCCTTCTATTAATTTACCTGTTGCAGGTTCTGTCAATGGAGGGAACTGCAAGGAATTGGGTGGCCAGCCCGATGTTGATGGATTTTTGGTTGGTGGTGCTTCCCTAAAGGTAATATTTTTTGTCCGTTATATTAGATATATGTGATTTTATATATGGATAATTGCAAAAAAAACACCTTGAATTATTCACTTAATGCAAATTGTATTCTTCTTTAATAATTAGATGAAAACTTGTCATTTTGTTGCAATTTAAGTAAAATCGTTTCAAAATAACAATTTTACCCTTTAGAATTTAATTTTTAGAAATGACAAGTAAAAAAAAGAAGCAATTTAAAATATCACCTCCTTTAGTTCTCCTCTTTATTCGTACAAAGAGGGAGAAAATTAAGGGAGATGAAAATTTTGAATCTTTTACTTTTTTAAAAGGTGAATTCGTCGGTTTGAAATAAATTTTTACACGAATAATAGCAACAAAAAGGAAAGTTCGTAGATGAACAACTTGCAAAAAGTGAATACCCGATGACATGTTTTTACTGTTAATCCTTTTTACCGATATACCAATCAGTCAAATTTTTTATTGTCATTTATTGTATTGGTTGCCCTTTTTCAGCCTGAGTTCATCGACATTATCAAGGCTGCCGAAGTCAAGAAGGCTTAAGCCTTGGATTTGTAGATGAGACTTTGAAGCTTTTTCTTGTGCGGAACCTAGACGAACAATTCTATACAGTTTGGGAAGTACTTGTTTTTTTTGGAGAATAAAGACATCTTTTGTATTCATATCAGCACCTCATATTGTACTGATGATATATATGATGGATGTGACCAGTTCCTTTTTGCTTCAAGCTTAAATCAATTTCATCCACTGACCTTAATATTTGTCACTTGTCCTGTGTAATGGAATGTTTTTCCATTTGGTTTGTCGTCTGCTTAATCTCATAAGAGCATCCCCGTCGAGGGGGTGTTAAGGAGACGGTAGGGTAGTGGCAGAGAAGGTTATGGTAGCGCTGGTCGACGGGTTCTGCAATTTTCTTGCTCTAACTAGTCTCAACATGTCATGTTTATTTGTTCTTTCTTCGTCGTATCCCCACAGCTCTTTCACAACATGAATAACTACATTTTCTGTGTCTTACTTTTTTTTTTCTTATGTGATACTATTTTGGGTTCATGATCTTTAGTATCCATTTTCTATTGGTAACATTCTTTTAGTACCATGATGTATTGGTAACGCTTTGGACAAATTTTGGTCAAGTTTATGTCATTTTGATGATCTGTGACCAATTCATAACGAGTAATAAATGTTTTGTTATGAATACATAAGGAGTATTAAATGATATGTGACCAATTCATAAAAAGTACTAAATGACAGTTACTAATGTTGTTGAACATTACAAAACGTAAAAATATAAAATGTAATAAAAAAGAGATACAAAAGGTAATTAACCCTACTACTTTTGTCTCGTCTAGTAATTTGTTGATATAAAACTAGATAGAGCAGAAAGCTAAAAACACGTAAATATTTAAACTCCAATATGGATACGAGTTGTACTTTACAAAGTACGGTTTTACACTAACTCTTAAAGGACTAAAGTAAAACAAATTTATGTACAATTTGATGTGAACCTTATTCACTTATGTACTATCAATAAGAAGAAAAAATGAGATGGTAATTTTACACATATCATCCCATTGGCTTCATGCGTTGGTTTGTATTCAACTTTCACCGTACAAATTGCTGATAAACAAAGTGTTGGTTTGAGTTATTACTAGTTGGTCAACCAATTTCAGCCAAAAACCATAACTCGAATCAAGAAAAAATCAGTAGAACATGTAAAGACCAATTAAAGTAGATTCGGTTCAGGATAAAAAATGGGGATAACATCGAGAACTAACTATTATTCATTTGTACCGTTCAAAAGCTGATTATTGACTTATTAGTCGATCAATTTGACACTGTAAACTTAAGATAATTACCCAAACTAACATATTCCGTTAGAAATGACTAGAAAACGTTAAGAAAAAGTCAAAAAAAATTAACAAGTAGTTTTTGAGTTCAATAGTCATATGACAGTTAGTTCTTACAGTTTTTCCTAACGTTTTATGTTATTTCTAACATAAAATGTTAGTTTGTGTAATTACCTTAAGTCTACAATGTCAAATTGATCGACTAACAAGTTCATAGTTAGTTTTTGAGCAGTACATTTTTTAATGGTTAGTTCTTGTCTTGGTGCTATCCTTTTTTCACAAAACTTATAAAATAATTTTGAAAATCTGGGTTAGGATCTGTGACAAAGTACCGCATTTCGATTATTTTTTGTAACAAAATACCACCTTTAGATTATGATTTGTGACAAAATATAGAGCATAGCACAGTTAAGATCTACAAGCGACATTTTTGAGACCGTTAAGATTCGACGTTAAGCTGGTACTTGGATGTTCCTAGCCTTTTTGTAATGGGCCTTTACGGGCCATAGGTTCGATGTTTTTTATTGGGCTTTCATGTTGGCCAGCCCAAATCCGTTTTTTTTTTTTGTAATCCTCTTGTTCATTACAGTCCAAAGCTTCGTGTACCTTCTTCCTCTCAGCACCATAAGCCTCCCTTCTGCAACCTCCGGCGAGTCTACCGCCGTACATCTCCCCCAATTCCGACCTCCTCTCCTCCGGTAGCCTGAAAACGACCTCTCCTCTCGAGCCTCAGCTTCCTCTTCCTCTGCCGACCAGCCCACCCCTAGGTAAGTGATTTTCATGATTTGGAGAATTAAGGCTAGAAATTAGTTTGATGAGTTTCAATCAGGGATAGAAGTTGATTTGGGGATTTCAAATAGGGCTAGAAATTGATTTAGGGATTTCAATTAGGGCTAAAAATTGATTTAGGGTTAGGACATTACCAGGGTTATTGATTAGGTCTAATATTATCGGATTTCGTATTTTAGGAGGCTAGGGTTTGGTTTGGTATTGAATTTTAGGATGTCTGAATCGATTGATTTAAGTTTGATATTGAATTTTAGGGAAAAGTCATGTGTTTCTTTCTCATTTACTCACATTTAGAATATTATTTTCATGATGCTACCATTATGTAATCATTTTTTCCCTTCATATTTCCATCCTACTTAAATATAGTGTAATTTAAAAAATAATCGTTGTAGCCTCTAACAATGACAAAATTAACTAATGTGAACTATAAGTTCTCATCACTTATCTCTGGCATCTCATATTAGAGAGCAGGAAAAATAAAAGTGTCTATAATTGGATGACAAAATATATTCATAGTCATTGAAAATATATTATAGATTTTAAGAAATCGTCAAAAGCCACCAAGATCGGATCAATATCCAATGGCATACATACATTCTCGTTTTCCATTCATCGATAAAAAAGGGATTAATCTAACAGATATGACCAATTAGTCAATTTGGTTCTAAATATGTCTAATGAGTAGGGATTATAAGTCCGATCAAAAGTTGACAGATGTCTATTAAAATAGTACTCATCAATTAAATTTCTCTTTGATGTTGTGTTTCTATTGAAATAGTTGATGTGGTCGTCTAAGTAAATCATTGACCTGATCAACAACTAGATATATGTTTGGGCTAGTTAGATACACATAAGTTTAGGCCAGAGTTTTCGTATGGGCTTGATACAAAAAAGCTGACAGGCCAATGTACCGACAGGAGAAAAACCCACAACCAAACATAACTTATCCAGCAAATTTCCCGACCTCATAAATTACGACAAAAAAGCTCTATCTCGTGGAGACAATGGCGGGAAAGCAAATTGTTGACGACGGCGTAACTTCGAACTTCGCTGAGATGTCGAAGAGCCAACTGTACGACATCATGTACCAGATGAAGGTACATTCTCTATCTCTCTCTCCCTCTGTTCGAATTTTATGTTATTTTGCATTCTATTTTGTCTCCCAATACTTTTTGTCTATCGATAATGATTTAGACTTAACTTATATAATTTTTTACTGATTATATGCTTACTTTGATATACACAGACGCTAATCGAACAAAACCATCATCAGGCGAGGCAGATTCTCATCCAGAACCCTCAATTGACCAAAGGCCTTTTCCAGGTCTTATTTTAGGGTTTTCAATGCTTCTTTTGTCTGTTATTTTGGGTTCGTAAATCTTTATCCGCGTGTCTTGTGTATTAAAATGTTTAGCCTTCCAAATAATTATTAACTTATATGTTTGGATTAGTGATTATTATTATTATTATTGTTATTATTATTATTATTATTATTATTTTATAGTTTGCATCAATGGTAGTAAAGTGGTTTTGGCTGATAGTTGAATTTTGTGTTATTGTGATGTCATTAGGCACAAATTATGCTTGGAATGGTGCAACCTCCACAAGTGGTATGGTTTTCTGGAATATAATTTCTTTGTGGTGAGCATTGTGCACGTGGTAGAACAGTATACTGAGTTCCAAATTGTTATGTAGATTCCAAGCATTCATCCGTCCGCATCACAGCATAACCAGCAGGCAGTTCAGACATCCCAGCAACCTGGGAAGCAGTCTGCTCATGCATTTTCAAGTCTGCAGGACCAACCAAATCCATCTCAAAACCAATTTGCCTCCAGGAAGCAGCAGCAGAACCAACCTCTGATGCCCATATCCTCTGCTTCCGTGCCTGCTGTAAACCTTCCCTCTCAGTCAGTGCCTTCCCATCCTAAACCAATGTCACAGCAATCTAAGGGGCAGCTAAATCCTCTAATGCCCCCAATGCATCTTCCACAATCATCTCAGCTTCCTAACTTACCGTCACTTCCACATCATTCATCATCTCAACCAGCACCGCCTCTCCATCAGCTCCAGGCGCCTGCAGTTTCCAGCCAGTTGCAACCGCCACTGAGCGAATCAGGTGTTCATCATATTCCACTGCAACCACCTTTGCCACCACAACCTAGACCACCTTCAATGCCTCATCTTCATCAGTATCCCCCTCAATTGGGGCACAATGCGGGTTACCAGCCCTCTGGTGCTCCCCAACAATTTTCGCAACCCATGTATCATGTAAGCGGAAAATTCGTATAACACAAAATAGTTCGAAGCTTGATATATTCTTTCTAATCTCATAGTATAAACCTTAGCTTGAACTTATCCTTTTCTCTTCTCTGCAATTATGTTCAGCCTAGTACCAAACCTCCACCTGGCATTGGGCCTTCATTTCCACAGGGACAGCTACCACTTCAAAGTCAGTTGCCCCCGCAATCATATTATCAGGTAAAAATTGTAGCATAGTTGGATCTGTGCAGAAATGTAAACCTTTTAAGTTGTAGACAATTTGAGATGGATTGCTTGTCTCAATACTGTCCATGGTTCTTCACCTATTACTGTATACCAGAAACAATTTTGCATCCTAGGTTTGACTTACTATAGAATATTTTAGTCTGTTTACTTTTGCTATACAAGTCCATGCCTTGCGCCTTATCTAAATTTAAATTCCCGATTGCTCACCGCTGGGGCTTGTGATTTTCCAGTATTATTGACATGCCTCCAAAAGCATTTTATGCATACTTCATTTTGCATCGAAGTTGAAAACTCGTATTGTAAGAAGTATGATAAGAGGAGGATGGGTGGGCGGTGGTATGTGGTAAATACTGCTCTCACATATTGTACCAAGCTATTGGAAGAGGTATTAAAGTTTACTGCTGCACAATATGGAGAGGCTGTGGCTAGGCTAGCTGTTTTTTTGGGGGTTGTGCTGGTCAATACATTCCTCTCGCTTGGACTACCAGAGAGTGTTCTGATCTGATATTTAAAAAAGTACAATGCCAAGGGTTTTGGCCGGTAATGTAGATGCAGTTTAAGTTTTTTATGTCAACATCAACTAAATGTTGGCCACTGACCATCACATGTATTCCTTAAGCATATTAGCTTCCAAATATCTACTGGATCTAGTTAAATTGTTTGCATCCTTCTGTAGTACAAGTTAAGTGTGTTACACTCTAGACTCCTAGTAAGAAAAGAAATGGGAGTGCTTGGGTTAACAGAGAATATATCTTTAGATAGGATGGGGTGAGGGGAGGAGGAAAATACGGACTGAGGCACCTATGGAGTTTTGCTAAACGATACATGCAGTTGATCCCAACACTGTTTATGAAAATGGGTTGATTGTTTCTATTGTTTTTCTAATATAATTTAAGGAATTTGAATCATGAGATCATTATAGAATTTTTTGTACATCTCAGTACGGTCAAGGGGATCCAAGACTGTTGGCAGTCAACTTATTTATTTTTATTTGGTGTGGATATATGAGCAAAACTGTACTTATTGTTGCCTGCCTGCAGACCATAGAAAAGCCGGAGTACTAGACAGCTTTACTACATAATCCAGAGTACTGTTGGTAGTCAACTTATTTATTTTTATTTAGTGGATATTAAATGAGGTTACCATCAGATGGCCAATCCCTTGCATGTCCAATGTGGTTATATTTTAGGGTTAATTGCCAAAACCGACCCTAAAGTATTGTCCACGGCCGAAAAAAAACCCTTATCTTTTGTCCACTTTTAAGGTGCAATATAGTATTGTCCACCCCTTTTATGCTTACATTTGGCTGATGCTATTTAGGGGGGTGGTTCACATTTAGGGGCTGATTTCAACAGCCAAGCTGGAAATTCGATGCAAATAGATAGAGGATCTTCCTGGATGGGTGGCCCAACTGAAAATTTGGCATCGCCACAGCTTCAAGGACCATTGGCATTAAATCATAGTCAGATGGGCCCTGGAAATCAGCCTCCTCGCCCAGCAGGGGTAATATACCTATTTAGCTTCTTCTCCCAACCGGATGTTTTATTATTTTGGTGTTAACAACTATTATTCTTCTGTCCCGTGTAGCTGAGCTCTGAGATGGAGAAGGCGCTGCTTCAACAGGTCATGAGTCTAACTCCCGAACAAATTAATCTCTTGCCTGCGGAGCAAAGGAATCAAGTGCTTCAGCTGCAGCAGATGTTGCGCCAATGAAACACCAAAGGTCAAATCTTCATCACCATGTTGCTAATTGACCAACACCGAAGAATCAGACACAAGCCTAAATGAATCAGTAATCAGCACGTTTTGATGTTTTCAATCGAGTTAAGTTATGATGTATTGTATCTCTTTCAATTATCTTTTGAGCCTTGTAGTATACTGAACCGATATGTTGAAAGCGTTTGGAAGACAGAAGAAAGCAGACTAATCGTTTCCAGAACCTGTATTCACCGCTTATTCACTGATTTCACTCTACTGAGATGGTATGGAGATGGTGAAAGAAACAGTTTTGAGTTTTTGGTTTTCTGATCTAGGAACTTTGTAACCTAGATTGTATTAGAGACATGATTCTATTCCCTATATATCAACTATGCAAGCTCACCAACTATACTTGATCCAACGAGTTCGGGTAAAATAAAAAACCGAATTCTAGTTCCGAATCGTAACCAGAATTTAGAAAACCCTCCCAAAAAAACCGTTGTCTGGTGTAGGATCCGATTATCATTTCTTAATAACCGAAAGATTCAGTTTGAGACTAAAAACAAAACTCCAATCCGATTATCCATCCATACCCACTTCTAATAAATTATATTAGAGCATTTCCAGTCGTACACATTTTTGTTGGCTGAAAAGAAGGGTGAAAAAAAAGTAATAAAATTTTGTATCCATTGATGGATACAATTTTTTTTTACCGTCACAAAGTTGAAAAGACTTTTTCTTCATTTTTTCTGTCCGCCGGTGGATACAGACGTCAATAAGTTTATTGACGCTGGTATCCGCCAACGCTTATCCGTCAGTTATCTACCAACATTTTGAATATTTTCACCGACATTTCGACTCCGCCAACAGATTTTCTGTCAACAACAGGAGATGCGCTTAGTATAAGAATCCATTAAAAAAAACTGTACCTCAAAAAGTAGGGTCTTGCAGTAGTAAATTGTTCTAGAAAAGTACCTTTCTCTATCAGAAGTTGGGTCAAGAAAAAACATATTTTATTTTTTAATTCGTTGAAATCTGAACGAGGGATGAAAAGCATAAAATGATCTTCAGAATGGACGTTTGGGGTCTGAAATTGACTATTCAAATGTCAAAGTTTTGTCACTCTTAGTTTATTGTCGTTCAATGATTGTAACATTCTGATCATCTCAATGCCCACCAACATTTTTCTTTATATATTAGCTCACTTTCAAGGAAAATTAAATAACGAGAAAATAGTTTTAAAAAACAAAACAATAGTCGCCAAATTGGATTATTTGTAAAGTCAAAATGACCTTTTAGACTAGAAAGAAAATATAGAACCCAATAAGACTTGTGGACAATATGAGTAACTTTTGCACTACTCTTGACCTTTTTATCAGCATCGATAATAGATATGAAATTGAAATCCATAATCGTCTGTATTATTTTATAAGATTTTGGTCGCTTTTTACTTAAAGACTAGAATAAAATGATACTATTTAGGGGCAATTCAACGTGTATCTAATTCATTCATAGAACAATTTCAACGGTGGATGAATTTAGTAGCGGAACCAGTTTTTTCAATAAGGGGTACTAAAAAATTTCAGTGATAATACGTGACTGTAATAAAATTTGAGGGGGCATAACTACGAAATTAGAAGAAATTAAGGGGTATTTATAAAAGAAAAAAAATTGAAAAACAAGTAAAAAAAATTCAATTTCTTTTGAGGGACCCTAGGCCCATGTGGCTCCCCCACTGGATGAATTCGTAAGGTGAATGAGAATTTGTCAACTTTTGTCTGGGCGAATAGTTTCGATGAAGTAGCATGAGAGAACGTTTCATCGTTTGCGCAATCTGCACAACATTGAGCTGATACGTCTATGAGATAGCTTCTACTAACTCAACCTTTTTGTTTTTCTTTCTCATGAAAAATATCAATTATCCCGTCTTATTAATTCGAATCGGACTGATACCGGATATACCCATATATGTTTTGAGATGATAAAAAACATAATTAAATAATGTTACCTATATCATCCAATTGGCTTCAACGTTTGTATTTAACCTTATATCCATACAAATGGATGATAAACAAAGTATAGGTTTGAGTTATTACTAGTTGGTCAACGAATTAAGCTACACTAAATTTAAAACCCAAAAGTCTAAAGCTATGATCAAATCAGATCTATCCAATCCCACCCTTTACCTAGGTAGGTGGGTTTGGGCTAGTTTCAACCTCGGCCCTACAAAAAGCCCACTTGTACACAGCCCACAACAACCGGCACCGAGCAATAATGGCACAATCTTCAATCACAAGCAAACCAATCCAACGGCTCAAAATCAATAGGTGGGAGGGGTCGGATAAGGCGCCACGTCAGCAGATTCTCAAAGCCAAAGTCAACCCTTTTCACTCCTTCCCCCAAACAAGTCGACAAAAACAGCAAAAATACAATTTTTTTTTTCTATATCGTTCTCAACCAACACAGAGAGACAAATTTGTAGTGTACGGAGCATAATTATATTCAGGGTTGTAAAAGTCGGGTGCCTAACCCGCTTAGGCGTCCAAAAGGTGAAAAACGACTCGACTTGAGCTGGTTGGGCGTGCCAAGGCGGAAAACAATCCTAGTTTAAGCCCCGATTAGTCCCCGTTTGACGTTTAAAGGTCTTCATCGTTCGATTAGAGTCTAACGTTTTTTACGACCTTAATCAAATTACAGTATTATATTTGTCTCTAGATTTTGGATTTTTTATCGGTTCAAATAAATAAAAGGGTCTTATTGTTATTGTCACTTTCGTGGCTGACAGCTAAAATTTGAGACGACGAAAAGCCCACCCTTTCACACTTGCTCGCATCTCTTCACGGACTTGCTCTGTTTTTCTTTTCAAATTGGAGGTGTGAACTAATGGTTTGTGAGTCTTCCTTTTCGTTTCCTTCACCTTCAACGAATCGGCTTTTGGGTCTGAAGAAAAGGGTCTGAGAAAGTTTGGAGCTTTGGATTCATGGGGTCTTGCTTGAGCTCTCGCATCAAAGCCGAGAGCCCTCTTCACCAAGGTAAAATTTTGGAACATGGGTCTCTTTGGTGAATCCTAGGTTTCTGTTTTTGATTTTGAGGTTTTGAGGTTTCTGGGTGTGTTTCTCTTAGCTTGAATCGTGGGTTTTTGTTTGGTGGTTTGTTTGTTTATGGAACCCATTAGAGGATTTCGAGGTTTATGCTCATTGGGATTGTTGAGGAAAGGTTTGAGATTTGAGCTTTTGATGTTCTGATTATAGAAAGTGTTGATTGACCCATACACAAAAAGCTATAATAAAGAGAGCTAGCTTAATTCTTGCTTAAGGGTAACTTCCCTAACACACCTGATAGGTGAGGGGTTATCAGTAACACACGGTCGCTTTTCATTATTCGTCAAAAATCCACTGAAAATGTGGGTTTTCGACATGGAACACATTGGAAAGGTGGGTTTTTGATTAGGATCACACTGAAAAGGTGATAGTGTGTTCCTCGTAAAATTACAATCACCTATTTTGTGTGAATCCGTGAGTTTTTGATGAACAACAGAAGGTGACAATGTTATGTTACAAGGTGAGTGAGTTGTTGTGTGTTATTATGTGTAAGTGACAATGATGATCTTGATTTAGTTAATGAGTTTGGTGCCATGTTTATAGGTCCGGGTTCTAAATACAGCAAAGACAGGACTGATTTGAGTGGTTCTAGCAAATCAATCTCGGTGCCTCCAACTCCTAGGACAGAGGGCGAGATCTTGGAGTCCTCCAACCTTAAAAGCTTTGCCTTCTCTGAACTAAGAACAGCTACAAGAAACTTCCGGCCAGATACTATGTTGGGGGAGGGAGGTTTCGGGTGTGTGTTCAAAGGTTGGATTGATGAGAACTCACTCACAGCTGCCAAGCCCGGGACTGGTTTGGTTATTGCCGTCAAGAGGCTTAACCAGGAAGGCTTGCAAGGTCACAAGGAATGGTTGGTACGTGTTTCATCTTCACCTTCTGATTTAACATCATTTGTAAATTGGATCATATGACGGTGTTTCAAGGACTAGTCTACTATGCAATGAGTCCAATGACACGATAAATGTTGAAAAACAAGCTTGAGATTTTAAAGTACGATGAAGAACTTGGCCTTACTTACTTCATAGTTTAAGTAGGGATAATTGCAAAAAAGTACCTTGAACTTGTCTTTTTGTTACCATTTGTATGAAAATAATGATTTTACCCTTGAAAATTTAAATACAAAAATAATAATTAAAGAATACAAAAAAATCCAAGTTTTCAGATCCCTTAAATTTCTTCCTCTTTAAAGGATATGATTTTTTTAAAAAATTAATTATTATTTTAAAATTTAAATTATCAAGGGTAAAATCGTCATTTCAAAACAATTTTATACAAAATGCAACAAAAAATAAGTTCAGGACACTTTTTTGCAATTACCAAAGAAGAGGGTTACAAGTTGCAAAAAGTGAATACCTCAAGGTACTTTTTTGCAGTTATCTCTTGAAAATATACAATTCTCCGTGTATCGATTTTTAGCTGATGGGATTGATTGGTGTATTTTGGGTTGCAGGCGGAGATTAATTACCTCGGGCAGCTATATCACTGTAATCTAGTGAAGCTGATTGGTTACTGCTTAGAGGATGAGCATCGTCTTCTGGTATATGAGTTCATGCCTCGGGGCAGCTTGGAGAATCATCTGTTTAGAAGTATGCACAATCTTCTTCTTACCTCTTTAGATTCGAAGCCCGAATTGCATAGTCTTATCAATTCACTCTTGAGGAACTTTCTTTTTGTTTCAATTTACCTAATTTGAAGTTAACTGTCAAAAATGCCCTTTATATTAAAATAAAGTAAAAAGAGTGAAAATTTTAAAATTAAAGACTATGGTATTCATCCTATATAATTTTTAATTTATTTTGTTTTTATTTATAAGGGGCGTTTTTGTCAATAAATTTCAAATTAGGATGAACAAAAAAAACAAGCTTATCGGGGTGAATTGATACAATTTATAGTACATGGTAGTGAATTGAAAATCGCTCAAAATACAGGGTAGTGAATTTTAATTACCATACATATCATTCAAACTCTTCTTATTTACTTGCTATTCGGGCATGTTATCGTTGTTGAAACAGGAAGTTCGAATTTCCAGCCACTTTCTTGGAACCTCCGCATGAAGGTTGCTCTTGGGGCTGCCAAGGGTTTAGCATTTCTCCATGGCCCGGAAGCAAAAGTGATATACCGTGACTTCAAGGCCTCGAATATCTTGCTAGATTCGGTATGTCAAACAAGTTCAATTCTTAGAATTACAACTAGATTGATTTTCCCGCTTTCTCACATTTTGTTCTTCCTGGTCACAGAAGTACAATGCAAAACTCTCGGATTTTGGGTTAGCCAAGGACGGGCCAACGGGTGATAAAAGCCATGTCTCCACGAGGATCATGGGCACTTATGGGTATGCAGCTCCCGAGTATATGGCCACAGGTATACTTTAACTACGCACTTATACATATGGCACTGTGACGAAAATACCATTCATTGCTTTTCAAATTTTCAAGAATATGTGTTAGTCTGTTACAGTAAACTTTCCCTTGAGTATATAGCAGGCTCATGCATTTCTTAATTATTTTTATCAGTTACAGTTCACTACCCTGTACATCGCTTGATTTTCAATCTACTACTTTTTTCTGTATCAATTTATCCTAATTTGATGTTTAATGACGAAACTGCCCTTTATATACAAAATGATAAAAAAGAAGTAAATATTATGAAAGATGAAAATCGTTGTCTTTCTAAAACATTTTTTCAAGTTCTAATTTTTTTAAGAGAGGGCTGTTTTGTCGTTAAACCTCAAATTAGGGTAGTGAACTGTGATTACCCCTTCCTTTATGGGCTATTGCAATTTCATCTACAGAGGATTAGAAACAATAACCAAATACTTATTACAAACATCATGATGACCTTCTGGTAAAGGGTTCTCGTTTCTTATGAAGGTCACTTAACTGCGAAAAGCGATGTATATAGTTTCGGGGTCGTTCTTCTCGAAATGCTATCCGGCAGACGAGCAATAGACAAGAACAGGCCATCCGGAGAACAAAACCTGGTCGAATGGGCCAAGCCTCTCCTCTACAGCAAGCGCAAGATTTTCCAAGTCGTGGATGTTCGTATCCAAGGCCAGTACTCGCTCTCCGGGGCGCTCAAAGTCGGTCACATTGCCACCCAGTGCCTGTCAAAGGAACCGAGGTTGAGGCCCGACATGGAAGCTGTGGTGAAGGAGCTTGAAGAGCTCCAGAACTCAGGCACTCCTGAAAATGCAGCACCACATCAGTACCAGAATCGGCGCCAGTCCAAGAACGGCTCTACAGCTAGGAGGAGGAGCGATAGCTTCTATCCCGTGCCATCTGCTTCCCCGCGTGGCGCTGGGAAGTGAAAGGGTCGGTACCTGTAGTGTTTGATTTTGAATGTTTGAGGGTAAATGAAAGATATACTGAATTCAGACATGTGTATACGACTGAGTTGATCATTGTACAGATTCTTGTATTTTGTGTGATAATGTTATATGTTTTGTTCCTCTCCATTATGTGTTGTTCATGGTACCTTTTTTGCTGCAAGCCCCAAAATTCAACTCTAAGTATACTTAAATGTTTGATTCCACATATTCATATTTATGTGGCCGTCCCAATGAAAATCGAGATTAATATAGTTTTGCTCATAAAAATCTCATGTCGATTTAAGAGCATCTACAATGATAAGAAATGTCGTAAATTGTTAAGTTCATTAGGTAGGAGATAATGTCGTCTCAATTACAATCATATCGTGTTAAGACAAAAGTTAGAACAAATTATATTATAATTGATTGAATCGTATATCAATTTATACCGTAATTGTTTATCAAGTAAATAAATTTAATATGATTATTTATTTATATATTTTTTCAAAATTGTAATAATAGACCGACTCAAGCTAATACATTGTTTTGGCTTAGATTTCACATATAAGAAATCCTACTATATCTTAATCTAACTAGAGCAACTCTAATTGTAAACCACTATGCAGTGGTTTGGAACCGTGGTTTGAGCACATTTTGTCTTTCTCTCTCCTTCAAACCACTACCTCCTACCACTACACCTCCAATGAATAGGCTAAAAAGTAGTGGTTTTGGTATAATAACAAAAACAAATAGTCGTAAGAATACCTTTAACCGGCTACATGAGTCGTTGGTGGACCCTAGCACTACAAATACTCTGTCTCCTCAAATATTATTATTTTAATATTTCTTACTCTTCAAAAAGACTGCAACGGCACCCAAACTACGACTGTTAACCGACCATTACAGCTGCTCTTAACCCACCACACATTTGCTAAATTGTTACACCAAAATTTTGTTTAACAGTTTTTAATTAAAAATTGTTTCATTAAACCACAATTCCCGTCAAGTCCCTGTCTCCGATCAAATCCCTGATCGACAACCCAAACCCGTCCCGTTCGTAACAATCCCCGCTCCGATCGGGTCGGAAACAACAAATCCTCATCGGGATTTGATCGTTTTATCATTCCTAATCTGACCCACTCATAAATCCTTTATCTCTCTCTTTTGGTCAGAGACAGGGCATTGCTGACACATAGGCTTTTTTTTCTCGGGTCTCTTTCCAGGCAGAGCATTGCTGACACAAGCATCATTTCTCTATTTGGTTGTTGGGATTTTTGCATCGATGCACCTTCAAATTAATTCTAATCACCAACCTAGCTTATTTTGGGTCGATAGTATTTGCATGTGTCCATCAAATTTACATGTTTGACATTGGAACAAATTTCATAATCACAATCTATCACGATTGACAAGAACGATGATAAATGTGTTTGGGACGGATTATACGTTTTTAGTTCAATTTCTATTAATATATCAACCACGTAATTTATACACCATCGGACTAAATAACAATTATCTATGTTTTTTTTATCAATAAATGTAAATTTAAATTAAACCTCTTCAAAGATAGAAAATGAGTTCATGAGATTGGTCTAGCTACAGACCTGAGAATGAATCGAGCAGTGACATAAAAGCGCAGTTTCATGACAATCTCAACAAAGGGAGTAACCTGATACATGAATAAGCGTTCCTTTACAAGGAACATTGGCATCCCAACATGGGAGCAAATAAGACAGTGTAGGTCTAAATACTCAAATATTACAACCATAAAGCGCAAAACAAGTAAATGAAAAAAATCTAACACCCAAATTTTACAACCATTAAGCGCCCAAAAGAAAATGTCTTTTACCTGGATTTTTCAACTATTTAGCACAAGTGCAACCAGACGAACCAGCAGATGCAACTAGAGCAGCTCCGTAACGATCCACACCTAGTAGGATGAAGAAGTGTGTCCGACGACCAAAGTTGGAACTAGACACCTCCAATGACCCGAGAGACGATCCTCCGACTAGATAGCAAGGGACAGATCTGACGATGGAGCATGTACTCAGCCCTCCAATAGCCAGTTCCTGACAACACCAAAAAAGGTCCAAAGGAGGAGGACCGATAATCTACCGAGTACGAGCTCAGACCTCCAAGCCGATAGCATCAAGTTGTCACTACCGACGTTCCGATGTTGGAACTTGAGCTGAGCGTTCCGATACCGTAACCGGTAACCCCTCGACGGCCAACACCAAGCGAGGACCCGAAAGGGAAGACCTGTAGTTATACCGAGCAGGAGCCAACCTGAACCGGACAGGTCTGACACCAAAACCAGCTATCAAGCAGATCGACCAATAAGGAGGATTTACCGGCGACCAACACTTGAAAATCCGGCAAAAACCTACCCAAAACATCAGATCCACAAATAGGCTTCCCCAAGCACCAATCAGACAAGGAAATGAGAGGAGGCTTCCCCAAAGTCCAACCAGATTTGGAGCACGACTGGCCTCTCGAAGCAATCACGGACGAAAACCGAGATGTACACCCAAAACACCTGCTTCACAAAACCAAACCCACGCAAAATCCGGGCAAAACCGACCCCCAGAAATGGACTTGACAACCTACCTTAGCAGATTTGGAACGGGGAAGTGGTCTGAACAAAGAGGCGAGAGGAGTCGTCCGACAACCTCACTCGCCCCGTAGCCGGGCTTTGAGGACCAAGACTCCAACGAACCACGTGCGAACTCCTACAGAAAAAGCACGAGGCGCCGCAACCCAAGTAGGGATGGCAGGAAAACCCGAACCCGATGGGGACCCGAGGTCCCCGACCCGATCGGGGCGGGGAAAACCCGGTCAACCGGGTATTTGACCGGGGACGGGGCGGGGACGGGATTGGTACCACCCGCCCCGGTATCATTATTAAATACAAAAATATGAAAGGAAGCAAATAAGTAACATTGGTGTAGTGGTAATAGGCATCCTTATTTATCCAAGGACTTGGTTTCGATTCTCCACAATATCGAGAATTTTTTGTATTTGTTTTGATTTGTTAAACTTAAATCACAAAACAAATAGTACTAGTATGGTTCAAAACCAAGACCTCACGCAGGCATATCACCTAGAGTACCAGTACTACTAAGCTATGCATACATTTGTGTTAGTTGATTATTTTTATTGTATATATATATATGTTTTAATCAATACGTAAAACACAAAATTGCAAGTCCCACATCGCCCGCGTACAAGGTCTTCACCACTTTACTTCTCTATAAAATGAAGCATTATTTTGCTTTCCTTACAAGCTTATTTATGGGCTTATTCTACGATAATAATATGGTAAAATTTTGGGTCTATTAAATATGACCTAATACTTTCTATAGTTGACAAATTTTTATTTATTTTAGTTCTGAATTTTTTCGGAACATTCAATCATCGGGGCGGGTCGGGGTTTCCCCGATCGGGGCGGGGCAATGTCGGGGCAAGGTGTAATCGGGGCAGGGTCGGGTATCATGAAACCCGCCCCGTTGCCATCTCTAAACCCAAGCGAGTGTCACCGTTGAAGGTCACAGTAGCTCCATCGAGCACCAATCCGGGACGAGACGGAGCTCTGGCATACACGATCTGAAGGAAACCAGAACAAACCTCTGTCCGAACAGATCTAGAGCGAGCTTACAGATATGAGGTCCAGAAGCTACCCTTGAGCTCCCAAGTAAGATGGAGGGGCGAGATCTCCAGCTGGCGACTAAGCAAGAACAACGTGAACATGATCTCCGGCCACCCGATCTGGAGAACAGACGAAGTGTCCCCAAAATCCGACGCTGAACGGCCATGTAGCTCGAACACAGAAGCTCCTTCAAGCGCCTAAGCCACACTTATCACCGGACACGACCACCGGACCAGACCCCAACTCACCAGAACAGATGAACTGGCGGATGAACGAAGTTGAGACTAGAGAAAAGGAGTACGAAAGAAGGGTGGGGAAAGGTACCACCGGCAACGTTTAAGGTCGCAGTGCTTGACTCCGTCGGTGGTGATGCAAGGCGACGGCTAGGATTACACCCACGAGACAGAGCTTTTTGAGAGAGTGAATGTGTTTTTCCTATTCAAGGTATCTAATCTCCATAAGGTCCAGATCATCTTAACATTCTTTAATTGACATGTTCCATTTTGATCATCTTCTAGAGAGATCAGCAGATGCCATCATTATTACCAAACAAGTTCCTCTTTCGGAATATCAATACATTCAAAAGCATAACTGGAATGGGAATTATAATTGACTAATAACTAATAAGCAGGCACTGTGACAGTCTTAATTTGACCCGGTCGTCACGTTATCAAATACCACGTCCCTGCCACGATATATATGCGTTTGCGTGAATAATTACACATTCATTCTTCGTTCTAAAACTTCCGATTTCTTCGACACAAACCAGAGAGAGCTAAAGAGATGGGTGTAGGAGTCATGGAGGTTCTTCTTCTCAGCGCCAAAGGCCTTTCGGATTCAGATTTTCTCGGTTCGTAGCCTTTTACATTTCCCATTCCTTGTTCTTAATCGCTTCCGATTTTAGAATTTTTGACGGCTAATTAATTTTCTGTGCGATGTGATTCAGGTGATATGGATCCTTACGTTGTGATTCAGTACAGGAACCAAGAGCGGAAGAGCTCCGTCGCCAGAGGTAATCGACTCTCGTTGGTTCGATTTTCGTCCTTTTTTTGGATGTAATAGCGACCGGATCGTCGCGTTTGGTGCTTCTGATTTTCTGGGTTTGGGGGTCGATTTTGAATTGACCTAACATTTCTCTCGTGATTTGAGTTCTGGGTAGTGATGATTGAGCCGTGGAAGTAACTGTAACTTACTCATTTGTGCATTGGTGATTAGTGTACAGAAAAAGCTGTCTTTGTGTTTGGCAAGTTTTTTTTGGGTATGGCTATGGCTTTTGACTTTATGTCAAGGATTCTAGTTGGTCATGCATTGTATAGGAAGGGGAAAAAGTAAGCATTTTGGTTTTTGGGGTTGTGGGTGTGTTGAAGTTGAACTAGTCCACTTGGGTTGGCTTGGTGGTCGGAGAGCTCTCTCACCTCTTTGGAGTCAGAGGTTCGAACCTCGGTGGGTACATGTGGGTGGAGGTTAAGTTAGGCTAGGCTATAGTAGGATTTCTTCGTTCTCTTGATGATAAAAGAAAAGTTGAAGTTGAACTAGTCTTAGACCATTCCTTCACCTAATAATTGTAAAAAAAATTGATTATAGGGATTAGTGACTTATGGAGAATTGTATATTCTCCCCACTTGGCCTCAACATGAAGAAATAAATAAGATTCTTTGTCAACGACTTGATCAGTTCGTGCAAGTCATTTCTTATACCTAACTAGTTAGGTTGACTTGACTCCAATGCCATTTAGCTATTTATGTGTATAAGAAAGACCAAGCAAATGGGTACTAGTTGTAGTCATGCTAAACAACCTTAAGCATTGTAATCGTAAAGTGTGTAAACTATTTTTGTTGTTGTTTATGAGCTTTATGGGGTATAGTACTTACAACTATGGGCATCACTTTCATTAATGATGTACAGAGGAGGGTGGTACTCCATCATGGAACGAGAAGTTTTCATTTAGGGTGGAGTATCCAGGGGTTGATAGGCAATACAAGATCATCCTCAAGATCATGGATAAGGACACCTTCTCTGCTGATGACTTTGTAGGGCAAGCAACGTAAGTCTCCGTATCTTACCCGTCAATATCAGCTCAAATTGATTTATACCCTGAATCATGCTTTAGCTTGTTTGCAAAATAATCATGTCACTGAAGTTGATACAACATGTCTATTGTGTATTATATGACATGGAACTTGTTCCTTCATAACCATGTCATATTATTGTTTGGGATGATTGCAAAAAAGTACCTTGAAGTATTCACTATTTGCAACTTGTAGCCCTCTTCTTTAATAATTGCAAAAAAATGTCATGAACTTTTCTTTTTGGTGCACTTCGTATAAATTTGTTTCAAAATGACAATTTCACCCTAGGAATTTTGAATTAAAAAATTCAATTTTTCATACCCCTTAAATTTCTTACTCTTTGTACGGTATAAAGAGGAAGAAAATTAAGAGATGAAAATTTGGATTTTTTTTGTTTTTTACTTACTACTTTTTAAATCTAAATTTAAGGGTAAATTTGTCATTTTCTGCAAATCACAACATAAGACAAGTTCATAGCACTTTTTTTTACAATTATCAAAGAAGATGGGTACAAGTTGCAAAAAAAGAATACCTCAGGGCACTTGTTTACAATTATCTGTATATATTTTCTCTCTTGTTTGTTGCTGAATGTGATCTTGATGGGCTAATTTGTGAAATGTAGCATATATGTGGAGGAGCTGTTGTCAATGGGAGTGGAGAACGGAAGTGCTGAATTACATCCGGTCAAATACAGTGTGGTTGGACCCGACCAGGTTTACTGTGGGGAGATTCAAGTTGGTGTCACCTTCACTCACCAGGTATACTTTTTGTTACCGAGGATTCAGTGGGGATGTCTTTGTAATGGATAAAAAACAAAACTCTATGAAGTTAGATACTTTTCTTTTAGCAATGCAAATCCTTACAAGGAGGGCAAAGCTTAGGCATTGTTGTGAAATACCAAAACCAGCAGTATAAATATTTCTTTCTTGACTGATAATGTTTGTGTAATGTTATATAGGAAGAGACGCAGCTTGAGGAAGTTGGAGGATGGAGGCAGAGTGAATACTAATATGCCCTTTGGCAGTTGGTCAATAGATTCAGTTTGCATTAATTAGTTCAGTTATGCTATTGTAGAATCTATGTATCGGGGATTGTTTCGCCTGTGTTACCGAACGAAGTATATTCAATATGATTGTGTTGCAGATCAATACTGATTATTCATGAAAACGAGTTAATAGGAACGTTTGTAGAACCAAAAATGTTATCTTGCTCCCATATTTGAATAGCGTTAGATATCCGAGGTGTAAGCAGAGTTATCAACTTGATTAATTAATTATTCAATTCAGAATCGATATATCGCTAGACAAATCTGAGTTTTATCTACGCAATCCGGGTTTAAGATAAAACTCGTAACACGTCGACAGAAATGGAATAAATTCAACCTTATGAATCTGAGCTCAAGCAACCGATACAAGAAATGGATACCACTATCGGTTTATATCACCTTCCAAGCATTCATACAATATGCTAACAACCCACAAATATGCAATAACCTATTTAGAACACCCAACCAAAATATATGGTGAAAACACGAAAATACATACAGAGCATCATGACAGTTTACTACTCTTCTCTTCCCAAAGCTGAATATCAAACGTTAACACAACTACTAGCAGGTAAGGGAAGGCTCGGCTATGAAGTTCACGACCCTATTCAAAAAGTTTAAGCCAAATACGGTTTCTTCACAGTTGACTTTAACAGACACGTCTAATGGTTCAGAGCATTTACCTTCAACGGTAAGGGTAATTAAGCAGGGAACTGAATTGCTCAATATCTCGCTACTAAATCTTAGGCGCAAACCTGAAGCATCATCGAGGTTGGCAGCAACTGGCATATCTACACATATGAGATAAATATTTGCATTGCCAAGCATCTTTCGTGCCAGCCTTTGACAGATTACGAGGAATTTGTCTTTCATTTGTGAGTTTTCATCATTCTTCAGCTCCTCGATGTGGTCGGTGAAAGTGCATCTAGTACAAGAATAGTTCATTTAGAATACCAAACAATAAGCAGAAAGTGGACATTAGTGAGAAGATTTAATTTTGGCATGAAACTGTTGAATAAGATATCAAACGTGGAAGGGAGAAAAATCATTGATAATTTTTTTGTATTAGCAAGAAAGCGGAGAAAACCTACTCTATTCCGAACCTAACCTCCACCGACACCTGCTCCCAAGCCCACTGGGATTCAAACCTCTAACCTCAAGGAGGTGAGAGCTCTTTGACCACTCGGTCAACCCATTGATAGTAATTATGGATAATTGCAAAAACTGCATGTACCGAAAACAATACCTCTTTTGCACCATCAAATATGTTCAACGGAAAACGGTAAATTTGGTCACCTGACTTCCAACTTTTTTGAAAAAACCGATTTTACCCTTGAATGAAAAACAAAAAAAAAAAACTCATCTTCCAAAATATACAAAACTATTCTTGTATTAAAAAATAAATTTATTTCTAAGTATTTTAAGTGTTAAACTTTGTTAATTTAAGGGGATTTTCGATTTTTCCTTGACTTTTAATGGGTTTATTGACGGTGCAAAATAAAAGTAGTTCACAATACCAACTTGCAATGAGTTTTGGAAGACAGTAGTAGCTTGCGATTAATACACACCACGGTCGGTTTTTACAATTACCCCCAGTAAAAGTGTGTGTGTTATCAACATTTCGGTAGTTACAGAAACAATGATACATACCTCCTCACGTATTCAAACATTCCTGGAAGCTGAGATTCCCTCTTTGAAAAGGTTTCAATGTCCATGGAGAGTGGCTTTACAAAATAGCCTATGTCAGGCCGCAACTTTACGGGATGCTTCTTCCCATTGCAATATAAAGCCAGCTTCAGAGGCAAAAGATGGTGATGGAAGCGAACTTCGAGAGTTCTCTTTATTGTCTGACCAGGTTCCAAAGAATTCATTTCTTCCATTGAAACTAGGGTTGGCACTTCATTATCAGATGCCAAGGAGCTGCAAAATCAAGATTAGCACAAGGATACAGAATTTAGATGCATGAAAACAAAGAGGCTCGGAGATTAGAGAAACAATTTTGTATACACTATTGAAATGTCTATTTGATCTCTCAACTTATATATGAAACTATTTCAATTACTACTACATCAACCCCAACTTCATGATAACTGTTGCAGCTCACATGAATAGCATGTTTTTCTAGCTCATTCTCGATAGTGAGTTAATGTTGAAGATGTGTGCCTATAGAACTTTTACATGAGGGTATTTTCATCATTTCACACCCAAAAGTTGACGGAATTGGGGTAAATTGAGACTAAATGAACTTAGGGGGTTGTCAAAAACTTTTAA
This sequence comes from Erodium maritimum, assembly GCA_963921825.1. Classification (NCBI taxonomy): domain Eukaryota; kingdom Viridiplantae; phylum Streptophyta; class Magnoliopsida; order Geraniales; family Geraniaceae; genus Erodium; species Erodium maritimum. Next base: position 58,681,337 of record OY997596.1, on the reverse strand, counting down.
ACTTAAGGGTAGTTGATTGGGAAAGGTGCATTCTTAGGGGTAGTTGAGTGAGATTGTCCCTAACTATAACACAACTAAGCAACACTTGCACCTCTACCCACTTCTTTTTGAGTGATGAAACCCACCTGAACTTCTTTTACTTCAAACTTAGTGACGAAACCCTCCTAGAAAAACTAGATGCAAACAATTAAAATGTAGGCTTCGAAATAAATGAGAGTTACCTATCAGCTCCAATTGATGCCTGGTCTGCAGAATCCAAGCTATCTGAGACTTTGTTTATTTCCTCATCTATCAAAGTTATTTTTGACATTGCTTCGGTTGAACAGTTCTCAAATGAAACTTCTACACATACAAGAAGAGGTGAGATGCTTGAAACCTCAGATGAAAATGTATAATCCACCTTCAAGCCATTTCCATATGCAGGCTCTAAGAGTGTATGTCTTTTAGCTTTAACCTTCCCTGCAATATCCCCAACAGATAGTCTTGCCAGAGACTCACGACCATGACTTTGTTCAGATCTATTTGGGTTTCCCGGTCCAGATTGCTCATCAAGCCATGATTCTAGAGCTCTGTTTGACATTAGATCCCCAAAACCAGCAGTTCCAGAATTAGAAACTCCATTTTGCTCTCCAGAAGTATTGGCAATATCTGAAAACTGAATCAATGGATCATTATCATTTTCACCTTCGCTTGCAGAACCAGTCCCAGCCCCGCCATTGGAGCTAGTAAGAGAAGGTCGAGAACTATAATCAGAAGCAGTTTCATCATCTGAGGATCCAGATAACTCATTTGAATCTCGTGTCCCATATGAGTCCTTGTTAGAGACTCTGTCATTCAATGCATTAATCTCTTGGGTCATATTTGAGTGCTCAAGGTCATGATGAAGTAAACTACAAGGCTTTGGGAGAGGTTCGTATCCTGGAGCAGCATGAAGAACTATCTGTGAGAGGGATCCAGGGAGATAAAATCGATTGTTCACAAGTTCAGGCGACGTTGACTTGATTTGTCCCCCTAATATTCGTTCTGCCAGTAGATGATGCAAGTCTTTATTTTCTAATGAACAATCCCCTTCTTTGTCAAAACCTTGAGAACCTAGATAACATAAAAGAAGTTTTCTGACAAAACGAGCTCGGTCACGAACATCATAGTTGATATCACAATCTGCCAAGTCGAGTACATAGCTTAAGACACTCTTGGAGGTAGAATAATCTTCTCCTTTTGCATGTAATAGGACCTGTAGAAAAGGACGTTGAACAATTAAGATCTGTTCTCCCCTGTGAAGACTTAACTTTTATATCTTTTAATTTAACCCAAAGAAACAAACTTCTGCCTGATACATACAAGAATCTAACATGTGAGATTTTGTTATGTAATAGCGTTCTTAACTCCTACTAAACATGTAAACAAGTAGCACTGCTAGTGTAAGCATGTCAGTTAAAAGTATTAAGAAATAAACAAAGATCCAAATGAACTTCAACACTGGCAAGAAATATTCCTTAAAGGTCCTACAATTGCAAGACTGATATAAACAAAGAATTGACAGAAACAGTAACATGAATCTTCTTACTCGTCAGGTAGTTCCCTAGAAGACATAAAAGACGAAAAATGTCGGAATACCTTCACAGTAGTATTAAGAATTTGAAGCTTTGTCTCCAATGCCTCTGAAGTAAAGCACCAAGCAAGATATTTAAGTACAGTGGTTAGCATCCTAGGAATTGTCTCCCCAATGGTGTTATATTCCCCCATCATCCAAATAATCATTGCACGCACTGCAGGCACTGTCATTGAATCCAAACTCCGCACCAACTGGATAATGACCTTTAAAACATTCAAAATAGTAAATTACAACATCCAAAAGAAAGGTAAAAAATGAAAGTGAACTTACTCTTCTTTTTTTAAGATTCGGTCAGTACATCCTCAGGTTCAGAATTCATACACAACAAATAGAAAATCAAACATGACAGCAAAAATACTAGGAAATAACTTAATCAGATCAGTAAATTGATACCTTCTCATGAGTGACTGGATCTTGCTTTACGATTGATTTTATGGACATTATAGCCTGAACCAAAACACTGGATTCCCCATCCACAGACCCAAAGTCACTAATCAAAGACTCTGCAATATTAGGAGTTACTTCAGAAACAAATAAATATGTATATATATTGACCAGCTCAGCATGCCACAAGTAGATCACATAAACCTTGTCTGATCAAAGCTAAGAGCCCTTCCAAACACGTGTTCGCCATTTTTGGCAGCCGTTGTGCACATAAACCAATTGCAGCAGCAGTTTCAGCAGCAAACATCCTGTCTGGATCCCTAATATAATCCTAGTAACACTAAAAATAAGCATCAACCCATGCACTTTGATCCTTTCAATTAAAAATTATTGAACATGACAAAAGCCATATCAAAGAGTACAACAAAACAGGTGACCTGAAAGAAATTACCTGAAACTCTCTGAAAATTTGTAAAATTGATGAATCTGTAGCAACGGAAGACAGTATATCAAGCTTCAAAGATTTTATCTGATATGTATCTGAAGAGCATGTGTAGAAGTCCTCAAAGTGTGGAGCAAAAAGTGAGGGCATTGCTTTAGCAAACACTTGAATGTTACAAAGGACCTGCATAAATTAATTAGTGTTACCCACCTTTCCATCTAATAATCATACATTGATAAGTAACAGTACACAACTGACCAAATCCAATACAAGTGTTGCGAAAAAAGAACAAATTGTCCAAGAACAACATGACATTGTGGCCCAGGTATTTTTAGAGAACCACGATAAATTATGCATTGTAGCATCCAAAAGGAATCAAAATCTAAATTATATTAGCTATTTAATGTTAGTCAAAATAGCAATCATCCTTCGTAATGCAAATCTTTTCTTATTTAAATCAGACTCGCTCTTTTGTTATTGTCATAATATACATCTATCTTGTGCCTTAAAGGCTTCAAAAGCCCTTGCTATGTCTTAATATCTCACCCCCTCATCTTTCATGAATATTGCACAAAACACAAGTGTGCATGAGACCACTACATTATTTCTACATCATTAAGCATCACCTCAAATCTCCCCGCATCAATGCCTTATCCCACGATACTGTCACCAACATAAACTAGAAATCATGGGCACACCCAATCATGCAGACACATACATACGAAAAGAAATAAATATCAAAACTAGTGGAAGCATAAATACAAGAGATGACAAATATAATCAGTGTAATGCAACACACCACATATTTTGAGGGATTGGATGACCTCAACACAAACAAGAGTGGTTTGACTATTCTTTTGAGATCCTCCTTTGGTGCCATAACCCAATGCACACCAGCAGCTGCAAGCACCACCGCACTATTATTACTCCACAACAATGGTGACGTGCACTGCAGTAGGAGCTTCATATCATCATTACTTTTGCCAGACGTAAAATGTGTGGGATTCAGCTCAGGTGAGCCCTTATTTTTGTAACTTATCCTTGACAGATATTCATCCGGCCCTTCTATATAACACCTGGAGACCAAATTTGCTAACTCAGACATAGAAATTACACTGGTCTCACCAACGTTCTTTTCCAAGGCAAAGTCATCTGAATCATCCTTTTCAGAGCTGGAAATTTCTTTGTCATGCAAAGAAAACATAATGGATTCTTTTGCAAGCCCGTGCCTTGCAACCACATAACGAAGAAGGATCCCAATCAAGATTATCTGACCCCACTCTTCCACATCAGGAAGAACTTCACATAACTTCCTATAACTTCTTCCAATAAGAGGCAAATTATTTGGACAAACTGAAGCAAATGCTGCAGCAGCAGCTCCAACTACTCCAGGGGAATGGTCATTTAACAGTATTCCAACAATCTGCATGAAGCGTAACATTATATGTATAATAATCATGACAACAAATATAACAATATTCAACATACCAATAAGTCAGTGCTTCGGAGAATTAAATAAAAAAGGCACACAAAAAATGAGCTTAATTACCTAATACGCAGATAAGCATGTATACAAGAAATAAATATTTGTTAACTAACAGTGAGCAACCGCTCCTACAACCAACTGAATAACTGAAACATGTCTCTAAGGATACAATTTGCTATTAGGCACTACAAGTGCATTTAAGTCCTTTAAGATGAGTCGTGGAACTTAAAGATGATGAAGTATTGAACATAAAATACATCATGAAGATGATATATATGAAGGGGGGAGGCGAAGGGAAAATAAAAATAAAATGAAGATTCCCACCATAGCCTACAATTAAAAATGATCCTTGTATAGAGAGTGATAGACTTTATAAGAAACCAACCATTCAGAACTGGAGTTTCATAAGCAGGGTTTGACATGTCTGTGTATTACTGTAAAGGATACTGGCTAGTTAAACTGAAGATTAAAGCGGGAAATGAACCAGTAAATATAATTATTTTATCATTTTATTTTCTGTCCACTAAAGAGAAACGATGAATTAAAATTCAGGATATTGATCAACCGGACCTCTTCAATTGTAGATGTGTTCTCCTCTTGGCGCAAATCGTTTAACTTGGGAAGAGCACCAGCTGCAGATTTTCTCACATAAACTGAAGGGTCTCTTGCACATTTGGACACAGCTACCAGAACGAGAGGCGCAATTACATGTAAACGGATCCCTGCCATGGTACGAAGTGCCCATGCCCTCACCAACGGGTTTGGATCGCCCAAGTCCTTCTGGAAGTAATTAATTGATAGCAATGCCTCATTTGGTCGCCTAATTAGTAGAACAAAACAACCATTAAGCAAATCTTATATGTTGATCAGATTCCAGCAACTAAGACAATAGAGTATCAATTTAACATTTGGCTTGCCCAGAACAGTACAGCATGAACATATGATGAACACAACCATTCAACAGAAAGTCTACTAGATACATGCATATAAATCAATTTTCCATAAGAATTAATTCACAGAAATGTATAAGTGACATACTTCTCAGCATAGTGAAGCAGATACAAGTAAACAAGCTTCTTCACTTCCATTGATTGAGATGCCACATTCTTAACAACCTGTAGAACTCCAAAAGATAAATCAACACAGAATTCAATCAAATTCAACACCATAGAGAGTTCCATGGTTCGATGAGACGGATCAAATAAGAAACGCCGAGAAAATGAATCAGGATACGCGAGAAAAACGAACCTGAGGGAAAAAGTTGGAGACATCGAATCCCTGGGCGATGAGAGCGAGCAAGCGCTTGAGAGCCTCGCACTTCTCGGAGTCGAATTTGCTGTCGAGGAGTGGCGCGATGCTGACGTCTTCGGGATCGTCGTAGAGGTGCGCGTCGGTGCCGATCCGGAACACCATTGTCGACGCCTTGCTCAGCGTCTCCGCCGTCGCTCCGAACTGGTTGAACATTTCGATTCCGGTTCCCAATCTCCGATCAGATCTCACTCTCCGGCGCGTCTCCGTCCGCAGCAGACTGAGGTGAGGGAGAGATACGGAAGCGGAACTGGATCGGAGACACGACTCAACACAAGACGGCTTGAGATGAGTGCCTGTTTGGCTGCGGGAACACGATATTCCAATACTGGTGTTTTGTTTAAGCGTGGTTGCGGATAAGGAACTCCGCTGTTTGGATTGTTAACGGAATGTGGATATGATTGGATGCCTGCTGCTGCATCGCTTACAGTGGTTACGCGCGATTTCATTGGTCGAAGCTCGGACTGATGTCAGATGGTCGTACTTTGGAATCCCCATAAAGTGTTCTGATATATTTAGAAACCTTATCTTCAGAGAATCTGGTCTGAGTAAAACACTTATCACCGAAAATGGAAGGTTAAAAACTTAAAATAGCTCGGTGACCAGAAAAACAGGAAGGACATAAAATTGGATTAATGTTCAGTAGACTAGTCATATAACACAACATAATAGTTACATCTATAGACTGTTTTTCGGATTCTGAAAAACGACCAGAGTTTGACATCTTTGAAACAGACTAATGTCAAAAGAGCGATATGGCGCCAAAACATCTAACCGATTATTCTATTATAGTCTAAGATTTATACATGGTAACCAAACTGTCTGGTGGTCCATAAGTGATGTGAATTAATTTCCGACTGAGACCTTAATTGAGGCATGTTTGAGTATTCTAGTGGCTTGGGCTTAAACCACGAACAAAAATCGTAAGGGGTGTTTGTATCGGAGTGCTACCTAGTTGGTCTTTCTTATCGACAATCGAGAGAGATTCACTGATAGAGAGAATTGATCGGACATGCCACTAAAGGCAGCTCTGAGGCTCTTTTGGGACAGGCTGTATCAGAGGACTGGCAGCAGCTCTGTTTTGGGGTTTCTCCCTTATATAATGTGATCCCTCCCCACAGCACACACATCTCCCCGACACCTAGAGATCTCAGTTGGCGGATCCATAAGTTTCCAGACCATGATGGGTGGGCTCAGGTTGAGCTAAATATGGTTTTTGATATGGTTTTTGGGTGAAGTTTAAGTCGTAGTTTTGAGTTTAGTCGTCCGAATCTTAATTTCCTATTCTTAGTTTTTGTTTGTTCTAGCATGTTAAGTGTTAAAACAAAATATTCAATTACTCAAATACCCGCTACACCTCGAATTCTTTTACAGGATTAGTTGTGATATATCTTTGGATGTATAACTATCCTTTTATTCTTCAAATGTATCATATATTCTGAATGATCATACAGTTGTGTCATATATTCTGAATGATCTAATACAATGCTACATTATGAGTTACAAGTGCATATACCTTTCTTCCAAAAAAAATGCATACATCGAATTTTGATCTCAAATAATATTTTGGAAATTGAAAGAATAATAATAAAAGTGAGTTGGGTTGCACAAATGTGTCAAATCATTTCCCTACTTCTCTAACGAAAGGACCCCACAAAAGATTCCGTACACATATTCCCATCTATGGTGTACACTACATCCAAATATTAAAATTAATAAGAGTAAAAATATAATTAATAGTAATTTGTTTTTGGGTTAATTCACATTTTTTTACTTTTTTTTATTGAGAACATACCTTTTGTACTTCTGTATTTTGTAACGATTAATAATAGTCTTTTCGTTTTGGTAACGATTATTTAATATCTTTTATGAATTAGTCAAAAATTATTTAATACCCCTTATGTATAGATAACAAAATATTTAATACCCTTATGAATCGATCACATATCATTAAAATAACGTAAACTTAATCAAAATTTTGTCCAGAATGTTACAATACATCAAAAATACTAAAAGAGTGTTACCAATTAAAAGAGATACTAATTAGGCTATCCACAATAAAGTCGAAACGGGTAGGTCTAATTTCAGTCGAATGAGTGGCAAAAAAAAAGATATGCCTGATTCGTGGAAAAAAGTAGGCTGAAAATATTTTTATATTATTTGGGTCATGTGGCGATTCTTCATAGAAGAATCAAGTTTCAACTCGAATAAACGGTCGCCAGATCCACAGACTTAACTAGGTGTCGAATCGACAAAATCATGGATTTTAGAATTTTTTCTCAAAAACGTGTCGAATCAACGCCCCTATTTGACGCGCAAAAACCTATATCGTGGACCGTCTTATAACCACAATTTTAGGTTTATGAAAGGAATTTATATTTTCACTCGCGAGAGCGTGGGGCGGGTACATATTGCGCGCGTAGAAATCTAGTTCAGAAGCCCTGTCTGTCACTGGAACTCCCAACCACAGACAGGCTTCAGAACTAGAAGATGTGCTGCTCAATCACACGCTCCATAGCGCGCGTGCAGAAAATTTACCTTTCAGTAATAAATGCGCACAAACAATGAAACTTTTTCTCAGTGTCACTATTGTGGTCGTCGTCTTCAGCGCTCAATCGCAGTCGCAGAACCTAAGCCCTATCTGAGCTCTGTTTCACCCACCAGACCTAGAAATTCACGTGTTCTCTCAAATTTGTGCTCTAATTTCTCCTAAAATCCACTACCAGAGACGATCCCGAGCAGAAGAGGCCTTCAACAGCTCCAATTCGTCACGGTGAAGCTCTGTTCTTCGCTTATTTTTCAGCTCAATTCGTGATTTCCAGTAACATGCATGCTCTTTAGGAGTTTGAAATCCACAATGTGTTTTGATTCGAGTGTTTGGTTTTGATTCTGTACAGTTTTTGAGGCTGAGGGTTTTGATCTGTTGATTTAGAGCTCGGTCGTACCTCTTTTCTGATTATGCATATTTTCAATTGAATTTTGATCCTTCTGGTGTATTTTTTTTCCTTATCTTTTGATTGCACTTTGTTATGTAAATTGGCTTGTTGTTCTTGTAAAATCCTTAAAAATTGATGGGGTTTATGAAAATGTTGGTAATCTCTTGAGAACTGATGTCCCTAACAATCAAAATCTACCAGTACATCTCTGTATCTGCTTATGAGTGTCTGTCATGGCTGTTCATTGTAAGAGCATCTGCAGTCCTTTAGCCTCTTTGAGGTTAAATAATAAAATAATAATAATAAATATTAAGCTAAACACCGGACTAAAACAAAGTATGTGCAGTCCAAGAGGCTAATAGAAGGTGTTTTAGGCTTATTTCTTCCAAAATACCAAATTGCCGGCTAGAAGCGTTGAAGGTTAGCTTATAGCCTTCATTGATTTTTCTCTCTTCAAAAGGTATTTTTTTATTATCTCTCTCCTCGAAATTCCAAAACACCAACCTATTAGCCCATAAAAAGTCGCAAACTGGGGATGCTCTTAGGCCAGTTTGTGAATTTGAGTTTTGTAATTTATCAGTCTGTGCTACTAATGGTTTTGATATCCAGTTGATCATGTTATACTTGTAGTGGCACAGTGTTGTGCCCTTTGTGTTACATGGATTTGCTTCCCAATTCCACATATTGAGATTTTTATTTATTGTCTGATTTGTTTTCAGGTACCCTTTTTGCTATAAGAAAATGGGAGATTGTGTAGATAACTACTCAGAAGATGATACAGATATCAGTGAATCCGAAATGGAGGAGTATGTGGATGAAACTTACGAAAAACTAAAGAGTGGGAGTCAATGTATAAAAGTATCAGATAAGGTTTATACATGCCCCTACTGCCCAAAGAAGAAGAAGAGGGACTACCAACTGAAGGAGCTCGTTCAGCATGCATCTGGGGTGGGTAAGAGCAGTTCAGATAAGAGAAGTGCAAAAGAAAAGGCAAATCACTTAGCTTTGGTTAAATACTTGGAAGAAGATCTAGCCAACGAGGGGGGCCCATCAAAGCCTGCGGACGAGGGTAATCCCCCGGTTGACTGTAACCATCATGAGAAGTTTGTTTGGCCTTGGACGGGAATTGTTGTGAACCTTCCAACTAGAAAGGCGGAGGACGGGCGATGCGTTGGAGAAAGTGGATCCAAGCTAAGGGATGAGTTGAGGCGTAGAGGATTTAATCCTAACAGAGTTCATCCACTGTGGAATTTCAGAGGCCATTCAGGATGTGCTATGGTGGAGTTTAACAAGGATTGGCCGGGCTTGCATAATGCCATTTCGTTTGAGAGGGCTTATGAGGCGGATCATCACGGAAGAAAGGACTGGTTTGCTAGTAATGCCCCCAAAATTGGTCCTTATGCATGGGTTGCCCGTGCAGATGACTATAACTCCAAATGTATTATTGGAGAACACTTGCGTAAAATTGGCGACCTTGTAACCATTGAAGAAATGGAGGAGGAAGAAGCCCGGAAACAACATAAACTTGTGTCTAACTTGACAAACTTAATTGAAGTGAAGCACAAACACATGCAAGAGGTACAAGAAAGATGTAATCAGGCTTCTGATTCCCTTGTCATTGTAATGCAAGAGAAGGAAAAACTTCATCAGACTTACAATGAAGGTCTCTTTTGCTTACCCTTTTCTTTTGTGATATAGTTATGTCAAAGTTAAACTGATGTCTTGTTTGTTTTCTCTTGCAGAAATAAAGAAGATTCAAACGAGTGCACAGGATCATCTAAGGAGAATTTTTACTGACCATGAAAAGCTTAAATTGCTACTAGAATCTCAGAAAAGAGACCTTGAACTGCGTGGTGTAGAGTTGGAAAAACGTGAGGCACATAATGAAATTGAAACAAAAAAGCTTGCAGAAGAGATTGAAAAGGTGATATATTACAAGTTATATCACCTATATGTAGTGTGTTATTCTCTATATATATTTCAAGGCCACTTTCTGTTTCTCTCTCGATCTGTAGTGTGTTATTTGCAGTCATAAAGAATAAGCATGACAAGCTAATTTTGATTTTCTCACAGAATGTCAATAAAAATAGCTCGCTTCAATTGGCCTCTCTAGAGCAACAGAAGGCTGATCTGAATGTAATGAAACTGGCTGAAGATCAGAAGGTTTGTTCATGGGCTTTATTGCTTTTACTTTTACCAAAAAAACATTTCCTTATCAATTTTGTCAGACTTATATGTGGATATCGTGTTGATTCTACTCAGAAACAAAAGGAAGAGCTCCACAATAAAATAATTCAACTGCAAAAGAAGTTGGATGCTAAACAACAACTGGAGTTGGAAATTGAGCAGCTGAGAGGGAAGTCAAACGTTATGAAGTACATGGAAGATGGTAGTGATGCAGAGGTCCTAAAAAAGGTGGATGAAGTGATGAAAAATTTGAGAGAGAAGGAAGGGGAACTTGAAGATGTAGAAGCATTGAACCAAACTCTAATTGTGAAGGAGCGCAAGAGCAATGACGAGCTGCAGGATGCCCGCAAAGAAATAATCAATGTGAGTTGCTTCCATACATACTTGTGACAGTACTAACTCCAGTTAACCTTTTCTTCTTTATTAAAAAAACGTGCATATTGTGTTAAATAATAAAGTCCCACAATAGTCAAAAGGAGAAAGTAGAGCTACATATAAAAGCAAGAGTTAAGCCCAACTTACAGTTGACCTTTTATTGTGGAGAGCTTGCTCAAGCCCGTATATATAGCTGAATGTTATATAATTTAACAATCCTACTCGTCCAAGATATATATTTGAACACAGGTATGAGTTGCTGTGTTCAGTGTAAATAGTGGACATACATCATATTGCAATATTTATCGTTTCCCTTAAGACTAAAAATGATGATATACATATATTGAAGTAAAGGTTTTGTTATTTAGCTGGGCATCAATGTTGTCGTTGCTAGTGCAATAACACTGGAGATTTTAGATGTTTTCGACTCTTATCATATCCATAGAGTGGCCAGTGGCAAATAAATTAACATGACGCTATATTCACCTCCTTACTGTACATGGAAGAGATATGTACTTATGATTGATATAAAACTTCCAAACTCTGGCCCATTGTTTATGTGATACTTCTTAAATTTCTGGCCCATTTCAAAAGCGAATCTCGTGTCTGAAGCAGTGAACTCACTTTGTAGGGTTTGAAAGAAATAACGAACCGCGTTGATGATATTACTGTTAAGAGGATGGGAGAGCTTGATGATAAACCTTTTCGTAGAGCAATGAAAAGAAAATACGGCGAGGAAGAAGCAGAAGAGAGAGCTATGGAGTTGTGCTCGTTATGGGAGGAATATCTCAAGGATCCAGACTGGCATCCTTTCAAAGTTATTACTATTGGAGAGGAATCCCAGGTTTGTATCTCATAATATTTAGTTATGTTATGCTACCTGTTTTTTTTTTTCCGTCTAAATCAGGTGCATCAAAGCATTTGATCTCAAGACCTTGCTTATGTAGAAGTAAGAGAGCACCGAACACTTTTTTATTCTTAAAGAACTTTTGAAGATTGATGGATCAAGCATGAGCTCCCTTATGTAGAAGAGAGCTCTAACCTTCTTGCGACCCCCACCTTGTGAGGAGCCCAATTAAGGCTGAATAAAGAGAGAAGCCCAAAGAGCTGGATAGGAAAAAGCTCAATAGAGGTTGGAAGAAATAAATAATGAGTGAGGAACTGGACTTGAACTCACGTCTCAAAACCTAAGTTCAAGTGTTTGACCAGATGGACAAACAACCCAGGTCCCAAGACCTAAGTTCAAGTGTTTGACCTATGCCACCTTATTTTAATTTTAGGCTTAATTACCTTTAGTACCCTTTATGTATTGGTAACACACCTTTAGTACCCCTTATGTATTGGTAACGCACTAGACAAATTTTTGGTCAAGTTTACGCCATTTTGATAATTTGGTACCAATTCACAAGGCATGTAATTGTTCTGTTACCAATACATAAGGGGTATTAAATGATCCATGACCAATTCATAACGGATATTAAAGGTGTGTTACCAAAATGTAAGGATTCTTATTGAACGTTATAAAACTTTGGGGTACTAAAGGTGTGTTACCAATTCAAAAGGGGTACAAAAGGTAATTAACCCTTGATTTTAGTATGTTGTACCGTCAAACAAGTTATAACTATGTAGTAACATCGTAACATGTTGCTACATAGTTATAACTTCTTTTGCATATCCTTAAACCTGAGACCAACTTTGCCTGTTCAGGAGCTTATAAATGAAAATGATGAAAAATTGAAACGCCTGAAGAACGAAGGGGATGATGAAGTATACAAGGCTGTGACTACAGCTTTACTGCAAATAAACGAATACAACCCTAGTGGGAGGTACACGACCTCCGAACTGTGGAACAACAGAGAAGAAAGAAAGGCTACACTGAAAGAGGGAGTTAAATTTTTAATGAATCTATGGGAAGAAGCACAACGGAAAAGATTAATGGTGTAAAGGTGAGCAAGTCAATATCATGTGAAATTCATCGGGTTTGTTGTCTGTTTTACATGTGTCCACTTTGTTTCTCAGATTGAAGCCTTGACAGAGGCTATCAGAATAAACATCTCATGTTCGTTGGAAGAAGAAGCGAGCCTTGTCCAAGTTCTCATGGAACTATTTAAAAGGCGTGTGATGTCTGTAATTTGAATAATCTCAGGTTGTTGTGATGCAGATTCAGCTTGAGAAACTGAACTACATAGTGAGTTGAATTGCATTGGTGCTGATTGTTATTATGCTAACTTAACTGAGAGCATGCATTATCGGAAGTGTAGAAAAACATGTTGGTGGGAAACCTGTTAATTTAATTATTAGTTATCTGCCCCCAACTTTTATTTATTTTTACTTATTCCCCTGGAAGTCCAAATCTCGTTATTATTTGTTTTTGATAGAAATTATTCTGCTGTCCTCGAAAATATTATACTTTTCGGGTAACAATCAAGTTGAACCTTTTATTTTTTAACAATGTATTGTAGCTGTTAGAGTTGATTTTTTAGCCTAACAAGAGTGATATTTTATCACGAAACAGAGGATGAGACAAAGTTCCAAATAAGCTCGGATCGCTTATCCTATAATTAAGAGGCTCGAATAATCCAGGTAACAAGGTAGGGGATCTACCCTTGTTCTCATGGTGAGTTAATACTATCGCTTCTCCCGACTCTATTTGGGTGGACCTGTGGTGCCTCAGATGCTCGCCGCTCTTGCGATAAAGACCTCATTGAAGAGCGCTAGGTAGCCGAGGAGTTCTCCAGTAGGAGGAGTGAAATCGGGTAGTAGGACGTTTCAACTCATTTGCGTTCCACGATCTTCTGTATGATTAGACCTTGTAAAAAGAAAAAGAAAACTAAAAAGAAAAGTAAACAAGAAATAATCAATCATAACGACCCGAAATCGGAGAAAGATCGAGGAAGAGACATCAGAGGAAGTGGATACAAGGATGACAAAATTAGAAACAGTGGAGGCTGAGTAGGGGAAGAGATCCGAGTCCGCAGGGGCATGGACGAAGGATCCAGAGGAGTAAGGATCGTCGCTGTTTGGGACAGGAACGGAAGCGGTGGAGGAAGTCGGGTTGGGGTTGGGGAGACAATAGCGGTGGTGGAGGCAGAGGCAAATTCCTTGATTTTGGGGGAGGAGCGGTGGCTAGAGTGGAGAAAGTAGTGACGATATCAAGAAGATTGGAGGCAGGTGGAGAATAGGTGAGGAAAGAAGAGACTAGGATGATTTACTGAAGAGAAGAGGCTAGAACAATTCATCGGAAAAAAAAAATTCACATCCAATGAGTGTGATCAAACCGATTGAAGAAGAGAGGTTAGAGTTGTCAATTTCTTGCGTTATAGTGATTTGTGTTTTTGAGGTAATAGTGATTTGTGTAGATTGGTGATTGATCTTTAACACACATCATTCCACACTTTTTTATATAAAATTTCTAGTGAAGATGATATGAGGGTGAAAATGAGACAAGTTGATGTAGAGTGTGTAGCAAAAAGGAAGAGTTCTTTATCAAATTCGTTGATTCGTGATGAATACTAAAAGAGATAGTTAAGTCTGAAACTCGTTTTGTGTTTATTACTTCAAAATCTGAATTATAATCAAAGATACTCAAGTGTTTATATAAAAAAACTAAACCCCAAAGTTCTAAAACAAATAAGGAAATCTCAAAACTCTAAACCAAAAAGGAAATAAAAGCGTGGATTCCAAAAATACGAATTTGCCCCTCCAGATGACCCCGGATAAATGAAAAACATCGTCGGTCATGGAAAATCTAGGAGTTTTGCTCGGGAACCCGTTTCGACCTGAAAAATACTAAGATTTTCATTGCGCCTTCAATTAGGATTGTATCACAAGTTTTGTTTGGTATATAGGCATACAATGAATTGCAAACCCAAACCGATAATGAAATGTTACAGATATCGTTCTTTAATTTGTGTAAGTTAGTGCAATATATCAAACAGGAATGGGAATCGGAATGAAAATGCAAACTGACATGAACATTTCTAATAAAATCGTGATTTCGATTCTTAGTTATCAAATTTCTACATAAAGACATCATTTTCAAGTAAAGTAATTGCAAATGTACAAAACGACTCGTTTCCCAAGACAAATGATTTGAATTTTGGTTATGACATGTACAATAGCAGCATTATACAACCTTGGAAAACAGCCATAACTTGCCAAGCAGCCTCCTGCAAGCAAAATACAGTTATGATATCAGCTCAGCAAGGAAACCCACGGTACAATTCAACAAGCCGGAGAAACAGACCGAAGAATGGTCTGAGTTATATTTGATTGCAGAATCCCGTCTTATATGCAGCAAGCTACAAAGAATTTAATAACGTGGCAAATTAGTCCGGTTCTTCGTCTTCTTTGATAATCTGTTCATAAACAGCGTTGAACACTTGACAGATTAGAATGACAACAAGATGCCAATTCAGTTGATGTTTAAGTTTCTATAGCACAAACACAACATGATAAAAAATAGGGATAGTTGCAAAAAACTTGCGGTGAACTATGCGCATTTCGCATATACTATCAGTGAACTATTTTTTTTTTTTTTGCAAATGACATCCCCCAACTATTTCCCATCTGCAATTCCACTAACGGGGTTATATTGTTTTGCAAAAGGTCGAAAGCACCCTGTAATAAGGGTTCCATATTGCAAAATACGTATATGTGAGGATTACAAATTACAAAACACGTATAATGTAAAGGGAAAAATCGTCATTTCAAAAAAAATTGATATCACATGACTAATTTCTGTTAAAGAAAACGGATTTGCAGACGAATAATAGTTGGGGATGTCATCTGGAAAAAAAGTTCACCGATAGTATTTGCAAATTGCGGATAGTTCACCGCAAGTTTTTCGATTATCCCTAAAAAAATAAGATGGAAATTATAGGATGATAAAGGGTAGCAACATAGAGCTGGCCATAGAGTTATCACTTAACTACTCAAACCCTATACATGCGTTTTAGATGAAAATATTACACACAAAGAATAATATTACTGATGTCTCCCCTCAGGAACATCTGAACAAAATGGTGATGCTTACAGTTGAATAACAATAATTTAAAGTCCACTTGATTTAAAAAAAAAACTTGACAAAATCTGAAAAAAAAAACTGAAGATTATGTAAATGCAAGTTTTAAATTAAGAAGACTATGGTGTTTGTCCTTTATAATTTTTTACTTTAAAAAAAATTGTTTTTAGATATAAGGGACATTTTCGTCGTTAAACTCAAATTAGGGTAAACTGAAACAAAAACAAAGTTGATCAGGGTGAATTGATACGATTTAAAGTACATGCTAGTGAATTGAAAATCGCTCGAAGTACAAGATAGTGAACTGTAAGTTCTGTAACTACCCATTAAAGTTAAAATGGTTCATAAATTCCAAGTAGATACCATACCTTTATGACTGTTTCCTTTGGCAGATGCATTTGAGTAAGAACCTCCAAAGCAACATCGTCCAAGTCTATCTCTTGTACTTGTAGTCTGATCAACTCATTGTCCCTATCTAGCTGAACCGTGCTTTTGTCTTCACTGAAAGATCTTCCAACCCAAAAGTAAAGAACCCCATCCTCATTCTTACCTAAACCTGTACTCGGATGAAAAATAGCGAAAGTATTTCTAGAATCCAGATCTTTTCTGCCAAAATTCACAATTCTTTCTAAATTAGGCCAACGACACACTAACATTTGAATTGGGTTACAATGTAATGAACCGGTGGACCTCAGGCCTTCTTCTATAGAATAACTTCTCCATGATTCATTACAACAAAATCAGTATCTCTGACTTGAGTCGGCACTAGCTACTCGACCAAGAGATGTGTTTGACTTGCGATCTTGAATTGAATTTCCCTATCTGCTCTTGGTACAAGCATTGGAGCCTAAAACAATTTCTATACTATCTGGTTCAGATAAGGAATCAGCCTCAACACTCATCCTGACACCATCTTCTTGATTGGCTAGAAAATTGGAGGAACTATTTATCACACTTGCGTTATCAGAAACCACTGGCAGCTTCAGAGACTTTGACAAGCTACTTCGGCGTTCTGCGATGGATGGAGAATTTTTTTTGCAAGATGATGGCTGCAGAGTGAGAGCGACACCAGAAGTTTCTGGAGTATCGGGTGTGGGTGGAGATGAAACATGGGATGATAAAGACAAGTTACACAAAGCCGATGTTACAGGACGAAGAGAAGAAGTTGCAGAAGGGGAATCTAGTGAGGACTCTGAAAAACATTTGGAGCCAGAGCTTGAATCATAAGAGAAAGAATCATGGGAGAGATAGGCCGGTGAAGATGACACAGAATGAGATAATGATGATGAAGGAGATGGCGAACTAGTACATGGATGTACAACCATCCTAGAATCTGAGTAGACCCTTGAGAAGATGGATAGCTTGGGAGATGAGATGAACTCCTTCATATTTCCTGAGGCAAACTTTTGCCTTAATGCGCTCCAACTGCTTTCTCTTACGGGGAGGTGGGTTTCATGCTCATTCTCCGATGATGCTAATGGAGGTACAAAGCCACCTGTGATAGCTTTCTGGAAAATCTCAAAATCAACATTATAAGAGTCCACTTTCCTCTCACCAGAGCAAATCTTAAAAGGGTGTGTCCCAATCTCCACCTTACAGCCCGTTTTATCCAGCAAAGGTGAGATTTTTGTAAAGGAGTCCCAAAAATAAGCTGGTTCTTCACCTTCCTTCACCATTGTTATTCTCCCTTGCACTTTCTCATACCGAACAATCTGACAAACAGCTCCTCTTGCATCTCTTTCCATAATAGCCTCACAATTCTTACCAATCCAGACATATATTGCTGAAGGTAACTGAATAATGAATGCTCCTCTAGAATCCAAGGCATACGGGGAAGGATCATTTAACATTTTTGGCACAAGATGCAGGGGATCATAAGGGGAGTGTAGGGCAATTCTATACATCCTCAATAATGAACTCGGACTTAGAGGGAAGGAGAGGACCCTCTTTTGGCATTGTAATAACTGGCAAGCAAAACCCATGTTTGGGTCAGCAATCTCTCTGGCAGCCTTCACATACTCGAAGGCATCATCAAAACTCTGCCCTTCCCTCCACATAAGATAAGCAATGACCAAGGACGTTGACCTTGAGACCCCTTGGCAACAATGAACAAACACTTTCCCACCCTTTTCTCTAACATCTTCAAAGTAATCAAACACGTCATACAAAATACTAGTAATATCCTCTGATGGACTGTCCTGCAACCATAAAGTTCTGTACATAAAATCGACTTTGAAGTATTCAGGGCACACAAAACCCACACAGTTTAGCACATGGGTGATCCTATGCTGTTTGAGTATATCCCTATCCTTGGCAACCGCATCTCCACCAAGGTATACATGTTCTGCCACTTTTGAACACTTCTTATCAAAGAAAGCAATCTTATCTCGCTTAACGAGACCACAGCTCCCATCTGGGTTCTGCTGTATTGCGGACAAATCGAGTTTCAACCTCTCCCCACTTCTTCCACTAGGAGTTGGAGGCTGTGGCCACTCCCCTATATCATCACAACTCGCCTTTGGCCACTCATCCAAGCTCCGCCTCGCAATTGACAATGGCTGCAATGGAGGCAAACATGACCTGCCCTTGGAATTGTGCTGGGATCTCGGGGTCAAAGGAGCAGGAAAGCGGAGGAGACCCTGTCCATTAGTGGTTCCACCATTTGGATCTGCAGACTCATCTTGCTCATTTGGGTTGTGAGAAGCAGACCATGATGCAGAGCGCCAGAATTGTCTCCGGGAGCTAGAAATCTGGCACGGGGTCGTCGAATTACACGAGGCATCCTCCTTCCCCACCATGCCCACTTCCAAAAACACCCAAACAAGCTCAGAATTTCACCCAAACACAAAAACCTAAAATCCCTAGATCTCACTTACTTCGCTTGGATACAAACCCACACCAGATCAAGAGAAAGCAACACGAAGCTGCAGAGAAACACCGATATGAACAGAAAAAACCCATCATTTCCCATCAAAACAACCCTAAACATGACCGAAGTAGTAAAAATCACAGTTCCAAAATTGATTCGGTATTAGAGCAAACGAAAGAGAAGAATCAAACGTTCGTGCGATGTGCTAGGGTTTCGTCGCGTGATAGATGGATAGAGAATTGGGACTTACATGGCGACATGGGAAGGAGAAGAAGAAGCAGTAGCAGCTGTGAAAGCGATGTCGAGCTGAAATAGAAGAAGAATCAGAAGAATGGGCTGAAGAAGAATTGACCGATAGAGAAGAAACGGCATTAACTGTCTTTTTTCACTCTCCGTTTACGTAACTGTTTGGCGTCTCTGAAATCTTCCGAGCCTTTTTTTTCACGAGAAATTACATTTCATTATTTTTTAATTTTACAATATTATGATTTTATTATTCTAGCTTTTTAAAAGTAATTGTTGTTGTATTTTTTTTGAAAAATGCAACAAAAAACTTTTAATCATAACAACCAATAGTTATATCATTTGGATGAAAAAATCTTAGGTTACATAATATGTCTAAGACTTTGGTAGGTAACTAGATACGCGTACACTTATAGATTAATTTGTATCTTAAAAAGAAGTAGATAAGTCATTCGTCTATCCATCACACAAAAAATCCCAAACAGATTGTTGGAGGGCTCAGGAAGGGTTTGGTCGACTGTACCTTTTCTCTGGCACATAGGTGGCATTGGTACTGCCAGCAGTCGATGAGTTACTTCCCTATCATTTCGGAGTCAACAATCCCGCGTTCAGGAGCCCTACCACTATCAATCAAGGTAGGACGACGCACGCTGACTTACCGGGGGAGTAATCGGTCCACCACTGTAAAGTTATCATCTGATCTGCTCAATCAGTTTCTTATGGTTGGAGCATACTGTATCGGTATCTCTGGATGCTACCGCAGTCCCACCCCTCCGACCGCCCTTATTCCCATGAGCAACATTTACTATTCAGCACTTGTCTTTCAGTTTTATGTTAGTTTCTTGGTTTGTATGGTGCTATCCGTATTAACGGTCACAAGAATGTTTTAATTTATAATATCATCTTTCTGCCTCAAAAAAAAACCCGCCAAACATAGTATAGAAACGAAACTGAAATATAAAAATCAGACTTCTCGTACTCTCGAGGTCCTCTTTCTCTTCTTGGTCCCGGGTGGTCATAAGGGATAGGTCACCAGCTCGCTCCTACTAATTTGTCGATGCCATTTACTTCTCGCATGTAGGGATTCATATTCTTCTTCATGGTTCTCGTCATCTTCTAGGAAACCTTTGGATGTCTTTCACTCCCGGAGGAGAAGGGAAGAAAGTTAATGGTGATGGTCTCGAAGGGGGCTCCCAGAAAAGCAACCATGAGAGATCATCTATGGTAGCCGGAGGAAGGCCTAACATTAAACAAATGGTTAGAGTGCCCTTTTGAAATTAAGAAAAGATCGAGCACAACATGTTCTCCTTAACAAATGTTCTTCTAGAATCCATTAGTGGGGTTTTCCTTCTACAAATGCTACTGAGTATATTGATAGTAAGCTACAGTAAATCCAAATGCTATTAAAGGAGGGCGAAGACGAGCTCCCAATGAGAAGGTACCAAGTAGAGTGAGTGTTTACTATGCATCGACGAGGCTGTTTTAGCGTACAAATGCAAAACAGTTTCACCCACCTCGATAATGGAATTGCCAGACACCTTATACTTATCAATCGTTAGAGCATATACATCAAAGAAATCAAATACTAGGGTTCAGGGTGCAGGATTTATGTAATGACTAGGATGAATTGTGATGCGAACTCCTGAATTTGAGAGAGCACCACATCAAAGAATTCATGTATGGGGATCATGGTTTATAGAAATACTGAGTGCATGCTTATTAGATAATTAATTATGTTTTTGTTGAATGTATTAAATTTATATTTAAAACAGTAAATACTAAATAAAATTGATAAATTTAAATAATTAAAATACAAAACTAATTAATAAAAAAAATTAATCAAATAAAATAAATAATTAAACTTGACATTTCATTAAATAGTACAACAAATTACAATGCTTTATATTGTAGATATTGGGTCAATAGGAAACACTGGTCTGTTAGGGTTTTGAAAGCTCTGTCGCCGCAAGCACCATCATGGCTATGGTTATAACAATTGCCATGGCTTATGTCATGGTTCTTCTTCTCTTCTCTATCTACTCTCTCCTCTACATTTTTCTTTTGGGTCCAACGAGACTTTTCTCTGTTAGGGTTCCTCTCGAGCTGCCGCTAGCTATGACGCTTTTTCCCGTCCCCGTCGTCGACGTGACCCCTGCGTGCCTCCCTCTGTGCATGGTGCTACTGTTGTTGTCGATGTTGCCCCCCCTTGTGTGGCCTGGTCCCTCGCAGACCGTGTCTGGTGCGGAGGATGAGAACCACCGATGGAGGACGACCACACCACGAGTTCGACCTCCTTCTCTTTCTCCACCGATGATGATGTCAGTCGTGGCTTTCGGCTCCTCAGAATTTTCTTCTCTCCCTTCGATCGTGGAACCGAGGCGGGGAGGATTCTTGTGGCGGACCTGGGTTACTTCCTTCCCAAGCAACGAATTCGTCCTTCTTCCTCTGAACCCTAAATCGCTGAGCGTCCGGGCGTACCATGACCTTTCTCTGGTTCCTATTCCAGGCGGCACGATGGCTAGGGTTGCGTCTTCGCCAGGGCCTCTGAGGTTTCGACGGGCCACACCTCGACACCTCTGGGCCACGCCTCCCCACCTTCTCTTGCCTCCAGCTTTTCTTCAGAGTCCAGGTACGGGGGTGGTTAGGGACGTGGTTGGTTGTTCGGCTTCCTTCATCGTCACCACAATGTCGTTTCGGGCACAACATTCGATCCATGATAGCTCTGTAGTTGGAGAGAGTACTGGAGTGCTCAAGAGATCAGCAACTGAAGTTCTTCGGGAGGGTCAGATCAGGGCGGGGAAACAGCCCCGCCAGGAAGAATGAGAGACCAGCTGAGCATCGGGGACTGGCCCGGAGGGGTCCCAAGATGATGTTTTGCCTCCCACCATCACCATTGTTAAGATCCTATAGGATTTCTAGTACCCCCTTCCCCCTTTTCGTATTCTGTCCTTCCCCATGAGGTATCAAAATACCCCTTGTGACGGTTATGGTACTACAAGGATCAGAGAACCATTGTTCATTCAATCTGTCCTTTTTGTGGCCGGAGAACCTATTCCTCGACGCACAATAATGTAATTGCTTCTTGATTAATAATATTGCAACTTTCACTCAAAAAAATTTACAATGCTTTTGGTACATCAAATTTATTAATAAATCTCACTCGTCGTCGTCGTTCAACTTCGAGCTCCTCCCTTATTTGAGCTTTGTCAGACATTTTTGATCGAATAAATATGGAAAATTAGAGAGGAAAAGTATAGAGAACTTTTAGAGAAGTGGTGTTGGTTGGATGAATGGGGGAAGGGTATTTATAGGTGGACAAAATTTGTTTGTATTTTAAAATCAATTATTTTGTTTAAAAAATCAGACCGTTGGCCAACGGTCGAATTTTTTTTCGTTTCACCTGCCACATGGTAGGCCTTGATAGGGCGCCGGCGGACCACAGTTCGCGAACTAGCACACCACAACCGTGGTGCATGGTGCGGACCGCGACGCACACGGTGCATGGTGCGGACCGCGACGCACGATATTGTGGTTCACGGTTCGCGAATCATGCACCCCACATCGTGCAATTCGCGATTCGTGAACCATAATTTCATAAATCGTGGTTCGTGGTGCGTGATATGGTTCGTTGATGTAGACGCTCTTAGGTACATCGATTTGTTGTAATCCTCACACTAAGGAGAACCAGTTCGAAAGACGAAAATCACATCATCAATAGCAGCAATGTTATGACCAGTGTAGCTCCCGACAAGCGACGAAGATCCCCTGATCACAATTTCTCGTTCAAGAGTAGCCATGACATCGTCAAACACTACAAGCGCCGAGACAGAAGGGGAGAGAGCACAACATAACCCAGATGAGACCATGACAGGTTAGTGAATAAAGCAGAGGGACTCCGCACCGTTCTACACAAGTCCAGGTAGAGGATACAATGCTGAATACAAATATACCCTTGAGTCTGGGATTCAGTGATATGACGATTGCTCTGTCATCAACCAGTGTGTTAGACTCGACATGAAAGTACTCGGGACCAGAACGAGGACAAGCGAAGGGCGGATTTGGCAATGCAGCCCACGAAGAATCACCTTCACCAACCACTCGGGACTCGAAATCTACGAAGGAGCTGTATGTTGGCTGTGAACGAAACTACAGTACATAGAAGGTTTGATTCACAACATACACAATAGGCAGAGTCTTCTTCTAATACATTCTTACGATAGCTAGTTCCTGATATTATCCTTAGTTAAATTGAACATAAGCATGAATGAAAGGAGCAATAATAAACATAATTGATACTGAAGTTGTGTGATTTTTTGAGGAAAATCTCCAAAACCTTATAATTAGAAAAACTAAGATGAAAGGAAAATTTACCTCAAAAAAAAGATGGAAGGAAATTAACATCTGTTTTTTTGGTTCTTTGGCACTTACGGATTCCAAGGAATAGGATTATTTTCAATGAAACAGTTGTTGATTCAGAGGACATTTTCTTAATTGTTCAAAGTGAAAGCTACAATTTAGAAAGGTCTCTCTTAACAAATCCTCTCCCGTTCCTTTTTAAAATCGTAAGTGCTTCCACAATTTAGAAAGGTCTCTCTTAGCAAATCCTCTCCCGTTCTTTTTTAAAATTGTAAGTGCTTCCCTCGGACTTGTTTTAGAGTTTCAAAGGTCTACACTTTGGGTGAGGCTGGTGGAACTGTGGTAGTCTATTTAGACCTCCCACATAAGGTCTTTTCTAAGCGTCGATTCGGTAACTTTTTGAAAGAAAAAAAACCTAAAAAAATCACGATTCAAGGGTTTCGACCACGAAAAAAATGGGAATCCATCGACCGTCTATCGGGTCTAATGTCCGATTCTCCTACGGGGAATCGTCACTTGGTATCAAATAATTTAAATATATTTTCAGCACACTTTTTCCTTACTTTTCGTCTAATCGGACTAAGATTAGACCGAATCGGTCTAATCTACCCGTGGAAAGTCTTACCAGTCAATTGTTTCTTGAAGTTTGAGGGTTGCTTCTGAATTCCGTGTGCTTGTGACTTTTGTGGTTGCATTTTTTGTGATACATCTTTGGGAAGGTGTATGCTTTATTCCGTTAGCTATGGGTTTTTCACCCTAAATAAAGATCAATAGAGTTTTCACAATGTTTAAGAATCAACAAGCTGTCCTTCTTTAGGATGAGAATTGGGTTTTCCAAAAAAAATACAAATTTAAATGGACATTAAAATTAAACCCAACTAGTATGTCTAATCTCAAAACAAGTCTAATATTTTTACTAGATTTCTAATAGAAACTGGAGATTAAGATTAAACCCACCTACTATTAAAGTCTAATCTCACAACACAATAGATAAATGCACGTCTTACTGCCATATTTTTGTTTTCCAAATGCTGCAGTAAACTTTGACAATAACAGTAAGTAACACTAAATTTGATTAAAAAGAACAAAAATAATAATAGAATCCAGGTCATTTGCTTGCAGAGAAGCAGTCACAACTTGTGGTTACAAATTCATCAGCAAAACACAAAAGAGAGATAAAAGAAAAAGGTTAGGCTAACAAGATGGAGAGAAGACCAAGTCAGAGGCTAAAGCTAGTCGAGAGAGACTGGTATCAAGTAGAGCGAGTCTAAAGGATACAGCACCGATGTTCCTTCATCTACCAAATATGAAATAGTTTCACCCAGCTCTATAATAGAATTATCAGACACCTTATATTTATCAATCGTTAGGTACACCGGTCTCACGGAATCCTCAGAGGGAGATCCAGTTCGGAAGATGAAAATCACATCATTCAGCGTAGCAATGTGATGACTAGTGAAGCTGCCGACAAGTGATGCAGCTTCCCTGATCACAAATTCTTGTTCAGGAATAGACAATATATCATTGAACACTACAAGCGCCGAACCAGACGGGGAGAGAGCGTAATACAACCGAGAGCTCGGGTTCCAGATAGGTTGGCTAATAAAGCAAAGTGATTTAGTATCCACACAAGTCCAGCTAGAGGATGCAAAACTGAATACATATATACCCTTCACAGGTTCTAGCGATATTGCGATGGATCTGTCACCAAGAAGCGCATGAGAAACAACTTCCGAAGGATCAGGACCGGAGCCAGAGCCCACTGGTGGATTCGGCAATGCATCCCAATAAGAGTCACCAAGACCCCGGGACTCGAAATCGATAAACGAGCTATCTTGATCACTATGAACGAAACGAGACAGCACATAGAAGGTTTGATTTACAACGTATACTATAGGAAGAACCTTGGGGCGATTCATCCGTGGACAGCGTTGGAACAATTGAAACAAATCTTGACCAGACTCAAGAGCTCCTGGGATCTGACGGGAGTCCAAAACGTAGGTATAGGTATCCAACGATGGAATTTCACCTACGGGAACGTCATCGTCGAGGTTATCATCGGAACCATACAAACACGGATCGAGACACTGTCCACCGAACATGTACAAATTGAACCCAACAACAGTGAAACCCATGGCGCAGATAGGCAGGGAAGCTTCTGGAATAACGATGGAGTATCTAGGAACTAAATTGCCATTCCTGTCAAAAGCATTGATGGTGGTGTTTGGGTTTCCAGATTGAGAGTCTATCAGAAACAAGATTTGAGATTCATCACTCACCTCCGTGTCGTTCGCGCCGCCGGATATACGCTCCGCCGTGGACGGCGTCACCGCCTTGGACCACGAATCATCATCCCCCGCGGAATCGGCTTCCACTGAATCCTCCGGTGAGTCCTTCGACGACGAATACTCATCCCCCACGGAATCGGCTTCTACTGAATCCTCCGCTGAGTCCTCCGACGACGAATACATGGTTCAAGTTGCAGATCGGGGAGGGGTCTAGGGTTACGAAGATCTGGAGTGGAGGCCATGCGTCTGAAAACCCTAGTTCGGGTTGAATTTGGGCTGCACACTATATTTTACCAATTGCGTACTGGGCTTTTTTTTCTTCCCCCAGTTGCGTGCCGTATCGTTTCAATGTTCACTTTTATTTTATTTTATAGTCATTTTTGTAAGTTGTGTTTTATTTCGCTCGGATATAGACAAAAATAAAAACGTGGTATGAAGTATGAACTCATTTTCATATAGTATTTTATTCATTTTCTTGGATAATGATTGTATTTTACAAAATAAGTAAAAGTGAAAAAAATACATAATTTATTTCGTTTTGAACGGTACAGGATGCCGTACAAAGAGAAGAAAACGAAGGGAGTTGAAAGTCCTTGATTTTTGTTTTGTTTTTATTTAATCTAATCATTTTCACATATAATATTTTTTGTCATTATAAGAGAAAAGAGCTACGTGTGACGCCCTGGTTTCACTCACACGGACGCCCGGTACTTGGACAGGGAAATTTCGTCGAATTTGTCCCAAGTCAGCCTGTTCTGATACCTTCTGCGACGGCACGAGAGGTCTCGTCTCAGAACGCAACTGTGACGCCCCGCGAGTTCTCCCTGAGAAGCGTGACTCGGCTCTCGTCTCGCCCCTCTCGGCTCGCTCGGTACTCAGAATGATCGGTTCTAAGTCGGCCTGCTGATATCGGTGCGTTGCGAGTTCTCCTGAGAAGCGTGACTCGGCTCTCATCTCGCCCCTCTCGGTACTCAGAATGATCGGTTCTAAGTCGGCCTTCTGATATCGTTGCGTTACGGAAGTCTTGATTCGTTGCGTTGCGGAAGCATTCATTATAATACCAAGGGAATTGTGTCAACAATACAACACCACCAAAATAACGAGAATGAGAACAAGTAACGAGGTATGGATATTGCTTTGAAATAGCTTTGGAACAACAATATGAAGCCAGGAGTTTACAAGGGAGTGAATGCCTTTCAACTAACTACAACTACCCCTGTTTATACTAACTCTCGGCTAACAACTCACATGACTTAATGGCTAAGCCAATCAACAATTAATGTAGCACTTCAAATTGCCCGACCATGCCTCCATGTAATTTCGGCTTTAATATCAACTTCCCATGTCTCTTGATCCATGCATTTATTGAGCCACCAAATCACATACTTCATGGATAAGAAAGTGAGGCCGTGTGGAAGTATGGCTCCACATGCTTGGGGGATGTTGGCGTGTGGTACATATGTGCCAAGATGATGCTTTCATGTGTAAAGTATAAGCATACATCTTGCCAAATAGGACGGAGTCAACACTTGATAGTTATTGCCAAGGTTGTAAATGACGCTAGGCGGTAGTCGGGCGGTGAGGACCCCTAGACGTTAGTCGGGGACTAGACGGGGTTTATACGGATTTAACTTTTTAATATTTTTAAATATTAATAAATATATATTAAGAACATATGTGGGAAAAAGGTGGGAAAACTATATTGAGGGTCTAAAACTCTCTCAAAAAGTCCCGCCCTCGCTACAGTAGATCCCTTCTACTTTCTTCTCCGTTGGCCGTCGTCGGCGGTTCGCCGGACCTCCGGGTCTGGTGAATCGTCGACAACCTCCTCCCCTTTGTTCTTCTACCTTTCTTTGCCCTCTCACCCCTTTTTTTCCTTTCGTTTTCCTCGAACCCTCTGCTGGTGTTCTTACCTTCACTCCGGCGGCACACTTCGACTGGCGCACAAGCCTTGAAGATCGGCCAGGTTCTCCTTGGGCCGTGGTTCAGTGACTGTCAAGCAGTCCGTCGTCGTAGTTGGGGCTTGAAGCTGCACGGATCTGCTAAAGCGGTGCCGCCGTTTGGTTCGCCGGTGCACCTTTCTTCTCCGGCTGGATCCTTCGCTCTCCTCTGCTCGAAGTTTCTTCTTGCTAGCCGGACTGTAGCTCGCCGGATTTGCAGCTGGTGTGTGTTGTGGTGGTTCGGGAGGCAGGTTTGGAGGAGGGTTGGGTGGCGGCTGGCTCAGGATTGTTTGAACCGGGTAGGGCTGACCCGAGTCTTTTGGGTTGGCCCAGCTCTTTCGGGTCGGCCTATCCAGATTCAGGTGGGCCGGTTTCAGGTCGCGGGTCGGGTGCTGCTGGGTCGGGTGGGTATGGGCCTGGGTTCTGGGTCTGGGCTTGGTCTCTGGGCCTGGATCTGGGCTTGGGTTCTGGGTCTGGTTTTGGTCCTGGTTCTGGATATGGAACTGGGTTTGGATCTGGGCCTGGGCTTGCCAGTAGCTCTTCGGCTGGTCTCGGTGTCTTCTATGTTGGAGTCGGGATTGGATCGAGCTCGGTATTATTACAAGCCTTCCCCTTCGGGTCCTTGCTGCTGTCGGTAAGGGGTTACCTTTCTTGGTTTCGAAACGCTCAGCTCTCTTTTCAGTTTAGGCTTCTCTTCAGTTTGACGTGTTGCGACCAGTTTGGAGTTTGGAGCTTGTACTCGGTAGAAATACCGGTCCTCCGCCTATGTGGACCTCTTTTCGGTGTTTACCGATTCTAGGTTTCGGAGGGCTGAGTACGAGCTTCTTCGTTAGCCCTGTCCCTCGCAATCTCGGCATTGCGGTTTCGGAGCCTCAGCCTCTGTTTGGGTTAGACTATTTCTCTTCTCAGGCTTTTGTTGTCTCCTCTGTTTGGGATCAAATTGGATCGTGCTCGGTATCATTACAAGCCTTCCCCTTCGGGTCCTTGCTGTATTCGGTAAGGGGTAACCGGTCTCGGTCTCGGAACGCTCAGCTCGCATTCCAGTTTCGATTCCTCCAGAGTTTTGATTTGCTTCAGTTGGTTTGGAGTTCGGAGTTAGCTCTCGGTAGAAATACCGGTCCTCCTCCTTTTGGGGCCTTTTCGGTGCTGGCCGAAGTTGGGTTTCGGAGGGCTGAGAGCGAGCTTCTTGGTCTTCTCTTGCGGTTTTGGCAAGCGGCTTCGATGGGACTTTCTCTCGGGTCTTTGGAGGTGTCTGGTCTTTGCTCAGGTCGTGAGATGCGTATCTTCAGCTTATCGACGGTGGATCGTTGCTGAGCTACTTTAGATGCCTTTGAGTGCCTCACCCTCCCGTGGAATTCTTCATCTCTGTGCGTCTCTTGCTGCAGTTGGTGACTGGGACCCGCCTCATGCTCGGTAGACATACTGGGTCCTCTCCTTCATTGGCGTTTCTCGGTGTTGGCCGGTTTCGAAAAGAGGACCGAGTGTGAGTGCAGGTTCTGTTGATCATCTGCTAAGCCGGTACGGGTTTCTTCTCTTTTCTCCTTTCTCTCTGGTGTTATAGTCCGAGTGACATGCTCGTGGTTTTGGATTCCGAGCGACATGCTCGTGGTTCTGAGCGCCATGCTCGGGTTCTCTACTGAGCGCCAAGCTCATGGCTTTATTCCGAGCGACATGCTCATGGTAGTATTCCGAGCGCTATGCTCGTGGTTGTGTTCCGAGTGACAGACTCGTGGTTGTAGCTCGAGCGTCATGCTCGTGGGTCTGCGTACCCATTCTGAGATTCCGGGTCTGCGTACCCGTATTTGCACCCCTGCACGGGTTTGGTTGTTCTGTTGTTTCTTGTGTTGCTGATTCAAGTTCTTCCCCGACTTGTTTGCTGGAGTCTGTGGTCCGTTTTATTTGTTGGTCTTGCCCGATGATGATTGTTGCGTCTTTCTAGGGCTTTTGAAGTCTGTAGTCAGACTTGTGTACTTCTCCTCTTTCACCTTGTAAGAGGTTTCATTCAAAGAAAAGAAAAATTATTGCCGATAAAAAAAAATAAATATATATTACACAAATATAATAAAAAAATTCAAAATATAAACTTTATTTGTATGATATAAAAAAAACATAAAGTATCAAATTACAAAATACTAAACCAAATAATGCTCTCATTTTGATTATACTATTTATTTTAATAAAAAAATAAATTATAATGATTAACCACCAAAGAGGGATACGTGTCATATTCTTTTTATTAAGAAATTTATGACCATTACAAACATACCGTCTCTCTAACTTTTTCATCTCTTTTTCGAATGTCCAATTTCACAAACCAGAGTCCCAAATTTTTGTCTAATCGGATGGGACGACGAGTCGGATGGTTTTCGGATTTTGGGGCCTAGGCGAGGCGGCGAGTCGGGCGTTCTTATAGATTTTGGGGCCTAGGCGGGGACTTTTACAACCATGGTTATTGCACCATGTCTTGCATGCACGGTTTCATGCATAGATGTATCACCTTTGTATGTCTTTGAACAATAGCTACCAAGACTTCTCGAACTAGGGCAACCACGAATCTTGATGGACGCTACCACACCGTGTAATACGAACCAAGAAGCTCGTCGTCTCGAGCTCCCACAAAAACCGCACGTAGTACCGTGCGCTAACCGAACAACCGTATCGCCACATCGGGCGAACACCAAAACAAGCACGTTGCCTCGTGCCTTGGATAAAATACGCGCATTCGCGTGCGCCAAAACCTGATAAACCGGTCGGGGAGTGACATACGACTAGCAAAAAAAAAGATACTTATTTATCTTTTTACGGTACCTCAAAATTATATTTCAACCATGAATTTCTTTATATAAAGTAAAGATTTTTCGGTTTTTAGGTTTTTCTTTCTCTCTTCCATTTTTGTCTCCCTCTGTCTCCGGCAACTTCGACCCCTAGCCTTAGTTATCGCCCACAGCTGTCATGATCTCGCCACTACCCTCATCAATGACGTCTTTCTCTATAACCATTTCCCCTCTCTCTCTATATATTTTCCCTCTGACCTCTTTCTAAACCTCAACTGCCGTGTGCGGCGGTGGCCTCTTGGCTTCGGCCAGCGAGGTCGCCGCTGCTACTCCCGTCTCTCTCAGTTCTTTCTTTCCTCCTTTTTACTCTTTCTCTCTGTTCCGTTTCGTTAACCCTTCTTCCCCCAGATTCGTCACTTCCAAAGCCTCACTTCTTCAGATTTGGGCCTTTGGCCAACAGATCTACCCTCCTCGTCCCTAATACGACTTGGATCTGAGCTTTTCTCCTCCTATTCGTTCATTGGCGAGGGGGTTTGGAGTGTGGCGGTGGTCAGCTCCTGTCTCCGTTTCCGCGGCGACACGTTAGGGTTTCTGGGGGTTCCCCTCTCCTGCTGGTTTGTTTCCCGGGGATCCTCTTGTGGGAGATTTTTCTCCATCGTTGTCGGTGGATATGGTCGGGATTCTCGAGGCTCGCCAAGATCGACCGCTGCTTTGCTGAGCAAGCCTCCTCTCTTTCTTCGGATGGGTTCGTTTCACTGTCGGGGTCGCCTCTTCCTCTCCATCGTGGGAAGGGTTTCCTTACTGGGATTCGTTGTGGCTTGGGCTTAGTGGTGGGCTCGATGGTGGGTAAGTTCTCTCCTCCCGATCTTTCTTTGTTTACTATTGGGACAAAATTGGTCAGATCGTTTGGTTTGACCCTTCTTTTAGACTCCTCCTCGTTTCACACCTCTTAAATCCTACTTCTCCTTGCCCTTTAGTCCTCTGTTCTCCGTCCATGTTTGGGCGGGGCCTCATGGTTGGGGTTGGCCACCGTGGGGGTTTTATAACCACTGGTTTATGTTGAGGAATTTATGGGTTGGGCTTTGTGGGGTTTAAGGGGTTGATCAGCATTTGGGGTGTTCGTCCTGCCCTCTCTCAAAAGGAGGCAACAGGTGTTGGTCGGTTGGAAGGTCCCGATTAGGGATCTTTGGGTGGTGGTTGTCGGTGGAGATTGGGGGTACGATTTTTGCGTTCTGGAGGTGTGCTTGGGCGAGTTAGCTGTTGTTTTGTGCTGGTGTTGGTGGCCGTTTTCTTCTGCTCTTCAAGGTTGACAGTCTGAGTGTCCTGACTCTTGTTTTGACCAATTCTGGTCTGGTTTTAGGTGTCCCTTGTTGGACTTAGTTTAATTTGTTCTCTTTGGTTGAGTTGCGTCTCTTCCTTGTTGTTTGGCCTGGTTTTACTACTTTGGTTATTTTGATTAAGGCCTTAGTTTTCCTGTTTAGGACTGTTTACCCCTTGTTGGGTAGTAGTTAACTGTGGTTGTCCCTTGTTGGACTTTGTGGTGTACGTCATGTTAGAAAACTAGGGTCCATAGACCTGTTTTAGTTCCCATTGTTTGGCCTGCTTGCTTCTGGTTGGAGGTGCCTGTTAAGGCATGCTCTGTTATGTATGGAGGGATTATCCTTGCCTTTGTTTTCATTTTGAAAACATTGGTTATCTTATAAAAAAAATTGTTGATCAAAAATGACGTCTTTCTCTTCGCAACACACCGCACATGGCCCCTCCATGGTCCACCCGGTTCAATGGGGACATGGGTTCGTGACAGGAACGAGGATTTCCTCCAAAACCATACCAGATACCACTTTTGCTTCAGCGAGCCCGCCACACTAACATGGTATATCCTACCCCCGAGCCCGAAGACCACCCCTCGTACAACGAGGCCTGTCCAGCGATGCCCGCTTTTCCAATGGCTACCCATTGCAACGACCATACAGGGTCGTGATCACAAAGGTATTGAAAAATATATCTATCAATAAAAAAAGAGTACAAAAAGTAATTAACTCAAGAAATAAGGATCCTCCTGTCCAAAAGTCTCCCCAAATTGACCTCTCCAAATTTATACATTATGCATAAGGCTCATCACAGAACAAAGCGATGAAGGTTGGATATTCCAAAAATACACGCTAAAAGTGGAGCGGATGTAAACAGATTAAAGATCCCCGAACACATTGAGGTACATATTTTTGGTCACATGGATACTAGGTAACATAAGAACTCAAATGCAATCGACGTTTTGACCTACGAACAAGACTCGACTGGCTTTTGGGTCTTCTGACTGTCGAAAATTGGTTGGAAGTCTTGGTAAGTCCATGCTTCCAATCAAATGAGATTTTCCATCTAATGATATATGATGACACTCAACCTCTCCTGACTTGGTTTACAAGTGGGTGGGTATAACGAACATAATACTCCCCTTGACCCTCAAGTCAACAATAAACATTCTATTGTCATTCATTTGAGGGTTTCATCTTGAAAATTTTTGGGACATGATTCTAGCATATGATTGCTCTACAAAAAATCTGTTGGAAGTCATTTTGTACAGCATACACCCTGAAAAGATTTAGATAAGATGTCCTAAATATGTCTACTCCCGGCGGTACTAACTCAATAAAATCACTGATGGTTTCTTAAGTCTATTTAGACCCTTTCATTATTGTTTTCTCTGGTCGGGATTGTTATACGATTGAGCTATCATATCAGTGCTCGAGTCTGTTCAACTTCTGTAACTAGAAAAGTTTGATGCTTACGTCCTCTTTTCAATCTTTGAAAATAAGGTTTACTGATTAAAAAAATCACCGATGGGGATTGTGCTATTTACACAATCAAGCTCAAGTAAACACTGTCCATTAATATACCTAAAATTGTTAAGAAAATAAGTGGTTTGTGACTTATGG
Organism: Erodium maritimum; assembly: GCA_963921825.1. Classification (NCBI taxonomy): domain Eukaryota; kingdom Viridiplantae; phylum Streptophyta; class Magnoliopsida; order Geraniales; family Geraniaceae; genus Erodium; species Erodium maritimum. The sequence continues at coordinate 58,648,178 of OY997596.1, read as the reverse complement.
CATCAAGAGTGGCTCGATATAGTGTTTATTCTTGGGTTGTTGTTCTTTCTCGGTGAACAGTGAAAGATCCAAGACATAACATAAAAATTCACAAAAAAAGTAACCCATACAAGTGTCGTAGTCATGAATTAAACACAAATTTTCAAAACACATCTCCTGAAATTTGTTCACCTCAATCAAAAACTTCAAAGATTGAAAAGTGTGCGTGATGATAAGCAAGGTATTTTTGAAGTACAACAAAGTCATACATAGTTTTTCTGGAAAAAAAGAAGAAGAGAGAATGTAAATCTTCCCACATGGTTACTCAATCTTCTCCACCCTTACACATACTCAATAAAATCAGCATTTTTTTTTTCATTTTCACTGAGCATCGGTTTTATAATATAGCTTGAACTTCCCCTAGGAAATCAATGGCATAAAACTAAAGATTTACAGTCATGCTACCGCATAAATACAAGACAACTGAAAGAAGTGAACACATGAGTTTCGTCAATAAAAACAATGGCAAGAACTCAACCAAATGAAGCCGTGAAGTGAAATTTAAATAAAATTAAAACAATATATATTCAAGGTACCTTGTAACTACGAAGATTTCCCAACTCACACTCAACCTGGTCGATTGAAAGACCATTAACAAATGAAGGCCAGATAAATCAGTAGCCTTATTGTGGAAATAAAATTTAAGAGTGAAAAAAAGAAGCAAAAGAAAACAATATAGAGGTAGATGCACGAAAAAATGACATCCAATCATTCAAAACGCTTCAGCATTAGTCATTTGGTGTGTGAATCTCATTGAGTTCCTGCACACACCCTCCGTTGCAACAAGGGCAAACTACCCATGAAACAGGAATGGTTGCATGCACCGATGACATAGATGGCGGTGCAAATTTAAGCAGCAACATAACCAACAGGCACTATCGAAATTATACAACCACGTACTCAAAACAACCCTAGCAATTATTTTCTTCCAATGATAAGATTCTGATATGTACAATAATCAGTATCAAATGGCAGCAAGAGTCTAATAACAAGAATAAGGAGATCTAGATGGAAGAGAAGCTAAACAAACGGGTTGAGACTTTTCAAAGTGAAGGCGGTCTCTTTTGACCAAAACCTAAATCTACTTTATGGGTCACAAACTGGCTAGACAACATTGGTCTGAGAAGATGCTTCTCGGACTGTTAATTAATGGAACAGAAAATCACTCTTTATTCCTAGATGTAAAACAATATACAGCCTCAAACTCACCCAAGCCGTTCAACTAAAACAACATACAATCAAGGTACCTTATAACTAGGAGGACTTCTCAACCTCATACCCGCCCAAGTTGATTAGAAGTCCATTTACAAATGCAGGAACTCAACCAAATGAAGTTGTAACCTTATAGTGGAAAGAAAATTCAAAAGACAAGAAAACATATGACAAAAAACAATAAAGAGGGTAGATGCACGAAGAATGACATTCAACCATTCAAAACGCCTCAGCCTTTTGCATTTGGTTTGTGCATCTCATCAAGTTCTTGCACACACCCTTTGTTGCAACTAGGGTTGTGCAAATTTAAGCAACACCATAACCAATAGACACTATCCTAATTATACAATCACATAGTCAAACACCCCTAGCAATTATTTTCTTCCAAATCAGTATATACAAAATTGGAAACTATTGTACAAACACCAAAAAGCATACTTAGGTCATAAGTCAATTAGGAAGAACAGGGGCATAAAAAAAAGTGAATCATCCATTATAATCAGATAAGAAAAGGGATGACAAAAGTGACCGACGATGACTAATACATATGTTCCATATATTTATGTTCACGTGTTGAGATGACAAGAAAATTGACGTTCATAGACTGACATATTCATCTACAAGATTTCGATCTGAAATGCATAATTACAATACTCAGTAGCAAGCAAGAAAAAAGCTATCTAGATAGAAGGGACAAGGGAGGCTAAAGACTGGTTGAGAGAAAGAAGCGAGGAGTTCACATCTTCAGCAAATTGGAAATTAAAAGTGAAAATTAAAGAACAAAAACTATATAATTTACGTTCTTACACTTACAAGTTCCAAAAGTCCCTTTTCTGCCAACTTGAATTGGAAATCCGCCATAAAATTGGGAAAAACAATCTGCAAGGAACGGACCACATCTGGTTTGTCCAGGTCTTTCCACTGTAAACAGAATATCAACAAACAAACAACAAAGTTTAGGCATAATACTTAATGCAAGTATTTGGGGAAAGGGAAAGATAACTGACCTGATCATTGTCAAGCATGTGGACCGTGGCATTTCTGAAAAATCTTATCAACTCAGAGACATGTTCCTTGTTCCCGTCAACATAAGAACTACCTCTTAGCAAGGGTGATAAGGGCGTGCCTTCTTTGATTCTCTGAGACCAATGCAGGTAACTAAAAGTTTTGGTAGGCATTGATGTGAAAATCCTAGCATAATTCACTTTTCTTGCATTTTTAGCCTTCTTGATTTCATGGCACTTCACAAAGAATCTCTCTAGTTCTTGATGAGTCATCAGAGACACATGTTGTTGAATGTTACAGACACGATTAGCAAATAGTTCTTCCCGGCGAGGCCAAGGGCTACAAATAGAAACATTTCAGAAGAATAAACAATTAAGTACCAATGGCAAACAAAAATAGAAAAACAATGTTAAGATACACTGAGATACTTACATGGTGCCGGTAAGCAAACGACATAAGCGGTGGAAGGCAGTGTCTTGGCTTTGACTCCCTTTGAGGACAAAATGATTGATGAAATCAGCCATATAGGCATAGTCTGTCATGCGCTTATTTTGGAAATTCTTCAACTCTTGAATGTTTTGAACCGGTGGGATTTCCTCTAATAAGAGATTTTGAAACTTGAGACTTCCCTTGGTCATGACAATGTTGTGCATTGTAATGGGACCAACGATAATATTATTTCCGTGAAAGTAATCAATCATCTTAAGAATATCAACGATAACCAGCTTCCGATCCTCACTCAAGAAAAAAGATGACTCGCAGTTGGAATTCAAATCAGGAGCTGTAGCAACGAGTCCTCTGGAAGTGGGCATATGAATGTGATCAAATACAATGTGATAAGATGGATTTTCCTTTATGAATTGTGATAGAGGTACACCAACATCATGGAGTAACGAGTGGTTTTCTGAATCATTGATGAAACATATAGGAATCATAAAGTTATAATGGTGTCTCGACAATAGATGGCCTCTATGTAGATCTGGGTTTTGAGCAAATGAGACAGCCTTCACCCTCACACCATTGAAGACACCAGTACCATCCTCATCTAACTTATAGGACAAATTTACCACGAAATTCTCCTGAGACTGCCAATATTTAAGATTTCAAAATACAGAACACCAATATTTAAGAATATATAAATAGAAAAGCAAGATCAAGCATATACGAGGGACATTAAACAAAATTTGGGGGGAAATCTGTACCGGAGAGGAAGGATCGGAGATGGATAGGCAACCCATGTCTGGGTGAACTTCAGAACTAGCGGTGCTGTGAGAGGACGATAGGATACAACCCACTGCCAATGAGTTCAGGGTGAACTGATTCAGACGCATTCACTCCCTCACTCTCACGCTCGAGACTAACTAAGCTCACAGCTCCAACTGAAACAACAGTCGACGCCATGGGTGCTCATGGTCGAGTAATTTCCGTCACCCACAAGCAGAAAACGTTCAGGGACGATCACAAAATTAGAGAAAGTTGCGAATGCATCCGACGCTTCCATTCGGTGAGGGGGAACGAGAAGACATCAGATGCTCTTGACGGAGGGGATCGTGGGGAGAAACTATCAAAATGGCCTCCAACCTCGATTGAGACCACGGTAAAGAAGAAGAAGAAGAAGAAGAAGAAGAAGAAGAAGAAGAAGAAGAAGAAGAAGAAGAAGTGGGGAGAGGAGTACGGATGGCAAAATAATCCGAACCCTACAGGTACCGGGGGACAGTGATAGAAGTAGTTGGATGTGATTATAAGGATGGGTAAACTGGTCTTTTCCATTAGAATGATAAGTAGCGGCAATTGGTCTTGTCTTTGTAGAGAGAATTGTAAGAGGGATGCTATAACTCTTGAGCTTAGATTTTTATCAGCAATTCTCATGAGCTTTTATTAGTAAAAATGACTTTAATTTTAGTAGAAAATGTTAGTTCTTTGTTTTTTTTTATAAGCTCGAAAAATTTATTAAAACTAATTCCAAAAAAAATCAGAAAGCCCTGAATTAAGAAGAAACAGAGTAGCAACCAACGATAACAAAAAAGCTCCAACAAGGGGAGCCAAAGGCTAAGCCTTTTCTAAAAAAGGAAAAATAAGGAGCAAAAAGAAAATAAGAAGAAAAAAAACTCATCAACGATGAGTCGTCACATTCTTTTTCTTGGCAGCCAATTCACGAATTGCAGTCCATGCATCAGTACCATGAGACGAAGCTGTGACTTGAGTGTTTCCTTTGCCGATTTGCTCAACCTGCTTCCCAATATCGACGGTTCAAACATATCTCTCCCGGTCCAAAGATACAATTGGTTTACACGTCAAAGTGTAAACTTCCGTTAGATGCTTTGGAGGACGACTCACCCGCTTCTTGACTAGAGCATTCTTACACGGGGAATGTTCCTGCTGTGTAGGTTGGCCTCCAGCCGCACCAATAACCTGATCAAAGGGCTGGACTTGAGTGAGCCCAGAAGCAAGCCCACCTGACTCCAAAGCCGGCCCAGACCCGCCTGAAATTTGTTCACGCCCAGCAACATTAAAGACTATAGCACCAACGCTGATTTCTGCAATCTCAACCAGAGGATTTGAATCCGCTTGAACATCAGCAACCAAAGGAGTTGAATCCGTCTCTGCATCGACGTCAACAACCACATCCATCTCAGCATCGACAACGGCAGCCAACTCTGGCGAGTCCCCAGACTGACCTACCCCTTCGTCCTCCTCAGTAACTTTCTCCTCCTCTAAAATGAGCTCGACAGCCTCTGTGATTCGCTGAATTGGTCCTTGGATGCTCTGTTTCAAACCACCAGAAACAGAGCACCCCCTTGTCGTACCAGATTGATAGGCGATGAATTGATTAATACTTATGATTCTAAGATAGAATCATGAAAAAAAACATACAACCCAATAATACGGGGATCTAACAACCTTCTAAAGAACAAATTACTCACGTAAAACAAACAGGAAAAACGAAATTGATCAAAAAAACAGATAAACCACACTGAGACATAAAAACCGCTCCACCAAGAAGGTTTGCACTTCCTTTAGCCTCTCCTACGACATCCCTGACGAAGGCACGACCAAGGGCTAGCACACCACAACTCAAAAGAAACCTCGGGCTTCAGATCTCCTACAAGCCTGGCAAGGTTGAAACGACGGGGCTGAATTTTCAACATAACCTCAGCCAACGAATCCACCTTACTCTTGAAAATAACATTATTCCTTTGCAACCAAATATGTCATCACGTAATAAAGCACACCTTTAACCACATTGTGCTATTACTAAACTCTAAAATTACACCCCCACCCCCCCACCCCCCCCCCCCCCCACCCCCCCCAACATTAAGGGCAAACAAGAAAAATGTTGGAGATACCCACACCAAAGACCGCCAAGAATGAACTCTGCCTCATAGGTCCCAAGAATACTCACAATGAAGGAAAAGATGATCCAAATCTTCAAATCCCAGCTTACAGAAATGACAAAGCATGACATTCAAGGATATGTTACACCCCCGAGCCTTTAGAAAGCATAAAGTCGGCATCGCCTTGTGTATGATCAACCACATGAAATGCTATATTTTGGGAGGTAGCCCTTTTAACCACAATAAGGACACCCACGGCACTGTGTCATAAGATATGGCTAGTAGCTTATAAACCGCCCTAACAAAAAATCTAGGCCCATTGACCCACACCACCTGATCTATAAAGTCAGATAAACATATTGAGGCTAAGATCCCCTTCAACTCCAGATCCTCTCCAAGTTCCCAAGAGTAAATATCTCCACGAAAGTCCACGGACCATTCTCCATTTCTCCAATTATCACCAACCGATGACTCCTTATTCGAGGCCACTGCGAATAATTGAGGAAACCTAAGCCTGAAAGGATTGTTCCCTAACTAAACATCATCCCAAAATCTCACCCTCAAATTGTTACCCACCCTCCCGTGAATACCCTGCCCTCCAAACAAATTATGAAAACAAGGATCTCCTGCCAAACACATAATATTGCCAAACTGAAAAGAGCTACCATGCTTGTCTAATTTCGTAAGGTCTCATTCATTAACATTCCACCTGAAATTCTAAAGAGACACGTCCTCTTCCGCGTATCTCCAATACCACTTAGACAAAAGACTTAAATTTACCTCATTCAGGCACCTAAGCCCAAGACCACCTGCTGATTTGGGGCGACACACCATATCCCACTTTACCTTATGAATAGTTCTCTGAGCCATACTATGGGACCATAAGAATCTCTCATGTAATTGCTCCAACTTCTGAATTATTGCTTTAAAGACTTGAAAAATACTCATATAAAAAAATAAGTAAAGCTGTCAGAGTCGAATTGATTAAAACCACACGGCCGGCCAAATTTAAAGTTTTGGCTTTCCAAGCGTTAAGGTAATTTCTGACCCTTACGAAAATTGGCTCCCAAAACGAGATTCTCCGAGGACTCCCACCACTAACATATTTCATTTACTGATGGGAAAATCGTAACGGGTGAGTGCCTCTCTCCTTGAAACGGTTGTACTCCAACTACATTATGTGGTGGAATACTTCATCCAACACAGCACATTCCTGCGCGAATCATCCCCTGATGTGGTGTTGGCGCCTCCAGATTCCATACAAAGCATCATCAATTTGCTGCATACAACCAAATTTCATTACGTGAATCATGCAGATGAAATAAACATTCTATATGGAGATATGTAATTATATGTAATTTACATAGCTATTTAACTAAGTGCCGTCTGTATGATGATCTATAAAGTATGCAACGTCAGTCCACTTCTTCATTTTATCAGCACACATGTTCAACAAATCAGAGATCAGTTGTTTCAGAATATCCCGCATAGGTCTCTTTCGCTTAGTGAAAGTAGTAGGGGGATGACTCTCTCGGTTCCACTTACGCATTGACATTGGAGGACATGAAACAGTGGCTTCCGGTAATTGATGTGTTTTTGAGTAACATGGGAAGGGCATGAGAAATTTTCCCCTGCTACATGCTCTCTATGTGTGGCATAAGCTGCTTATTCATTATGGTTGGTGAGTAACTGCAAGATTTCACCTTATTGATCATTCATTTCCCCAACCTCGAGTCGTAAAGATATGACATGTGCATCTATCGCTCCCAACTTGTCCTGATGAGAATCATACTCTACATCTAATACGGGAGATCTGGATAGCGGGAGTGGTGGAGTAGCACAACCACCAGGATCAATTCTTATTTCTTCGGCTTGTTCATTGTCATGACGTACTTAATCATTATCCCCTCATAAGAGCATGTACAACGGGTCGGCCCTGCGTGAGGCCCTGACCCTGAGGCCCTTGTGCTGACTGGACAAAAGTCAGGGAGTGGGAGTGCAGAAAATGGGGTGTTCTACAACAGAAAGGACCTCTGAGGCCCTGGGAGTGCAGAACAGTGCTGACTGGATTATTATTTGATATTTTCCTGTTTTATTTAATTCATTATCAGAAACCGTTTAATTTAGTCATAATTTAAACAATTTTGGAAATAAATAATCAATGACAATCAATAATTAATAAATTCAACACGAATATAAATGAACTTCTAATTTTATTCAACCCCTTTTAATACAACCCAAAAAAACAGCTCCAAGAGCACAAACGACTACTCGTCGTCATGGAAACCAGCTCCAAATCGATCCCATAAGTGCTCCATAAGATCTTGTTGTAGTTGATGGTGGATCTCAGGATCTAGGACACTTTGTTGAGCATCCACAAGTCCCTGGTATTCCAATGGCCCTCCGTGGTGCCATCGTTCCGGTGGTGTCCAATTCGGCATTTCTGGATGTTGCGCCCACAACAACTCCTCCTCCCCATACTCGTACCGGTCGCGCTCATCCTCTACAATCATGTTGTGTAGAATTATGCAAGTGTGCATGATATCAGCCAAAAAGTCTGCGCTCCAAGACCGAGCGGGACGGGAAATGATGTGCCATCTTGCTTGAAGTACTCCAAAAGCCCTTTCAATATCTTTTCGAGCACCTTCTTGACATTTAGCAAACAACTTTTCTTTGGGCTCGAAGGGATGCCGAATAGTCTTCACGAACCGTGCGTATGATGGGTAAATGCCGTCCACCAAGTAATAAGGTCGGTTGTACCGATGCCCGTTGATCTCGTACTCCACAGCTAGATCATGGCCGTAGTAAGCGTCTAGGAATAGGTGGCTGTGGTTGAGGACGTTGATGTCGTTGTTCGATCCAGCCATACCGAAAAATGCATGCCAAATCCATAAATCACGGGACGCTACAGTTTCAAGCAGAATCGTCTTGTCCCCGTGGTGATCTCCCCGTCCATGGGCTCCCTGCTCTTCGGTTGGGCAGTTCTTCCACTTCCAATGCATACAGTCAAGACTCCCCGCCATTCCGGGAAACCCTCGGTTGTACCCTTCTCGGAGTAAGCGTTCCATGTCCGCCGGTGTCGGTGTACGCTCGTACTCGGCTCCGAATACCTGAATGACGGCCTTGCAAAACTTACGTAAACATTCAAGTATGGTGCTTACCCCAATGCGCAGAGTTTCGTCCAATGAATCGGTCGAGGACCCATACGCAAGAATCCGTATAGCGGCGGTGCACTTCTGCTCCGTTGATAAGCCTGGCCGTGAGGCAGCGTCGAGCCTCCATGAAACGAAGTAAGGGTCGTGAGCCTTCACCGCGTTCATAATCCGTTGGAAAAGTGGTCTGCACATACGGAACCGACGCCTGAACATTTCAGGGCCATAAAGGGGTTGTTCGACAAAATAGTTCGCCATCAACTGCATGTGGGCTTCCGCACGATTTCTGTTAATCTCTTGGCGCATTGGTTCCCCACGCATGGCCCTCTGGACCCTTGGCATTACTCTCTGCATCTGCCTCTCCATCATCCGCCGGAATCGTCGCGCAACTGGCCGCATTTGGGCTGCCATCTCCTCATATGTCGGCAGTTGGGCTGCGATCTCCGCATGCGTCGGCATCCGGGGAGCCAGCTCCTCATACGTCATCTCCTCAGCGTCGGACATAACCTCGTCGTCGGACATTTTCAAAAATAGCAAGTAGGAATTGATTATGAAAGAGTGAAAGTATAGAGTGGTGTGGAAAAAATGAGAGTGAAGATGAGTATTTATAGGGTTAGTTTTAGTTGATTTTTGAATTAAAAAAAAAAGCCGTTAGCAACATTACCGTTGCCAACGGTCTGGCCACGTGGCGCAGCCACGGGCTGCCACGCCAGCGACGGCGCGCAGGGAGCGGGACCGGCCAGCGGGAAGCAGACGGGGCACGTGGCACGCGTATCGGGGGGCGGGGGAGCGGGCGCGCGTTTTTGGGCCTCCACAGCGGGTCGGCCCGCGTGCCGCGGTCCGGGCGCGCGCGGAGTGGGGCGCGGGTGCGACCCGTTGTACATGCTCTAACCACCTCCTCATCCTCCCATTTGATTGATTCTCTGTTCTTCAATATACCAACTATTTTGTCCAACATGTCATAAGCATGTTGTTCACGGATGTAGGACATTTCGTTGATGAGATTTAATTCTTCTTGTGCATCGCTACCCTGGTTAGGATAAGTACACTTATTATTTTCTGATCAAACAAGATAATTAGTACATGATTAATTATAACATTTATATCTCAATGATTAATAAATAATACATGTATATTATTAATTTCCTAACATGACATTTATCTAGTATTTATACAACATTTGTGTAATTTGGTGACTTAACCCACCTCTTAGACCATTTTTTGTATCCGAGGTGTAGTTGAGGGAATATCAATACATACTGCAAATTCCTTTACCAGTTCCGACAAACACTCGAATGCCTATACCTACAAATATGCATACATGAGAAATTACCTAATAGAAATGAGATAAGATAAATATAAACAGTTTAGGTTTTTTCCCCTTATTGTTAGAGCATGAAGATAGTAAGACACTATGTGTGTGCCCGAGGTTTTCTTACCCTTGTGAAACTAGTCTAATTTCTTTACCAATTGGTTTCAGTGTAGTTCAGAATTAAGATGTTTATAGCAAACATAACCCCACAGGTATTCATTGAACAAATCAAGGATGTCAACCAATTTCATCCAATGTGGGTCAATTTTTAGTGTTTGTTTGTTACATGGGATCAAAACGTGAAGTGACATGAAGTGAGTAACCACAGCTGCACCATTTTGACTATCTCTAACTCCAGTTCATTCTTCTTCTTTCGACGATGATATGCTGCAATCATTTTCCTAAATTTTGCTTCCAAATCTGTATTACTGAATTGCTCTTTCAGCATTCGATGTTTTATTTTGTCTAAGTTAGGGGTTTTTGTACATTTCAACCCGGTGATAAGAGCGAACTACTTAATGAAAAATCTAATACGTGTCTCGTTCACCACAAACCATGTCTCGGACGATTTATTGATAGAGGCTTCTAGGACATAAGTGCCCACATTATGTTGTTTGAATGCTCAAATTTTGAGGGTAATTACAAATTTCCAAATGGCCCTTCTTGTAGCATATTATGGATCATCGTCGTATCAGTAAGCAATATTTGTTTGATTTTCCTCCACAACTTGTATTTGCACTTCATTGTCACCAGAAATTCGAATTGTTCCTCTTTTTCCAAAAGAATTCTAATCCGAGTAAATGTAGGTGGATTGGTGGAGTACAAGTATTTGAGGAGGTTGTAATTTCTTCAACCGTCACTTCTTATTGTTCTACTAGAGGTGGTTCAATATTTCGGTCAACTTCATGTTCTTCCTATGCTCCGACATATATATGATACTCAACGTGTTCTTCATGTTCTTCTCCTGCTTCGGGTTCTTGTTATTATTCTCTACACAATAATGAATTCTATACATGTTTTCGCACTATTGGAGATGTTGGTAGTTTTTGTTCAATCCACCGTTGTATAACCTCATTTATTTGTAGTGATCTTTCACTTTGAACCGCACTTTCAATTGCATCATGATCTTCATCTACTAATGGAAGCGGTTGGCTGGTCGAACATTAAATTGGAGGATGTTCTTCAACCTCTATTTTTTCTTGTTCTGATTGAGTTGGTTCGTTCTTACTTGGAATATAATCCTCAATAGGCCCGATACTTATTCTCTTCTATTTTTCTATTTCAATTCACTGGCCTGTACGAGAAATAACAAACATTATAACACATCTCGATCGAGGCAAAACTAAGACGATCGACAACCATATAATTCAATGTTTGTGTCAATAGAGACAACATGTCAGTTGATCGTCTTGCATCACATCCACTATTTTTCTAGATAAAGACTAACCATACTGGTCTTTTAGGTCTGTTACGTGATAACTCACTTCACTATTACCCGGATTTTATAGGGTCTCGGTAGAGACAAACCAGACCTCTATGTGTCTCGATAGAGAAAAACTCAGTCTCATTGAGTCTCGATCGTCATAATTTTAATTGCACTGTTTCACGGATTTTATGGTCTATATAGTGACCAATCATACTTCCTAGGGTCTCGATCTAGCCAACCATAACTTGACATCTCCACGATTTTCTAGGACTCGATAGAGACAAACCCTACTGACTGATCGTGACCTTGTTGATCGGAAATAAACTTATCTATATCAATGATGCAACCTAAACCTCTAAAACTCGTCATGCCCAACATTTCTACAAACAAATCGACTGGAATGAGCCCTAATACATACTTCAGAATAGGTTCTCGCTGCTGCGTGAAGACCGAGATAACGATTGCATTGCAAAGATCTGAGAAAGGAATGACGACAATAAACTTTTCTTGATCAACTTCGTTTCATAGTCTTCACCTGATATTGAACATCGTTTGAAGACTGACCCAAAGAATAAAGGAAAGAAGAAAGAGTTAGAGTTATATTGAAAATGAATGAGAAAAGGTAAATTCAAGGGTTTTAGTTGAGAATAGAATCATACATTTATACTAATTTTTTCTAACGGTTACCACACACGGTGTAGCTTTTCTCTCTCTCTCGAAAACTCTAAAGCGCCACCCTTTTCTTCCTCTCTTCTTCACCGATGTTAATCGTGGCCTCATGCCATGATTTTCACCGGTGGAGGTCTCCCTTAGCCTCTTCTTCTCTCCCCCCTTCAATATCCTCTTCTCCAGTTCCCTCTCATCCCCTCTTTTATCTTTTATTGTCTTCTTCCTCCGACATCGACAGTTCAAGTTCTTCCAGATCTACAAGTGGGAGTCGTTTCTTTGTCGATTCTGGTGGAGATCGGCGTAGATCTGGGGTTCATGCCTCAGATCTTCTTCAAGGCGGCTCTGTTCGTCTCGATGTCTTCACCCAATTCGCTCATTTGTGTCTCTTATTCACCTCTCGGCTTTGGGGGATCCAAGCCTCATTGGAGCTCGTCGACCTCCGGACCTGAAGTAGTTTGCTTCGTCCCCATCAGATCTGGTCCATCTCCTTCATGATGGCCTTAGATCTGTTGGTGGGTGGGGAGTTGGCCCTGTTCTAGCGGGTCTCCGGATTGCGGCGAGGCTGGGTGATCTAGGTATAGGTCGTGGGGCGACCTTCCTCCGTCGCGAGGATAATCGCTATTCTTCTCTCCCGCTTGCTGTGATGACTTCTCTGAGACCTGCTGCTCCCTTTGGGTTCGCTGTGGTGAAAGGAGTGTGTGAGGGTGTTGGGGTCTTTTTCCGCTAGTGGGAGGCTTTCAGACTCTTTTGCTGGTCGGATTGTCGCAGTTTGGTCCTACCCTTTGCTGCTTTTGATGGTTTGCTTTCGTTGCTGAGGACGACGACTCGGTTGTGAGATCCCCTTTTCCCTTTCCTTGCTCTTGTGGGTTCTTCTCTCTCCATGCTCTTCCATTTTATTGTTTGTGGTTCTATTCATCTCAGTTCTTGTGTTAGGTCGAGCTCGCTAATCAAGGTGCAAACCGCCGACGAGAGTTTAAGGTCGTCCGCCTTTATTTGAACCGTTCAATGTTTTGGTTGAGTTTGGGGAGTTCTGGTGGTTCATCACCGAATTTGTAATTGCCGAGTACGGTGTTGGCCACCGGTTGGTTAGATCGTCGGATCTCTTTTAGAGATTCAGTGATGCTAATGTTTCAGGGTGTGAAGTCCCTTAGGAGTCTAGGATAGCAGTGTTCCTTTCGGTCTTCATGGTGTAAATTTTAAGGTGTTATATACCTTTTTAGTTGTTTTTCAAGTGATTCTTGGTGTTTTCAAGATTTGTTTTTACTTGTGCTTTTTGGTGGTATAGTTGGTTTTCAGACCAGCTTGTTCATCTGTATTGTTAACCTATTGTTGGGCTATGTTTCATTCGTTCTTGTTCTTCTTGTAATATGCTTGTGGTTTCCGCAGGTTGTCGAGGTGTGTTGGTTTTCCTTCAGGATGTTTTTGTGTTGTTTTTTTTGATGAAAAACGGGAGGCGTCAATTTTATATATCAGTCAAAGTGATATACGTACAATCTGATGAAAGAGAACAAGCGAACGATAAATATTACAGACTCCAGACTAACTAGCCTATAATATTACCGACTCCCTACCGAAACCAGAACGCAAAACAGGGCGTCCTAGAACGTGCAAACAACATGCACGTCAAAAGTGCAACAAAGTGCACACCAAACTGTGCCACATAACGGGCACACCAAATTGTGCCACATAACGGGCACACCAAACCGTGCCACATAACGGGCACACCAAATTGTGCCACATAACGGGCACACCAAACCGTGCCACATAACGGGCACACAAAACGTGCAACTAGTGCACACAAACCGTGAAACTAGTGCACACCCAATCTGCACCAAGTGTAGTTATTGAAAAATAGTAAAAAAAAGAAGGAAAAAATAACCTAGCCAATTCAGAGTCGCCACTGTCCGACAAAGGGACCTTGACCCGAGGAATCCAGAAAGCACGAACTCCAGATCCTCGCTAAAGATAACCGTAAAGGCCGGATTTACAGTGTGACGAGCCGTCGGAGCTGCCCACCACCGCTCAAACCCACTTTGCTCGATCGTAGGCACCAAAACAGCTTCGACCGGAGACGGTCACAGACGTCGGAAGTTAGGAGAAGAAAAAGGGGCCAGAGCAAAAGGGAAGCGGGAAGGATGAAGAAGGAACGTCCGACTATGACCATGACCATCTCCAGCGACATCGAACAGAGGTGAGGCGATGGGCTAAAGGGAGGCAAAGTGGGCTAAAGGGAAATAGGTTTTTTTTATGTTGGTCTTTGATGTTGAAGGTTGCGTCCTTCTGATTCATTTTTTGTAAGTCTGTAACTAAACTTGGTTGTATCCTCTTCCATCTCGTGAGAGGTCTTTTAATATATGTCTTGCTAATAAAAAAGTATAATTATATATTTCATAGTTTTTACTTAAAAAAGAGGGGTTAATTCCACCTCAGTACCCTAAATCTTTCATATTTCATTTAGAGTACCCTAAATCTTTTTTGTGCCATCTCAGTACCCTAAATTTTTCATATTTTATTTAGAGTACCCTAAATCTTTTTTGTGTCACCTCAGTACCCTAAACTTTTATTAATTCCATTTTAGTACCCTAAACTTTCGTTAATTTCATTTTAGTACCTGCTGTTGACTTTACCATAAATTTGGTTATTGGTGAGGGGTAGTATGATCATTTTACCTGTTTTGGATGGAAAATCATATGTAAAGTTAACGATGAGTACTAAAATGGAATTAATGAAAGTTTAGGATACCGAGGTGACACAAAAAAGATTTAGGGTACTCGAAATGAATTAATGAAAGTTTAAGGTACTGAGGTGACACAAAAAAGATTTAAAGTACTCTAAATGTAATATGAAAGATTTAGGGTACTGAGGTGGAATTATCCCAAAAAAGAATTGAAAATAAAAATGATTCAGTGAAAAAGAGAAAGTTTGGAGGTCAATTCACTATTCCCATTCTTTCTTTTTGGGGATAATTGATCAAAACTATTTTAAAGTTTTGTTTATAAACGAGTTGATGCACAAAGTTTCGCCCATACTGTGAGGTTACCCTAAAGTATTGTCCACGACTTTTTTAGTTTTGAAGTAATATTGATGTTTAGAATGACGGTCTGGGAAGTGCACCCACAAAACGTGGACAAAACTTAAACACACTCGTAAAAGCGTGAACAAAACTTTGTTTAGGGAGGAAATTTAAAGTAGTTTTAGAGGATTATTACTCTTGTCATCCACTTTCAAACTTCCCATCCGGACGTCGCCGCCACTGCAAATATCTACCGAGTTTCGATCTCCACCGCCGCTGTTGGGTCCGAGCTCTCATGGGTCCGAAGCTGCCGATGTCCGAACACCATCCCCCGGACTGAATCGAGCTTCATACAATCATACTGCTTCTTCGCCCCCGCTAAGTCTCCCCCGCCGCCGGTCTCCCGCTGCTGCAGATCCGGTGAGCCACGTTCCTTGCCTGCTTCTGAATCTCCTCACACAATGAGTGTTAATTTTACTTTACATTAGATAGCCCCCATCTAAAAGAAAAATCCATCTCTCTGGCCGCCGATCTTTCATCTCCCATTTTCAATGCCGGTTGTAACAGCAGTATGTCCCTTCATGAGGCATCGACTCTTTGATTCATCACAACGAACGGGCTGGGGTTTCGGGTTGCGGCTGTGCATCAATCGAGAACAGGTTTGTATCCCACTTGTTTTTTATTATCTGGATGCCATTTTTTTCATCTTTCTGAAGACCCATTTGATAAGATAATCTCTATTGTATATATATCTTGCCATTACCGATTTCATTCGGTTCAAACTATCTGAATCTCAGCTCCATCAATTTGGTTCTTATTGGAGTTTAAAGCTCTGCAGATGGGTGTCCGGGTTATTGAGCTAGATCTATGGCCAGTTATTCAAAAGATGACATTGATGTTCTGTATGGAGTGTGAGTTTTATGGGTCTGGGTCTGCACTAAACCTGTTGATTTAATGTGATGTTGATTATGTCAAGCATTTGCTATTGCATTGTTATAATCATGCTTATGTTTTTTTGTATTTCATTCTCTGATCAATTTTAGAAGGAAAACTCTGGGTCCAAACCTTTCTCAACGTTTCGTTTTCACGTCCTAACCCAGACCAATGTTTGGTTACAGTACCGTACACGAAAGGTTGGAACTTTTACAAAACTTGATATGAACCATTTAAATTAACGATTTCGTTAACATGGGAAGTGAAAAGTCGAAACTACAACTCCATTCACGTTAACCTTTCAGCTCCTCTTTCCCAAAATAATGCATTATTTTGAAATTTAGTGTTGAAAAATTGTTGGATATGTATACTAAGTGTTCTAATTGCATATTGAACGAGCATGGGGAGCTGAAAACGAGCATGGGGAGCTGAAAGTTTAACGTGAATGAAGTTGTAGTATCGACTTTTCACTTCCCATGTTAACGAAATCGTTAATTTAAACGGTTCATATCAGATTTTGTAAAAGTTCCAACCTTTCGTGTATGGAGCTGTAACCAAACGTTGGTCTGGGTTAGGACGTGAAAACGAAACGTTCAAGAAGGTTAGTAACCAGAGTTATCCCATTTTAGAACTCTGACTGACTGCTGCTTATGTTTTTTTATGAAATTCTCTGATCATAGAGCATGATCTGCAGATTGGTGTTTAATTTCTCTGTTTTTATTCGATGATAATTGTGGAGTTATGTTTCCGGAGTGAATTGTGATTGTTGGTTGTGAGATTGTGGTATTTCTTTTGTATCTGTTCGTGGATTAAATTGTTAATGAGAATGTTCATATTTTTGCTAAGGAATCAAATATGGTGATAGTTTGAACGCTGATTTATTGGAATCTACTTAGGAATCAAATTTAGTGTTGCTTTGAACGCTGGTATATTGGGTTCTACTTTTGAATTACTTATGAAATATTACTTTCAATTTTTCTCTTCTATTATGAACATGAAGTGTCAAGTAAAATTCTATTTATAGGTTCATGATTTCTCTTTCCAAGTATATGTATTATAATTATACAATTCATGTTGCTTTTGTTAGTTCCTCTGTTTTGCTTATTATGGAGTGGCTATTGAGCAGTGTATTGGCTTTGCTTTTGATGCCAAGTTGGTTGTGTAAGATTACAACAGCAAAGAAACCTTTCAAAGTTGTACATAGAACAAATATATTTATCTGTTTGATTGGATTTCCAAGTACTGTTCATGAGGTATAATTATGTTTAGTTGATTTCAACATATAGCTGTTCATTCTGGAAAACAGACAGATTGCAGTGCCTACTAAACATTTTGAAGGCCTTGACTGCGGGTACTTTCATCCAATTTTTTTAATATTTTCCATGACCTTGGAATCAATTTTGATGTTGCTTTGAGCACTGGTTTATTGGGTGCTACTTTGGAATGGGTTGTTTGGCTGCTAAGAAAACAGAGGTGGAAAATTTCCAAGTTGTTGTGTAGGGAAATTGCTGGTCATCTTGTGTTTTTTGGATGCTGACTCCAAATTAGTTACTTGTGGTGAATTATATTACATTTACATGTGAATTTATAACTTTTGTATTACTGGATCTATATTTCATTATTAATAACATAATTTTTTGTCTCCACACTCTTCTGATTCTGCAATTTATGAGATGGCATCGTCTTATTGATATAAAAAGCTATAACTGATTACAAGAATAGCTTAGTATTGGACATTAAGATAACATGATTAAGAAACTTAATTCTATAGTTTAAAACGAGTATCTAAACAGTGGTTTGAGATGTTTGATCGCACTATATAGAGAAATGACTATGTTGTTTATAATTATAACTAATGTCATTGTTCTTGAGTGATAAAGTTATAGTGTAATTATTGCCTTTCTTGACAAGATGATTATTGTAATTTGGAGGAATAAAAAGTTTTTTGAATCATCAACATGATTTTGATTGAGTTCTTTTTCTAATTCTGAATTTAGTGATCGTTTATTAATCTCCTATGAGCAAGAGGTTATGGTCTGCAGAAGAAATCCGTTGAAAATAAAACCATTACATAGGTTCATTCTAATGCTTATGGACAAAAAACCTGTTGAAAATGGAATTGTATGACTGGTTAGGCAATTCTGGTTTCTTCTTGCATTTTTCATATCTAACCGCTAATCTATGATCTGTACATAGTGTTCATGTATGTGTGGATTCTTAGTGTTCCCTTAATTGGCCATACAGTCAACAATACATGTTTTCATTCATCGATTCACTTTAACTAAAAAGTTGTTTTTTGCTATATAATAGGATTACTTATTTGGATGTTAGTTTGTTAGTCTTGAACTTAATTTCTTATATGTTTTTAGTTGATTTGAGCTGAAGTTTTAGTTTGAATCACGAGCTGGAACTCCAGTTTATATCATGATGTGCAATCGAGATTATATATTTTTGTTTCCTGATAGCATTTATGTTTTGTTAGCATATGATTTTGGCGTGTTCATTATTGTGGATTGTGTGAAGGTTGATACTATGCATACGGGAAGGCAGAGAAATTAGATCCAAGCTGCAGCAGTAGAGGTGTCTGGCAGTTTAAGACCGATCTGCTTGAAAGACTAGAAAAAGGTTATTAGTACATTACTAATTAATTTACATTTCACTAATCATTCTATACATTTTTTATGTTCGGAAGTACTTTTATTTGCTCGTTCCGGTTGTTGGGGAAATTGACTTTTGAGAGTCAGCGTGAAGGAGAGGTCGTTAACTCATATTTACATTTGGTTACACTGTACTTTTCATTAAGAAATAATTTTCACTAAAAAATCACATTTCATTAGCATGTGAATTAGTTTTCATTGGGGGTATATCTCCATTTGTTTACATTATCAGTGTTCTTCTGTGTTGTCCGTAACATTTGTGATGTACTGGAATTTCGCAGAACTTGTTGCTTGAGAAACTGTGTACAGAAATGGTAGTGAGCCTGTTGATTTGTCCACTACTTTGTTGAATTATGGAGTCGACAAATGCTGACTTAAATGAAACTCTCTCCCGAGCAAGTAGTGTGGCAAGACTTCCTTACCGAGTTTAACTACACACTGGACTACAAACCCGGAAGGATGAATGTGGTGGCGGATGCTTTTAGTTGCAATGCGGAGCTTGCAAGCATCCAAGTAGGTTTCTATGGGAGGGACTTGTGGGTGCATGATCCGTTGGGTAACATCATTATGAATTATGTCAAGGAGGATACATCAAGACGAGGGCAGCCTAGCACGGGGCAGCCTTGGATTAATTCACTTTTTCTGCATAATTGTACTTCTTGATGTCATGGCAACTGATAAAGAAGTTCATAAGTTTTGAGATAGTCATCAGAGACACATGGTGTTGAATGTTATAGACACGTCTGGCAAATAGTTCTTCTCTGCGAGGCCAAGAAAATTATGGTGGAAGGAAATTATAGCAATAGTGTTCATAATTTTCGTCCAAGGCTCCCTTTATTCATGTGTTGGTCTTACTTTAAGTCCAATCCAAATAGGATTGGAAAACAGATATCTAGTTCAACTAACTTTTCTTATTCAAGGCTTTCTAGAATTTTTCTTATTCAAGGCTTTCTAGAATTTATGGTTTCCTTTTAATCCTTTTTCAGGTAAATCAAGTGCTGAAAATATATCAATTTAATTAGTTTGGCCGAATATTTTTATTGGGCTATAGGTTGTTCGACCAAACATTTTTATCTTAATATATTTGACTATTTTATTTGCTTATTTAATTATTATATTCTATAATAATTAAATACAAATATTATTTTTTCTTTACGAGAGTTTGTATTGAATAAAAGTGATATGTTCATTATATCCTACATAATTTCATTTCATTTTATTTAATCGAAACCATTTCGTTCACTTCATTGTGATCTTTCTTTATTCTGTGCGACCCTTTAGGTATCTATGAGTATTGGTAGTGGAATGAAACGAGACTTTTCACCCATGGGTCATGAGTAACTTCTAGTAAGGCCCATAATTTCCCAAATCATAGAATTAATGAACGATATTTTGTCAAATCTTGTTTTCATGAGTAGTTTTATCCTCTTATCATTTGACGAGTATTACAACTGAACAAAGACATAGAAGCATCATTATTTCTAATTCAGTTTCAACATGTTCACTTGATTCTGAATGAGGAATGTAGGTGACTAATCACACGCATGACCATGCTTCTTTTATAAACCTCCTACTCATCAAGAGTGGTCGGTATGATGACATCTAACTTGTATGATACAAGTGACAAGTTCCTATGACCATCACTCATGTGTATCACATGTGCGTATTCTTGACCAATCATAATCTTTATAACTATTTGTTAGGACAAGCGTTTGGTTATGTCAAATCATGAATCCACCTAATGTAGATCATATGATGATGTCATGGTCAAAGGACTAAAGAATACTTTGATATGAGAGATATATTCATGTCTCTTTGTTCTATGGAGTATTCTCAAAGGGGTTGTCCAAATGTCTAACTCTTTGGCATCCGTGACTTTGACTCATATTCCTATATGCATGATCAGTAAAACATGACAATCTCGTTAAAATCATACTAGCTATAACTATCGGTTCAAGCTAGGGACATGTGAATGAATCTACTCTTTCGTCTATTAAGAGTTATACTATTTGCGAAATGTTCCCAAATATCTTTATAGAAAGTAATGCATTCACTGTTTCACCAATCATTACAACTAAATGATAATAAATCAATTGCCAACTTATTTATTAACTCTCAAGGACGTTTGTAACATGTCAATGTGGATTTGTCCTAGGGCACAAAACCCCAACAGACTCCCACTTAAACTAGGACCAATTTACATTATGATTAATGCTCATTGTCCTAACGCGAATCTCATTCTTTTGGCTGCAAAAAGCCTAAGTTCGAGTTTAATTACATTGTCTCTTATGTTTACTCTATATATCTTTATGTGTCCCTCCCAACGATTTGTCGAATGGGACGAAACGTCTCAATATGTGTTTGGACCTTCTAGTGAGCCCCGACTCCTCAGCTTGAGTTATCGCTCCATTGTTACCTCGTAACAAATTCACCAAATCCGATATGTTGGGTACGAAATGTAATTCGGTGATAAAGCTATTTGTCCAGACTTGTTCACTAGTTGCATCCGATACAACTTCATACCAAGTTTTGTTATAGATTTCAGCAATAATATATCTCTTTGTTTTCTTAAGCCTCTTGCACCATTTTAGTCACAAAAGCACTCAATCATGCATTGATTCAATGAGGCCAACAACTTTTCGAGAAAGAGTTGAGGCTCCACAATTCCAGGAGAGAAGATTCATTGACCACTAGAGGGGTGAGCCACCACGCTCCAGTGAATGATTTGTTGTGTTTAGTCCATGTTCTAGCAGATGGCTCGGTTGTGACTACTCCAGCCTATGAGGTTCCATCTCCTAGGGAACCAGTCAGTGTTCTTGAGGCTCAAGCTGACACCCAAGATGAGAAGGTTGACGAGGTTATCGCCACACATGTTCGGATCGCAGAGGCTGAGTAGTCACAACCGAGCCTCCTATACCGCCTCTGTTTCCCGGTGTCGTTCTCAACGCCGTCAATAGCGCCACCGCCTTTATCGCCACCAATGTCGTCACTACCACCACCGCCACCTCCTCCTTTTTCAGCAGATCCGCTATCATCCTTGCACCCTCTACCAACAGAGCCGCCACTGCCACCACTTCCTCATCTGCTACCGGATTCGTCACCACCAGCTCCTCTGGTGCCACCAGATCCACCACCACCTCCTCTTCTATCATCAGAGCCATCACCGTCCTCGCCTGACCCAATGAGGCGATGCACGAGCAACATAGTGTGTATGGGGATACACACCTCGCCCTACAAAGATCAGACCATGACCAATACCCTGATTTCCTTTTTCACTAGAGTTCTCACTAGACCGTGACCAATATCAATCGGGACAAGTATTTTAAGCTCGAGTCAGGAACTGAGCACGGTGATACCTCCGAGGCGTGTGTGGGGACACACACCTAGGTCTGTCAAGGTCGGTACGAACCCGACATCCTAGGTCCCCCGTTTCCTGGTGTTCTCCTTAGTTGCCCGTTATATCACAGGCAGTTTCAGGTCGAGTCAGGAAATAATTATTGTGAGCTGCAACTGAGTAGCCATCCACGTGGAAATTGTCCATCATTAGTTGTCCTTGGCATAATCGGGTATCTAGTCATAGGGTTAGTGTTTGTACCTACATGTCAAGACTTTTGTCTCACCCTTTTACTTTCCAATTTATTTTCGATATTGTTTTCGGTTTTATGGTCCCGTTTACGTCTGTACGTCCGATTTTTTTTTTATTAATAAAGGTTCTCTTATATGCTCAAAAAATTGCTCTATGTTAAAATTAAATAATCATTAAAGAGGAAATAATACAATCAAATATAGACAATCCCAATCACACATCAGTTGTCCCTGAGCATATTGATATGCGCCTGAATGGGTTTGCATGAATTCCACAACGCAGACATCCATTTAATATGAGTTTCTTTCTCGGCCTCAGACATCCCTGAAGTGTCCTCTCGTTGCATGTCCTTATATTCTTTGAAGAGCTCGTTCCATTCTCGTTGTCGTAATATTGGGGACCGGGTTGGGGTTCATGTAAGGGTTTGGAAAAAACTTGGTTGCATGTACGAGTTTTGGCTAGTGGGTGGATTGATATGCAACATCCGTTGAGAGACGCCGAGTCACTCCGCGTTGAACTCGTACTGCTCTGGTGGACTAAGAATCCAAGTTTCATTGTCGTCAGACATATTTTTGATCGGAATATAAGAATTGTGAAAGTGGAATTTAAGAGAGAAAATTTTAAGATGAAAAGAAATTATTGGTGGATTGACGAAAGGGATTGTGTGATATTTAGAGATGATAAATGTTTTTTCATTGTTAAAGTTATTAATTTTAATTAAAAAATAATAAATAAACTTACCGTTAAGAGACGTAACTTCCACATGATAGCTTCTCATTAGACAACCTCGACTCGTAAACCACACAACTACGACTCATGTTTATGAATCGTAAACCACAGTTCACATATGTGGTTTACTATATAGTAAATCAAAGTCTAACGAGCCGCGTTTCACATCGCCCGACACATTAATGGGAGTCGCAAACCATAAACAATTAAGGGTTAAATATCAAAACTTATTCTTAAGTATTGGTCACAAACACTATACTACCCAACGTTTCAAAATGAAAAATATAGTACCTTAAGTATTTGTCACACGATTTTGTTAGTAAAAATAAACGAAATATTCCATTCCGTTACTCATATGACCTCAAGTGTCATATAATAGATGGTAAAATGACATTTTTCCTTAATTATTTAACCTCTATACATTTTATAAGGAACATTATTATTGTACCCTCGTTATTGATATCTATAACATGTATGGAAGTTAAATATTTAAGGCGAAAAACGTCATTTTAACATCATTATATGATACTTAAAGTCATATGACTAAGAGTATCCACATTCGTTGGTGAGATGCCGTTGGCGAGAAGAAAACGCCGACGAGGAGGAGGCGGGGAGCTGGCGAGGAGGAGGCGAGGAGCTCGCTGGCGAGGAGTGCTGGCTGGGAGCTTATGGCCGGCACTTATCGCTGGCGGGGAACAAAACTGTGAGTAAAAAGGGCTGTTATAGCCAGCAAAAAGGCTTTACCACTGTGGGGTGCTGGCTGTGAGTGCTAGCTATAAGCCAAAAAAATAGTTTTTTAATCTCTCACCAGCGGCCGACGAGATGACTGTAGGTGCTCTAACCGAATGATATTTCATCCATTTTTTACTAGTCAATTTAGCCTTTCTCTGTCCGAGCCTCGGAGGAAAGAGTGAAGCAGACTGAACTGACCACAATAAGCCTCCATCAATCTCCCCAAAAAGCCCTCGGCCTCTCGTTAAATTTTCAAAATCTGCCCACGCATGACCAGAGGGCTCTCTCTTCAGGAAACGAGACAATGGCGGATCCGGTAAGCGTCGGGAACGACGAGGAGCTGTCGCTGCTGTGGCAGCCCAACAATGGCGACCTCTCATGGCGTCTAAACTTCGATGGTTTCCAATTAAATCCCGATCAGAGAGAGAAGAAGCCTCCCCGAGTTGGCTACCATAACTGCCTCGGGGTTTATGGTAATTTCGTCGCGTTTCTCTTTCGTTCTGCAATTGTTCCAGACATTGGGAATATTTTTCTCTGTTCAGTATCATCTTCATTGCTAATTTTGTGCGAAACTGATATATTCTCTCCCCAGATTTGTTCTGCCCAAAACTTTATTTGTTCCACTATCAATTTTCGTTGATTAATTATCTTTCAGAATATAGTTAATATTAATCATTTATTCTGGAAATTTTGTGAACCCCTCTTTATTTTTGTGTGTGTGTTCTTGTTGCTTTTATTGATTCCAAAGTTCTTCAACCACCAATTTTGTCAGAAAATTTGTAGGGATTGTACTTCAGAGACAAAATGGGTGGTGGGTGTTATGCCATATCTAGTTATCACATGGAGAATGTTGAATTTAGCTTGGTTCCCCAAATAATTAGAACTCTGGGTATGCTGTAGTATTAAAGAACTGATTGGCTTGAGAGTTTGTAACTTAATTGAGAGTTTTTTGTTTTGCTGGTTAAGGTTGCTCTGAATTTGGTAACTTATAACAGTTTTTTTTTTGTCTTAAATTGAGTCTTGAGTTGTTTTTATAAGATTGTGAGTTGCATCGTATATGGAAAATTTGAAGCAGTTTTTTTTTCCTTTCCAAACAATAGAAATTTTGTGGTGCTTGCTTGTATATAGTGATGCATAAATTAGATTTTATGTATGTAATTTCCAATTCAAATCGGCTGTCATCGTATTAGTTAGACTTCTTGATACTTGGTTTCCTTGTCAATGTGTGTTTCTAAATATATGCACGTAGATTTATCTTGTCATAGAGTTAATTTCAAAATACTTACAATTTAATTATTTGTTGAATTTTCGGTATTGCTTCTGCTAATATGGTACAATTTATGTAAGGTACAAACAACTAGTTGTGATACTTTGTATCCTTACAAACAATTATAAAGCATTGCTTGAATCTACTTGGATTGTTTTGCTTGATGGCTTCAGGTCCAGAGGATAACGTGGCAGATTATTATCAACAGCAAGTAGAAATGCTGGAGGGGTTTACCGAAATGGATGCCTTAGCAGAGCGTGGTTTTATTCCCGGAATGTCAAAGGTTTATATTGTTATTTTGGCTTCATTTTTGTATGTAATGATAACATCAATCTTTTAAATTGGCTTGACTCGAATTATTTTTCTTATTTAATGGTTTTTAGGAGGAGAAGGAGAAATTGGCTAAAAGTGAGACATTTGCCATCAGAATATCAAATGTTGCAAACATGATTCTTTTTGTTGCTAAAGTCTATGCATCCGTTAGAAGTGGTTCATTGGCTATTATTGCTTCCACGTTGGACTCACTTCTTGACCTTCTCTCCGGCTTCATCCTGTGGTTCACGGCGTTCTCTATGCAAACTCCTAATCCATATCAATATCCCATTGGAAAGAAACGCATGCAGCCATTGGTTAGTCCTTTTGCCATTGCTTGATGTCTCGTGTACATTACTATTGTAGTCATTCATACTAATTTATGGAATGATCAAATGCTTATCGAGTTATCAGGTTTATTACTTACAAATTGCAACTAGCCTCTAGATAGAAAAAAAAATCTGGTAATTTTTTTGTTGTCGCTATATTCGTTTCCTGTTAAAATGAAGATTTCATGTGACTTATGTGCGTCTTCTTGGACTTTATGGTTCTTAGTCATCATACATGCCATTTTCTGAAGAGTAATCAAGTTTCATAACATACTGATACTAAACTTAAAAAATCCCCGCTAAACATTATTTAATACAGCCAATTTTGTCAAGTTAAGCTAAGGTGTCGAGGCTTAAGCCTCGGTGGGATCCGATTTTGTGAGGCGTAGCCTCAAAGCTTATTTTTGCCGCCTCACCTCGAGGCGTAGGCCTCAAGGGATTTTTAAAACATGAAGCTATATATCATCTACACTTGAAGGATCCTTTTCTTTAACCTCTATTATCCTAGACGTAAAGTACTACCTTTCATAAATTTGACAATGTTGTATCGAATTGACCTCTGTTGAGTGATTTTCTCTTTCATAATTCTTGACCATAACGTAGTGGTAGCATGTACTCATCAACCAAGACCTAGGGTGTGTTAATGTTATTCCTAGATGATATAAATTAGTTTATCTTTGAATTGATAAATTACTTAGAGAATACCTCGCAAATAAATAAATAATTTGCTGTTAGAATGTGTCATTGGAAGGTACCTAACCATTAGTTAGTAGTGTATTTAATGTATTTCAAAGTTATGGTCAAGCATCACAGATATCACTTCCTTGGTTATCCATTTCGCTAACCTCTTACTTTGGAAACTATCTATCTTTACAGTTTTCTTTGTGCGGCGTGCTTTCATCAATGCTTACTTGCATCATGAAAAAAATGGTTGATTGAATTTGTTTTATAAATAATATGCAGGGTATTCTTGTTTTTGCCTCTGTCATGGCGACTTTGGGACTGCAAATAATCCTAGAGTCACTGCGAACTTTAGTATCTGACGTAAGTGTTTACTGTGTTTAAACTAGAATACTTGTTGGGTAATTTCTTCTTCACTGCACTCACTCTGTTCCAAAATAAATATCTCATTCACTGTACCAATGATATACACTACAAGTTGGCTATAACAACTTTAGAGCATCCCTATGGAGGGGACGCTTAGGTAGCGCCAGCTGATGGAGTACATGGGGGTGTTGGAAATAGTCAAATGACACTTATTTTAACCAGATGGAGTACATTATTATGTATGGGGGTGTTGAAAAAAATCTTATGCAGTTATGCTTAATCGCTTACTTATATTCCTAATTATTTTTGTGGCAGGATGTTAAATTTAACTTAACCGGTGATCAAGAAAGATGGGTTGTAGGCATCATGCTCTCTGTGACTTTGGTAAAGCTACTCCTGGTTTTTTATTGCCGATCTTTCACAAATGAGATCGTCAAAGCTTATGCTCAGGACCACTTTTTTGATGTCATAACCAATATCATTGGCCTGATTGCTGTACTCCTCGCTAACTATTTTGACAAGTGGATGGATCCCGTTGGTGCTATCATTGTAAGTGAAATTCTCTCTCAAAGTTTACACCTTTCTATATTTGTGTTTAGGGTTAATTGCAAATAGCTATTGCGTACTGGTACGTCTTTTGCACACTGCTATCATCAACTTTGAACTTTTACATCCAACTACCTGAACTCTCAAAACATTATACACAACTCTTTGGTGCTAAAAATGATGAAAATGCCGTTGACCCTAATCTAAAAAACACCATTTTCCGTCTTTTTTAATAGCTTTATCTTTTAAGGAGTCTTTCTACTTCTACTCAACCATTTTCTACATCTAATCAAAGTGTTTTTGGTAGTTATGAAGTCTTTTAAGAGATCAGGGTCAAGGGCGTTTTCGTCATTTTTTTTGGCGAAAATGAGCTATATGTGTAATTTTTTGTGTAAAAGTTTAGAGCACCTTAGCAAGTAAGATACATCATTACTCCCTCATACATGATTCGATACAATCTTAGCTTTAACTGAACGATTCCAAACCACTCCACTACTTTTTTTTTTTTTTTTGACAAAACCACTCCACTACTTAAGCTATACTATATTGGCATCTACTGATACGCTTTAGTTTGAACTTAATTGCTGCAGCTGGCTGTGTATACAATACGAACATGGTCCATGACAGTATTGGAAAATGTCAACTCCCTCGTGGGCAGATCAGCCGCTCCAGAGTATCTGCAGAAGCTCACATACCTCTGCTGGAACCACCACAAGGCCGTGAGACACATTGACACGGTCCGGGCCTACACGTTCGGGTCCCACTATTTTGTCGAAGTTGATATTGTGATGCCTGCAGACATGCCCTTGCAGGAGGCCCATGACATAGGAGAATCTTTGCAGGAGAAGCTCGAGCTCCTGCCGGAAATAGAGCGTGCCTTTGTGCATCTGGATTATGAGTACAGCCACAAACCAGAACATACACAGGCGTCTTAGCAAGTGTCTGGAAATGTGATTTTTTATAGTCTAATAGTGCCCTTTGTCTATGCCTTTCAGTGTAGTAGCTATGGAGTGCAATGTTACTGTGAACCATATATATTTTTATTTACACTACAACTTGGAGCCTGCTCAGATCTTTGCATGTATGTTTTTTTTAGGGGAAAATGCACATAATAGTCGTTGATTATGGGGGACGTTTGTTCTCTTGGGTTAGCTGGACGGTGAAGAGTTTTTTTATGATCATATCTCTTTTGTAAAGTTACAACTTTGAATCTCAGTGGATACATTTGTTTGAGAACGGATGTGATTCCTTAGATGTCAGATAGTCATGCGATATGAAATAATTATTTTATTGGTTAAATTTAATAAACAGGCAATTTAAAATCTGGTGAAAAGTTTTTTCCAGTCATACTCTTGGTCTTGGCTACGCGTGGCGGCAAATAGTCCACGAACCTCCAATTAGTTCATGCAAGGGCTCATCCCTGACCCTTGTACCACATGCTTTGTGGCCTCGAGGTCGGGCGACCCCCTAGACCACATGCCTTGTGGCCTCGAGGTTGGGCGAAAGAACTTGCGCCACCTTCAAAGTACGTTCTACTCGAGCCACTCTAGGTTGGGGACTATTTTCCGTCAGGGGAGGATTTAGGGGGGTTTAGGGTATCCTGTGGCATACCCTGCCCCGAAAAGTTTCAAAAAGTCGTAGAGCTTTTAATTACCTTCGATTTAATATCCTACGGGCCTAAACCAGAGTTCGTATGAAAAAATTATGATCATTTTAAGATTTGTCTTGGACGTAATTTGCACCTGATTTGCATTTGAGTGTATGGTTCATTTATTTTGGTATCACATTTAGCAATGATTAATTGCATACCCTAAATTATATTTCTGGATCCGCTGTAATCAACAAACACGAACCCACTCCGCGGCTGCTCCAATTCCCTTCCCTGATCAGTCAAAGCTACACTGATCGTCGTCGAGTCGTCCGCCACCGATCGGAGCGAACATTTATACAACACGGGACAACCCAAATCAAATTTGTATACAACTGTTTGATTGATTGGTTGATTTACATTTACCTGGTAGATGGAAATGTCATTTCTGAATATGAAGTCGATGGAGCCTTTGATGAAGCACTCTCGGAAGTAATGCCTCCTGATGTCGCCGTGGAGGGTATCTTTCCCCTACATAGAATCTGCGTCCGTAGATAGCTGCTTGGTCACCGGAGATCCTCAGTGCCAGTGCTTGTCCTCCTACGAAACCCGGGGGTGGTCGTGGATCTGTTTTCTTCAATGACAATTAAAACAAAGCATTGTTAAGAAACATACAAAACATATCATTTTGACCTGTAAAGGAATCAAAACCCCCAAAAACAAAAATCCAAAACAGATCTTTAACTGAGAAGAAGTCGGGACTAGAAAACAATAAAGTCAAAGAAAGCCCGGAAAAAACATGGAAACAGAGCACCGAAAAAATCACAAGGCCTTAACTGAAATGAAGTTTGTTCTTATTCCAGAGATGATTACCTAAAAGTTGAGGATGAAGGCTATGAAATTGGGTGTATATATGAAGAAAAAAGCGTCGTACACGACTCCTCTGGGGGGATTCGCGGTATCATTCCAAGCTATGGTTGTGTTGAGATAGACCTGGCCTTGGAATATCAGGTTTCTCTTCAATTCCGTCACCTTTACCTTCTCCCTACAACACAAATAAATATGAGTGTTCTTTTGCTAACA
This sequence comes from Erodium maritimum, assembly GCA_963921825.1. Classification (NCBI taxonomy): domain Eukaryota; kingdom Viridiplantae; phylum Streptophyta; class Magnoliopsida; order Geraniales; family Geraniaceae; genus Erodium; species Erodium maritimum. Next base: position 58,618,206 of record OY997596.1, on the reverse strand, counting down.
TAAGAGTTAAGACGCTCAACCGCCATTTGTAAGCTGCTGAAGTTGTCACAACCATTAGAGTAAACCGTGAGGACGAGGCTGACATTGTAGTCTGATACAATCTTCTGGTATCTGGATTGCATCTTAGCCTCAAATTCTTTCTTGTCACATTCGGTTTTGGGCTCCGATGCTTGCCTTGTAGTATGAGTAAGGAAGGAGAGCAAGTTAGACAAAGCGGGGGCATAGGGTATGCCATGTCATACCCTTGTCCAAAAAAAGTTACATAATTCGTAGTGTTTTCAATTATCTTTGATTTGATATCTTACGGGCCTAAATCGGAGTTCGTATGAAAAAGTTATGATTTTTCTTGCATGTAGTTTGCATGTGGTTTGCACGTAATTTAAATGTGATTGTAGTTTTCATTTATTTTTCTATGGAATACCTTAAAATATCTTATTGGATCCGTTCGTGAAGTCAAAGACGATGTTGATGCCGTGGAGAATAGAAGAGTCGGATGATGAAGAGAGAGGGATGGCGTGGAGAGGGACAAGAACAGACATAATGGTTATGGCGGAAGCCAAAAACCAGAACAGTTGAGCTACTGAGGGTCTCATGATTGGTGTTTTTTTGGGTAATTAGAGAGATTGAGTTTTTGCGGAGGGTTCGGCGTGTGCAGAGCTTTTACAGAGCCACCATCTTTATAGCTTGAGGGAGAAGATGATTGTGTTTAAATTTAATGTCAAAAGAGAAACATAATCATCTCTAGTAAAACTCACGTATCGACACCATTGTCACCGTGCCGCAAAGAGAACCCTTCAGACTAACAAGGTCTATGACCATCCAATCAAGAGCCTTTGGCACACCACGTGGACGAAACTCATAAACCTAGCTCAATAAAGGAATACTCTGCGGTTCTTTATTGGAGAATTCAATGCCATTTTAGCCCAAACTGAAACACGAGGAGGACGGTCATACCCTCCTGTTCTTATCACTGAATTCCATGAACTATTGGAAGATATTTGGATTGAGCTGCTTCAGTCGTCGTGAGTTGCTTCCCGTACGAGGCTCTTAGAGTGAAGTTTGCACTAGGTACATAATACTCATGCTCTCCGTAGAAGACCGTCCTAAAATGATCATGTTCATGTTCATTTGAAATGAATCACCGAATTGCTAATAAAAAAAGAAATAGATTGCATACCCATCTCTAGAGGGCTCTCCCCAATCACTCCATCCATCGAAAGCAACTATAGCCGACATATAGGTTCCGGAAAAGACAACCGTGGAATAATCTCTCCAGGCTCTTCCCAGCCATATTTTTTGGTCCCGTCTAGGCAAGGGCGGATTTAGGGGGGTTTAGGGTATGCCGTGGCATACCCTGCCCCGGGAAAGTTACATAAAGTCGTAGATCTTTCAATTACCTTCGATTTGATATCTTACGGGCCTAAATCGGAGTTCGTATGAAAAAGTTATGATCATTTTAAAATTTGTCTTGGACATAATTTGCACGTGATTTGCACCTGATTTGCATTTGAGTGTATGGTTCATTTATTTTGCTATCACATTTAGCAATGATTAATGGCATACCCTAAATTATATTCCTGGATCCGCCCCTGCCGCCACGCGTCGCATGAACAAGAAAGACCTTACAAGTCACCCTACCGGCTCACCCGAAAAAGAAGCACGATCGAGTGTCGTCGTTGTTGAAAAACTGACCATAATTGTTGTCGTTGTTATCAAAGAAGAAGACTAAAGAGGGGCCATTTCAAATATGCTACAAACTTTATGAGCCACTACCTCTGATTTTTAAAATACTAATCATTTAAATAAGTAAATTTAAAATTAAAAATAAAATTTATAGTATTCAATTTAATTTAACATATAATTCCAAACCAATATGATAAAAATAAAAAGTAGAAATGTGTTTGACAATTTAAGTTTCTCATTCGAATTTATCCAGTTCAATTTTAGTATTATGTAAATCTTTATTTTTATTTTTTTCAAGTCCTATTTCTCTTTAAAGACCTACAAGTGCTTCGTTTCTTTCGTCACGCTGTCATCACCAACAACGTTCGTGGCTCTGATCATAAGTGCCGTTGGAGGCTTGTCCATGCCCTTATCTCTTTCTTCCTCTCTTCTCGGCCCGATGACTCCTCAACCTCCTCGTGTAGTTCTGTAATTTGGCCGGATAGACACACCCAGTCGCAGGAGCAATGTCGGTGCTTCGTGCCTCGCCGGTGTTCTACTCTGCCACTCTTTCCCCCCGTCGGGCTCTGTCGTCTGCCCCGCCACCGTCCTCCTTAGTCCCCTACCTCCATAGGCCAAATCCGGTCCTTCTCCGCCCAGCTCGCCAGCATCCGACCTCCTTATGCTCGATCCGCCATCCTCCGCCCCTTCAAGCTTGTTCCACCCTTCCCTTTCCCTTTTCGTGTCAGAGCTTCCCCACACCCTACCCCTTGCACCGCCTTCACGCCCTCCTTCTGCCTCTTCTCCCGATGAAGACGACGGTCGACAATCCGTTCATTTATCTCCCGAGGATGACGTCGACCCATCTACTCTAGACGAGCCTTTTTACCATGTTCCTTCTCCAGCAGACAGTCAATCTGGTCCCATCGTCCGTCGAAGGACTGTAATCCGAGAAATGCTCCTACTTATCGTGCTGACTTGGTCAGCCCCATCCCATCGCCCCAAACGCGACAGATTTGTACTATCTATGCCATCCATCTCCCCTTCGCTCTGATCCCATCCCCGACTATCGGAGGCTGGCCACGAGTTCTTTAGCCTCGTTATTGTTCTGTTATGTCGTTTTGTTTTGTTATTTTGTTGTTTGTTTTTCTGTAAGTCCCATCTACCAGAACCTCATCATCAAAAACTTGTCTTTGATCGACGGGTTTTCGTTAGGTGTGGTTGTTGTTTTTGGTGGCGTGGTCAGTTGAGTTTCACTATCGGCGGTCCTTTTCGAATAATCAATTAAAAAGACCGACCTGATCATTGGTTGTCTAGACACTTCGAGAACTATCATCTCACTGATCCTTTATCGTATTTTTGATAATAATAGTTTGTTTTGTATGGTGAATAAGATTTGTTGTGTTTAATGAATTTTTATTTCTTATTAAAAGGGTCCTTTGAAGTTACGCGGGTTGTGTCGCTTCTATAAGTTCATAACTATTTCTCCCAAAATATGAATTTGAATTCTTCCCCGATGTAGAGTGGACCCAAATATTTCTCACGCTCAATAATGTCGTCCCACGATTTACGTGTGCGAATTGTCTCATTGACAGTGAACAAATTGACTCGTCAGTTGAAAATCTATTGATTTGTCCAGCGATGGTGATGAATCGATTGATGGGAAGAAATTGGATGATCTGGAAACGAAGCTTTCGGATCATTTGGGTTGGATTTACCGTACGGATACTTTTCGATCCGAATAATCTCCGTGATTCGATTTCTGTTCTACAGGAAATTTGGGTGTTGCTGTTTCGTCTTCTTCGGCACATTTCCCGGAGAATCAGGCCGTCTCTCTCATGACACGATTGATTTGATTCAGGGCACAAACTTGGTCGGGTGTTGGGTTTGCTCCGTATGTGTTCGACGAAATGATTGACCCAGAAAAGAAAAGTCTTTTTGATTTCTTATCAGCTATGAAAATGGAGTCAAGGGTTTTGAAGACTTGGGTCCATGACTGTTTTTGCTCTTTCAAAATGGCCTATAGGTAAACTTGGTATCAGTATCAGCTATAGTTGTTTGACATTTATGGCCATTTTTGAGTTTAGTTTGCATATACATTCATGAATGGCTTGCTTGGTTAATTTCTGAATGTCTTTCATTATTATTGCCTATCAATTATCCTTTGAGGAGGTTGTGGGTTTATGTTCTCACCTTATCCAAAAACATGTCTAATAAGGATTGAACTTTAGATATGAGATATATGTATCGGGTCGGACATAGCAATTCAAAGGACCTTGTCTTTATGTACAATTTACTTTGATTTTATACGTTATATATGAGATTACTATTTCAAGGCGAAAGTGATTTACTTACAATTTCTTATGTTCAAATACACATAGCAATTCAGGATAGCGATTATAATGCTACGGATGAATACGGGTTTTCACAAATATATCGAAAGTGAAGTTATGGAAGTTTTCTATGATTAAGTCCTTGGTGTAATTATTGTTAACCCTCTTTCCATTTTTGTACAAAATGTCCATAATATCGTGATCTTGATGTTGATGATTCATAAACTATTTTTCTACAGATTTCTATATGATGTAATAGTTACTAGTACAATGTTGATTGAAAAGAGAATCATACAGCTGTGGGAGATTGTTCAATGCCAATAGCAGCAGCTTTCAGGCTTTAAGCTAGCAGCAGCTTGCAGGCTTTAAGCATCCATAATTGATGGTACGTACGTCTCTAATTTGGATCTTCAATCTTGTAGTAGTTTGTCTTGTGTGTGGTGCAGCAAATAGAGTCCAAATCTGTGATAAAAATAGCATCAAGAACCTTGTACGATATGTCGGCTAACTCTGTGAGTTTGAGCATATAGAGCAATTTGCCATGTGCTCGAGCTCACATGGGATACTAAAATTGTACCCTGGTTTTCATGATTCTAAGCCAATCCAAGACTGACAAGTCATCAAACTCAATCTACAATGATATCTAATAACAAGGATTGGCATGTTGACATGGCAAAACAGGCTGAGATGGCTGCATCACCGGTTTCGTGAGCACCTCTAACTTGAGGTACAAATGCTGTCAGTCCCCATCCTGTAATTATCGAGTGTAGATTGGTTAACACTAGATGTGGGACTTAGTGTCCAAATTATTTGTCACTGTTTAATATTAAACATTGCATTCAATCGATATTTCACGAGAGGATCAAACATATAGAGATTGATTTTAACTTCATAAAGGAAGATTAAATAAGCTACATTTGTAATAAACTTGGTGTCTATTTTCGTATTAATCAAAAACACCCGGTTTTACAAAGAAAGGGTGATGGTTTTATCAGAGACACACTGTCACCTTTCCCATTTATCAGTGGTTTTTGGGGACAAAATGACAAATAAAAGCTGTTTTTGATAATAAGCGAAAGGTGACAGCGTGCTACTAATAACGCCTCACCTTTACAGTGTGCATGTTAGAAACAAAGGTCGGGGGTGTTAATGAAGTTACCCCTTATATGAATTCAATTTTCTTTTATTTAGACACTGAGAAACTTCCTTCTTCCCGGCCACATGAAATTTTCGTTTGATTGGACATGATACCGACATTATATTGCTACTAGTACCATGATTAGAAGCACCGCCATTGTTATGATAATAGTGAATGATGAAGGGAGGTACTGAAGCATATTCATTGGGTTTTAGGAATTAATGTCACCTTATCCAGATAAGCCTGATCTTGTATATCAGTCCTGTGCTCATTATAATGATCTTGTATTGGTTGTCAAAACTACTTGGAGGAAATATCTGTGGCAACTAGCTAGACAAGTGGTAAATCCTATTTGCTTTTGATACATCGCCTCCTATGGCCGGTTCATAGCTTAAAAGAAACTCTTGTGCCTGTTTTTTGTGCTTAATACTGTAATGGTGGTGGGTGATGTAACTGTAGAAAAAAGACAAACCTGTCATGAATTTTGGAACCACACAAAGACTCATATGCATATCATGAAGCATAAAACTGTATTTTCTCATGGCATTATATTTACTGGGCTGGTTATCTAGTAAAGATAGATTCTTGCAAATCATGTATTGACATCGTCTTTGTAAAGATATATATTTACATAACATTGTGCTAGGATTAATAAGATCAAGGGTTAATTACCTTTCGTACCCCTTTTCTATTGGTAACATACCTTTAGTACCCTTACGTTTGGTAACGTTCAAAAACAGCCCATCCGTTTCGGTAACACACATTTTTACCCTTTATGAATTGGTCACAGATCATTTAATACCCCTTATGTACTGATAACAGAACATTTAATACCCCTTATGAATTGGTCACAGATCATCAAAATGGCGTAAACTTGACCAAAATTTTGTCCAGAGCGTTACCAATACATCAGGGTACTAAAGGAGTGTTACCAATACATAAGGGGTACTAAAGGTAATTAACCCTAAGATCAATGCAGACTAAAAGTTCGGGTAACTGGTTCGATAAATTTATTTGTCACTGTGCAGTGGGGATGAAGCTGCAATGTGCTTGTAATCATTCATATCAACATTATGGGAGTGATTAACAAGCTAAATCAAAAGCAAGAACTTTCAGAGGATCTTTTAGCTGGTCACCATTATCTTCATCAGGATAGGGAAAGAGAGGTACAGAAGCAAGGCTAAGGCACTGGTAAAAATATCCAAAGCTTCCCCAAAGGGCATGAAAAACAACAGTGGCCGTTATCTCACAGCTCAAGCAACCTGTGGTGTTTTGTCACCAATCACCACATGCCACGTGCCACATTTGCAGCATGGTCATATTTTGCTCCTCCAACACAAAAACCACTTGTTTGAAAATTGAATTGTGAAAGGACTTAGAGGTAGTTTTTTTTTTTTTATACTTGCCTTGGTACTCTCTGATGCTAATGTTCTTGTTGTTATGAGTAACAAAAGAAGGATGATACGTGAATTGGGCGTATGGATTCTGTAGGTCTGTCGGGTTAGGGCACCTGCAGTAGTGGGGGAATCGGCGAAAAATGTGGTTTTGGCCGTTTTTGTGGACTCTCTCCTTTGAGGCACTCTCATTTTGCAACCAAACTCAATTCGCTCACCATGTGGCCACTTGCCACGTGACTTCTCCTTGCACGGGCTAATACCATTGTGGGAGGCTGGACGAATCGTTCCGTGAAAAGGGGATTCGCGGGCTCGAGGCAATATGCAACTATGGATGTTCTTAGGTGAATTCTGATTGGGGGATGCCCCACTGATCACGTGGGGGAGGTTAGCCTAATGGCAATCCTACAAGACAAAGGAATAGTCATTTACAAATCTCCTCTAATCCCTTCTCAACCAATTATCATTTATCTCCCACGTGGGACTCTTGGCCCCACCCAGCCTTTTCACTATTATATATATTGTATATTCTTGTGCACCCCACTTATGCTATGCTGCACCACCACCCACCATCTTATTGCAACAAAAACAAAATCAATACCTTTCATTCACTGATTACCATATACTAGTCCTCAGTTTCCTCCTTTTAACTGCCTGTTTAGTCTCATACATAAGATCAAAGGTTGTTGGATCATGGGTGATTCCTCTTCTTCTTCTTACATACACATGGTATACTAAATCATACTTGTGATGATCTCCATGTTTTGCTGATATATGTTCTTTTTTTCTCTGTTGTTGATGATAACTTTATGTATATGTGTTGTGTATGTAGGTGCAGCACTTGATAGAGAAGTGTCTGATCTTCAACATGACCAAAGAAGAGTGCATGGAGGCCCTCTCTAAACATGCAGACATTAAACCTGTAATTACCTCCACTGGTCAGTTCCTTTTTTCGTCTCCTTTACTTTGCGTTGTAGCTGTCACTATGTCGCACACGTATATTTTTTTATCGACTAAATCAGGTATATCAAAACTATCGGACTGAAAATCTTTCTTATACATATAAGGGAGCTCGAATGACTTTTTTGTTCTTAAAAAAAACTTTTTAAAGATTGATGTATCAACTATGGACTTAAGATCTCAGTCTAATTATCACATGGCCCCACCATGAGAAAGGCCCAACAAGGGCTGGAAAGAAATGGAGAGGGCCCAATATAAATTGGGAAGTGAAGAGATAAAACATAAGATACCGCTCCTTAGCATAGCTTATTAAGAAGTGATATGATGATTATGCTCGTTCTATGAATTTAGGATTCACTTATAACTATGTACTTCATTTTGGGATTGCCTCAAACAGCTTTAATTTCTGGAGAGCTGATTACAAACTTGAACTCAAGTTCACTGAAGTAAAATTCTAATGAACCTATTAGGGAAAATTTAACTGTGTTAGAACTTAGAACGTAACTTAACACATGTAGAGATGGAGATTTGTTTATGCTAATCATGTACTTACATAACTATATCTTCTATACACATGATCAGTGTGGAAGGAACTAGAGAAAGAAAACAAGGAATTCTTCGAGGCCTACACTGTATCTCAGAGCAAAGGAGACCGCATGTCCGAGGAAGAGACAAGTCAAATGATCCACAAGATGATATCGGATTCCTCCAAAGGTTCTGACGAATAGCTTTGCCATTGAAAACGATCTCACCATAGGGTTCTGGTTGGTACTTTTAAGCCATTTCATACCTTCTTATCACTCAAATCCTGCCAAAAACACAAAGGAAATAGCCTTTCTATGGTCCCCCAAAGCAGATGACATATATACGGAAGGGCACGGAGCATGGCATGGTCCCCTATAATAAACCCTTAGTCCTCAAGGGTAACCCTTAACTTGTCTGAAACATTATGTTCCTGCAAATGGGTAATCATATATATAGATGTATATAGGGTTGATTACCTTTTGTACCCCTTTTAAATTAATAATACATATTTACTACCCGAAGTTTTATAACGTTCAATAAGAGTCTACGTTTTGATAACATACATTTAATATCCCTTATATACTGGTAACAGAACAATTACATGCCTTATGAATTAGTCAAAGATCATAAAAATGACGTAAACTTGACTAAAGTTTTGTCAAGTGTGTTACCAATATATAAGGGATACTAAAGGTGTGTTATCAATACATAAGGGATACTAAAAGTAATTAACCCATATATATATGAAATCTAACTTATTCATTAACCTGTTGTGTATGTTCTATATTGGATTCTCTGTCTGCATACATAGCTCTTTCTTCACATGGGACTGTAAATGTTTAGGGGTTACACATATATATATATATAAGGGTTAAATATCGAAACTTATTTTTAAGTATTGGTCACGCACACTACACTATCCAACGTTTCAAAATGACAAATACAGTACCTTAAGTATTGATCACGCGATTTTCTTACTAAAAATGGATGGAATATTCTATTTCGTTAGTCATATGACCTCAAGTGTCATATAATGATGGTAAAATGACATTTGTTTCCCTTAAGTATTTGACTTCTATACATTTTATAAGGAACAATAACGAGGATACAATGGTAATGTTCCTTATAAAATGTATAGAGGTCAAATAATTAAGAGAAAACGTCATTTTACCATCTATTATATGACACTTGAGGTCATATAACTAACGGAATGGAATATTCCGTCCATTTTTACTAATAAAATCGCGTGACCAATATTTAAGGTACTGCATTTGTCACTTTAAAACGTTGGGTAGTATAGTGGTCGTGACCAATACTTAAGAGTAAGTTTCGATATTTAACCCTATATATAAATATATGTGTAAAGATGGGTGGGGTGACGACGACGTCTAGAATCTTCTGAGTGAGTTGAAAAGGTTGGTTCCATGATTTGTCTTGTTGTCTGATATGGTATGAAGATGGATAGAGATGTGTGTATGTGAAGTTGATTAATAATAAATGAAGTATGTTATGTGGGGGCTGATATTCATCTTCTGGTCGCAGTCATCAACTTTCTTTCCTGCAGAAGATGAATGTGATGTTAATGGTGGTTTGGTTTTTACTTGAGTTTTAGGCTTGCTTTTGTTTAGGCAGTATTGTAATATTGATATCAAAGTCAGGATGATAATCAGTTTGATTCTACTATTCTAATGCTTGGCCAATTAAGATAACTACAATCCACTATGGTATTGAACATAGATCTCAAAGTGATAGGAAAATTTAAAAGTAAGATGCTCTCTAGATTCGTTAGGGTTAGGGTTTCTTCCGCGCTTCTAGTGCAGGTGATTGCCTTCCTCAGTGTCGTCGTCGTGTCTCCCGGCCTTGTTCTGATCATCCTACTTCGTCTCAATGGCGTCGTTCTCACCTCTCTCCACCCCCGACATCAACTCTTCTTCTAGTGGTTGCCTCTCCTACTTCGTCCTTGTTTTACGCTTCGCCGCCGTCACATAACCCACTGTCGTCGCTATCCCGATCCTCCCCACAACCGATCCCCATCTTCGAGCAGCCCCCGCTACCTCTGTAGCCTCCATTGAAGCCGCCATCGATGTCCCCATCTCCTTGGCCTCCATCGATGCATGCGCAAAGTGTACAGATTCCATGCACCCCCGTTTTCTGTATCTCCTACAGATTGAGCTTACACTAGAACAACTTGTATCAGATTATCTCTTTTTAGCAACCCCCGCCGTCCCTGAAACCGCCACTGGCGCGTCCATCTCCCTGGCCTCCGCCACCGCACTCCTCGATTCCTTTCTCGATTCTTGATTTGGCTAATCGAGTGAGTCTTTTTTAGTTTTTCTGATTTCTTCTTTGCAAGGTCAATGACTAGTGAGTAGAGAATCAGGTATTTTTCCAGAGAGGGAACCCCGATTCATGTATATCCTCCCAATACAATTGATGCAGTCCAAGTTCGGTCGCTTTGCCTCCAAGATGCAGCGTTTAGGCACAATTGTGCGCAGGACTGCTAGTTCCATCTTCTTTTCCCCATATTTCCTTTCTGCCCATGTGGTGTTTCAATACCGTCTGTGACGGTTATGGTATTACAAGAACTACAAACAATTTTTTTTTGTGTCTATTCTTTCTTCGTGGTCAGAGAAGTTGTTTCCTGACACACATAAATGTATTTGAATTCTAAATTTCTAATATATGAAATTGCACATTTTAGTTAAAAAAATACAATCCACTTTAAAAGTACAAATTATTCGTCGGAGGTGACAATTTCAATTTCAATTCGAACCCACTTTTATCTCTAACTCCATATTTCATGTACGGTTATGGAGTCTATAAATTTGAAGGGTTATTGTAAGAGTATGTACAAGGAAGGACTTACATACAAGACTTATGGGTCTCACCTCATATATAATATAATAATTGTATTGCAAGCCCCTTAAATTTTGTTATGTTTTACGGTATGAGACTCATAAGTTGAATGGATGTTGGGTTTTTGTTCGTTTTCTCGATTTGAAGTGTAATCAATGTTTTTTTTTTGTGATCAAAGACATTAAACAAATTTAAATTTAGAACAATACAAACCTAATGATTATAAATTTATAAATTTTGGACACCGTTTACATAAAATCAAATTTTATAAAGGCCATTTTTGTTGATTGACCACGACTCATCGACTCACAATTATAAGTCGTGAATCACACGCTTTTTGTTTCTACAACGGCGCGACTCACGATTCACATACATAAACTACTAGTTGTACATGCCCTAACATTTGTGATCCCCATATTTTTTTTTCATTTGTTCAGTCAAACAAGTCACACGTGGTTCCCATCCAATAACAACATCTCAGGAACTTAAACGGTTACTCCTTTTTTGTAATTTTGGCTCAGCGATCATAACAGCTTCAATAGTAACGGTTTCCTTTGATGTCTTTGGTTCTTAAAACCGAACTCTTATATCACTTGTCACGGGTTCCAAGTTTTCACTTAACTAATGTTTCCGAGTCAACTAAATACAGTGTTTGATTCGCGTTGGAAAATAAAATAACATTTTAGTGTTACATTTGGATCAGAATAAAACATTTCTCTTGAGTCTACACTAAAGTTTGAGATAGAGGTTTATAACTAGTTCATCATGAAAATAGGACGTGACATTAGAAGTAACATATTATTTGAAAAGAGAAAGAAACATAATAAATCGGAATGCAATTGGTGAAAAGGGCCAGGCCCAATAGTGCTCAAACATAAACTAGGATTGGTGGGGTGCACCAGGCTCATGCAGTAGTGCAAAGCATAGACGACGCTCGAGAGCCCCAATAGCAAGCTATTGTGGTGGGCCCTCCCCCTCAAAAAATAAATTTAATATCGTGTGGGCCGATGGCCCACATATCAGATATTAAACTGATAAGAACAGATACTACACTTGATCTTAGCCAAAAGGCCGAGAAAGGTATGCTTCTTCCATCAGCCCAACTTGGCTTTTGTATTGAAACTAACTCAGCCCCTTTGTTTCCTTGGCCGATGTGGGACTCTCGTTCCACTGCAATCTTAACTTTGAGGACTAATAACTTAATTCTTCGGATAAAACAATATACCACAATCTGAACAAACTAGCTAGGAACTCTATTTTTTATTAGAGAAAAAAGAATGGATTAAGAAGAAAAAAAGTGTAGATCCTTGTATGAGAACCACACACTACCAAACTAAGGTTCAACAATAATCCGAAACAATAACAAAAAATAGATAAAACAATAGAAATGTCAGCCCGGTCCACCCCAACAACCAACAACTTGACAGATCAGCAAGTACGGACCAATCAAGAGAGACAAGAGCCAACAAAGACCACAGAACAAAATGCAGAGCTCCTCAAACATTAAGTGACAACCCTAAGGTGCTCCTAATCAACAAAGCAGTCGAAGACTTGGTCCGCTCCAGATGAGATAGGAATTGCATAATCAATACTATTTCTTTGGTATCTAATATTTTTCTTACCAATTGAGCTTCCCAGCCTATGAGCTACAATCGACAACCTTCATAGGTTTCAACTCGTAAAATACAAGGTAAAACCTCGATAACGTGTTCATTTTTTACTTTCGTTAAAGATAATTATATTTACCAAAAACTAACCCGTAACTTTTCATTATCCGCAAAAGTGTCGTTTTCTACTAAAATGGCGCGAAATGTTCCAAATACCCCTAACGATAGTGCGTACTCTTCCACGTTTACAATAACTAATTATAGGCGGTTATTTTTTTGCATAAATCAACGAGATCCTGATGACTGGTTCTTTTTTGTATATTATGAAAACTTACAAATTTGTTTTTGGCAAAGAAAAGACCATATTGTTCGTTCTTGTAAATTAAAAATTGAAGAAAATATATATTATCGATATTATCCTAAAAGTAACTGAATCCAGAATGTGTTTCGATTGCTCGAAAAAAAGACAGAATGCGAGGGCTTTATACCCAATAAAATTTGCAGAAGTTATGGTTATTATTTTTATTGTTTGTTTTTTCGTATATTTATCATTGATTTTTCATTATAAAACTCTATATTTAATTTGATCACTCATTATGTGGTTGACAATGTGATTAGCGATTGCCGCCACATGACATGGTTGTCAACTTTAACCTTGTTTATCTTGGAATAATAAATAAATGATCATACCAAGAATCTTACAAATTGAAAACTTCAAAACCCATGTGAGCCAACGGTCAATGTTTTGGTCATTTATCGTTCAATCATTGGTTGCGTTCATGATTTGATTTACCTAACAATAACCATATCAATATATTTCATAAATATTTAGCCAACCACTCTAATTTGACTAACATTCTTCTCATAATTTAAAACAAAAACCACATGGCCACAATTCAAACAAATCACCAGTCTAGGGGTGGGCATTTGTAATATCTCATCAGCAGGTATAGCAAAGTTACAAGAAAAAACTCTCTATGTACTGACTATCATAGATTTGTACATTTCAAGAACTAACAGTTGATTTATTAGGCGATCAGATCAGACTTGTAGACTTAAGATAATTACACAAACTAATATTTTCCATTAAAATTGACGGAAAACGTTAAGAAAAACTTCAAAAACTAACTGTCATATATGACTATTAAACTCAAAAACTAACTGTATTCTTGTTATTTTTTCGAGTTTTTCCTAACGTTTTCCGTCAATTCTAACAGAAAATGTTAGTTTGTGGAATTGCCTTAAGTCTACAGGTCTGATCTGATCGACTAATAAGGCAACCATCAGTTCTCGAACGATACAAATTGACGATGGTTAGTACCTGGTGTTACCCCAAGTTACAATCTTCCATTAAAAAGACAGAATTGCATGAAATAGTTTTCATGAAGCAATGTGCTTGTCATTAACCTTGGAGAATCATAGGTTACACTACAGTCATCAATTACAACAGCAATTTGTACTTATACATGCCTGGTGATAACTGTCAGCTGTATTTATATAGTCTCCATTTCCTCTATAACGACATGCAGGTCTAACATTTAGCTGTTCAAATTTTGTTAGTCACAACAACAGAAATTTAGAGATTAGACAAACCTGTAACGAACAGTCTCTCTATGACTGTGAATTCACGTATCAGAGCGCAAAGATCCGGTCAACCTCAGAGTTGGAGTAGTCCGACTGATGCCATGAGTTTGAGCCGCTCCTCCTTGCACTCTTCTCCTTCTTCCTAATGGAACGGGTCCTCTTTGACTTCACCACAAAATAAGTCATGGTGCCAAGAACACCGGCCATTATCACTCCTCCAACCAGAGTAACCAAAATTGCAGCCCATTGATACCTCCTCCCAACCACTATGTAAGAAGAGGCCATGAAGGCCACTGAAGTGCATACAGAAGCAAGCCACATCAACTTGTTGATCACTTCCACAACTCGCTTTTCTGCCTTTGTCTCACCCCTAACCAATGTAATCTGAACCACCACAACAGCCAAAGATGTAAATAGTGCAATGGCATTGAAGATGAAGAAGATCTTAAACGCGGGGCGGGCCACCACTATGGCCATTCCGTGATCATCATCACCACCGGGCACTGTAAAGATGGCAGCAAAGGCAACTGTTGCAAATAGCACAGCTACAACAGTCACTGAGTTTGTGGCGTTGTTGATCCCTTCTCTGTGGAGTTTCCTGAGTTCTTTAGAAATGTTGTGGACATTTTTGTTCGTTCTCTTGGTTTGTTCGAGTTGTGTGTGAACATCTTTCTTGATCTGGGTCACTGTTTTCCTCAATTCATCTCTTGGCTGGTTCAACTCATTGGCTCTGAGTGCACCGCAGCGAGAAAGGCATTCCTTTATTGCTGAGGACTCTTCTGAGAGGGGAAGGTCTTCGGCTATATCAAGAGCTGTTTTGTGATCTCTGGTTAGTGCATTAACGTTGGTGTCAGGGAGCAATAACAACTCATTCACAATCTGCAAGGAGGAGGCAAAGGCTTAATCAAAATCGTTGAATTCATATAAACTTTGTTCTCTGAGCATGAAAGAGTGTTCTGTTAGGTTGAGGGCAGCCCAATTCGCATTACTTTGTACTTGTGATCCACATGCACCAATGAAGTGGATTCAGATTGTGTAGACTAAGTTCTGAAGGTAAAAACATGGTCCAATATTGAAACTAAAACAATTAACTCTTCAGGAAGATCTGGAATTTATATCATGATTTGTGTTTGAAATTTGGACTTTATATTATGATTTTTCTTTAGATATTGGATAGTCAAACTTTAGAACTTCTTTTTTTGCATCTAAGAACCTAAATATGTGTTGGATGAGTTTTATTTTATAACATTTGGAAAAGAAAAATACCTCTACTCGCTTTTTCCTGGTGGCTACATGCAATGCAGTGTTACCAAACTTGTCTGGAAGCATAACTATTGCAGCATCTGCATCAAGAAGCAGCTTCACCACTTCACAGCTCTGCCCTTTAACAGCCATATGCAATGCAGTCTGTCCTTTTTTGTCTTTCCTTCGAGCCAGTTGTGCATCTTTAGCTAGCAACGCATTTACAATGTCTACATGACCTTGTCTGGCAGCTAAATGCAATGCATTTTTCCCATTGGATTTCGAAGCCTCCAACAAAGTAGAGTCCTTTGCAAGCAGTTCATTAACTACTTCGGTATGCCCTCTTGTAGCAGCAGAGATTAGAGGAGTTGCATTTGATGCACCGACTGTTCTGCTAAGTCCAGGGTCATGCTCTAACAGCACTTGAACAATGGCTGCAACCAAAGAACTAGTTTTTGTTAACTCTCCCAATCTATCCATATTTCACAATTAATCTCCTAAAAATGATTGGCACCACATCAAAAAGTAGTTACTTCAACAAATTCACGATTAATTTCTTTCATGCAAGTTACTTCACAACTATTCGGCTACAAAAATCCAAGTTTCGATACAATATGTATCGGAAAAAAAGGGAAATCCTACTCTAGCCTAGTCTAACCTCCACTCGCACATGCTCCCAACTCCCAAGCAAACCTGTGACCTCAAGGAAATGAGAGAGCTCTCCTCACCATCAGGCCAATCCAAGTAGGCTCGACAATGATACTCATATGAACATTGGAAGAAATCTACTTTTCAGAATCGAGTTCTCAAGCGTTCCTAACAAGGGTATAAGTGCAAGATCAACGGAGCCTCCGAAGCACAATACGTTAAATAGGGAGGTGATGAGTAATTGATAATTCCCCATGATCTCAAATCTTAAAATCTAGTTTGGGGGATTAAGTTTGGATCAACACCCACCCCATCAATCAAACCATCATACTCATCAAAAAGCAATCCAATGCTTCTAATTTCCATCTTAGGCTCCAAAGAAATTTAATCTTCATCTTCTAATCACACTAATTTATCTAGATAACTTAGCAATTGCTCACTTCAGAACTAGAAATTGAACAAGATAAAACAGCAAGATCATTACCATGGTGTCCTCGAGTAGCAGCTATATGCAAAGCATCAAAACCAGACCGATTCTTCTTCGAAACACTGTCCTTATCCGAATACTTGAGCAGTTCCTTCACAACATCCAGATGCCCTTTCTCAGCCGCCGTGAACATCGCCGTCTCCCCCAGCTCGTTCACCTCATTCACCACCGACGCCCGAATCTCCGCAACCTCCGCATCGAACTCAGCTCCGCTCAGCGTCCCCACCATCTGCGAATCTATGTCGCTCAGAATCTGCCTCACGGAGGCCAGATCGCCCCGCTGAGCCGCCAGATGCAGCTCCGTATCGTTGTGCCGCCCCGTCACCTGCTTCACGTACTTCTTCTTCCCCGCTTGATCCATCCGCTTCCCGGAGTTGGAAAGCACCAACGCCGGAGCCGAAGACGAAGCCGTCGGGGACGGCGACGGCGATGGCTCCGCCGCCGTAGTCATCGCCAGTCCCTTCTCTACATCTCTCTCACCTACTGCTCAACAAATCACAAAAATCAATTCCACAACACGATTAATCCCAATCCAAAAACCACAGAGCTTAAATCAAATCAAAATTGGAAATTACAGTGTCGGGAAAAGGAGAGTACCTTCTTCGATTGAAGAGGCCATGTTTGCAAACCCTAGGAGTGAAGGATCATTCAGGGATCAACGAAGACAGCAAAAGATTCAATAAAGGAGAGAACAAAAGGCTTGAGAAAAGGAAGACGAAGGTGCAGCGAAGGAACTGTTTTGTGCGTTGTGTACTGTTTGTTGGCTGAGAAAATGATTTTGGATTTTTCTTCCCTCGGAAAATTTTTTCACTAGCTTTCCACGTCACCACACCGTTGAGATCTGATTGGACCAAAAACTGTCAAATCGTGCGCCTAGGGTCTGTCAAATTGTACTTTACATTTTACAAAATAATAATTGATGTCTTCACTTTATCAAAAACAATAATTTACGTATATAATTATGGGGTTTTAAATTTCAATGGTATTGTAAATTAGGTGGGAGCACCGCGAAGATACATTTGGCATTTAATATGATATATTCTCAATAATATTACGATAACATTTTCGGATCAAAACAACGCAAAATATACAATATCATGATAACATTTTCTGACCGAAAAAATGTGAGCATCCAAGTCTAATTGGCATATCGAACATTAATCAAGTATGCAAGTAGTGATCCATAACTCAAACTTAGTAGACAAATAGATAAGCAGAACATACATTAAATACCAAACTGTAATCAACAAATATAGTTTGCATGTGGATGCAAGATTTCTTGGGCCTGATAGATAGGCTGAGAGTTTAGAAGGTAAGAATGGCATGTTACTTTTAAATTTAAGTCTCCATTTGAAAATGCATGGTAGCTTTCAACAACAACGTTTCGGCAAAAATTTGCATCATCATGATATTTCTAACTATCTCCTTGAGATATATCAAGCAATTCATGGAAATCCATTCCTTCAGCTCTAACATTCAGTCATCAAAGGTTGAATATAACATAAAACCTAGCAGAAATTATGATAAAAAAGGGTTAGAATTACACAAATACTAATTTTCCTGGTACAAAAGGATCATAGATTATATACTTTTACCTATATTTATTAACCTCAAAGACATAAGTAGAACTTTAGGATTAAACTGAGAAATCACATTTAAATTTGTACATACCAAACACTGAGTAAAAATAGTTTCAAACAATTGAGCATACATGCATGTTGTTTATATCAACTATAGTGACTTTACAATATGTAGATACTATACATTAAAAAGCATTCTCTATACAAAAGCATATAAAAAGATTCATATTTAAATATTTTCTTAAACACACAAAAACATCATAACCCTGAGAAATAATACGGGCTACATCAAAGGATTCTCCTTGTTTTTATGCTTTTAAACTTGATAGACTCAATGACAAAAGAGCAATACCAGGTATACTACCAAACCTAATAACAAAATTGCTCCATGTTATCATGAAGGAAAGAAAACCGCCAAGAGAAAGAAGTAAGTTTGCAAATCATAATTAATAATATGATAAGTTGATACACAGACTAATAAAAGTACAAATTGAAAAAAAGAGGTAACAAATACAATAACCAAACATTAGGACACTCTAATATCCTTATTTAAGGCAAATTATATAAGCAAATCCAATAGATCAAACTTATTTCTTTTATCCCTAGCTCCAACCCCTTCATTCATTGTTTCAAGAGCCAAGGGAAAAATAATTCCCAACAACATATATAAACAAAATATACGATTATCAACAAAGATATAAAATGATGAGTAGAAGAACCAGAATTCAAGATCGATAAATGTGGATAACATGTAGAGTGAATAAATATATAGATAGAATATCAATAATACCAGGGGATATAAAAATGGAGAAAATGCATAAGAATAAACAATCCATAAACAATAGCCAACCAAAGGAATTGAATTTGAGGAAGCTTGATTAAACATGTAACACTGAAGATAATTAAAGCCCATAAATACAAAGAACTGAACAAAAAATGGATACTTTCCTCCGATATTAGTGGCTTTGCATGCTCTTCCCACTCAGTAGCCCACCTTGCAGAAGACCCCCTTTCAAACACACCGTTTGTCAGTGATTCCAAAGAATCGTAGTCCCATGGAATTCCATTACACAACATCTGCAGGTTCACCACAAACACAAACCAAAGTGAAAATGAATGTATAGTTCTATGAGCAGACAAAAGTGGTATGAAAGGTCGTCAGGTTTTAAGTGGATATGGATCTACTATATCCATGAAATCATTTGGGGAACTAAAAATAGATCCATCTTTATCCCTGCACATAAAAGAAATAGAATATTTGTTTGACCGTAAATTTTATTAAATAAAATTAAGATGGTGAAATAGGACAATTCACGTACAAAGTACAATCTCCCTTGCTGTGCATTGATAAAGCCATTTTTTGACTTGATAATATAATAAGAGAACAAAAACCTCATTAGAATGTTATGAACAAAATCATAAAACAAAGATCAGTAGTTTCAAATGCTCTTAGTTTTCACTAAGTAGAGTATTGCACTTTAATGGCCCAAACTTTCCCATTTAACCAAAATTTAAAGTTGTCATTTATGGTAATTTCTCTAAAGGAATATTATAGTATAGCATAATGGAGGTTGAGTCAGACACCTCTCCCTCCCGTTTAAAGACTTGAAACTATGTATTGAAACTTCAAAGCAATAAATTAAGTGCAGAATACTCAGCCTAACAACTGCTCATTATCCACATTCTGATGGCAAGGGAAGAAAAGCAATATAAATTCACATAACATAGTAATGAATCATCCTTTTCTCAATTTGGGGGGGGAGTGGAATATTACCGGAAATCTGTCACTATTTTTTGGTGATTCTCAGATTTGCATTGTAGAAAGCCTCAATTGTACCAATATCTTCCTAGTAACAATCATACAGGTAAGCTTGTACCTGCAAAAATTAATACCAACATGTTGATTTAAATAATCTCAATCAAACATACATGCATGAGAAAATTTGAATTTAGTGATGGAATTCCCACTAAACCATGATACATGAATTTCTAATACTCCAATTTCAGTTTAATATATGTCATACTATCTTCTTTCTTTCCAAAAGATGAGTAAAACTTGCCAAATCACACTTGAAGTTATACAAAAGTCTGGACAGGATTAAAATTTAAAACACATTGAAGTTTGAACCACTTTATAAATATCCACCTAAAAATCGAAATTTTAGCATACCCACACTAATTGACCAAAATATGTGAGCCAGTAATTTTTTTTATTAAGATCTCAATTCCTATCAATTTTATTGTATTATACTCAACATAAACCATTAACAATCAGCCAGAGAGGAACGAAATTTAAACTACAAAATCAAATGACATGGTAACAGTAGCAACAGTAGCATTAATTTAACAGGTTTATTTATCAATTACGCCATTGGTAATGGAAAAACACCAAAATTCTCAAATACAAGACTCAATTTGTGAAGACCGCCTCAGTAAAAAGATTAATTTATTTAATTTTATTCGATCGGAACGTCGAGGTTGAACTTTGGGTCGGTTTCGGTAACGACGTGGTTGAAATTCGATTTAATTCTTAATTCGTTTTATTTTAAGAGCTTTAAAAAAAAAATCAGGTCTGGACCAGGCCTGGCGCGCATGCCAAGCCCGATCCAACCCGTTCTGGGCTGCTCCTTCAGGTCCGGTTTTGGGCCCAAATTATGGTGTCACTTTATAAGGGTTAAAACCCTAATTTATTGTCAACGCAGCCTCCTTCCCTCTCCTGCTTCGTCTTCTTCGAATCCCCCCCCCCCTCTCTGCCGAAACCCTCGCCGACCCGATCATCCCTCTCCCGTCTTCATCCTCTCCGGCGACCAGTTCCCTCGTCCCCACGCCGGCCCGTCTCCCTTCCTTCTCCGTCCGGCCACCGCCCTCCCACACCCGTAGCCACCGTCCCGGTCCTCCCACCTTCTTCTCCTCCATCCCGACGTCGTCACCACTCCGGCCAGCCACGCACCACCGTCCCCGACCTCCCTGCTCCTCCCTTCTCCTTCGTCTTCCTCACCAACTCCAGCCGCCACCGCTCCCGAGTCCGGCCACCGAGCCCCTCCTCGTCTCCGTCCAGCCACGGCGCCGTCCCCGAGCTCCTCTTGCCTCCCTCGTCCCGAGCCTCCATCGCCGGAACCTCGCCCTTGCCGGCAAGCTCACCAGATCCGGGACGGGACCGAGCCGTCCGGATCTGAGGCCGTATTCAGCCTCCTCAGGCCTCCCAAGCCGCCGCGCCCTCTCCTTCGTCTTCTCCTCCCTTCGCCGGCACGTTCGACAGATCCGGGACAGAGCCACCGGGGCCGTCCGGATCTGAAGCGAGGAAGGTCCCCGTCGTGCACCGCCGCCGTGCACCGCCGCCGTGCACCGCCGTGCACCGCCGTGCACCGCCGTGCACCGCCGTGCACCGCCGTGCACCGCCGTGCACCGCCGTGCACCGCCCAGCCGTCCTTCCCTCCACGTGAGGTTCGTGCCTGGGGGTTTAGTCGCCGGCGACGTCTTCGCCGGCGGCCGGTTTATTGTCGCTCTTTTGTTTTCCGTGTTTTGTTCCCGAGCTTTGGATCTGGGTTTTTGCTTGAAAACGACAAAGTTGTAATGAAATTTCAGTGAAGGAAATAAAACGAGAATTGAAATGAAAATTCGATGTTTGTTTTTCGGACGAAAAATGGTTATTGATCTGGACGGTTTTGAAACATAAAATATTTGGAACTGTTGTGTTGAATCAGAAAAGTAAAGGTTGTAAATTGTAAAAAAAAAAGGAAATTTCAGTTTTAAATAAGAAGGGTTATATTTTGAAAAGTTGAAAAGGTTTCAAACGGATTATTTCCGGTTGGATTTAAGACGTTGTGGACTGTTGAACGAGGGGCGTAAATCGACTAACCTGGACGTTTAAAATCGATTTTAAAAAGGAACAAAAGAGGACCGTTGAATCGGACCTCGGGATTCGTGCATTGGGTCCGTGCCTCGCATGCACCGGTTTCGGTGCTCGGGTACTCAAACCCGATTCGCCGTGACCCCGCTTTTAGCCCGCTCGAGTTTAAAGGACAAGTGTCGGATTTAAATTGGACAAATCGTAATCTTTAACTTAACGGTGGAACCGTTATTAATTATGGCTTTCGTGTTATCTTTAGCGTCCGGCTCCGATCGAAGTGAAGCCCGGAGGTAGCGAGCCAGAACGTCAGCAGCTAGGAAGCGTAGCGGGTGCTCTTCGGTTGAGGTAGGGAAAAGTAGCCGGATCTCGGCCCTGACTAGGGAAAGTTAACAATAGATTTTCATGTGACACCGGGGTGTCGTGGGTTGAGTAGGTTTAATTTAAATACTAGAACAGCATGATACGGGGTTGTAGCGTTTATCAGAAAAGCATGTTACGGGAATTTAGTAATTATGAGAAAAGCATGTGACACTTAGTAGTGTCGTAGGAACAGAGAACTTAGCGATAATTGTTTTACTGGAGGCATATGACCATGCCCGGAGGTTGTTTGTGAAACTAGTGATCTTAGGACTGTTGGAGGCATCGATTATGCCGGAGGTTGTTGTGCGTTAATTGTTGTTGCGTTTAGTGGCCTTGAGAGCCCGTGTTATTTGTTGTTGCGTTTGGGTGGCCTTGAGAGCCCGTGTTTTTTGTTGTTGAGTTTGGGTGGCCTTGAGAGCCCGTGTTATTTATTGTTGAGTTGGGTGGCCATGAGAGCCCGTGTATTTTAATGTGGTGTCTTGAGTGGCAGTGAGTGCCGTGGGGTTGTTGAACCCGAGTCTTGACCGTTGGTGTGTCTTGAGTGGCAGTGAGTGCCCGTGGGGTTGTTGAGCCCGGGTCTTGACTATTGAGGAGTCTTGAGTGGCCTTGAGTGCCTGTGTGATTGAACTTGCCTGTGATTGTGCGTGTGATTGTGGTTACCTGGGGTGGTGAGTTCTAAAGGTCGACAGCCTGATCCGACTTAGTGTCGAGGAATTGCGAGCTTTAAAGGTCGACAGCCTGATCCGACTTAGTGTCGAGGAATTGCAAGTTTTAAAGGTCGACAGCCTGATCCGACTTAGTGTCGAGGAATTGCGAGTTTGAAAGGTCGACAGCCTGATCCGACTTCGTGTCGAGGAATTGCGATAGGTCGAACCCTGACCTGATTGAGACTGGTTACTGAGCAGCTGGTGTGCGATCCTTTGTGATCTTGTTTGGTGTTGTGTCGTTTCGTTCGAGTCCTTGAGGAGGTCGTCGATAGTTGTGTCGGGTCTACACTGTTTTTACCGAGTGTTGAGTCTGTTGAGGAAAGTAATGGGTTGTGGGTCAGTTGAGTACTTGAGTTGGGGACTGTAGTCTCGGTGTTGGGTTTGGTTTTAGTGTTACTGGCTTTATCTACTGATTATGCCTTAGTCAGTCTGTTATCCGTGGTGGTGAGCGAACGCTCACCCCTAGCTGCTTTTCCTACAGGTACTGTTCGTGGGACGGACTATGTGAGCTCTCGAAGCTTGTGGAGCTAGGAGCGGAGTCCGGGTCTTGTCTTTTGAGTCTAGTGACGGATACCTTGTACTTTTGTCCACTTGTTGGGACGTGTTTTAAACTGTATTTATTAATTTGTTGAACAAATGGTACTTTTAAAGTGTTTAATGAAAACAGGTTTTCAAGCGTTTCTATGTTTTAAAATGTTCGCGTCCCTAGTTCGGTATACTGAAATTGGGGCGTGACACAATTCCTTTTCCTTCCCCGCATTCCAAGACCAATCAAATAAACCACAAATAACTAAATATTTCAAAGCAAACTTACAAATTAGATAACTGAATATTTTGAAGCACACTTACAAATTATTAAGCACTGAGTTAAAAAGGAATAACATAACATTCTTATGAAAGAGAACCATCAAAGGTAACATACCAATACTAAATATGCCATCAATTCCCGTTAAAACGACTAAATAAGTTACCCAATATCATCATGTGTAAGTTTGCTATTGACTTACCAGATAAAGAACAAATGTACTGCAACATGACCAGCTCCAAAAGATTGAAATGCCTTCATTCTGGTCACAAATCAACGAACACAAGAGACTGTCTGGAAAACACCATGGTAAATTACATTCCAAGATTAGAGCAAACGACAACCAACCGCAAAATTGCAAGATCATTGCACGATTAAAGTGAATACAAAACACACAATGGAAGCGAAGGTGAAAATGAACAAAACATAAAATAGATTAAATTCAACGCATATTGGAGATCAATGCATGATTAAAATGATCCAACATATTAAAGCAAAATTAAAACGCCCAACCGCTTGCCAATTGTTAACACTCTTCGTCAAAAATCCACCATCTCCATTGCAATAATTTGTCCCTTAGCTCACCCAAAACAAACTCACTTCCATGAAATAGAATAAAAGACTTTTCACAACTAAGTTCCAGTAAAAAATTATAACCCTGGGGTAAAAAGGTTACAAAAAAATGGAGCCTTTTTATTGATTATAGGTACATATAATTAGAGAAAATCAAAAGAAAAGGAAGATGATATACACATGCAGCCGAGAAAATCCTGACAAATCCCATCTCCTTCTACATCTTTGCCAGTTCAACCTGTCATGATCAAATCTGAAATTCAATGATCAAAACTGTAAACAAAACGAACCCTTTATGCAGAACACCCAAACGAAGAAACAACCAGCTAAATTACTCATTCTATATATAACCAAATATTGTCACCAACACATCACAGGTTTTAACGAAGATCTCAACAAAATTATCACACCATCCATTCCCAAAGAAATTATAGTGTGTAGATTAAAAACATGTTGGCTGAAAATTTTAAAAGTTCTTTCTTTGACAGTTTATGAAGATTAGACAGATGCAATGAGAAAAAGATAAATTCAGGACCTTCCCAAATCCAATAGCAACAAATCTCACTCCGTTTATATGCACGACATGAGTCATCGACCCAACAAAATTCATAAAATTAAACCAAACGAACACAATGGGGAGGTCTAAGAAATCGCAGAAAAGACTGAAAATCAAATTCGAAAATCTGGAAATCCAAAAGGATAATCGAACTGATTGACAAACCAAAGTAGAGCATAGCACATAATTACCCATTATCATATCTGGGACAATCCATCAAGAAAAAAACTTGCAATGGAAACAAAACTGGAGTACTCAATAAACCTTAAATCCGAAAAATCAACATATTGAGTCCTGGCCGGAGAGGTGCAGTACGAATGAGAGGCTCCCAACAGATTTGGCGTCGAAGGAACGGGAGGAGCCGAGAAGAGCTTAGCGCCGACCAGAGAAGAGGGCACGGAAAGAACCAATAAGGGCTCACACACTCCATAATCAAAATAACGAAATCGATTCAGCAAAATCGAATTCGAATTGGGTGAAGAGTTTTTTTTGATTTCAAACACCAATTTCTGGCTGTAAGTGCGGGAAGAAGAAGAATTTTGGAGAGTCACATGCGAGAGAGCAAGTGAGGCGCGTTAGGCTGCGAGTGGAAGCTATGAAAGCAGCGCGTGGTATACAGTGTTATTTTCCTTTAATATATAATATAGATTAAAGGAGAAATAAACAAAAATATTTAGGTTTGACCAGATAAATGTTTTAAATACTTAAATGAAACAAAAATGTATCTAAAGCTTTTAAAAGGCTATTAATTTGGTTAAAAATGAATAAAATACGACTTTGATAACGGGATCAATTGTTTGAATTCTCTCGTTTTTCAAACAATAAAATCACCATTTTATGTTGAAATTACAATAAGGAGACAATTTAATAAAACTTTTTTATTCATGAATGCTTAGCGTCCTTTTCAACTCTTTCTTACTTGAATATTAATTAATATAAGTGAAAGTGGTCAGTGCCCTCCTTTTCATAATATGATGACTATTGTTTTTCGTATGTATCGAAGACACTTAACCTTTTCTTATTTAAATATTAACTAATATAAGTAGAAATGGTTGGTGTCCTGTCTCGTTTATAACGATGGCTTATGCATCTGAGGTCATTGCCTCTTTCTTATATGAATATTAGTTAATATAAATGAAAGTGGTTGGTATCCTATTTTGTTTATGATGATGGGTCAGGGACAATCCTTTATATTTCATAGGTATCGAATGTCCTTAACTATTTTTTATTTGAATACCTGTTAATATGAGTGGAAGTAGTTGGTGTCATGTCTTGTTTATGACGATAGGTTGGGGCCAACTCCTATATTTTTCGTGTATGGATGTCGAAATTTGACTTAACAGTTGACACTGATAATAAATCCGTCAGATGTCTTGCTTATCAACACGGGATCCTTTCTCTTCTCGTTTATATGAGAGTGACGATCCCTCCGTTTTTGAGTTCAAATACATGCTTATTTTGTGCAACTCGGATCCCTTTTTGAACAAAAAAATGTACATAGAAAAGATGATTTAATGATATGCTTCTACAACCAGAGCACTGCTTCCCTCCGGAATTGAAGTTACAGACACTGTTCATTGCTGAATGTAAGGAGAAACTTTGTTCTTTTTGAAAGCTCTAAATTAGTTTATTTGAAACCCCTCCAAACACAACACATATTGCACTATTGAATGGTCCATAGAGAACCCAAACATTTCAAATACAAGGGTTTTAAGAGCACCCAGTAGGGGTCGATTAGGACAGATTTAACGTCAGACTTAGCATCGAAGTCGGATTCAACGATCGTTTCCGACTAAAATGAACGTATGACCGAAGAAGAATCCAGCGTTTCCGACTAAAATGAACATATAACCGAAAGAAGAAACCGAAGAAAACGTCAACTGATTTGTGGTTACAAGAAAAGAGAATCAACAACAGATAAGGCATATTTGCACAGGTACTTCCCTTTATAAATTTGATAACTTGAATTAGTAGGAGCCTCTTAATGAAAAGAAACTCCTCCAAAAATAGGCGTATGCCGCTATAAGCAACGCAGACACGGTATTCTTTAGTAAAAGGCGAAAGAATAGTTCGCTATGTCTGCATTGCACGGCTGCGTGATTAAACAATAGCAAGCAAGACCTCATATATAGGTGGCTGAGAAGTGGCTACTTCTATTCGTAGCCGATGTGGGACCTTTTCGAGCCTCTTAATCTAGCAAAAGGCCTGTCTAAATCTAGGACCCTTCCATGGCTGAACTTTTAAACTTCAAAGGAATCAAGGAGCCAATTCAGAAGCCTGTAATTCCTTAGTACGATCTTTGTTCATGCGGGCCAATTGACGGATAAAATACCGAAGGCACGATTTCCTCGAGTTCTGTTCTTAATTTGTCACAGGATTGAAGCCATTGTTTCTCTCTGGTATTGAAGCTGCAAGCATTGTTTTTACTGTTGTTTTTTCACTTCCTTGAAGTCAGAAGTTAGAATCTCAGTGGATAATTTTGTTTGAGAGTAAATGTAAGTGATGGTTAGGTTAAGGACGGATTAGACTAGAATAAGATTCCTACATTTTTTGTGATAAAAAAACATTATTCATTATTCAATGTAAGGAAAACAATCGTTTTGTTCTTTTTCAAAACGTCAAAATTAGTTTTCCTGAGCCCGTCAATAAATCCTCCTATTCTTCAGTAAAAATTAGAATTGTGTTGAATAGTTCACACATTTTCAATGTGAGACTCACACCTCAACACCCCCTCACATGTAGGACTTGACATCTGCATATGGATCGGAGACTACAGAGTGGAGGTGACAAACGGGTCGTGGGTCGAACCAGCTCTGATACCATAATAAAGCTCAATTCGACCCAAAAGCTCGAACTGATAGGTGGAAATATCAAGAGGTCAATTTATTCACACTTTTGATGAGTGACTCACACTTCAACATTGTTTGAGCTTTCTCTTTCCGCTTGAGGTCGGTACGTTCCAATTGCTGGTCAGATCTGTTGTTTTATTTATCAGCAAATTTAAAATTAAAACCTCTCATCAGGTAAAAGAGAAGCACAAAATGGTCTATAGCTACAGACCTGAAGGTGAAACCAATGAGCAAGAAACATACTCGGGTAGTAGCATGGCAACTTGACCTCATGACAATCCTAACCAGGAGAAACAATGAAATGGTCTAAACAAACTTGTGAAACCAACAACCACAAACAGCAACCCAACATGAGCGCAAACAAGATAAACAAGATCCACTAGCTAGATTTTACAAACTTAAAGAACATAAATAAAAAACAGTAAGAGAGGTATACTACCCTAATTTTCCAAATATGAAACTCATAACGATAAATGAAAAAGTCTATAATACCTAGATTTTTCAACCATTAAGAACTAAGAACACGACGACCCAAGCTACATCAGGCCCAAAGATAAACCAGATCATCGACAACATCTAATATCAGCTCGAATGAAGACAATAGAGCTCGAACTGAATCCTCCTAAATCTAATCCATTGTTATCTAACCCCTCCAAACTTGCTCATCCCTACTATTCTGGCCTTACTTGATACGGATAGTGTCATCATCTCCGGTGTTCGAACAACACTAGATCCATAGGTTTCGAGGGATGTCTCAGGAATCGGAACTTATTTTGTCAAGATGACTATATGGACTCTCGTCGGGATGAGGACATGGTCCCATTTGGACAAAATCGCGGAAGTCAATCATAGGAAAGGCCTCCCATATCAACCTATCAGTGTACATTCATACCAATTCTGTATTATGTCCATTTTCTTTTAACTATGTATCATACGGTCTCTGTGCAACTCCAAACCAGCTTTCATTTTTTACACTAACAGTTAAATAGTTTTATTTACATCATTAAATCAAACAAGAAGTCCAGTGTCTCCTCCGGTTCGGTTAGGAGTTCGATCAGACTCGTGGCGTTACGATTACTGGACAGGTCTTGGTTGGATCGTTGGAGAGGTTCATCCCTTTCCTGCTCATTTCGTTTCTTGTCCTTAGCTTTCCGCTTACCTTTTTTCTAGATTCAGTTCGATTCCTTGTTTCCCCGTCTCTTGGTTGACGGGGGCTCGTCGGTTATGGTGTTGGCCCCGACGGGTGGTTTTGGTCTTTCGATCTTTTTGGAAGTCGTTTGGATTTAGTTCTAGGGTTTAAGTGTACCGGTGACCTCTGTCGATCGGTTTATCTCTGTCGTTTCAGCAGTGTTGACTGCCGGCGTGTCGGCGACCTTATTACTCGCTGAGTTTTGGCTCCCGATGAGATAGATTACTTTAGTCTTGATTCGTTCTATGTTTGGTTTTCACTATCCGGAGCTTCTTTGTTTTGGTGTTGTTCTTATTGTTCATCGGGTTGTTGAGGTGGTTCATTGAGGATCCTGTTAGAATGGATCGTTCTATCATTGTACTTCACCCCCTGCTCTTTACTTCAAAGAACATGTTTTATATAATGTTTTGATGATAAAAAAAAAGGATACCACCATTACTATACATAATTTTGAATCATCCACAGAAAAACTTAAACTCAAATTAGTGGGAGGCTCCCAAGTAAAGGAAGCTCCTCCAAAAATAGGCGTATACCGCTATAAACAACGCAAACACGGTATTCTTTAGTAAAAGGCGAAAGAATAGTTCGCTATGTCTGCATTGCACGGCTGCGTAATTAAGCACATCCAAGTCGGACCTATTATATAGGTGCGAGACCAATAGCTACTTCTGTTCGCAGCCGATGTGGGACATAATAATTTGCTTTAGAGCATGTACAACGGGTCGGCCCTGCGTGAGGCCCTGGCCCTGAGGCCCTTGTGCTGACTGGACAAAAATCAGGGAGTGGGAGTGCAGAAAAGTGGGTGTTCTACAACAGAAAGGACCTCTGAGGCCCTGGGAGTGCAGAACAGTGCTGACTGGATTATTATTTGATATTTTCCGGTTTTATTTAATTCGTTATCAGAAACCGTTTAAAATATTTATAATTTAAACAATTTTGGAAATAAATAATTAATGACAATAAATAATTCATAAATAAATTTAACACGAATAAAAATTAACTTTTTAATAATGGCAAAGAAATAAATAAAATATGTGTATGGAATAATATGGTCAACTATGTAATATTCATAGTAGTTGCTATAACGAAAAATCTTTGAATCGGACCGGATATAAATACACACAAAAATGATAATATGGTCAAATATATATTACATAAATATGTTATTTTATTTGAAATATCATCCAACACTAAATTATATAATATACAATCTATTAAAAAGAATATTTGATTTTAAATTGTATTATGCATTTCACTCCAAAATTAAAAGTATATCATATAAATTATACTAACACATATTAACAAAAACTCATCTAGCTCAATGGTAGAACCACGTGGCATTTAACCTTGAGGTTGGGGGTTCAAATCCCACAATTAACAAAAAAAATTGTTTAAAAAAAAAATCGCGCGTTGCCAGGTGTCGGCCCGGAATTGGGCCAGCGTGGGCCAAGGGGCGAGGAGCCCGTCTGCAAGCCCGGCCAGCAGATGAGGAGCGAGGGGCGAGGCCCGAGGAGCGAGCCCGTTGTTTCAGGGCCGTGGACCGCACGAAAACTGACCCACAGCAGAACGGGCCGCGGCCCGCGGACCGTGCGCAGGCGGGCCGGGGTGCGAGGGCCGGCCCGTTGTACATGCTCTTACTTCTCCACCTCCAATGCTCGGTCCCTGCCACCAACAGTACCAAATGGGTTTCGTCCTCCATGCAAATCCTGGACCTTTCTATGGTTGAAGCCACTGTTGACTTCAGAACTTTTGTGTCAGCTACGTTTTGATATTTTGAGAATGACCAATTTCTACGCGGGTCATAGCTAATCATGTTGTGACACGTGTCCTGGTCCTCCCAGTAGTGGATCAGGACTTGGGTCCACTTCTGGGAGGACCTAAGGCTTTTTGATATCGTGCTAGCGATTCGTTTTTCAAGACTCTGCCCCATCATGTCAGAACTGTCCATCGCTACTATTCTGGCCTTACCTAACACAGGTGGTGTCATCGTTATCGGTTATGGGACACTAGATCCAGCTCCGATCACCGCATGTAGCTCGGTTTCAGGGATGTGTATAATATAGTCCAGAATGATGACGCTTTTTAAGGGTTAATTACCTTTAGTACCCCTTTTCTATTGTTAACACTCTTTTAGTACCCTGATGTATTGGTAATGTTCTGGACAAAATTTTGGACAAGTTTATGCCATTTTGATGATTGGGACCAATTCATAAGGGGTATTAAATGATTTGTGACCAATTCATAAAGGGTATTAAATGACCGTTATTAAACGTTATAAAACGCAGGAGTACAAAAAGTATGTTTCCAATAAAAAAGAGTACAAAAGGTAATTAACTTTTTTTAATTACCCGCTCATGTTAAACATTAGGGTATTTTTAATTGCAATTGTTGCTTTCATTTGAACTTTATTTGTTTAATTTGTGATTTCTCTTCCTAGAACCCTTTGTTTTTCAAAAAATGCATTATTATTATTTTTGAATAAAAACATATATGAGTCACTCGTATATTTTGTCAAACAAAAATCGAACATCCATAATTATTACGGTACGAAAAAAGAATCATCCGTCGCATTCTGCATATTGAATCTATTATCATCGTCCTCTATAACATCGAGTCATAACCACAACCAACGACCTATTCATGTGACATTAGATACATTGAAAGCTAAAGCCAAGCTGATGGTCCCTTTCACAACAGGGAAAAGTAGGAGAAAAATCAATGTGTTGGATTCAGCAAACTGTACATAGTACCTGCAAATCAAAGGTTTCTAGGTGGCCTCAGTAAATTGATGTCTACTGATCAACAGCTGGTCCAGTACACATCTCATCAATTCAAAAGTTATTACTTCCAATAGAGAAGGCATATCCATGTTCTAGGACAAAACTTTAAGGCACAATGTGACTAAATGATCAATGTAACCAAATATGAAAGTTATACCATCTGAAATTCGATGAATCCGAACGAGTGATCAACATAAATATAAACGAGGCGGGTAGGTGACATGTTGCCTAAAATGTCTAGGCCTAAAACTTCTGGTTGTGAGGTCAGTGATCATAAAAAGCAATCGAAATTATGAAAAACGTACGATAACTTTATCGCCACATAAAGATGATTTGAGAGACATAAAGATCAGTATTGGCATATTCATCTCACTCAAACGTATCTTTAAGGGATGTTTGCTATAGTGTCTTTGTATCCCAAAATGATAGGCTCTTTTATAACAACTAACTTCCTCAATTTCGATAGAGAGTTTAGTAAAAAAAAATGAATTCATACTATTTTTACTCAATCTTTTAAGGGTAAACTACAAATGCGTACCCTGAAGTTGTCACGTTTAACCGATGATTATCCAAAACTTTAAAGTTAACTGATGCATACCATGAAGTTACGAGTTGTAACTCAAAACCCCTTCTGTCAGCCAAAATGACGAAAATACCCTCAGTGATTTTTTAAAATAATTTTTAAAATATAAATGAAGTGATTTTTTAAATAAAAATGAAGTCATTTAATAAGTAAATATATATATATACAACAAAAGTAATTTTTAAATATTTTTTAACATAATTATTGAAGTGTAGTTGAGGGTATTTTCGTCATTTTAGCTGACGGAGGGGTTTTGAGTTACACCTCGTAACTTTAGGGTATGCATCAGTTAACTTTAAACTTCAGGGTATTCATCGGTTAAACGTGCATACTTAAGGGTATGCATTTGTAGTTTACCCATCTTTTAAATCATTGTTATTTTTATCTGTAATGCATATAATGAAAAGAACCTCTCACACTGAAGAAGAGGAGTTACAACATAAGTCCAACTACGAACTTCAAAAATCAAACCAAAGAAAAGACGCAGTTTTCAGAACTACATAACAACCACCACCACAACAATACTATTGAGGGAATACATCCCAAAAAGATACAACATCATACTTACAAACACCAGATACAAGAAAAAACACCCAACTTTCTGACACCCATTAAAACTAAAACTTAAAAACAAAAGCCTTAAACCGGATTTCTCTACCATGAAACGGTTAGAAAGAAAAACAAACAATGGTCTAGACTAGGATTTCAATACCATGAAGCACAATTTGAAAAAGACTCAATTGCTCAAAAACTACACCAGAGAAGTCAGTACCTAGAACCTAATATAAAAAAAACCATCTCCCAGCTCATTATGGTTGCAATCCCCTGAAGCGGTCGGCTTCAAAAAAGACAATGAAAGCCTAAACCCTCACCGGTGGCCAACACCATAAAATCGGTGAGCCCGTGCCAACTGTACGTAGACGGGATGAAGAGAAGCCCAAACCAAAAAAGTAGAAAGGAAAAAATGGGTGAGAGAATGTATCATACAACGGCAGAGGAGAGATACATGTCCTCTGACCTTCCCACCCAAACGCGTCAGCCTTCAACAAGCTCTCAAAGAACCAACTTCAGCCAGCACCGTGAGATAAACCAAAGGAGAAGTCCAGATGCCAGAAACAAGATCCGGACCAATTGATGCGGGGAGGGCCCTCGAGCAGAAGAAGAACTAGAATAGTAGATATGACCTCGAAAGGCCAGATCTACAAGCGGGGCCACCAATCACGAGCCGAAAGACAACCTCCATACCAGCAAAAGCAGACCAAAAACACAACGATCCTTGTCTTAATTAATCGACGAGGAAGCGTGTCCCACGACTGAAATTGGAGAGCTACGCCAGAGACATAGGCTACCAGTCACGTAGGTGACGCCGCGAAACCATCATTGTGCCATCGAACCCCGATTTACAACGATCTCCACCTGAGAAGGAGGCAAAATGTGTCCCACAACCAGTTCAGGGGTGAGGTGTCACGCCCCAAATCCGGTTCTTGCCCGGACTCGAGGCATGACTAGAAGTAAATGATTAAAAGGGCAATCACTCAACAACAAGTTCCTGAAAAGCTCCAATATGACACTCAAATCCACGAAATTCGGTTTAAAACATAAATAACCCTCCAGGGGTGTAATAATAATCCTCCACAAGGTTTGTTCCAAACAGAAATAAAAATAACAGCGAAGTCTCTACAAACACCCACACCAAGAAGCTCCCGAGCCTCTACTCCTCAATCAAGCCTGTAAACACAACAATAAACTCGTAGGGGTGAGCTTGCGCTTAGTAGGGAAAAATACCTAACAAGGTGGACGTTAAACTCAATATATTCATCAACAAGTCAGCAAGATAATTCTTAACAATCACGGGCAATAGGTAATCCATGCAATGCCGTGGCACATGAAGTCACCACCCTCCGATCCACATATGATGTGTCCTCTCGGATTTTCCCTCAAATCCAGAGGAGACGCATATCATTGAGGCGACCGGAAACAACCCTTCGGGGCGCTTATCATCGGGATTCTCAGAAACGTCTCCAAAGGATTTTATGTCATCGGGAACCAAGGTATTACTCCCATCGGAAGCATACACTTGGGAAATTCAATAATAATCAGATAATAATTGAATAACGCACTCAAACCGAAACACGAAGCAATCCAATCCCAACAACCACCAATTCAATGTCACACATAGCTCACACATCACCGTTCACCACAACACACAACACACGAATCACATAATCACAACACACGAATCACACAATCACGACTTACCGTTCACTTACCAGTCTCGACCCATCGGGGCATCGATCACCTGATTGCACCGCACGGTACAACCAGTCATACTCGATGCTCCAAGCAACCATTTAAGGAAAACAAGCAATCATTGAAATACGTTCAACAGTCAAGTCCGAGTTTAATCAACCAAACATGTAAACCGTCAATCGAGCATTCTAACATGTAATTCAACTAGTTCCGTTAGACTCTTTAGCCTATCCACTAAACAACCAAACAACCAAGCATGTGATCCTACCACGCAACTAATCCGAGGGCTTTGCCAAGACCACTCTACCAGTCAAACAATTCTCAAGTATTGAAAGCGAGTTACACTAGTGATTGTCATCCTAATCATTCACCACTAGACATTTCCGGTTATTAGAAATTGAAAGACGATTATTCTAGTTATTCGCATCCTATAGGCATTTCTAGGACCTTTCCGATTTTATTAGCCTAACATGCACACTAAGCATTTAAACGAGAGGTTAGGACTTTCCCTACCTCGAGGTCTTCCTCTCAACACTCTGATGATAAGCCCAGTGGTCGCCACTCCGTTCTTCACACGGGTCCCGGCGTGATTTTTGCTCTTCTAGCTCGGGTCCAAGCCCTTGATCTCGGGCGAAGTGCCGTCTAGGTTTGACAAAGAAAATTCCAATCAAACAAATGATAAAAAGTCCAAAGGTCCTCTGATTTAACCAAGAATTTCCCGTTCAAAGTCTCACCTTGAGTTCGTTAAACCGGATAATTAAATTTGATTTTAAAACGGTTTCCTTAACAGTCCGATTGACCCAGATCCGAACCCGAACCCGGTCCAGACCCGGTCCTGAAGTCCAACGGGGCCCAAGGCCCGAGTTCACAATGGGCCAAGGCCCGTCTTCTGGTCTGCCTGACCCGATCTTTCCCTCAGGCCCAAGGCCTTCTCGGCCCAGCTCTCTTCTGGCCCAATACCAAAGTCTGGCCCAAACCTTGGTCCCGAGTCGTCTCTAGGCTGGAACCAGCTCCGGCAGCGCCGGCGATCTCCGGCCACCGTCTGTGGTGCTGTAGAGGCTCGAACAGGGAGGAGAAGGGCGGAGATGAACGTCAGGTTCTCGGCGACGGCTCAGGCATGACCCAAGACCCGACCTCGTCTCAGATCTGACGAGTTCGAGGTCGCCGGCGAGGGTTCCGACCGAACTCGTTTGAATCGATCTCGGAGATGGACGATTTCAGGCGCGGTGAGGTCCAAGAAGAAGGAAGAGACGACGAGGAATGGCTCGGTCCTATGGCTTCTCATCACCGGCGTCGAGGCACGTCCGGAAACTCGAACCCAGAGAGGAGGCTCCGGTGTTGGCTCAGTTTCAGGCACTGCTCGGTTGGCGAACGGAGAAGAAGAAGCAGAAGGAGGGATGTCGGGGAAGGACGCCGACGATGTCCCGTCTGGTTCACGAGGGTGCTAGCTTAGGTGAGAACGGGGGAGATCTGAGCGAAGCGAGGGGAAGGTTCGAGAGGGAGGAGCGACTGACCTCGGGAGTCGTGCGCAAGAATGAGAGACGAAGAGGCTCTGCTTCGGTTTTGAGCCAGGGTTTCGCGAAGGCTGGGCCTGCTTCGCGTTGGGCCGACGCGCGCGCGAGTTAGGCTGTGGCATGGTTTGGCCCAAGTCAGTTTCTGAGCTGACCCAAGTTAAAACCCTTTCCCCCCACCCCCCCCCCCCCCCCCCCCCCCTTTTTTTTATTCACAACTTCCAATTGTTGCAAAAACACACCTCCTTGTTTCGATTTTCCAAAGAGTTACCCTTTTGAAAGAGTGGGGTATTACATGAGGCCTATAAAGAAGGGGGAGTAGATGTCAATCGAGGCTGAAGAAGAAGGTAGAAGGATGGAGAAAGGGGCTAGGTCACCACCGACAACGACCAAAACCGAAGAACCTGGCATCGCCGACGATGAATCGAGGAGGCGGCTAGAATTACACGAAGGGGCGAGACTTTTTTAGAGAGAAAGATCGCCAGTGTTCCACTTAGAATGTTGTAGTTACAACCACATTTAAATCATTGTTATTATCTTTCTATATGTGTTATAAATCAAATAAGATTTAAAAATATATAAATATAAAAATAACATGTTATTATCTTTTCTGAAACTTGTACGAAACAAAGAAAAAAACTCATATTATATTAATAGCTTGTTTTCTTACCTATGAGAGTGTTCATATAAGATTTACCAATAACAAAGAACTAAAAAATGATCACATCCCATAATATTTATTGTGAATAGATATTCAATTTTCACTCCAAATAGCACAACTTAACTTTTGTCATCCTTGGAAATCCAATTTCTCAAAGCACTGATTAAAAAAAAAACAGACACAAACCAAAGATCAAAGGAAACACAACTAGAAACAATATCTTATGTGAACCTTACACACTTTGAACAACAAAAGTCCCAAGACACAAAACCAAAGATCAAGACCAAGACACCATAGATTTCAAATCCTCAACCCTAAAGAAGCTCAAATACTCATCATTGATCCAACTATACCTCTCCATGAAAGGGTTGGCTAGGGTTTCTGGTGGGTAGCTTGCGATGCAATCTTCCCACACATTACCATCTCCCAAATCCTTCATCACTTCCCACACACAATTATTGCACTTGAAACCTGCTCCCAAGCTAATCATCAGGATCTTGTCACCTTTCTTCAACCTCTTCTTTGCTTCCATGTACCCTAAAACATACCAAAGCCCACCAGCTGAAGTGTTCCCAAACCTATACAATGCCATTCTTGCTGGCTCAAGGTCATGCTCACTCAGCCCTAGGCTCTTCCCAACCCCATCGATCACAGCCCTCCCACCAGGGTGTATGCAGAAATGTTGCACGCCGCTCTTCAGGTTCAATACTCCCGCTTTCCTGCCTTTTGGATCTTTTCCAGCACTGAGCGCAGAGATGGTATAACGAATCAGCTCGCTGTAAGGCACGATCTTGGGCACCAGGAGTCTCAGGTTCAGGGTCAGGGCCTGGGCCGCGGCTTTGGTGAGGAACTTGGAGAGGTGGAAGCCGCGGTGCCCTAGCTCATCTTCAACTTGTATGCAACATTTGTAGGACTCATCGTCCGAGCCATGGTGGGTTCTCACGAGATGGTTGAGCTTGAGCATGGCTCGTCCCTTCAAAACCCTATTATTGGTGAAGAGCATAGCGCACCCACCTGACCTGAAGAGACAATTCGAGAGCACCATTGACTTTTCCTTACCACAATACCAATTCGGCCCCATTGACTCGGTGCTCACCACGACGGCCATCGAGTTCTCGTAGGTCTTGAAAACCTGTCGCACCAAGTCAACGGCCAGGAGGCTCGCGCTGCACCCCATCCCGGAGAGGTTGAACGTCTTCACGTCGCTCCTCATCTTGTACCGGTTGACTATCCGGGAAGTCAACGACGGCGCCGGGGAGAACAGCGACACGTTGACCACGAGGACGTTGACCTCGGAGGGGGAGACGCGTGTCCTCGCGAAGAGCTTGTCTAGGGTTTCGAAGCACACCTCGTCCATTTCCTCGACCGCGTCGTCCAGGTAAGCACACTCCTCGCGTCCCGACAAGATGTTCTTCGGACAATAAGTTCGTTCGCCTATGCCGGAGTTGACCATGGTCTGCAACAGAAACCTGTACTCGTCGAGTCCTAGGTTTTTGTTGCGTGTAATGATGGTCGCGCATGAACCGGTGTCGAGCCGCCGGTCCTCGCCGGCCTTGTAGCACTCGTAGTCGAGCATGTAGCAATGTTGGTGTCTCTTCTTTAGGGCTGAGTTGAGGAAGAAGGAGATGAAGTAGAATATTGGGAGCAAGAACAAAGCCATGAGAAGATCCATGGAGATTTGAGAGATGGGGCTATACACACTAGAGTGCAATTAGTTGTGTTTTGTGGTCGTTTTTATAAGATTTTGTTGTACGAAAATAGAGTTAAAACTATGCCAAGGATTTGAATAGTGCTTAACCATCTATGTACTATACATATATGGTGAGATATAGATATCAACGCTTATTAACGTACTTGTTATCCTCGTGGATGAATTTAGGGAAAACTCTGTTTCCTAATTTTTACAAACGTTTCATTATCAGATCCTAACTCATGCCAACGTTTGGTCTCAATTCCTAGCATAATAGGTTTGGAATTTCTCAGAAAATATAAAAAGTCGTTCAAACTCACGATTCCGTCAACTCATCGAGCATTGGGTTCGGTTGCTTGAGAACGAGGATAAGTTCAACGTCGAGGAAGGCACCATGGGTAATGTACACCAACAACGACAGCGCTTGTATGAGTTGACGGAATCGTGAGTTTGGACGATTTTTTATAGTTTCTGAGAATTCCAAACCTATTAGTTAGGAATTGAGACCAAACTTTGGCATGGGTTAGGATCTGATAATGAAACGTTTGTAAAGATTAGGAAACAGAGTTTTCCCATGAATTTACAAAATAGCCTATATTTATTTAGTGTCAAAGTCCGATCTGTACGAAAAGCTCAAACTTATAAATAGAGACATCACTATGTTAATATACTTATGTTCTTTTAGGCCCAAACCAGTTCACACTCTTTTTACATGGCACAATCGGAGATCGAGAAAAGGTTCCTTAGTATAATCTCAAACCAGCTTTTGTGTCGAAACGCATTCCAACCCAAAAACTCAAGTTCATAAATAGAAACATCAATATGTTTATCAAATAATCGATACATCCACGCATTTATGATATTGAACACGTTATAATATCCATCAGCTAACCTCTTTTTTGTGAAATTATGTTTTAAGTTAATAAACATATCCGGTCGGGTGGGTGTGTCTTGATTGGCGCCCGATCCCTTTATTATGGGTGAAACCGAAAATTCATTAAAGAAAATGTTAGTTTGCACAAAATATCCTTAAATATTTGTAAAGAGTTCACCAGTTTAAAATTATTTTGTAAATCGTAATCACTAACGATCAGATATTATATAACCTCAACCGCGACATTATTGTTCATTGCAAGAAAAAATCAGATCAACACTAATCACATGGCCATCTCATCCTGACCCGCTTGTGTAGTTGTATTGACGATGTTACCTTCACGAGATGTAAATGAACGTATCTACCAACAATTTAAGCCAATTAAAATATTCATTATGGCCTTTCTTTATGGGTGAAGTTAATGTATGGAATTGAGGAAGTTGGTGGGTCCTTGGTGTAGGGGCAACAACACAGTACGAGGAGGAGGATTCACATGTCCGGAAGGTACTGATAGTTTATGATTGCAAAATATTAGAGCAATTATACTGTGTGAACCACAATGTGAACAATCATTTACGACTCACGAGATTATGGTATGTAGTTTGCGAATTGCATGTTGTGATGTATGTGAGATGATCGAAATGACTTTATATGAGTGAGAATACTTAAAATGGACGAGATATAGTTTCTACGGCAGTCGAAATACTGATTCTCTAACTAAGAATCCGGTGATTATAAAGGAGAATTTAGGGGGTGGTTCCCTATTCCATCTGTGTTTGGTGTCATATCTTCTTAACTCATTCTTATCTCGACTTTGTTGTGTCACAACAGTCTGACAAGGAGGATGTTAAGGAAAGGAGGAGATTAGAGATCAACAAAGGACTGACTCATGTCGATCCGGGTGCGTCTCCTCAGTGACACCCCGAGATTCTCAAAGCAAATCATGATGATCCGCGAGGCATTCCAACATGCCTCGTTGTTTTGTCATGTCGGTTGACCTCAATATTTGTATCCATATCTGTGGAGTGCGGGTTGCTGAGGAAATAGGTTCTTGAGTCATTGAGTCATGGGACGAGACGTCCCAACGGGGATCCAAGACCCATTGTATAAGGGCAGGAAGGTCATCCTAGTTCGATGGCCATAAGACCTCATTGGAGACATCATGTTGTAATCCACAATGGTACTTGTTTATTGACCCGGCTCCTCGATCCAGATCATGTGGTTCCAATGTCGGTTGCCCTAGGATTGTTCTCGGAATATACACATTCATTGCAACCCTAAGTCGCATCCGGATTTTGCATCCTTTCACGAGTTGTTGAGATCGATGTTCAAATGGATAATTGAAAGCTAGGTCGGGGAGAACCTGTTCATAGTGGTGGATCGTCGTCCACGGGGAGAGGTTGTCCTCATGACGCCATGTTTCCTTCACGGGTTGTGGCCTTGGTCCCAAGACCCCTTCCCACTGCTTGGTGGCTTGGCCAGCATCAACTATGGGTGTTGGTGTCGGCGTCCTAATGTAGTTCTGCGGTGTACCATTCACTGTCGATCTCTTCTTCATCGTTCCATAGAGAGTTGTCCTCGTCAGTGTCTTCGTCGGCCTCCAACGGATAGCCGGTTCATCCATAGGTTTAATGGTTCGAGTAAACTTACTCGGTGGTAGACGACGAGAGTCCACCATGTTAGGAAGCTCCTGAAGCTGGTTGCACATCATTTCATGGGAAAATTTAAAGAGATAGTTGGTATTATGTGTGGATTCCTCCCTCGAAAGTATTCAGGGTCCCCATCGGGCCGGCGGCTTACCATGGGACGGCGAGATGGCAGGCGAGGTGCAGTCGGTGTCGTATGTAGTACCTGTTGTGGCTTCATCGTTGATGGTAGTGGGCAGGAGTAATCGAAGAAGGGCAAAACGGAGGCGATAATGTTGAACACAAAGGGTTTTACTAGAATTTGAGAGAGAAACCCTATGTCTCAGATAAAAACATGCGTAACTAATTTTTATTATATGTACAAATACAAATTTACTTATTCATTAATAGAATTGAAATATAGAAAAAAATATTAGGTAATTAATTATAATTATAGAATATTATGAATTAATTAAATAATTAAAAAGTATTATAAATTAATTACAAAATTAAGTAACTAATAATAACCGGATAAAGAAGGGTATTTTTTTTTCTCCATACTCTCTGCTAAGGTTTCCTGAAGAACTACTTTAGCCTCACCATCTCGTCATTATGCCGACACCGCCCTTTCCTACGATGATCTTTTCTAGTTCCCGACCTTATCCTTCTCGATCTATCTCTGCGCATCTCTTGCGTTGGAGCCCACTAGGTTACCACCGAGAGAGGCTCATTCCTTCACTTTCGTGTGCATCACTCTAGTTGCGATCCGGTTTTGCATGTCTCTACTGCCACATGATCTCCTACCAACCTGCCTATCATCGCATTTTTGGGCCCGCGACTAGAAGGACCTCGAGGAGGCCATCGTGAAGGCTCGCCGGTAGTAGGGTATCCCTCCCCCGATATATACAAGAGTCATCCCATGGTGGCCAACCCTCAGTACCCCCGTGATGCATAAACCCTGGCCACAGATGATGGTCGAGGGACCTTACCCCTCCGCAATGGGTGATGGGTGATCTGGTACGCCGACAACCCTTGAACTAAGGCCCTTGGCCATTCATGGACACGTCGATACCGTTTGGGGCAAGGAGATCGACCATAATTATGGGAGCCAGAGTACCTCGTTGTGCCCAACCCGATAAACTAACCCTTCGGTCAAGCTATCACCACCATGGCTATATGGCTAGGGCACCCCGCGATGTCATCTCTTCTACTTGTGGGCGGTTGACAGAACCACATGATGAGGAGCCCCACATCAGGGGTTGTATGTTCGAAGTAACGTGCATTCCCACGGGCATTCAGTGGTTCCCTACGGCTAAGAAAGGCACCTTGGGAGTCCCATTAGAGACATTGCATCTCGGATCCTCCTCGGGGTTGGGACCGACGTTGCAGCATGGGACATGGGCCATAGAGGGCCTATGGGCCATAGTCAGACTGGGAGTCGAGGTTCCAACATGGTCCTCCATCTTACCACGATCTTCGATGTTAGCTATTCGGTCTATAAGACGTTGACGGTAGAGTAACCCCCCACACACACACACCAGGACTGGATGGGAGTTTGGCCCAAAATGGAATTTTGAGAGGACTATAAAGTAGCCTCGTCATGCTCCATGTGCATGTTGAGTATCCAAGGGGTGCTGCGGAGGAGACACACTTTGTCCTACTAAGATCTATTAGACACCGATACTAAGTCTCTTTCTTTTTCTATGAACGACCTCGCCTACTTGGCATCATCCTCACCTCCCCCAAGGGTCTTCATCGAGGGACTAACGTGTTCTTTAGCTAAATCAGACCACCCGAATTGAGCCGGGAAAAGTGTTTGATGAGATAATGCACACTCGCACGAGAATAGGGACCCACTCACTAGTTTGATATATGGATTAGCCGGACAATTTAGGTACAAGATAAACATTTCCGACCTGTCTGGAACGTATCTATTTAATCGCAAGTTGTTTCTATAAGACTTCCATTTTTTGCGCGGGGGAGAGGGTGTTTCGAGAAAAAATGACACAATATGTTTGGAAAGCTTATACACAATTATATGCAAGTACATAAAAAATATTCACTCCAAAATAGTATCCGGAAAAGATTACAACTTACCTTTTGTCACACCTGGAGGTCCAAATTCTCAAACCATTGATAAAAAAAACAGACACAAACTCAGGATGAAAAAAACGCAACCAGAAACAGTATTATAGGTTAACCTTACATGCTTTGGACAACAAATTCCCAAGACACAAACCAAAGATCAAGAACAAACCAACATAGATTTCACATCCTCAATCCTAAAGAAGCTCATACACTCATCATTGATCCAACTATGCCTATCCATGAAATGGTTGGCTAGGGTTTTTGGTGGGTAGCTTGTGATGCAATCTTCCCACACATTACCATCTCCCAAATCCTTCATCACTTCCCACACACAATTATTGCACTTGAAACCTGCTCCAAAGCTAATCATCAAGATCTTATCACCTTTCTTGAGCCTCTTCTTTGCTTCCAAGTACCCTAGAACATACCAAAGCCCACCAGCTGAAGTGTTCCCAAACCTATTCAATGTCATTCTTGTTGGCTCAAGATCATGCTCACTTAGCCCTAGTCTCTCCCCAACCCTATCTATCACAGCCCTCCCACCAGGATGTATGCAGAAATGCTGCACGCCGCTCTTTAGGTTCAATACTCCTCCCGCTTTCTCCCCTTCCAAACCATTGTCTCCAGTACCGATCATCATTGAGATGGTATAACGAATCAGCTCACTGTAAGGAACGATCTTGGGCACCAGGACCCTCAGGTTTAGGGTTAGGGCTTGGGCCGCGGCTTTGGTGATGAGCCTGGAAAGGCGAAAGCCGCGGTGCCCAAGCTCATCTTCCATTTGTATGCAACATTTGTAGGACTCATCATCCGAGCCATGGTGGACTCTCACAAGATGGTTGACCTTGAGCATGGCTTGT
Organism: Erodium maritimum; assembly: GCA_963921825.1. Classification (NCBI taxonomy): domain Eukaryota; kingdom Viridiplantae; phylum Streptophyta; class Magnoliopsida; order Geraniales; family Geraniaceae; genus Erodium; species Erodium maritimum. The sequence continues at coordinate 58,574,379 of OY997596.1, read as the reverse complement.
CTCTTCATAGCCATACGGTTGGTGAAGAGCATCGAGCACCCACCTGACCTGAAGAGGCAATTCGAGAGCATCATTGACTTTTCCTTACCACGATACCAATTAGGGCCTATTGACTCGGAGCTCACCACAACGGCTAGTGAGTTCTCGTACGTTTCGAAAAGTCGTCGAACCAAGTCAACGGCTAGGATGCTCGCACTGCACCCCATCCCGGAGAGGTTGAACGTCTTCACGTCGCTCCTCATCTTGTACCGGTTGACTATCCGTGAAGTCAACGACGGCGCCGGAGAGAACAATGCCACGTTGACCACGAGGACGTTGACCTCGGAGGGGGAGACCCCTGTCCTTGAGAAGAGCTTGTCTAGGGTTTCGAAGCATACCTCGTCCATTTCCTCCAGCGCGTCGTCGTGGGAAGCACGCGCTTCGCGTCCCGACAAGATGCTTTTCGGACAGTAAGTGCGTTCACCTATGCCTGAGTTCACCTATGCCTGAGTTCACCATGGTCTGTACCATGAACCTTAGTTCGTCGAGTCCTAGGTTGTTGTTGCGTGTCATGAAGCTCGTGCATGACCGGGCGTTGACCCTCCGGTCCTCGCCGGCCTTGTAGCACTCGTAGTCCAGCATGTAGCAGTGTTGGTGTCTCTTCTTCAGAGCTGAGTTGAGAAGGAAGGAGATGAAATAGATTAGAGGAAGCAAGAACAAAGCCATGAGAAGATCCATGGATTCGAAATAGAGGCACGAAAATAGAGATTGTATGAAATGGAAAAGGGGGAGTTTTATTCATTAACCAACGTCATTGCAGTCTTTATATAGATTAAGAGTTACAAATAGTGAGTTTCAGATTATAGTACGGGACCACGTGTGAGACAGGTGTGCAAGTACTATGGACTCGTAGAAACAAACTATTTTGCATCATAGATAATAAAAAATACACAAATAAACACAAAACAGCAACAAATTAAAAAATATCTTGTACCAATTATTCTGAAACCTAAAATTTGCGTAGTGGGGCGTTTCAGTAGTGTCGGCCCATCGTCTTGAGTTGCAGGGATCTTCAGAGATTCCCCTTTATGTGATCAATTGCAGATGTGATATGTACCAGATCATGTATGCTCTGCAAGATCATGTGTCACCGATGCTTCTAACCGAATCATATTACTCTGACCTCCAGAGATCATCAATGGACCGATTCCCAATTATACTAGTCAAAGTAGCCGCCCATACACTCCATAAAAGAGAAGAAAGGTGAGAGACGGTAAGAAGAGGTGTCAATAAAAGAGAGCCACCACGGATGACAACAACGGCTAGGATTTCTTTGATGTTTCTCCATTCAAGAGAGAGCTTTTTTTTTGCAAAAAAATAGAGTTAGAACGATACCAAGGAACTATATGTACTAACATAAATTAAGGACTATTTACGGTCATTAGATCAAGCATAATGGATAGTGCATTTTTGTAAGCATTAACATTATTTTTTAGCGTGAAAAAGTAACCAATTTGATTAAGGCATAATTTCATCTCAATACTCTAAATCTTTTATATATTATTTAGGGGTTATTTACGATTTGGTATCCAAAAGTTTCGTCCACGAACGATATGGTACCATTATGTTTCAAATAACCAATTTGGTACCCAAATGATTTGTGCACGGACGGAAGTAGCATTTTCCGTTAGAAAACTAACGGAATATTCCTCTAAATTAGACATGTGCAGTTAAGTGGGTTGTAAAATGACGATTTTACCCTTTCTTATTTTAAGCTTATAAATGTGATAGACAAAATTACCATTATACCCTTAGTTATAATACAATATATAATTAAATTAAATAATTTAAAAAATAAAAAATCAAAATAAAATAAATAAATATAAAAAATCAAAATTTTAAAATTAAATATATAAATATAAAAAATTAAAATAATAAAAATAAAAGAACAAAAACTTTAAAAACTAAAAAAAATTTAAAAAATAAAATTTAAATTTTTATAAAAAATTAATTCTATAAAATAAAATAATTTATTTTTAAAAATAAAATAAAATAATTTATTTTAAAAAAACACTTATTAAAAAATAAGTTTAAATATAAAGTCAAAAGTTAATATAAGGGTAAAACAGTCTTTTAACATTAAAGTCAAAAGTCAACTAAAATAGTAAAGGGTAAAATGGTCTTTTGGCTTTGGTCTGTTAGTTTTTTAACCCATTAACCCAAATCATCGTGGACGAAACGTTTGGGTACCAAATTGAAAAAAAATTTCATAAGGGTACCATATCGTTCGTGGACGAAACATTTGGGTACCAAATCATAAATAACCCATTATTTAGAGTACCCTAAATCTTTTTTGTGTCACCTCAGTACCCTAAATTTTTGTTCATTTTACCCGTTTTAGTACTCACCGTTAACTTTACCTTAAGTTTGGTTGTTAGTGAAGAGTATTATAGTCATTTAACCCGTTTTTGATAAAAAAAAAATCATATGGAAGTTAACAGTGGGTACTAAAATAGGATTAATGAAAGTTTAGGGTACTAAGGTGACAAAAAAAATGTTTAGGGTACTCTAAATGAGCTAATGAAAGTTTACGGTACTGAGTTGACACAAAAAAGATTTAGGATACACTAAATGAAATATGAAAGATTTATGGTACTATGCTGGAATTACCGTTTTTATTAATGACACTAAGCAAAGGTCCACGATTACATTGAAAGTGGAAAAAAAATTAAAACGAGGAAATATTTTGGCCTTTGTTTGATCGGCGTCATCATTCAAAGCAGCCTACTAGAACTTCGATCATTAAAGTCAGCCTCCCAAGTTCGTAGGGGATTACTACACCATTCATACCAAACCAACCCAATCTATGAGTCGGGATAAATCAGGTGGACATTGGGAAGCAGATCTCTCAGGTTGCTCACAACAGTTTCCGCTCAAGTTGTGTACAAATTCAAGCTGCTCAACTAGCTCATGCAGCTAAAGCTTTTGATGATCCGAATTTTACCTCGGAAGGTGAAGAGTGGACTATTGATGGGTGATCCTGTGTTCCATTTTGTTTTTGTTCGGGTTTGTTCCCACAACTCCTGATGAGACCTCCCCTGTAATGGTTGCCTTTGGTTAGATCCTGCTTGGATCTAATATTTTCTTAATAAAATATTTCGAGCTTATCCAAAAAAAACACCGTTATATAATTAACCTGTTCGACTAATCTAGGTAAACATGTATAGGTAGGTTTCCTATTCAGCCTGTGAGATGCGTAGAGTATCCAAAAGAGTTCTCCTAGTTCAACTCAGACGAACCTGCTTTGTTTGGAAGACATGTGCAGGGGATCCTTGGGTGGAGCTGAGGAGAGTATCAGACCGTCAAGGAGGTATTTGGGAGAAGGAGGAGGAGCATGAGGGTCTAACAGTTGCCGATCCCCAAGGGATGGGTACATCTCTTGTTTCCATAAAAGGCCTAGCAAGGATGCAGAGCATGCCTCGCCTTGTGGCCTCCCTGGACTTCTTCCCTCTCTTCCAGACGCTTGTTGGTCCAAACCATATCGTTGGATACCGAATTTTTTTTAACATGCCTCGGTGGTTCCTTATGCCGGTACTTACCTCTGCCTCATCTACTAGAGAGAGGGGTATGGGTCCATGATTCCCAAAAGATGACTCTTGGCAATTAGGGGATGGAAGGGGTGCTTCTTGTGGGCCCCGACTAGCCCTCGTTCCACTAGGGAGGTACTTCGGGTTACTTAGGATACGCTTGAAGTTGAACTAGAGTCGGATATGGAGGAGGAGGTCCCACTTGCAGATGTGTCAACGTTGCCCGGCTGGGTGAGATGCATTTTAGATCGAAGCGGTTATCATAAACTCATGTTGTTGAACCGACCTCCATTTTCCCTGATCGGGTGGAAGCTTTTGGCACTCCCAATGTAGCCTTGGCAGCTTGGGTTCCCTAGGGGGTCGTACCCTCTTGAGTTTTGAGTGGTCACGTCCCTAGGGATAATCGTGATCCACTGCTCAACCAATAAATAGAGAGCATGTTCAACCACCAATGAGGGTCCTTCGTCCGAGGAAGGCGTCAATAGAGAGGCCATGCCAGTTGGCCATTTCCCTAGCCACATTTAGGTTGATCCCGATCGGAGTCTCCATAGGTGCCCAGTGTTGGTAACAGGTGCCCCTACACATTGTTTCTCGGGATTGCATGCCGTTTGAGTAGGCATGAAACATTGGATCATCGATAGCAAGTATAGCCAGCAACCTAAAGCGTAGTGGTGGATCGTGGGAAAACCCCTAAATCAGAAAGGAGACATTCCATATAAATTATAATTATACAAAACTTTAAATTTATTTTTATTATTAAAATTATCCTTAAAAACATAGAATGTTAGATCAACTAAATATAAGAGCATGTGCATCGTGCCCACCATGCATGCGGACCAGACTCGCGAATCGCGAGTTCGTGGTTCTTGGTTTGCGATTCGCACGATGTGGCGTGCATGATTCGCGAACCACGAACCACAAATTCACGATTTACGAGTCGTGGTCTGACTCGCAAACCAAAATTGTGGTTCGCTGAGTCAGAGTACGTGGTTCGTTGGTGACCAATGACCACGCGACACGTGGCCCAACTGAAGAAAAAAAAATTGGCTATATTTTTAAATCAAAATAAATACAATTTAAAATACAAAAAACATTTTTTCTCCGCCTATAAATACTCATCACCTCATTCATCAAACCACCAACATTTCTATCAAAATTATTTCTAATTTTCCTCTCCAATTTTGCATATTTATTTCGAACACAAATGTCCGACGACGACGACGAGTGAGATGATTTAATAAATTTGATGTATTAAAATCGTTGTAGTTTGATGTACTATTTCAGGGAGTAATGAAATTTCAAGTTTAATTATCCATTTTAGTTAATTAATTTTATTTATGAATTAGTTTTGCATTTTAGTCCATTTTAGTTAATCAATTTTTTTTAAATCTGAATTTAATAAAATCAGTAAAAGCATAATAAGTTATCCAGTCAACATCCACTTAACACTTCTGCAAACCATGATCCACATACATGATCTCTTTGATGTGGTCATCTCTCAATTTCAAGGGTTCACATCACAAATCATCTTAATCATCACATAAATCACAAATCCTGATCTCTTATAAGTGATCCCCTTTATATACATATTCTAATAGTACGTAATAATTCCAATTCATAGTAACAAAATACTTTTTATTAGATAATATGAGGTGAAATCGGCTATAAACCACTCTTAACCTAAAAGCTAAAGAACCAATCCTAGCCACACACATCTAAAATCCAATATTCACCGTGATGCCACATCATCACCCCAATTTCACCCAAACTCACGCAACTTTCATCCTTTCTCACACAAGCAAAGACATAATTGTAAAAGCATGGTGCCATGTGGACAAATGTCCATTTTTTTCTTCACCAATTCACTAATTTAATATTTCCCGATTCGTTTGAACTCCAATTAGCTTCAAACTTGCGCCAATATTTTTATTTTTTTCAAGGGCTTTAAATCAAGATCAATCATGAATATATTTTGAAGCACGAAAATAAAAAGTTATATCGGGGTGATAAAAATAATGTTGAGTGTTGATAAATCTTCACTAATAAATATTTTATATCGGAGCTATCAAACTAATGCTAAATGTTGATAAAAACATGTACTAAGGTGATAAAAACCATGTTCAATTTTGATAATAAGTGTGATAAACTAGAGTTTAGCATTGATAAAAAAACATGTGATGGAGTGATAAAAACATATGTAATTTAATGGTAAACATAATGTTTAGTGTTGATAAAACTAGTGTTCATAAAAACACGTGATGAGGTGATAAAAATCATGTTCGGTTTTGGAAAGTGAGGTGATAAAACTAGTGTAAAGTGTTGATAAAACCAATGTAAAGTATTGATAAAAATTACCCAGATATAATTTTTTTTAAATCAGCCCCGAAATAATTCTTTTTTTCGTGCTTTAAAAAAACATGTGATGGGGTGATAAAACACACGTAATTTAATGTTAAACCTAGTGTTTGGTGTTGATAAAACTAGTGTTCATAAAAAGCACGTGATGATCATGTGATAAAATCATGATCAGTTTTGGAAAATGAGGTGATAAACCCAGTGTAAAGTGTTGATAAAACCAGTGTAAAAGTGTTGATAAAAGCATAGCAAAGTGTTGATAAAAATTACCCATGTATAATTTTTTTTTGAAATCAGCCCCGAAAACAAAAATCCGTGCTTAAAAATATATTCATGAGTGATCTTGATAGAAAGCCCTTGAAAAAACAAAACTAATGGCGCAAGTTTAAAGCCAATCGGAGTTCAAACGAAGCGGAAAAAATTAAATTAGTGAATTGGTAAAAAAAAGTAATTTGATAGTTTTACTAAAAAACCCTTCTCACTTACTAAAAAGTGCTGTTTTTTTTTTTGCAGTCAACAACTCAATTGTATCTCATCCTTTTATTTTTAAAATAGATGGCTTAGATCGATTCTCTAGTTTATAGGTTAAGACATGGTTGTATTTGATTTCTCATGTAGATAATATATATTCAAACTAGACCATTATATGAAAGAACTATCAATTAAAAAACTTTTTTTTTAATTCAAACTAAGGACCATTAGAAATTATTAGATCCAACAACCCTACCTTACCAAACCCTACCCATCCTACCTTACCCTCGTTTATTGTCAAAAGATATTAATCTTTCTGACACGATCCTTCCTATCCATCTAATTATATTTTTCTGATTTTTTTTATTAGTAGTTTTCTAGATTTAAAATTCAACAGCTACGTAGTGAAGCCGAAAGACAAAGGTCAAACTCTCATTATAACAATTAGATTTAAAATTCAACAGCTACAAATGGTTGATGAGGAACCTTAGGAGTTATCGCTGTTGGTGATGAATGGTTTGTCATTTCCGTCGCTACTAAAGATGGAGAATACATTATCGAATACTAATGAAAATTGTTGACTTTTTATGATAAATGATAAAAAGAGTGCATTTCCGAAAAGAAGTTAAACACAAAAAACTACCGTATATAAATAAACCGTTCAAAAGTATGTCGTTGACGTTTCCTCTACATTTAAATTACAAAATGTCGAGGCCAAAAAAAGATTAGTTTATTCTTTTGCCATGGAAAAAAAAATCATCTCTTATAAAGATACATACATTTGAACAAAACAAACAAAAATCTCTAGTAGTCTTCAATTAATTTTGCAGCATTTTTTATCATCTAATCCATCTCATCTCACCGTGGCAAACATCCCGGCAAATACGCCGAAGAATCCGGGGAAGCACTCCCGGAACTGGACCCACCATGGAACAAATCCGACAAGTAATTCTCCAAATCATCAGGCACAAACCTCACCAAACCCTCCTCGTCAAGCAACAAATCCAAATAAGTCTCATAAAACCCTCGGTACACCGGTACGAGGTTCTTCGCTACGCACACCTTAACCTCGTCCCTGAGCTTCCCGTCGGGAATGACCCACGATGTCTGTTTCCTATACGCTTCTCCGAACGCTCCGTTGAAGTCTAAAAGACACTTCCTGGCCTCCGTTGAAGTCAACGCCGTTGACTTCTCCGCCGGCAAGGCCGACAGGACCTTATTCCAAGCCATGACTTGGTAGCTCGACGCGTACTGCACCACCTTCTTCGCGTGTCCGAAGACCCACTCGTCTCCGAGGATGTTCCTCAGCTTGGTCGTGTGGACCCTGTTGACTATGAACTGAAGGTTGTTGGCGAGGAAAAGGTACGACAGCGGCGCGTCGTTGTACGCGCCGCTTTTGCTGTCGATCTTGCAGAGTAGGATGAGTATGAGCCGGGCTATATGGGCCGATAGGGTTGCTGTTGGGCCTGACTCGGCCCATGGGCTTTCCAGGGTCAGCTGCAATGGCCCGGATGGTGGGTGGGTAACGATGATGTCGGAGAGGACAACCTCGTACTCTGCTAACGAGGACACGTGGTTCATCACCGAATACGTCAGCGGGTGGACCCTACCGTTGGAGACTACTGTTTTCGACGAGTCTTTCCTGATCGTGGTCTCGTAGTCCGATAAAATCGTCTGAACAGCGACGCCAATCTCGTGGATCGACGCGAGGGCTTGTGATCGGACGGCTGAGGTTGATTTGAAGATGGAGTCGATCTCTGGCCAGAGATCGGATACGGCCTCGTGCAGCTCCAGTAACGTGAAGACTCGATCGTGTGACTGTGATTGCTTACGCTTTGCAATGAGTTCTGGGAATCGGAACAGATTCGTTGCTCCTTCTCTGATTATCTCGAGGAAGCAAGGATCTTTTGTTTCATCCGACGATGCGAAGACGTGATCGCAGAGGATTTTTTCCTTGCTGAAGATCGTTGTTACGGCGATTTTGATCGCGCCGAGCCAGTTTTTGATCAGACGGTGGAGAGGCTGTGGTTTCATTTTGTGGAGATAGGAAGATCTGTACCGTTCGATCCCGAGCCTGTAGAGTCCTTCATCGACTACTGATTTTCTGAGCACTGTGTATAGCTTCACGCACTCTCTTCTGTATCCGCACCTGATCATGCAATCGGCGATCAGCTTGAGATCGGCCATGGCGGTTTCGGATACTTGATTCGGCTTCTTCACTGACCCAATCTTGTTCTCATTGTCAAGATCGAATGTGGAAGGACCTGAGACAAAGAATGAATCAGGAATATAATTCAAATTATTTTTAGTAGAGATCGTACTATATGCGAATAACTAACGGATAAACAGTTCAAAATTATTTCGTAACGAAAAATATACTCTGACACTTAGTAACAACATCTCCTTTCATCCATTTTAAGGTTAGATTTAAGGTTAAAGTTGGTTTTAGGATTGTAACATTATAGATAGTTTGAATTTTGCAAAAAATGGATAAAATAAGAGATGTTATGACTAAGTGTTAGTTCAGGATATGTTTTCGTTACGAAATAATTTTAAGATATTTATCCGTTAAACGCGTATAGTACGGAGTATGTAAACGTAATTTACCCTTTCAACAATAATCATAAAATATGATAAAAATTACGCTCACAAAAGAACTAGATTATCATCTCATTTTATACGTGATTTCTTAAATTCAATCTATAACAAGTCGTAAATCAAATTATTGAAAAGTGTTATAAAAATTTGATACGATCATCCAACTTTTTAAAGTGAAAAAGACGAAACATATAATAGATTTTCAAGTACTATTTATTAATATGATTATGATTTAACCGATAAGATTTCAAATAAAAAATAATTTAAAAACTTAATGATTTTATTATTATTAAAAAAATGATGTGTTAGAACATAAAACTATAATTATTCTGGGTTCTGACCTGAGAGCGAATTTGTGGACAAGATATGGTAGAACTCTTTCTCGAGCCTCTTCATGGAGGTTTGCATGAGCTTCTGGGCACGTGCGAGCTTGTGATTGGCTGAGGTTTGGGAGACCAGAGAGTGCATGACGTGTCTCAGGTCGTTGATGGTTCGGAGAAACTCCTCGGCCTCGTCTGTGTTATGTCGGAAGAGAGAAGTGACAACGTTGTTGTCCGAAGATGAGTTGGGATCCCATTTGGTAACGATGAATTGAGCTTTTTTGATGGTCTCATCCACCGTTGAGTCGGATAATGTCCGAGAGATCGACGGTGGAGGAGATAAGAGGGGTTTTCTCTGCACGAGTGCTTCTCTGTTAGGAGTGATCTCCACCATTGTTGGCATTGTGAGTTGGAGAATTGATGTAACTTTTTTTATCTCTCTCTGGTTCTATGTGATGAGTTTGTTATGGGATTGATTTGATTATGGGGGTTTTATAGAGGATGAAGAAGGTGGTGGGTTTGTGTTTTAGATGGAATGGAATCGTTTGACTGAGTCGGGTTGGTGTGAAAGTCTCCTTCTGGACTTGATCTCCTCCTAAAAGTCAATCAATAGAGCATTCTTGGTGGAGGTGATTTTGTCGGGATGAATCGTGATTTTTACGTGTTTCGTTTGAGCGAAACAATGGGTGAAATCGAAGGGGAGGGGTGATTTGGGTGAGAAAGGTTTTGTTTATGTGAAACGATCAAAGATCGGATGAAAGCCCTTTTAAGTGTTCGGTCAACTAGGCGTTCAGGTTAGAAAAACTAACTAGTTGATTAAAGAAACTATATTTAATTAAAAACACTGTTATAAAATCAGGGCATTGCTCATTCTTTAATTTAACAGGACCGTAACAAATTACTCTCCATTCTGTTTTTGCACCCAATAGCTTTGAACAACCAAAAAGAATTATAAAATACATACCAATGTATGTGAAATTAGGAAGAAGTATCATGAAGGTGATTTTGTCTAGATGAATCGTGATTTTTACGTGTTTCATTTAAACGAAACAACGGGTGAAATCGAAGGGGAGGAGTGATTTGGGTGAGACGGGTTTTGTTTTGTGAAACGATCAAAGATCGAATGAAAGCCCAACAATTTTAAGTGTTCGGTCTATAAGACGTCCACGTTAGAAAAACGGCTAGTTGATATTAAAGAATCTACTTTTCGGTAAAACCGCAACTACAAAATCCTATAAAATGGAATTAATGAAAGTTTAGGGTACTGAGGTGACATATAAAAGATTTAGTAGATTCGAAATAAATTAATGAAAATTTAGGATAACGAGGTGACCAAAAAAAATTTAAGATACTTTAAATATGAAAGATTTAAAATACTGCGAGGAATTATCCTTTCTTCAATTTCACACTATTAATAGGACCGCTCCGCATTACTCTCCATTCCATTTTTGCACCCAATAGCTTTGAACAACCGAAAAGAATTATGAAATACACACCAATGTATGTGAAATTGGGAAGAAGTATCATGAATCACCCGACAACCTTAAATGTGCTGATTTTTTTTATCAGCAAAGGCATCTTAAATTTGATGTTGCTCTTTGAAGTAAAGAACAAGGAGCGGATGAAATACAAACTATTGAGCATTCCAATAAAGGAACCTCCACCAAGAATAACATAAGGATGTCACCGACACCTCGAACCACCAGAACAGATACCAGAAGAAGGTCAAACGACAGGCCTGAAAATAAAACCCACAAACTACAACAAACACGAGCGCTGGCGTGACATCTCAGCCTCAAGACAATCCCAACAAATGGAGAAACAAAGTAAAAGGTCTAAGTACCCAAATATTCCAATCATTAAGCCCCAAAACATATAAGGTCTAAAAACCGGATTTTTCAATCATGAAGCTCAAACAAAACATAATACACCAAAAACCACTGTCTGAGTGTGACGAACACTAACAAGTCGCCAGCCAACATTGCAATGATTAAGACAGATCTAGGAGACGAAGTCCACCAGAACACACTAAAACCTAAATCGAATTTGAAGGAACTCAACCAACAGGCACAATTGCCTAAACCAGTCGCCGACGAACAACACCGTAAATAGACGAACCCTTACCCCGAAGAGTAAGAAAACCGATGAGAACCATACAGAGACAGTAAAGAACATCATGGGGAACTACAACACAAAAGCAAAAGGAATGGAGAAAAAGTATCCTCACCTGAAAAAGGAGCAATACCGGAAGAATGCACCGCATCGCTGAAGCCAACACATAGCTAAGAACAAAGAGACACTGCTCGATAAGTTCCTCATCAATCAACGATCAGGGAGATTGAGAAACACGTCCCACGTAGGATCAAACCGAGAATCCGAAGTCACACAAGAAATAGAGAGACAAGAGCCGAAGAAACAAATCCCCAACTGAGAGAGGACCAAACCCGCTACAATCGCAACCTAAGAGATTGAGAAAGTAGTCCCACGACAGATCAGAAACCTCGCTGCTAGTAGAGTCAAACGAGCAACGACTCCACCACCGAACAAAGCGGGCGAGACCGGAAAGCCTGCCACCAAACAGAGATCGGGAGGCAGAAACCAAGAGGTCCCCGGAAGGCGAAGCACCAGAAGCAGCTAGAGAAGCTCGGCAACGATCCACACCCAATATGATGTAGAAGCGTGTCCCACTACCTTAGCTGGAACTAGACACCTCCAATGACCCGAGAGAACCTCCACCGTTGAGATTGCTCCATCAAAACCGCGAGAAACAGAGCAGACGACGAATCTCGCACTCAGCCCTCTGATACCTAATTCCGGTAACCACCGAAAAAAGGCCTAAAAAAGGGGAGGACCGATATTCGTACCGAGTACGAGCTAAGCACTCCAAGCCTGTAGCTTCGAATCAACACTTCCGAGGAACCGATACTGGAAAGTGTGTTGAGCGTTCTGATACCTATACTGGTAACTCCTCGCCAACGACAACGAGGACCCGAAGGAGAAGGCTTGTAATGATACCGAGCATGATCCAATCCGGACTCAGACAAAAGAGACACCAAAGCCAGCATGCAGAGCAACGGTCAACTCCGACAGGAATTTCCCCAAACACCACATTATAACGATGTTAGGAGAATCCATTCTCCGTCTAGCCAGATGGCAGGACGACAAGGCGAACAACGACTCTACACACCAGTGAGAAGCACTAACACACGAGCTGCAAACGATCGTCGGTGGGTCCCAACCAACAAAACCCGAACACAATAGAGGGCCAGAACCGATCCGATCCCAATCTGCACCAGACTTGCCCAGACCAATACTGATCCGCTCTAACCCGAATCAAACGTGACCCTACCGGCGAGCACCAGCCACCAGATGGACCGATGGGCAGCAGATTCGGCAACAACGACCCCCAAACCAGAGACCACACGAACAGAATCTCTTGCAGAGAACCAAAGCAACGGACGAGGAGGAAGTGGTCCCGTCCCGACGAACGGAAGAAAGCCGAGACACGACAAGACCTCGACGCCTCCCCTCTCACCTAGCCGGACCACTCACACACCCCAATCGGACAAAGAGCTCGTAGAAATGAACATCATCATCATCAGTGATCCCCGGCAACAGAGCACAACACCACAACATGACCCAACTTCGACGGTGTACAACGACAAAATTTTGTCGTCGATTTAAAATGACGAATCACATGCTTCTTCGCGTTATGTCACTACACCAGAAAGTTTCATTCCCGACTCAATTAAATGAGTGGGTCGGTAATGAAACTTTCATTCCCGACTCAATTTAATTGGATAGAGCACGACAATTACTTTTGCTAAGTTCCTGATGCCCCTCGCTATGTCCGGGCTTTTCCCTCCCAAAAATACCTGGTAGTTATTCGATTTTTTAATTCGCAACAAATTTCATCGATGAATACTCAAAAATGTGAAAATGCATGCCTTTTGATGTCTTAAGAAATGATATCAGGAAGCCATCCACGCATTTGATCACAGTTACCAACGAAAATGAAACGAAGATGTTTGGTGTCAAAAACTATGTATGTAGTAAAGTTATAATTTTTTTTAAAAAATATATTGTAATTTCCTTTAAAATTCAAGATTTTATTGGTTATAATTTAAATTTCTCTAGTTTTCGAGAAGAAATATAGGAGGAAACCGATACGTGATAAGTTTGGCAAGCTTATATAAGCGAGTCGACACACACGTATGTGAAGAATGCGTCAGCAGAGTTGACTTTTGATGCTATCCACTTGGGTTGGTTATTATTAAGCATTTTGTGAACATTCTTTGTGTTTGTCTGAGACTTACGCGGCTACGACGGTCCACGCCGTAAATTTTTGAACAGCAATATATGCATCCAAGTATGTGTCTCATCTCATGTAATGAATCTAATGACTTTGACCTTTTTTGTTTTAATAATATATCTAAGTTTTGTATCATAATAATAATAATATATGAAAGACCCAAATTTATTCATGGTTGTAAATCGTAGATTAGTTAGAGAAAATAAACATAGCTCTCAACAACGGGCTCCCGTTTTCTCTCGCATCTTGAGAGCTCTTTCCTAACCCTAGTCGTCTTAACTATGTTGTTCTCTCTTGTCCTCACCGTCGATGTGTCTTCTGCCGTAGTTTCTCCGGTCGTTAGTGTCGTTGTCCCAACCGGTGATGCCCCTCTGCTATCGTCATGTCCCTTGCAGACCGTTTCCGGTGCTGGGAATAGGAGTCGTCGATGGAGAAAAGTCAAACCCTCGGTTCTGGTTTTGTCTTCCTCTACGCTGTTGCTGTCGGTCCTCCCACTCCCTGGCCTGGGAGCATCGGTGGGAGTGGCCTCTTTCTCCATGGGAGCAATTGCTCCATCCCCGACCGAGAAGCCGAGACGGGGGCGGCCCTTACGACGTCCCCCAGTTACGTCCTTCTCACGCAACGTCCTCCTCGGCTTTCCCCCTCCAAATCATATTCCTCTTTCTCCCTAGAGCATGAGTGCCAATCTCTAGATTGAGATCTATCACTGCGATACTCGCTTAGATCTGAGTGTCTCCTCTATGTCTCTGAGCATCTTCGATGTGTCTTAGAGCGTCGCACCATCATAGGCTCTTGTGACGGCAACACTACATCAGAAGAAACAGAGCCATGTCAAAGCGTGTGAGGCACATACTATCGCCCTAGATCCACATATAAAACATCAAAAATTGTAAAAACTCCGAAGATTGTAAAAATATTAGGCGTGTCGCGTAAGTATGGCATATGGTATCCGGAGATCAATCAAGAAATAATCGAACTTAATCAAATAATACTTTTCCATTTTTAAAATTGCATTTAATATATTGTTGTATATATACAATTAAAAATTCTTTGTTAGGGAATGAATCGTAATTGAAAAAAGACTTAGAATTTAAGAGGAAAAAAATCACAAAAGACAGCAAATATATCTATCTAGACCACCCCGGATCCGTTTAGACGTCCGGCCCGCCTTACCGGCCAAATCGATCTTGCTCCATCCGACTTTAAAATTCGAATCAGTGTTGTAAAAATCAACGTCTAATTCGTCGTCTGAACCGAGTTTTACAACACCGTAAATATAAGAGCCACTAAAAACACAACGCCTCCCGTACAGAAATATATTTTTAACTAGTCGTTTGTGTAATATATCTCAACAAAACTAAAACTAATGTCAACATTTAAATATATAGCAAAAAAACAATATATATGAAACAAGATATTAAAATATAAAATTATAATTGGTTCATTGATTCTAACTTGTGATCTAGTCATCTCTTTCCACAATCTCTTGACTTGGTTAACATACATTGATAAGGAGGTGTAAATTCTTAAAGCACCATGATTGTGTTTGACAATATTTGTGGTATTGGCTTTCTTAAAATGCAAATGGAGAAATTAAGCGACCATTTCCTAAGACTATCAACAGTAATAGAGGAATGGTGATCGGGTCCGTCTATGGAGCGACTCAAAACCATCCTACAAATCAAACATGCCTTCGTTCCAGAAACGAGAAAATTCAATAATATGGATAATCTTACTCGGTTATATTTGTAGGTATACACATTTGTCAATCAACTAGTACTGAGTTTGCGTTTCAAAAAAAAAAAAACTACTACTACTGAGTTTAAAAGTTTTTTGAATTTTAATTTACCTTAATTCATTTATCATTTAAGTGTGAAATGGGTAAAAAAAAAACTTTTCATTCTTTTAAGGTATAATCTAACAAATGCACATTAAATTGTCACATTTTTTACTCTTTTTTTTACAGACGACGACAAGGAATTCTATTAATTGTGTCAAATAATAATAATATAATTTGGGTCGAGGACCCGGGTTCCGGAATATGTCCGGGACTCCCGCAGGTGAATCGGTATTTTTGGACCCGTAAAAAACGTCTAATTTCAATCTTAGACAATCAAATGTAAATCCAACGTCCTATCCACAGAACAACATGGATTCAAAAATAAACTAAACCGAAAATAACACGGGGGTGCTCCCTTGCTCTTCCGGGAAAGGCTAGTGGGGGTCATGGGGTGTAGGCCACCAAACACCTACCACCCCGTTCTGGGGCCAAATCATAGCTCTTGACGGAACTGTTTGGCAGTCCTCGTCTGCTGGAGGTAGTTTTCCCTTTCGTCCAGTAGCTCGTCTTCATCGTCCTCCAGCGAGAAGCCCCAAAACGACCTTGGATGTCTTCTACAACACGTGAATTTGAGGGAGTGACGAGGAGCAACGATCCCGACCTTGTGGGGGCCCACTACCGGACTGGGGGAGTGCAAGGACACTGAGAGTGTCGTTGCGTCTATAAAAGGAGGTGCATGGGGGACTCGGGATGAAAACAAGGCTGGTTGTTTCCCGTGAGGAGGAAAGTGACTCCGTCAAGAGTCCGGCCATTGGTGGCCATCGAGGATGAAGACCACGGTTGTCCCATCGTATGGAGGAGACGCCTGTAAACTAGAGGGAGGTTTTGGTAGCATCGTGGGAGGAGTAGGAAGAGGTTGTCATGGTTGCGAATAAGCAAAAGACTGGTTGAAAAGGGAAATAACCTAAGATGCAATTTATGAGACTATTTATTAATGACAATCTTAAACTATATAACTAGTCATATTTTTTCACTTAATTATATTGACTTTTAAAAAAATTCATCCACTTCTATTAAACTTCAAAATTTTCTCACTACATTCGATTTAGATAACAAATGACAAAAATATTAATCCGAATAAATTTTGCTTGATTTTACACTATATCATGAGGTTCCCATTGAAAAATTGATAGGAACAAAATTTTGTATCATATAAAGATAAAAAGTAATGTAACATCGAATTTTATAATATCAATTATACAATTCTATAACAAATATTAACCAAATATTTAACCCAAAAATAGTGTTATATTTGATCTTCTATTACATGTTTTTTTTGTTCTTGATATTCTTTTTTATGTTTTACAACGACCCTTTACTATGAATAACATCCTAAATAATATATATTTAAGAGTGAGATTGCACCATAATATAAGTCAAAACCAAATCTACAATCAATTGATTTTTTATATTAATGTACTGTTACAATCACATACACATTTAAAGAATACACCAATCACAATAAGGATGATTTCATCAATTTGAAAATACACAATTACAATATAAATCAAAGCCAAACAGTCCATGTCAAAGAAACTTTCGAGGCACTTTCCTACACAAGTTTTGATTATATAACCAGATATTCTTATCCATCAATCAACACCTGAGTGACATAAACTTATATATAATTAAGTCAAAAACGAAAACACTTGCATAATACATCATCATTACCTGATGGAAACAGGAAAAAATTTCATCTGACAAGAAAATTAAACTAAACAATTGTTTGAAATCAAATCAGCAAATAAGATTACTTGCTTAAATATCATTCCAAATCAGTTGATGAAATAAAAACATTCAAAATTGAGTCTGAATCGGACTTGAGAATAACAAGAAGTCAAAACCGGACAATAGAATCTAACTTATAGCTGCAGCAACAAAGTTCTACACTTTGATGGCATACTTCCTCATGGGGAAGTACATCTCTCTCTTCTTTTCACGTTCAGTCTTCAGCGATGCCTGAACAAACAGCATAGATTAATATCATAATGGCATCAAAACAACTAACAAGTAATACATGACAAATAATCAAAGGGATAATTGCAAAAAAGGATTCAAAGGTGTACCGTTTCACAATTCGGAACACTTTTGGTAATGCCAAACAACTTCTACTTTTGTATATCCTTCAAATTAATATTTATAAATAACATACAAAAAAAATCACATCCCTTAGCGTTCTCTCTTGGTATTGTACATAGACAAAAGCATCATTTGGGACATTTATACAAAGAGCAACAAAAAGAAAACTTCATAGTAATTTCGTTTTTGCAATTACCACAGAAGAGGGCTACAAGTTGCAAAAAGTGAATACCTAAGGGTACGTTTTTGCAATTATCCAAATAACCAATAAAATGAAGACCTTTTATCAAAACTTTGGAATAAACAATAATAACATTACACAACTAGCAAAGAGTATACAAAGCATCATCAAATAAACAGATAGCCAAAATACCTAGCACAATATGAAGCCTAAAATAGAACATCAAACATACTTCACAAAGGTATTGAAGGTAATTGGAAAAAAGAACTCCACAGAGTTACAAACATAAGCTAAAGAAATACAGACAAGGGGCCATCAGGATTCACAATTTAGAAAGGGGACAAGAAAAACTTCAAACATGTCAACAAATATGTTCTTGCTTTTAGAACAAAATTTTCATAAAACAATATTATAATTGTATCACTCAACGTAGAAAAAGGCAAGACACCAACTATACCTAAAAAATGCAGTTCACTACACAACCTAGCTTTAATTAAAAGAACTAATGAACCTATAAGTTGATTACAGTCCAAACAAAATGACAATATCGAACAACACATGTTATGGCATACAGCATCGGCAGATCGATCAACAAACACTGAGCACATAAAGAAGTGAACTTTATACCTGATGCTTGGTGAGACGTCTCCTGATGGCTCTAGTCTTCTTGGGGCGCAAGTCAAGGGGCAAGAACTTCTTGTTCTTGTACACCTCTCTCAGAGCAGCCTTCTGCTTCTGGGAGATAACAGTCAAAACCTGAGCAATGGACAGCCTCACCACCTTACTGCACCAACATAACATCAACAAATCAATCATAAGATAAACATAAATTACAGTTCCTGAATACATTACATAAATCATTTGGTCAAGTAGTTAAAAAAAGTCACACAACATCAGCAAATCAATAATAAGAGAAGGGAAAAACTACAAGAACAAACGGCCATTTGACCATTGAACTCAAAAACTAACTATAGACTTGTTAGATGATCAATTTGACACTGTAGACTGAAGATAATTATGCAAACTAACATTTTCCGTTAGATATGACATAAAACGTTAGGAAAAACTCAAAAAATTAAAAAGTCTACAGTTGGTTTTTGAGTTCAATTTTCCTAACGTTTTGTCATTTCAATCGGAAAATGTTAGTTTGCGTAATTACTTTAAGTCTACGGTGTCAAATTGATCGACTAACAAGTCTATAGTTAGTTTTTGAGCGGTGCATTCTTTTAATAGTTAATTCTTGGTGTTATCCCTAAGAGAAACATAAATTGCAATTAATGAAAACATTACATGAATCATTTGGTGAGGCAATTACAAACACTCTGATGCATTATCACATCCTTTAACTAAATACAATGTGAAGGTCTACAGATAATCTAAAAGCAGAACTAAATCACAAATGTAGCATTCCCAGAGCTAATTGAGATAACAGAGCATACACAAACTCAGTAATATGAGCATTGCAAATCAAACTTACAAAAATTAATTGAGCTCACAGAGACAATCTCAAAGCATCAAAACACTACAAATCTAAACGTTATATGTATGCAGAGAGAGAGAGAGAGATTTGTATACATTTTGGAGAGCTTGTTAGGAGCGCCGCCGGTGACCTTGGCTACGCGGAGGAGCGAAAGCTCGGCCTTGAGGTCCTTGAGCTGGCCCAAGAGATCGGCCTTCGACTTTTGCCTCAGCTCGTGAACCTTGATCCTTGCTGCTCCATTTTCATTGTATTCAAAAGGTGAGAAGGAATTGAATCAGATACAAATGTTTAGCAAAACACAGAACCAGAGATCGGAGCATCGAGCTTACCCATTTCTGCTGCGGCTGAGCTCTGAAACGTCTGGTTCTCGCACGACTTTACGAAACCCTAAAATGGGAGTGTGGAGAAGAGGGGTTTGGATTAATATAGAGCTCAGGGTTTGTTTTGTGGGCCTCTACTATTGGGCCCGATCAACTTTAGGCCCAAAACATTGAACTTCAAGGCTTGAAGCAACTTTTGTGTTGAATTTGGGGTCCAACCTAAATTTGAGAACAAAAAAAAATCACATTTTTTTGGATGAATGAATAGTCTCTAAAGTAAAAAAAAAAATAGGTACCTTATTTTGTTGGCATTGTGTCACCATTTTACTTTAATTTTTGAATTATATTCGCCTATTTTGAGAATGTTTTTTTTATCAACAAATATTATTAAAAATTAAAAGATTTGAAGTAAAGCTAATGACAAAAGAGCATACAACACTTTCAGAACAACCATGAGTAGTGACAATCAATGTTCAGCCTCAAAACCAGTACCAAGAACAAGACACACCTTGTCCTAAACACAATTAAACAGCCCAAAACAGTGGGAATAACTAGGTCTGCAATCCAAATATGACATCCATGAAGAAACAGTAGCACCCGAACATAAGGGCAAAAAACAAACAACAAGAAAGAGATCCAAAGTATCCTAATTTACCAAACTTTAAGTACAAAACCAGCAGAGAAGAAAACTGTACAGTCCGACACAACCGAAGAAAACCAGGGTCACTAAAGAAAACAACACCTCAGAGCTCGAGGATCACCACAACACTGGGAATGTAATCCCCAGCCTCAAGGGCACCCAACTGACAGAAGCTTCCCTCAAGGGTTATCAATCTTCATCTAAATGTCATATCACTTATACTGATACATTTCGTTTCTATAAAAGTTATCTTTTATGTCTAAAAGAAGAGGAGGAAATAATGTGTTACTATCACGCGGTTGACTTGAATAATAATATTTCGACTCTTAACTTCAAAAAAAATCTTGTGTCATTAGTCACCATTACATTTTCGTATGAAATATTGAAATCACTTCGACAACAAATATTTTGAAACAAAATTTTGCACTTAACAACGAAAATTGGGTAGGCTTACTTACAAGAAATCTGATAGACATGCTAGGATCTTCCCTTGACACAACATTGTCAGCAACAAATCAGGCACAAGTACAGGGAAGATAAAGTGCCTAACTCAACCTTCTAACGAAGAAAATAAAGTCGGTTATCAGAAGTACAAAGTTTTGTTAATACTACCGACACATTACATGCGGGCAAGACAAAGAATCAACAACTGCATGGAGATGGAGAGAGGTTGTAATAATACAATATACTCTAATTGATTAATTACGACATCAAATGTTTTACTAAAGGGATCAGACTTGATATTCTTTCAGTACCCTTGGCTTGCTCCTAATCCAAAACTGCATGCACATCTTGTTCAATCAGCTGATTCATTTCTGCCTCCAGTCTATCAAAAATGACCAGCAATGCAAGCACATGAACTTTGACCTGTCCACAAGTCAAGGGTAGATATCTCTGAGTTTATCAGTTACAAAAATGTTGACTTCTACAAATCATGTCTTTCGAAAAGGAACGGTTGTAAAAAAGTAACCTGAGATACTCATTTTTTGCACCTTGTGGCCCTCTTCCTTGATAATTGTAATAAAGTACCATGAGCTAGTCTTTATGTTGCAATTTGTATAAAATAACGATTTCACCCTTACAATTTAGATTTAAAAAGGCTTAATTACCTTTAGTACCCCTTATGCGTTGGTGAATACATTGGACAATTTTTTTGTTAAGTTTATGCCAGTTTGATGATATGTTAATTGTTTTATTAACCAATACATAAGGGGTATTAAATGATCTGTGACCAATTCATAAGAGGTACTAAAGGTGTGTTACCAAAACATAAGGACTCTTATTGAACATTATAAAACTTTGGAGTACTAAAGGTGTGTTACCAATTCAAAAGGGTACAAAAGGTAATTAAACCATTTAAAAACAAACAAAAATCTAAATTTACATATCCCTTGATTTTCTTCTTCTTTGAGTACAAAGAGTAAGACATTTAAGGGATATGAAAATTTTGACCTTTTGTTCTTCAATGATTATTTTCAAATTTTAATTTCCAAGGGTTAAATCATCATTTTGAAACCAAATTTATACAAAGTTCAACAGAAAGACAAGTTCAGGGCATTTTTTTTGCAATTATCAAAGAAGAGGGCTACAAGTTACAAAAGGTGAATACTTCAGCATACTTTTTTGCAATTATTCCTTTAGAAAATCACAAATCCCATTAATTTTTATACATTAGCCAAGAGCACCCTAAGCAATTGTGAAAGATAATTTCTGAACATGTAAGATAAAAACCAGAAATGAAAGATGGAGCTCAGCTGGAACATGGTATGGAGGTGTATGTATACCTGGAACTGATCCTTTCTTATATGATCTTATTTCGAATTTCTTCAAGTTTCTTCAGAATCTCCCCTGGAGTTCTATCTAACTCATCAGCTATTTTCCTCTGCAAATCCATAGGCAGAGTTGGGAACTGCTCACATAGATCTCCATCAATCACATCCTGTAAAATTATTGTTCATCATCAATAGTACTTCACAAGATATTAACACTGAATCATCAGCTTCAATAATAACTTATCATTGAAAAGAAAAGGAAACAGGAATTGCTCAAATAACTTGCAAATCAGCATGTACAACTAAGAAAGAAAGCATACGGCCAAATCCAAACACCAATGGTAGTCATGGATGTGCAAGCCATAGGTACTTTGACTAAGATCGGAATCAAGCCAATTCTTTATTTTAATTTTGGTTTCTTTGTATGTAGCCATATGCAACTAAAAAACATGGGTTTTGGACATCCGAGGATATCCAATCAGATAACCTTTCCACATAGTTTCATTCTGCATATCTAACACTACAAACCAATACGGTTTATATGTATATCAATGATAAGATGAACTTAATTTTGTTTATTTATCTTTGCATCATGCAGCCGTTGACACACAACATAGCACCGTGGAGATTGTTCGACATAGAAGAATGATTTCCTAGCGATCACTTAAATAACCATATAATGACTTCAACATCACCAGTTTTAAATAAGGGACAACATCTTTAACCAAGCTTGAGCCATGTAAACCAGTATGAGGAAATAGGTCATTGCAAATGACATGACATAAATAACACTTGTTTCGAAAGTAAAGGAAGAGAAAGATATACCTTAACCGGAAAATATGCAGACCTATAAGCCATGTGATCTCTTCCACAGAGAGGTGGGTGTTCTTGCCTCATATACATCTCCAGGTGAGAGAAGAAGTCAACGTCATCACGGGAAGTGAATGCATGAAGTGCCCCTAAGCTCCCCATAATTGTACCATAAAAGATGCTCTCACCACCACCTGGGATAAGAGATGCCTTCTGCAAACTAGTGACCATATCACCCACATGGAACTGAACTATCTCCTCCATCTTGTTGGGAGCTCCATTTAACTTCCCTTGCTCCCACTTTATCTTCCCCCCAGTAGGGTCTTCTTCAATCTCATCTGAAACATCCTGTGGTAAGCGCACAAAATAGACATTGCCGAACTTGTCAGCACCTGCCATAGTGTCGAAGTCTATGTGATACGAAGCAGTAAGCCATCTTGGAACACAGTCATCGGCAAAAATATACAGTTGATTCTCATCCCTTCTGTACTTGCAGTAATGGAAGGACTGCAAGGAAAATATCAATAATAAGGTATGTCAAATCTGTGAGCAAAAAAAAAGAGCATTTTGAAACAGAAAGAGCTGATAAAGGTAATTCAAAATCCATAATATAGCAGGGAACTTTTTGTTGTGCTTACATGTAAAAGCAAACTACCATTTAGCTGAAACAGAAAAATGGTACCAGTCATCTAAGGATATCTGGAATTCCATTTCTGCTATTGGGTACAATAGTTTTCTACAGTGCCTTTTATTTCTCCTTATTGTAGGCTAATTACCAGCAACCTCCGAACTTTTACAGAAATATCTATGCACACATAAACTTCCTAAGGATCATTTAAAAGTTGGACAATAGGGAGGGAAGAAAGGAGAGAATGTTAAAATTCAGTACGAACTTACTATTCATATAAACATATGAGGTAAGAAGATAGTAGTAGAGAAATTATCAACAGTCCAACATCAAAAATATCATTTAGCTCAAGGGGAGAAGTTCCAAAATATTCATCTTCTTTACCAAGTAGTATTATTTGTGTCATTATCCCCACCATCTGTTAAACCACGGTCAATTTTCAAGACACTACAGTTTCAGTCAAATTTACTTAGACAATTACATAACTTCAAGTCTCCGACACCGAATATATATATATGCTCAAAAATCATATAATTCATACCTTCAGTCTGTGTACATGCTGACTCATGTCATGATAGAAATATACTGATCTCAAGAAGTGATAAATGAAAATGAAAAGGCACATACAAGTGATATATAAACTTACCTCTTGAATATCACCAACGTAAATGCGATCACGATAGGTATGGATAGAGAGAATTGAGCTGGGAAATAGTTTGTTCTCACATTTCCTTAGCAGTCTCCTTTTCCCCAAGTCATACAACCTGAGAACGGGTCCTATTCCAGCAAGTAATCTTCCCTGAAACTGACAAAGAGCATTTGGAACGCCTTCCACTTGTGTCTTGTGCAAAAGTTCAAGGGATTTTCCATCATCTATGAACCTATAGATATGAATAAATCCTGCAGTTACACTTTTCTTAGGAAAAAATTGCAGTCCCTTAGCAGTACCAACAGCTAAAAGGGTTCCATGCTCCTTATCATGAAACTTCACAGTGCATATGCTGAATGCAGCTTCATTCTCTTGTAGCTCCAGCAAACATGTTGTAGTGGCCGTCCTTGGGTCAAGAACTCTAATACAAGAAACCCACTTGTCTGACTCTGCCTTCGGGTAACCATACTGCTCGTCAGAAAGTGGATCATCCTTATCATCATCATCACCACCATTCTCTATCTGCCCAACATTTCCATTTTCGCCAGTTCCATTAGCCTCAAAGTACTCCTTCTTGGCAGCTTCACGATCTTCTGCTGTGAATGCTCCCTGATCACTTTCAATTATAACCAACAGCTTTCGCTTGGGTTGAAGTACAAACTTTCTTGGAGTATATCTTAATGGAATTGCAGTTTCATTAAATGTTTCCCCCAATCTCTCAATTGTAAAAATTCTCAAAGCATCCCCGGCAACAGCAACTACACCCTCAGCACACTGATCAGATGAAAATGAGGCAGCATACTCAAGAGTTTCATACGAAAGGGGAGTTAAAAGGAAATGACCTTGGTGAATATAACCAAGCCAGGGTCGACTTGACAAGCAAAGCATTGCACGCCTGCCCCTCACAGCAATCGAGAAGAGTTTGGGGGGTCTCAGCCCTAAAAATCGAGAGCGGGAATCTGAAAGCTGACCTGTCACCATATCAACTACTGTTCTAAACAAAACACCATTCTGTAAACCCGCATTCAGGAAGAGACTAGCAGGGTGATCAGCGCCATCCTCCCCACCAATGGATGCCTGAACTTCAAGAAAAAGAAGAGATTCAGGAGGAGAGGAAACACTCTGCACACTCAGAATTTGCATACAATCATCGGGATCCATAGATAAGATACGAATTGTGTTGTCATATGAACCCACTGCAAGGAAGCGGGACCTTTGCCTTCCTTCAGGAACTGGGGCAATATCCAAACAAGCCACATCTCCTGACATTTCATGCTTCTCAACCTCCACCAACTGGCCCGTCATACTGACCTCAAAATATATTAGCTCCCCTCCACTCAAGGCAATAACCACTTGAAGCCTGTTGGAACCCACCTTAACAATTGTCCTCTTTCCAGGAGTTCTCCACTCATTAATACGCCCATCTTCCCGTATATGCCTTATGCCATTCGGGTGAACCTGCATCAGAGAATCATCACCAAGCAAAGAGACAGCAAGTGATGGAGTAGTATCAAGAAATCCACTATCACTAACTTCTTCAACTGTCTCACCGATTGAAAGCACAAGTGTAGCATTTGCAAATGAAACTACAATGTATGCATCGAAGGCATCCGCGATATTCTTCTTAACTGTCCAAACCGCACTCGGAACACCAGGAAGCTGTGAGACAGCCATTTCGCTAATGGCTAAACCTGGTCTCAGTATGCGAAGGGAAGAACGAGAACCCCGCCCACATAGTGTAAATATCTGAGGTGTTTCTTCCTCAAAGAGATTTGACACCTTCATGTCCAGTATGGGCATCAAACTCTCAACTTGATCAATCCTCAAAAGATTTTTAAGTCCTCGGGGATGGAAAAAGACAGGTTGGAAACCCTCGTCCGTCTCCATTAACGTGGCTGATGATGACTCCACATCGGCTTCATCCCCAATTGCCTGAAACTGATATAAGGCATGGTTCCCAAACTCAGAAGCAGCAAACAAAAAACCCGACTTTAACACACACATTGAAGATGTGACGGGGATTGTATCAAAGTACTTAATCTTCAGTTCAGTAACAGTACCACTATTGATATCGTGCTCCAGGGTAACCTTGAAAATGTCCCCATACTCCGTTTGCAACAGAAAGAAGAACATGGCCTTCTGCTTATGTGTGGCAGCTGAAACTATGAGAACCCCACGTTCGGCAGGCAAATCCTCCCTCCTTGGAATCACAGCCCGAAGATCTGGGTGACCCTGATTCTTGTAGATAACAAAATTCTCTGCACACACTAACACACCACTGGGACCATCCCCACCACCAGGTACAGTAACAAGCATATTGGCACCATTATCAACCTGCTCCGACCACTTCCTGGAGACATGGTTGAGACCCAAATCAAGCTCGTAAAAAGTCAAATGCTTCTGGGCCTCGCTAGCTGCCTGCCCAGTAGCGTCCTGGTCTGCCTCCGAGTAATCCAACTCAATGGCAGCAAAGATGGGGTTATCAAACCCACAATCCACCCCACAAATCGAATACACTATGGTGTGGGACTTGTGAGCCTCCAGCGGCGAGGATATGGTCAGCCTCGCCGCCGTGTCTCGATTCAACACATAAACGAGCTTCTGCTTCTCACAGGCCCCGATCATGACAGCCCTCCCCTTAGGGTCAATAGCCAGGTACTGACCCGGAACAATCCTGCGACACCCAGATTTCCCGAAAGTCTCCTGGTGAATTTTGTCGAAAACATTCTTCTCCTTGTTGTACTCGAGAATCACGATTCGCCCCGAATCGGACCCGACGACAATGTAGTCCTTTTGAGCCCCGGTGAGCCTGAACTGAGCTAAAGACCTAATTGCACCGAAAACTTCGACGGAGAGTACGGTTTGCATCTTACCGGCGTCGTCGGGGCGGAGGAGATCGAGAACCTTGCCGCGAGCGACGATGATTTCTTGGGACCTGCCGCCGGAGAAGCTTCCATTGATGGCGCAGACTATGCCGGTGGCTTGCTGGAGAGTTAGGTTATAGAGATACATTGATCAAGCTCGAGGACTAGGAGCAGAGCAGATCTGAGCCAGTGGAATTTGGGGGTTTAGGGTTTTACAGGAGATGGATGAGATACGACTGAAAATCGAGTCGAAATGAACCGCCTTTAGCGCCTGCTTGTACTTTATTTAGTTGGAACGATTTTACATGACTCTATCAATTTCATTAAGGTTAATTATCTTTAATACCTCTGACGTATTGGTAGTAATATTTTTTTTAGTATCTTGATGTATTGATAACGTTTTAGACAAAATTTTGATTAAGTTTACACCATTTTGATAATATGTGATCGGTTGGTTCATAAAGGGTATTAAATGACAGTTAACAGAACGAATGAACTGTTATTGAACGTTACAAAACACAGAGATACAAAAGGTATGCTATCAATAGAATAAGGGCACAAAAGATAATTAACTCTTTCGTTATCACACACGTACGGTCAATTACGAAATGTCTTCCTCAATTCCAATTTTTTTTAGATACTCAATTCCCAAATCGTTTTTTGAACGGTAATGGTAGTCAATACATTAAAAGAAAATAAAAAATCGATCTAAAACGAGATAATTAAAGAGTAATAAAACAGAGAAATAAGATAATTAAATTAAATGGTCAGAACATTATAAGACCAAAAGCAATAATAAGAGAAAAAAAATGTCTAGATATCGAAATGCTCCAAAAGGGTGTTGGGAGATGGATACTACGATACCGACCGAAGCAACCGGTATAGCTACTTCCAACGGTGAGATAGAACAAAGCGGGCCTATTTTCGAAAAATTGGCGTCTAGGCAGACTAAGGACTCATTCGAAGATCCAGCGTGCGTCGTCCTCCCTTAATTGATAGATAGGGCTCTTAGAACGCGAATGTGTTGGCCCCGAGGATGGTAAAAGAGTATTGTGTTGGTACTTGATGGAACCACTGCCACCATACATCCAGTGAGGCGGTAGTACCCGCAAACCCCCCACTAGACCACGAACTCCACATTAGCGAGAGAAGGGTGTTTGCTGCCATTTGTGGCTGCTCGTTGCGCTCCATCAGAACGTGTAGATACATCATATTATGAGTTCTGGATCTCTCCAGCCAAGCGTTTCCTACATGTCGGGAGGGAAGACATAATGAATCCCCAAGTGCCCCCGATTTGTCATTTGTTAGACTCCTCGGATAGGAGTGGGACTGTCCTCTGGTCGATATCGAGAGTGACAAAGGGCTTAGGCCTCGCATTGGAGGCTCCCCGAAAAAATCCTGGCGAGGCCTCATGACAAGAAAAAACCTGACTCGATCGGACGACTTTGCGTCCTCCTCCACCATATTCCATTTCTCGTCCCCTAGTCTCAGGCCATTGGCGAAATGCTTGGTAGCCGGGGAATGGGAGGGGCTCCAGATGGGACCAATTCTTCCCCTGAGTCTCTCTTCCATGTTGGCTCAGCAAAAGATCGCCGTGAAGGACCCTCATCTCCTTGTCCGATAGGGCAAGTCGAGTCCATATGTGTGACACAATTACACCCAAAGTAGTGATCCAACAGATGTTCATAAGAGAGGTTAAAGAGAATCTATACCTCTGATTCCGAGAAACGAAATCATAGTTTGCTTTGAAGAGGTAGTTGTACGTCCACTCGCACCCTGACTCGCATGAAGTCCCCCAGCTAATCTCGCCCTCATCGTCGTCGACAGTCAGACATGTGTCCAGAGCGCACCTTAGACGGAAACCCACCCCCCGGTTCCACCCTCCCACCGAGAGATTCGAAATGTTGATCCAGCCGAGAAAAATAACAGAAATTCCAAATTTTTATTTGTGTTTGATCGTGTATAAATATCATATTTTTGCAATAAGTGTAACACAAAAATATATCCTAAGATATTTATTTTAAGATATGATCTTTTTATAATTATAAAAATACATGTACTTGCATTTTTATTTCATTTTTTCATAAGTTCGGTTTAAAATGATAATTTCATCTTTGAAAATTTTGAAGAACAAAATATTCTAATTTTACACGGTTTTTGAAATTTTTTATATCGTGTAGAGTACAAGTAAAAACAGAATTAATAAGGGATATGAATTTCGGACTTTTTACTTGTGACTTGTCATTTTTAAAATTCAAACTATTTTCAGACATGTTACAAGTTACAACAGTTCAAATTACTTTTTACGTGTATCAAAAGAAAAAAACTATAAGCTGCAAAAATGAATATTTCTAATTCTAAGTATTCTTTTTATAATTATCCCACATTTTTTTCCACATATCATATTATTCTTGTAGACAGGTGACTAGAACGATGTCCAACTCAATATATGCAGTCACCTTTGTATTCATCTTTCTCGTGCTCTACCGGCTTTACCAAGTCCAAAAGTCGAGCATAAGTCCATTTAGACATGTGCCTTTTAAAATTTAAAACACAAACTTTAAATTTTGGTATGGTTTTTTTAAATAGAAATTGTTCTGAAAAAGACATCGTTTTTTCGTTTGAAACCGTTCAAACCAATAACAAAATATGTATTCCAAAAATCAACAAATAAAACCCATCCAACACACATTCAAGTTCTTACATACAGGAAAGAACATGCTAAAGAAAAAATCACTAATCCTATCAATATCAACGGATTAACTATTCAAAACAATGCTAAACAGTATAGATCATGTGATAAGATTCGATTTGTACATTAGAAAATCCTTGTAAATACAATATTTTGTGTCATAATAAAAACCCACGAACAATATGATTACAACTCTAGACAATAAATAACAGTTTAGTATTATTTTCTAAGTGAATAACAATAACAACATTAATTAGCAGGTTGGAGTCAACATAATAACAATATTAAATAGCTTATCATAGCAACTGAATACTCTCAATGGATGTTTAGGTTTCTCAACAGAAGCACACAAAAATGTGGTGCAAGTAAATGCAACAACTCCAACTCTTCACATCAGCTCCACTTTCTCAAAACCATGCTCTTTATGTTACACTATATATACCCACACACATCACCCCCTTCTCATCACAAATCACTCTCTCTTCTCAACCTCCAAGTCCTCATCAGATCTTTAAATGGCCCCCAAGACTATCCTCTACCTTTTCCTCCTAGCCATCACCCTCGGATGTGCCAACTCAGCAAGGTTCCTCGACGAGGCGGACCCACAACTGCCAGGTGTCATACCCCCGTCCACCGTGGCACCTGTTACCGGTCCCGCCACCACACTACCAAGCGGCCAGATCCCCGCCACCGAGGATCCACCTCTTCTCACTGATGCTGACGTGGCACCGATCACCCCTCCAGAGGACGTGCCGGTTGGCACCGCGGTGGCCCCACCTGTCGTCCCACCCACGACAGTGCCAACCGTTACAAATGCAGTCCCCGCTCCTGCCACGGCAGCACCAGTTGCCACGGCGGTGCCAACAGTTCCCGCTCCTGCCACGGCAGCGCCAGCTGGACCGGTCAGCACGGGCGCCACGGTGGCAGTACCCGACCCAGAGCACCCGACCCTGTCGTTCTTCATGCACGACATCCTAGGCGGGTCGAACCCGTCCGCCCGGGTAGTGACCGGAATCATAGCCAACTCCGACCTCAACGGAATCCCCTTCTCCAAGACCAACAACAACTTCTTCCCGGTCAACGGCGGGGTCCCACTGGCCAACAACAACCTGAAGGGCATCATCAACAGCAACAACCTCCCGAACCTCGTCGGCCTCAACGGCGCCCAACAGCAAGGCTCCGCCGTGCTCCAGAACAGCGGCAACAACAACGTCGTCAACGGCGGCGGGAACCTCCCCTTCGTCACCGCCGGCCAGCTCCCCCCGGGCGCCTCCCTCCAGAAGATCATGTTCGGGTCCACCACCGTGGTCGACGACGAGCTCACGGAGGGCCACGAGCTGGGCTCCGGCGTCATCGGTCGGGCTCAGGGGTTCTACATGGCGAGCTCGATCGACGGGACCAGCCAGACCGTGGTGCTGACGGCGTTACTTCACGGCGGCGAGCACGAGCACGTGGATGATACGATCAGCTTCTTCGGGGTTCATCGAACGGCGTCGCATGAGTCGCAGGTTGCTGTGATTGGTGGGACCGGGAAGTACGAGGATGCTACGGGGTACGCTACGATACAGAGCCTGCATCAGGAGGATCAACACACTACCGATGGAACCGACACGATTCTCGAGTTCAATGTTTACCTTTTCTGAGAAGTTCATGTTTGTGTCTTGTCTGTTCTGTTGTGTTCCGGCTTACGTTTGATCATTTGCTTGTGTCTGTAATTGTGCCCTAAATTTATGTTAATGGAAAAATTGCAAAAAAAAAAAGTACGTTTATATCATTTTTTTCATTTGTAGCCATATTATTCTAATCCTAGGAATTACAAAATTCTAGGTATTAAAAAATGTTAGAATGTTGAGGATCGCAAAATTCCCCGACCTAGTAAATTTGACACCGAGAGTTATGATTTTTGTCGGGTTTGAAAGATTTATTACCGAGGAAAACAATAATCTTTCTAGGCGGACAAATTTGGTGATCCTCGATAATGAAACTTTCAACACGTATCGAGGATCTCCAAATTTCTCAACATTCCTCTGCCAAGAAGCTTCATGGTGCGGTGGAAAAAGATGAGCCACTTATGTGTCTAGTCGCTGCCTCACATTCATTGTCGTCGTATCGTCTAAGGTTGTATGTGGCCATTTTTTTCTTGGTTGTTCTATCTTCTATTTCCACTATTTCGCCGGAATCCATAGCAGTTGCACGTGTTTGCACGACTTTCCTCGAGAGTTAGAGTCCAATAAAGGGTGGAAACCCATTGGGCCTGGGAAAGGGTCGGTATTTCTGACTTATCTTTTCCGGGTTGAGGTTGGTCGAAGTGCCCTAACAACTTAAGACAACCACCCGGTTGAGTATTTAGATCTTTTTTTCTAATATAAGTTTGTCTCTTAGCCTAAAAGTTGTTATACCTAATGGGATCCCGGAGCATAATCACGACTGTGCGGGTCTCATCTTGATTATATTATACTAGGTGTGGACACCGCGCGATGCGCAGTGGATGGTGTAAGGATCGGTATCTGAGATATAACTGTAGGAGTTGGATATGTCATGTTTTGTTCTATAGGCGGCCAGGTAATAGGTGTAAATCCTATCTTACTGGTTTTACAGCTATTGTACTGTTCAATTTACAATTGGCAATCAGGAATAAACCACACAACCATAATCTGACTAAGGGAAAACTTGCAGGGTGTAATAAAAATGTGAGGCATGTCAAATAATATCTGGCTTTATACAACTCTATAACTACACAGAGTATACATAAGGGAAAAAAATTATGATTTCAAGTAATATAAACCGAATCAAACTTGTCAAGGTTTGAGAATTCTGCTGATGTAGTTAAGTTCTCATTGAAAATGAACTGGGAAAATGCAAATGCTTCCCCTACTTTGCTTGGTGATGAGAAGAAATAAAGCGCACAACAAAATTGATGGAGTTGATCTTGTCTGCTTCGTGACCAGAGATATCAAACCCAGACTCTTCTTCAAGGGTCATCACAAGCTCCACAGCAAGATCACTCTGAAGACTAACGCTTGGTGTAACCTGCAATAACAAACAAAGTAGATATTATGACATCTCAATATCAAATGCAGAGGGAAATCACTAATCAATACATAAAACCCAACAAGTCACATTCGCATAGAAACCGTAAAATCTCAACAAATCCCACCATTTTCAAACGTGAGCATACGCTATTCTGAGAAGTAAATTGAATTTGAAACAAAATAAAACTAATCGATCGGCTTGTATGAGAATATTGAATTCATCTCTTATGAGTTGTTTATCCTACCCTATTGGGACATGCAAGCCACAAAATATATATGATCTATCTAGAAAGTGAACCAAGTTGAACCGTAAGTTCAAATCCAAATATTTATTCTTCACCATGATTGCCATGTCTTTTGCAACATCTTCATCTCATTTTATAACTGGGAAACAAGTAATTGATAAGATAAACAAAAACCCAAATAATTTATTCAACTTATTTGAACGAAAAAAAGAATCAATTCAACGAAGTAACCCAGTTAAACTAAAGGAAGGAGGAAACTTTGCTACATGATGTTCCTATCAAGCAGATGCAGCTTTGCTACACGATGTTCCTATCAAGCAAGGGTCTGTCTAAACCAGTGTTTTGGGACATCAAATGAAATGATACTGAAATAGATGAATTCAAATTGCAAAAGAGGAAATGAACCCAAGTCCTGGATTGCTAGACAACATGGGCTTATTCACAATTGCAAGTGATCCTCTTAGCTGTTCAATTCTTCCTTCATAATTTTCAGAACCAAACAACATAGAAAAGCTAGGCAAATACATAAATAACATTATAGCAAAAATAAGACATCATCAAAACAAAAACAAAAACAAAAACAGTACACTATGGAAGAACTATGCAAATATATAATTAGGATTTTACCCAAAATAAACCATCACAAAACTTTTTTAAAAAAAATCGGATTGCCGTAAAAGGTCACATCAGCAAAAACACCAGAAATGCTGACATAAATATATAATTAGAACGTCTAATCTTAGTAATTATCATTAAATTTATCTGCTACCCACCAGTGCCCATGCTCAAAGACATTTATAACAATATAATGTAAATTCAACAACAATTGAAGAAACAGGGAACCCGTTGGATGGATGAAGAAGATAACCATCCACTCGTAATTTTCTATTTAACAAAATCAACGAATAAAAGATATATCTTAAAAATATGACAAAGAAATTGTTACTCAAAGAAAGACCTTAGAACAAAAAAAGGACTAATTCTGTATTACCTTGATTCAATTTTTCAGAATTTAAGCAACTTTATCTCCTCTTTCCTTCTGGACAACCTACAGTTACAAAGCAAATAAAAAACCCATCAAAGTAATTTTCAGAAACACTTTGCTATAAACCTACGGTTATACAGCTTATGTCGAGTAACACAATGGTATGGAATTAACTTATGTTGGTAATAGAGTCCACACATACTTTGCTGGAAAGATAAACTTTCTACACTTAGAAAGCATAGAAATCATCAGAAAGAGAAGTGGCAACAGATTGATGTATGGGTTGATGAGTCGTAAATAAGAAAATTAGATAATGTCATGTTTCAATGGTCATAATTTTCAGAAACACTCAAAAGCATATATATCTACTATGTACATAATCTCCTGATCTAATTAGTATAATCTTTACAATAATATATGCATTTCGACCTTGTTCTTGTGTAGAAAGAAAACATCAATAAGATAGCAAGAAGGGTAATTAGATTCTAATGGTCAAATTTTCAACTTAAATCCCAAATAAGTTTCATCTATGAATCATCTCATTTAAAACCCACTAATACATAACAAAAACAAAACCAACCCTCAAACATGAAATAGGAAAACACTTAACCTTTGAATAGGAACCAATGCCATAGATCTTTCCTAATTCAAGATCATGGATGTTGAAATTCGGGCCCCAAATGCAAAACTTTTAGATTGCCAAGGATGTTGAGCACCACCATTAGACGAACTGCCATGCATTCTCAATTTGGCATCAAAATCCTTCTCCATTGCCAACATCTCATGTTCTCTGTCTGATAATTTTCGCAAGTCAAACATTAACCAAAGCTGCAAGTCTTTTTTCCAAGTAAACTTAAGATTACAAATAGTTTAGCATGACGTTTTCGCTATTAAAAAAGGTAACACAAGTAAATTTCTTTAACAAAATGAAGATCAAATGAATCAATACTCTTACTTATACATCAATTTTCTTCATAAATTAGTGTTAAGATAAAGTTTCCATAACAAAATGAAGATTAAACGAAACAATAATCTTACTCTGACATCTAAAATCACAATTGCATAGCATCACTAACAATAATCTAAAATTGATGACAAGTTGAGCCTGTGAGAGGAAATTGGATTCTTACTCTTCTGCACTTTCAGCTCTGCAGTATTCCCTAACTGTCTACACTCAGCCTTCACCTTTTTGGCTACAATGCTGAACGAATCCAATAATAAATTATTAGTAACAAATTAATGTTGTGCCTATCCAGGATAACCTACTTAATTCTCAACAATCATCTTTTAAATTCCATGTTATCTTAGCACTAATCATCCACATTAAAGAAATCAAACTTCTTCATATAATACTCCACGTGACATCAAAAGCACCAATGCTTCTTTACAACTGGTTGTATCTAGTTTTCACAAGATTTCTTCAAATCTAGACAATCAAATCAGGGATAAGAACTCTAAATCCAAGCCACAAAACGCAAAACTAAATTTTTTATTGCTTAGAAGACTTAAAAGGTTCAAAGGGAAATTTTGTAGCCTAATATAGGCTCATAAATCATTGGATTGATTTTTGACATAATTTACATTGCCACTTACTATAAAAACAGAAGTTGTTTCAGCATTGTAAAATCCCTGATTGAAAACATCTATAATATGATATACAAATTGGAAAACAGATAGACCGGGGATACTAAAAGGAGAAATTATATAACCATTTGATTCAAGTTCATATCAATATCCGATAGTGATCCCTCAACCATTGTCATTGCTTTCCCATCTCGGTTCTCATAGGCCATATCTTCATCTGAATCTAGCGTGCTACCATCACAAGCTAAGGGGAAAAAAGTATCGGAGTTCCGAGTCAGTAAATTCAGAGCTCACAAGGTGGTAAAAGTAAAGGCATACGTGCACTTTATAAAAACTATCTTCCTAGCTTTCTCTACCCGAGTTTATGTGATTTCTTATTCTATTTACTTCTCATACATGATCTTGAGATCGTGCTTCAAAGCACTGTCATTCGTAACATTTTCATGA
Source organism: Erodium maritimum (assembly GCA_963921825.1). Lineage (NCBI taxonomy): Eukaryota > Viridiplantae > Streptophyta > Magnoliopsida > Geraniales > Geraniaceae > Erodium > Erodium maritimum. The sequence continues at coordinate 58,538,509 of OY997596.1, read as the reverse complement.
TTTTTTTCCTGAACGTAAGGCAATATCCTTGAATGGCAATATCAAATCAACATTTTCAAATTACATTCTTATACAAGGAGCTTGTTGATTTCTTACCTAACGCACTCTTGTATGGATAAGGAGGAATGAATACGCCTTTGTACTTCTCGAAAAGGCGATCATGTAACCAAACAAAATCACTGTAACATCTAATCAAAATCTTCTCTGGCCCTTGGTATTCAGGGAAGTTTTTCTGCAAAAAAAATAAAAGACAGGCAACATAAGACTTGTAGTGTTTAGATCACCAACACAAGATTTTGAAGTGAAGATAAGCACACAAAGCTCTCTCTGCAGTATGATACAATTCACAAATTTAGAACACAATGTGTCAAAATTTCAATCTCCCACCAAAACTTCCAACCCTGCTTTTGTCACAAGCACATTGTAGTCAACATGGAGCAAAAAGGAACTCTTTGCTATAAAGTCCATTACACCTTTTCTCAGTCAGCAGTAACGGCAGGTGTTAGATTGGAACTATAGACCTCAAATCATTTTCCTAATTGGTTAATGTGGTTTTTAAAATGCGTGCCGGTTACGAAATAGCTGAAAATTAATAATTCTAAGATCTTTACTACTCTTCAACAACTAAACATAATCACTACACAAGACCAACCCATACCTAATTCTAAAAATCAGATGAACAATAGAAAAAGAAAATGAAACAAGAAAGAAAAGAAAAACGAAGTACCTTCGTGATGACATGGTAGGAGATGTAAGACTGGACGCATTGCCGAAACTAATCCGCCCACTGCTCCGATGCTTTCTTCTCGTCAACCTTTTTCTCCGCCGGCTTCTCCTCGGGCTTCTTGTCTCCACCGCCGGCGGCGGCGGATTTAGGTTGGGGAGAGATGAGCTCCGCCTTCTTCTTCATCTTTTGCTCCAGCCTCTCAATGACCTTGGCCGGATCTGCTTTCCCGACCACCGTCAATTTCTTCCCTTCACAATCGGTTTTCACTTGCTTCACACCTGAAATTCGAAATCACCGCTCAAAATTTAGCCTAAATTCTCAGACAAGCGATCTACGATTCCGAGGATATGCGATTCAATTTACAGAGAATGGTTTGATACTTTTGGTGAGTGAGACGAAGGTTGAAGATTGGGGAATTTATAGAGATGTCTAGAAGAGCGAGGCCGCCCATTGATGAGGGCGATGCTTCGCCTCTCTGTCAGTGCGAGGCCGTAACGGACAAACAAGAAGAACGCAAAGGGTTTGTAACGGGGAAATTGTGCTGAGAGCCTTAACAGAAGATGGAATTTGAGGGGTAGCCTCTGTCATTTGGCAATCTGGGTTTGAGTATTTGTTTTTTATTTTTTTAATAGAAAAGCTATGAAAGGACGAAAAAACCCTTCCTACTTTACTAAAATTTTCATTGTAACCCCGACCCCACCTCTTCATATTCTTCCTCCTTACCCGAATCTCGGCATTCAAACACGAGAAAAAACCGGCAACTGTCGACGTCGACTCCGTCTTCTTCGTCTTCATCCAAGCAGTGGGTCTCTTCAAATATCGACGGCGGCGGCTCCAACTCAGTCTCGAGGGTCCATTCAACTCGCACCTACTCGTTTCAGGTTAGAATTTTGGGTTTGTTTAGGTAGATGGTAGAGTTAGGTTTATCGCCGGTAAACGTGGGAAATCGCCGGCGATGATGGCCATTGCCGGGAAATGGCGAAAGCCCCGCCGAGTGACTTTAATTCGGCGGAGGATTGAACCCCCAGGGCCACCTAGTTGACTGGCCGAGGAAAACCTAATTTTGGCCGAACATTGGCCGATGTAGGTGATAATCCTCCAAACTATGCCGACGATATGTCAATCCTCCAGTGGAGTAAACAATGAGGGAATGGATGGGTCAATCCTCCTAATTTTGGCCGAGGATTTGTCAATCCTCCAGTCAATCATCGGCGGGTCAATCCTCCAAAATTTGGTCGAGGATCTATCAATCCTCCAGTGTAGTGAACACTGAGGAAATGGGTCAATCCTCCAAAATTTGGCCGAGGATGTGTCAATCCTCCAGTTGGCCGAGTTGGTCAAGCATCCTAATTCTGGCCGAGGATTTGTCAATCCTCCAAGTCAACAATGAGGGGTTGTCAATCCTCGGCCGAGAGGGTCAATCCTCCGCCGAGTGGTGGAGTTGTCCAAAACACATGCTCTCTGGAATTTCCGATCGGCGAGGGTATTCGCCGATCGGCCAATGACACAAATTTGAGTCATTGTCCGATTTTCATGTTTTGCTTCTGGTTCACTCATAATTGAATTATGCAATTGGTATTGGAATTATAGAAGTATTTATTTGAGCTTGTTTTATATTGTCATTGGAATTGCAATAGACTCGGTAAATGGCATCAGAAGGGCAAGGTATTGAACAAAGCGATGACAGTGTCACCCGGTCAGTTGCCAGTGCAACCCCGTCTGAGCACCCGAATAGGGTTCGTCGACTTCGAACTAAACTCCAAGAACATGAGTTGTTCGAATGTCGGATAACCGTGAGATGTGGTTATGAAAAGTGGATAAAGGACGTGAAGGAGTTAAGGGATGGTAATGAGAACATAGTTGCAGCTATTGAGCAGGGTCCGTTCGGTAAGTTCCTGAACTTACCGACGAAGTTTAACCAGTCAAACAACATTGCGTGGGCCCTTGTCGTGAGGAGCGCAGATGTTTGTCCATGGTCTGAGGTGTGGTTCGTCGTTAAAGGGACACCAATTAGGTTGTGCATCAAGGAGTATGCGATGATCACCGGGTTATGCTGCTCAGCTCCAGATTTGGAAGACCCAACGTTGGTAGAGCAAATGAAGTCGACAACATTCAAGCAAAGACATTTTCAAGATCACAATCGTGGAGTGTCGGTGTTAGACCTTGAGAAGAAGTTAAAAGAACTAAAGAACACCCTGTCGACCTCAGGCCGCCGAAAAATCGCGAAAGAGCGAGAAATTTGCAAGGTCATTAACTTGATCTTCGTTGGGGATTGTTTGGTACCCCATTCAAAAAAACACAAAGCGATCGATGCCAAGTGGTTGGGGCTAGTGGACAACATAGAAATGTTTGAGAGGTTCCCCTGGGGATATGTGTCCTTCAAACGTCTGAGGGATGAGTGCTTTCGAGACTTGAGAGCTAAGTCCCAGGGCTTGGGAGCAGATAGAAGGGGTGCGACATACACCTTCTCTTGTTTTATCCCTGCGTTAATGGTAAGTAACATCAGTCCAATTGTTTATTAATAGTTTTATCATTTTCTAAATCATAGTATCGCTGATAAATTAACTTCTGTACGTAATAGATATTGGCATTGGAGTGTATTCCGAAACTTGCCGAAGCATTTGTGAAGGAGAACGAGGGATACACTGATGAGTTGCCACGAATGTTCAAATGGAACATGCCGTGGGCAAAGGCACCGGCGGCGGAAGCAGTTACTGCAGAACTTGCAAAACCTGAGGTAATACAATTTAAACAATTTAATTCAATTGCATGTATATATTAACGTACTTCTGAAGGACATCGGGAATATCAAATTCATGTAAATGTAATTTGTGTGCAGGTGCAGGTAGCCCAGAGTATCCTCATACCTACGGAAGCAGAGATGCAACGTCCGTGGATGCAGGATATCGCAAAAATACCAGCAGGGGAGAGGAATCCTAGAACGGACAGGATTTCTGAAATTCTAGAGAGGGGCGGGACAAGTGAATGGGAGGATGAAGAAGGGAACCCGGTTGTGGATGAGGAGGTGGGTGAGGAGGCAGCCAGAACGATGGAAATTGGCCAGTCGTCTCGTCAGGCTGAGGCGCAGGCAGATAGGGCCGGTGATCGAAACAGTGAAGAAGACCCCGTACACACTGCTCAGGAGGAAGGGGGGCGGGCTGGTGCTCAGTCGGTAGTCCCGGCTGATATCCAGGCTGTCCGGGATGATATCCGAACGGTCCGGGACGAGATCCGAGGTGTGGACGGTAGATTACGAGCGGTTGAGGGTCAACTAACTGAGATCCTCAACCTACTTCGCGCCCAGGCCGGTGCCTGTGACGTGCCTCAGCGCCTGCCATCCGAGTCGCATCCACCCCCCCAGCGAGACGAGTCGGGTCCCCGTCCATCTGGTTCACGCCACCATTCTGATGGCCACCCCAGCGATCCTCTTGCTGCCCCTGTGGAGGAGGTTGCTGATTGTCAGTCTCAGGCTCATTCTGCTGGTCGTCCATCAGGTACCTCGGTTGGAGGAGCGCATCAGGTGGCAGTGTCTGAGCCTCTCCCTCTATCTGTGAGGGTTGTTACGTCTCAGCCACAAGCATCATGTGCAGCAGTTGAAGAGGTGGGGGAGTCGGAGGGTCAGCATCATTCGGAGCAGGTGGCTACAGCTGAGCCTGCTGAGGGTGCGTTTCAGACTGTGACTTCTTGGCTTAAGGACAACTCAGAAGAAGCTGCAAATGAGGGGGCAGAAGGCACTGGGGAGGTTCAGTCTACGGCCCAACATGGTAGTCCTATTGTCCGGGGATCTTTACTTGATATCCTCGGCAGTCCCCCGGCTCCCAGTTCACGGAAGAGAAAGAGATCCCGAGTGGTTAGTACGATACTAGGGACTGAGGTGACAGAGTGGAAGCCTACAAAGACGATACCTCATCAGTTGGCCGTGGTTTCGAAGGCCGTCGATGAAAGGTGTTTCCCCGCGGATGCCCCGAGGCACAACACTTATTTCATAGCCCTCGCAACAAGCGCTAGATGGGTCACCGAAGAGGTAATGCGTTTTAAAATATTTACTTGTTTCAGGCTTTAATTTTGGTAATGCTTATAAACAGTACTACGTTTGTGCAGCAAATGGATGATGCGTTGATTGGGATACGGTTGAGGCAACTTCGTTATCCTAGGGTTTTCAAAGTTCCGGGGCAAATAGTACTGGATGTCCTGTTCCATAAACTATTGGAGGCACAGTTTGAAGCCCGAGTTGAACCAGACCTCCGTTTGATGGAATATGCTAGGGGGAAGTTGCCGGAGATGCATAGTAAGCCGTGGACGTATGCTCAGCACATTTATTTTCCAGTGAGATTGGTGATGGGCCACTGGCTATTGCTGGTCGTTGATGTACATGCGCGTAGGATCAAAGTGTACGACAGCTCTACAAAAGCTCTAGCCGCCAACAAGTTAGTGACTACAATGCAACCTTATGTGCATATGATCCCCAAGATGCTCCATCGTGTTTTACCCGGATCAGCCGAGACGTTGACGTCTTATGAGCAGGACTTCCCGTTCGAGAGGGTGGCCCATCTACCTCAAGTTACAAAGTATGTCACAAGTCCTTTAATAACTTATTCAATTATTTTAATTAATTTCACAACTTCAACATAATATATGTTGTTATGTTTGTAGGACGAGCGATTATGGGATCTATGCACTTAATTTCATCGAACTGGAGTTGGCGGGAATAGATATCGAGCCTAACGTGAGAACCAGCCTAATTCGTCAGTTCCGCAAGAAGTATTGTGCTCATATGCTGACGGATCACCAACATCTTTTGTAGACTTCTGTACTCTATATAAACTGAAACCCCAAAACGTGTGACTGTTGCAGTATCTGCTTTTTATTTTTGCATATATATGTGTTAGACCTTGACAGTTTATTATTTCCAGCAAAATATTACGATAAGATATATATGTTCTACCCGATTGGATCCCAATCCTCCGCTGACCATAGTCAATCCTCCGCCGAAGATAGTCAATCCTCCGCCGAAGATAGTCAATCCTCCGCCGAATATATCAATCCTCCGCTGACCATAGTCAATCCTCCGCCGACGATGTAACAACTCCCTATACAAAATCTGCACTTCACTGTACACAATCTGTCAACCAATCCCTATTCACTCACTACATCCAACAAACTCTGCATAATACTGTCTCCCATTAATGTATCTCACCACCCAAGACATATTAATGGGTACACACCCACTCATCCACCCACTCCAACCCTCTGTACTCGTATCGGGCCTATAAATGGGGCGTACAAGGGCCATTATCTGTACTCCAACCATCGTCACTTCCAGCCTACCAAGTATCTGTCAAGTTTTATCGGAATAGGTATTCGATGCATGTTGTTGCCTTTTTTTTTGTAGATGTGTTTTTTTTGTAGTGTAACGATGTAATTGTTTCTGACAGAATGGATCCCAACGATGTGAATCGTGAGGAGGAGCGTCGATGGATAAGACAGGAGCTAGCCGGAGAATACGTCACAATGTTGGCCAACGGGAGAATAGTCAGAATGCCCGAACGACTGTATCAAGCACCGAAACCAGCATGGTCGGTAGAGTACTACCGGTTACTTGAAGAAGCAAATCAGCAGCTGGACCAACTGGAGGCCCTAATGCGCGAGAAAAATTTACCATGTCCTCCGCTCCCTCCTGGTGACAACCCATTTATTCAACCGCGGATGAACGAGGATGACCTTCTTCATTCTTGGGAGGAGCCTGCTTGGTTCCGAGAGTACAGACAGTGGATGGTTCGAAACCAAGAAATTACACAGAGGCTCATTAACATTCTGCTAGCTGCGTAGTGTACTGTATTTTGGATTTGAACTGTATTACTTATGGTACTTGGATGAATAAAGTGTTGACTTGTACTGTCAGTATGTCAATCCTCCGCCGAATCTGGTACCAATCCGCGCCGAACATGTCACTCCTGGGCCGAGTAATTCAATCCTCGACCGAACATGTCACTCCTCGGCCGAGTAATTCAATCCTCGACCGACTACTTCAATCCCCCGCCGATTGAAGTATCTGTTTTGGCAATTAGATGCAATGAATTGCATTGCACTTAATTCTATGCACGCACTACATTCAATGCAGTCAACATATTAATGTATACAATGAATTTTATGCACGCACTACATTCAAGACAATCAACATATTGTGACACACACACACCAACCTATCCATGTCTCACCACGCCTATAAATTGGGCTAAGGAGAACCATTCCTTGCACTCCAACGCTCTTATTTGTCATACTGTCAAACACAAAAATTTCATAGGTACTATTTGTGCATTATAAATTCATACAACCTATCAGTTTCATTTTAATTCGACTCGTACATATGTTTGTGACAGGATGGCATCCAACAATGATCCTCGTCTTGAGCGTAGGTGGAGGCGTCGGGAGAACGCCGGAACTGTAGTATTTGTCGCGCCACCACCGTGGTTGGTTCAGTACGACCGCATACTCGCTGAGTCACATCAGCGGGCGGACCGAATCGAGGAAGCCCTGCAACAGAAGAACCTACGGTGTCCTCCACCCCTTGATGGTGAACATCATTTCAGTTCCCAGATTTTGACGGAATGGATCGTGACCTTCGGAGGCCTTCTTACGAAGAGCCTCGATGGTTTCATGCTTTCGTACAGTGGATGGACGAATGTAAAGAAGCTGAGGAGAGGCTCCTTAATAGTCTGCTAGATGAGTAATATATTAATGTTTTTGAACTTCCATAAGTATGCTATTTGGATTAAATAAAATGAAATTAGCTTATGTTTTGTTTGTAATATACCGTTGATTATGGTCCCAATCCCCCGCCGAATGAAGTCATTCCCCCGCCGAATGAAGTCATTCCCCCACCGAATGAAGTCATTCCTCGGCCGAGTAGTTCAATCCGCCGCCGAGTAGGACACAACCCAAATTCTCTAACCCTAAACCCTAATCCCTAAAACCAATCCTCAAACCCTTATCCATAAACCTCAACACTTGAAACCTTAAAACCAACCTTAATAAGTCAACTCTAAACGAGAAAAACCCTAACCCTACAACCCTATCCCTAGAACTCAACCCAACACTCTAACCCTCAAACTCTAACCCTAAGAGTGTAACCCTAACAGGGTAACCCATACACCCAAAACCCTAAGAAACCATTTGTAAGAAGTACACTTGAAGCATAAAACTCTAACACTACAACTGTAACCCTACAATTATAACCCTAAAACTATAACCCCTACAGTTGAAACCCTAAACCCTAAACCTAATAGGTACAGTCTAACCCTACTACAGTATCCCTAAACCCTAAACCTAATACGTAATGTTGTTTGGTTTTGAACATCCATAAGTATGCTGTTTGGATGAAATCAAATGAAATTAGGTTATGTTTTGTAATATACCGATGATTCTGGTCCCAATCCCCCGCCGACTGAAGTCATTCCCCCGAAGATTGACGTCAATCCTCCGCCGATCAATTCAATCCGTACAACCAATCCCCCGCCGACTGATGTCAATCCTCCGACGAGTGAGGTCATTCCTCCGCCGACCATTTCAATCCTCCGCCGAGTGAAGTCAATCCTCGGCCGAGCAGGTCAATCCCCCGCCGAGTTTGCCAAACCCTAACCCTAAACCCTAACACCCTAATCCGTACAACCAATCCCCCGCCGACTGATGTCAATCCTCCGACGAGTGAGGTCATTCCTCCGCCGACCATTTCAATCCTCCGCCGAGTGAAGTCAATCCTCGGCCGAGCAGGTCAATCCCCCGCCGAGTATGCCAAACCCTAAAACCCTAATCCGTACAACCAATCCCCCGCCGACTGATTCCAATTCTCCGAGGAGTGAGGTCAATCCTCCGCCGACCACGTCAATCCGCCGCCGAGTATGACATACCCCACAATTTCTTACCCTAACACTTTAACCCTAAAACTCTAACCACCATTGAAGTCTTCCCAACCACCACCAACCCTATATTAATGGAACCCACCACCCAACTTACATTAATGGAAATGCACCACGCCTATAAAACCCACTCTTCACTCCAACCCTCTTCACTTCACTCATCACTAATCTTTCACTCACTTCATCAAAAATGGCTGAACCTTTAAGAGACATCATCACTACACAACGTGTTCAACTTCAACACCAGGAGAGGTTGGATAAGCTGCAAAAGATCAGGATAAGTCTTCTCCGGGTTTCAGTGAAGGCTGATGCACTGATGGACGAGCTGAGACTAGCCGATAGACATGGATGGACAGATGCAGACGAGAATAATGCGCGTCTCGTGTTGGAGCAGCTCGAAGGACTTCGACACTTCGTCTTGTCCTTCACTCACCAAGACGAGCTCACTACCCGTTGGTAAAAGTTTTATCGGAAACAAAGTCCTCAAGTTTTCAACTCCTTATGATAGTCTTTGTTGTAATGTTTAATTATGCTACTCGGATGAATGAAAGAAGTTTATATTTTTCAATATAACGTTGCTGTGGTATCAATCCTCCGCCGAGTCTGCCAATCCTCGGCCGACTATCTCATTCCTCCGCCGAATATCTCATTCCTTCGCCGACTACCTCATTCCAGAGAGCATTGATGTTCTGAACAAGGCGCAATCCTTGGCCGGATATCTCCATCCTCCGCCGAATATATCAATCCTCCGCCGAATATATTATTCCGCCGCCGATTGGGCCTTGTTCATAACATCACTACTCTCTGGAATTTCCGATCGACAGACTTCCTTGTGTAATTAGCCGATCGGCCAAATGCACTTACCTACAAACCTTTCCATGTGCAAACAAAGAGGGATACATTCAACACATCTAAGGAATACATGGTACCCTTAAACATAGATTCGAGTTACAAATAGTAGCATAATCGAAAACAAATACATAGTCCGTGAAACAAACATAAATTATCCTACACATTAGATGTAGAAGCAACCGAAGGACAAGTTCGTTTGTTGTGACCAACAGTCGAACAAATTCCACATTTTCGTGGACGCTTTGGAGCCGCTGCAGTCGCTCTAGGGTCCTCACCTGCTGAAGGAATTCTTCTCTCAACTCTTCTACCGAGTTCAACTACAAACTTTGGTGGCTCAACTTCAATAAGGTCACGAAGTTCATCAACATTCCACTCCGTTTCTCGTAACAATGGATAAATGGTTCCATGATAAGCGAGCGCCCATGCTTGTACCGAATAGTAGTCGTCGCATAGCTCGTACATATCCATGTTAGCATCCTCACAACACGCTAAGGCATGAGTACAAGGGATTCTATCGATGTCAAACTTCCGACAACCGCATGTCCTCTTAACCAAATCAACCAAGACGTCATCGAAAGGACCGGTAACCCGATACTAGCCAAGTCTGTTCAGTGGTGTTATTTGCATTTCCTTTGCTTTGAAGATCCTCTTAGCAATGATACTCTCTACCTTCGGAACCACAACTTGGCGATTCGGTAATTTCGCCATCACATCTCGACGTTGAACCATTCACTAACCTTTTCCTGTATGGCGTTGAACAACGCAATAATGGGCCACTCTCTCTGTTTTCGTAATGCGTTGTTGATGGATTCACAACCGTTCGTTGTCATGATATTGTACCGAGCGGCCTCGAAGAAAGCTCTCGCCCATTGAGGACGTTCTATGTTCGTTGTCTCCACATATCTCGCAGCCTCGGGGTACAATTCTTGGAACTGTTCCCACCTAGCATTGAACTTTTCTGGTGTGTACGCATCAGCAACTTTTTGGAATAACTGAGAAATACCCTCCCTGTCCCTTCCCCCATGATGAGATTTGACATTTCGACTCAAATGCCACCTACAATGGCCATATTTAGCCTTTGGGTAGTGTTCCATCACTGCCTTCCTGATACTTCCATGTCTATCGGAAAGGATAACCAAGTCATCCTCGTCCAGGATCTCCGGCCTCAACTTTTGGAAGAACCAATTCCATGAAGCGTCTGTCTCCCTGTCAACCACAACCCAAGCTATAGGATATTGGTGACGGTTACCATCTTCCCCGGTTGCAAGTAGCAATACCCCTTTATACTTTGTTTTCAACCACGTACCATCTACTAAGATCACATTTCTCAAGGCAAGTTTAAATCCATCAATGCATGGTCGAAATGCTAGAAAAACATAGTGAAATCTACCATGCTCATCCACCTTCAAATGAGTTACTGCCCCTTTCATTCATCTTCCGAACTTGAAACAAATATGCTGGGAGTAATCCATAACTTAAATCAGGATCCCCTACAAGTTTAATCATCGCCAACAACCGAGCCCTCCAACACTTCCAGTATTTATATTCGCCAAGTTTGTCATTCTTGAAATCGTCTTGAAGCATCCTTGGACAAGGAATATGTTTCTGACCAGCATATTTTTTAGCCACCACACAGGCCAGTGCTTCTGCACTCAGTTGACCTCTTCGGGTGCTGCGATCACGGGTCAAACAAGTATGGAAAGACTCGTAGGTTCTAATGGAGAATTCATCAGATCCCCGATCTTTGGCTCCACGCACTCTCCATCTACAATCAACACCATGACATTTTGCAATGTATAGCGTTTTTGAAGATCTATCTCGGTCTATCCAAAATTTACCCTTCTTTGCAACCTCTCTCAGATACGTAATAAATGCTTCCTTGTTACGAAACTTTTTACCAACTACTAAATCTGACCGATCACTGAAACCGATATTGGTTTGTTCTGGATCCATGCTATCTAACGGAAACTGATGGTCTGTAGAATAATACTCCACCATTTGACCGTTCTCTTCGATACCATCCAAACTTACCATCACTGGCGTAGGAGCTGGTATACTATCCAAACTAACCATCACTGGCGTAGAAGCTGGTATACTATCCAAACTTACCATCACTGGCGTTGGAGCTGATGCTTCTGCCTCAGTATCAACCTCTGTACGTCGACGCCGAATAACTAGGTTCTCAGCGTTCTCTACACGACTACAAATATCCAAGTCTAAATGACCATCGTACCCACCATTCTCATTTCCATCATCGTGGACCCTCTCTTCAACTGCCGCACCACTGTTATCTTTTTTTTTATCAACTCTACACGTAACATGGTTCTACGACATTCTTTCATGTTTTCAGCTACTACATACCGAACACCCATATCCGTTACAATCCAAACTGGAGAGATAATTTCTGTGTAATTGGGCAAATAAGGTTGGTAACTAAGTTTCAATTCTGTATCATTTTCATTCACCCCAATTTCGGAATACAACAGTTCCTTTAATGTTTTCAATGTTGCATTGGCACCATCAACAATAGCAAGACCAATAATTTTATTGTTTGTTGATGATATCCATTTATAGTTCCCATCCTCCTCTACCTTATATTCCCCACCGTAAGTAGCATGAATCACTGCAACTTCACCCATTTCCTATACAATTACAACCTACTTCATTTAGGACATTACATTAACCATACACAGACCCATAATACTAACAATACTAAAAATGTAGGGTACTCTAGGATTATGCATCCGGCCGATCGGCGAGATGTGGCCGAAGGAGTCCCTGGCCGATGACCGAAGGGAGTCACTCGCCGATTACCTTGGTAGGATACTCTGGCCGATTGACTCCAATCGACGCTTCAGGCCGACTGACTTCAATCGGCGACCTTCTCCTACCACATGCCTTCCTCTGGTTTGTTTCCCTAAACCGCATCTACTCTACTCCACCCTTTTCCAATCTACTCCGACCTTTTCCAATCTATTCCAATCTTTGTGTGTATAGCCTTTGTGTGTATAGCCTTTTTTCTCAAAACCCTATAACTCAAATTAAAGCTTCAGATTAACATTTCTGGTTTACTTACTTGGGCTCACTGCCTAGGAGGAAGACAGGGTCGGGACGGTGGTGGATGACGCTCGGGACGGTGTTGGCCGGCGATCTGGACGGCGGTGAACGTACGACAGAGAAGATTTGTTGAAGCAGCTCGTGTCGGGTCAAATTGTGGGGATATATTTGGAATTGGGTTTGTTTTGCAAATATAGAAATTGGGTATTTGGGGTGTGTTTTGTAAATATAGAAACTTGGGTTCTCTTTTTGCAATTAAAGACAAGGGTAGAAGAGGTATGTTGAAACTTTCATTAACTTGAAGGTTTTTTTCAAATTCCATCTTTGCTTGAGGTTTTTTTCAAATTCAATATCCTATTAAGGCTAAAAACAAAATTCACCCGTTTGTAACGCCTAAACTCAAAAGTGAAACCCAAAAACGAACCCAACGCGTGAAAGAGAAAGGAAATGAAAATAATGGGAGGAAATTGTGCCATCATGACTTGCCAGGTGGCTAATTTCACTCCTATTACCTTAAGTAAGATTTGACACTGCTCTAGAACCGATTAAAAAGTTCAATAACATTTTTGTAATCACGAAAGAAAAACCATAAATTACAAAAGGAGATTACTTCACGATGTATTTATTTTTTGTAATAATCCCCAATATCTATCTTCAATCAAAACCATTTTTATTGCATCAAAATTGTTGCTTTTACATGAATATAATTTTTTTTCAAATGAATAAACTTATAATCATATCTACCAAAACCAAGCACACAACTTCAAAACCACTCAAAAAACTAACAATGTATCTAATTCCTAACCATTCTTCTCCAAAACCCATATCTTCACAAACTCAACAGACTTATTACAACCTCTGCAACTACCTCATCAACCAACAACCTCTCAATCTCCATACCTATTTCTTCAACATCATCTCCTACATCCAATAGCCAAGCATCTCCATTGATGACCATCTCATACGAGGCTCTCTTCTCTTCCTTTTCTTGAGTCGCAAGCATCTTCGACCGCTTCTCCTCGATCAACCCTCCTCCTTCAACAACCTTGTTAGAACTATAAGAATTTTTGTTCACTTCCTTTTCCTGGTTAGCCATAGTTTTCCACAGCTTCTCCTCGATCATATCCCAGCTCTGCGGGAACCTGAGCCTGTCTGTCAATGGTTTCTTCCATGTGGGCACTCCCATGCATGGCTGAAGAATCTCCTTCAACCCTGAACTCATCCGGTCTACTAGAAGCTTCCTTTCGGATCTAATCCATGACTTTTGATCTCCATACTTCTTCTCGAGTGTTTCAAACACCAAAGGGCTTATTGGGTTTTCTTGAGAGCACCATGTGTCTGGATTGAATCCATATAAACCCGCTTCTGTTAAGACATCAACGAGGTAGGAGAAATCTCTACTCTCTTCCACATTGAACGTTCTGATTAGAGCTTTGTTTTCTTCAGAGCAACCGATTGATCCTTCTTCATCGCTAGACACGTTGATTCCAAGTCCTTCTGAGGATTCTTCGGAGGAATCTGATTCAAGAAGTTCAAGTTGCACTCTCAGCCCTAGCATAAAAGAAATATGTAAGTAAACTTTAACTAGAGAATGATAGGGTTGTGAAAATTAAGTAGTTTGACAAGCACTTGAACTTGGGTCGATGAGACCTGGGTTCAAGACCTGCCAGCGGTATCTCTAAAGTCTTATATCTCTCCAACTTCGGTTTGGCCTCTCTGATCTCTCACCAACTATTAAACAAACCTCCCTTCTACATAAGGGGTGGTCGTGGACCCAAATATCGATACATTTAAATGATTGTTGATAAAAGAAAGAAAAAAACTAGTTTGGTTGAACCAACCGTAGAGATCTGCTTTGACTCTCTCAAAGCATCCAGTGCTACATGACCTCTCCAAAACTGAATCTGGGCTGCGCTGATAAGCCTCCTCCGAGCTCACAAAGGATGATCCTGGATCAGTGCCAGAGCACTGTGAAGAAGCAGAACCTTCTTCACGGAACCCATCTGATATATCCTCCTGTACATGACAGTGGTTAGTAAAGAAGTAAAGGAAATGTCACAGCACATGAACGAAGCAAGAAACTTCTAGTCTCAAATAAGGCAAAGAATGTTATACACTTATAATGTTGTACAAAGGTTCAGTTGTAGAACATAGCATACCCAACATATCAACTACTTTGGTTATTAAAATTACCCGATTCATCTTGGAAACTAATGGCTGGGATGAATGTAGAAAGATCGTTGCCAGCTTAATCTTCAGAGGAAAAGTTGGGAATTTGAAAACATATCAGCATGAAAAAAAAACTCTTATATGCAAATAATGTTATGTTCAGTTATATAACATAACATACCCAACATATCAACTACTTAGGTTAATAAAAAAACCCAATACATCTTGGAAATTAATGGCTGAGATGAATATATAAATATTATTGCTGGCTCAATTTTTAAAAGAAAAGTTGAGGATTTTAGAACATATCAGCACGACAAAATCTCTTCAATGCCAAAACACACTGAGAAGTGATTACAATGCTCCAACACAACTCAAACAGAAATTTTCACAATTATGCAATAGATATGGGAACAAATTAGTTTTTCATATAACCCAATCTAGAGATAAACCTACCTAAGCTTGACCTAGCTTGTTTGTCGACAAGGATAAACAAGTCCAGCTGATAAGTATCAATTCATGTTTCCCCAATAAGTAAAAGGGACGTAATATCTCTATGTTACTTAAAATGTTTACAAAGAGTTGACAACTTTAAGTATCAATTCATGTTTCCTTCAGTCATTGAATCCACGAGAGCAATGTTAAATAGATAAATAGATGGTTATCGCCAAACCTACCATCAACCTAAGACCTCAAGACAAACATGTAACAATCTATTGTAAGAGAATAGTCAAACATTCTAAAATCATTGTAATGTTGAGAAGACCCAAACCTGCTGAAATGAAGAATCTTGATCTTGAGAAGAATTATCATCACCATTAGCCACCAATATAGGCCCCAGTAGCACAGTGCCTAGAGGAGTAGCAATGTTCACATCTCCATCATTACAGCAACTTTGATTGCTCAGGGGAAAGTTATTAAGATTGTAATCCAATTTCCTTGGCTTGAATCCATGATCAGGCATGGCAAGCACTTCACCCGTGGTATTGCCCTTTCGAGCGAGTCCAACTTCTTGAAACTTTCTATTTGTTTTCCATCTTTCTGAGATTCTTTTCTTCGCTTTACTTGCCACAACTAACCCGTCTGGGCTAGATGGCGGGGATTTGCATCCCTTCTTCGAATCACAATATGTAGGAAGCGCCAGCGGTTGAGACTCCTTCACAGAAGCATCAATACCTCCATATCTTGACACCTCAGTAATATCCTTTGGTTTCAAAACAACAATCCTTGCGGGAGTAAGACATGCGTCATCCGTCACATCCAAACAAGATCTTGTAAACTTAGGTAAATACTCATGACCTAATGCCCCACCAGAAATAGTGATCGGGCCATTATCAAGTTCTGGAAGCAGCCCGGCATTTCCTTGCTTGAGTATCTTCCCTGACTTCCTGAACCTGTTAATGGTTTCATTGCCAAGAGCACGAGTTCTCTTCAAACCCTCTCTGTTTCCTGATAAAGAATTCGAAGGCACTCTCTTCAGCCTGTGGAGATTCATAGTGTTCAAAACTCCCGGCTTCTGTAGATATCTGGGAGAACGATCCTTAGAATATTGGAGTTGGGTTTTTATTGAAAAGTGCTTAGGATCAACCGAATTGTACGTTGGATTTGCTTCAGCTATGCTTTTCTTTAATGCTTCAAGTGATTCAATGGCATGCTCAAATTCTTTTTCCTTTTCAGTGCTCATGTTAAATGAAAAACAAACATTTGATGAACGCCTATTTCGAACACCGAGTGAAGCAACCTTCTGTAGGTAAGTCTCGGAGAGCACTCTTCGTTGTTTTGTAGTAGACTGCTGAGGTAGCAATTCCTCAAGACCCATTAGTCTTGCAATAACACTCGGTGTTCGCTCTTTAGATTCCATTTATGCAGACAATTTTTTCAGTTAGTGACAATACCCTTCAGTCTCTAAACTCAAGCACTGTCTGCAAAAACCCAATAATATATCTGCATTAAATCAAATATAATTCAATTGAAGCAATGAAACAAGCACAGTTCATATATCAAGATATCGAACAACGTTCTGAAATTTTCCTTACCGCGTCTTCCTCTGAGGTTTTGCAGCAGCAGCAAAAACAACTGAATTTGAATCCTCGATGTTTAGCATTTCAGAATCTCCAAAACTACGCTTCCTGAAATGATCTTGACATTCAAACTCCTTTTTTTGCTAATTTTGGGATCAATAACTAAATACAATGCGACGCCCTTTAACCATACAAGTTACAACATTGGATTCCGAAAAGAAACTTCTAGAAACACAATAGCTACTAAAACATAGTACCAATATTGTAATCAAATGTAGTAAACATGCAGAAACCAAATCATTAAGGCAGCTCTCTTTAGTAGCAATCATTGGGACAACATAGAAACAAGTGAAGCCCAAAATGAAAGGGACAACCCATCATAATTAACATGGTAACAATTCCAAAAAAGCACCAATATGTGTCCAAGTCCAATAAAGCACAACCACCCAAATTCATTGCAAGTAAATGAAATCATACCATTCCTTTTCCTCATATTTGACCTTAGCAAAATTATACCCATGCCATCACAAACCTCCCAAAATTATCAAATCCCAATTAGAAAAAAATAATTAAATTAATAACAGACCCTTTGAGAAAATCATCACCAAAAATCAAAACCCCAATACAGAATCAAACACTCCTCAGTCAAAAACAAAACACAAAAAAGAAAACCCAGATGGAAAATCTGACCTTATTGCAGATTTTCTCCGAATCACAACCCAAAAACACGATCTCTTTGCTTAATTCAAATTCTGGGCAGCTCTATTCACACTCCGATTCGTGCAGAGCCTTCAACTATAAACGCCAAAACCGATTCGTTCCCGAAATTGGAAATGATTTATAGCAGGTGTGGATTGCAAATCAAGCAACAGATAAAACACGGCCCACAAATCGATCTGTCGGGTCAACGGAGGAAATTCAAAAGTCAACACCGGTGGAACTTTGTCCGGACGCAAAATCTGGCACCTGGGTTGCGTGGAAAATTCGGAGACGACGAAGAATCGACAAGATGGAGAGTCGTGTGTGTCTCGAGTCGAGAGAGAGTTCTAGGAGATTGATTGCGATGACGATAGTGAACAGTGAAGAGAGAAACAGAAAAAATGGCGTTTGGTTACGAGTGTGAATGGCATTTTCGTCTTTTCGCGCTCGCCGAAGTGAGCGCTAACGTTACTGTCAAATGTCTCGCGCACTTGGCGCCATGAAACCAAACGGTTAATTTTATTGTTTCCTAATAGGAGTTTTGATATTTCCACTACCCTTACTCAAATGGTCAACCAGAAGTTGGGTGGGTATTCGTCGGTTAATCGTTATCCATTGGTCGATTTCTTATTCATTATCGGTTCGTTAAATAGATAATGGAAAAGATGATGGTGAAGGAATGCGATAACATGAGATCGATGATGACAAGAAACTTCATATCTAATCGAGAAGACAAGCGTGAATGAGCACGGTATGGATAAAAACGACAATGAACAATAATGTCGTTCGTGTATGGTGTTTCTACAAGCCGTGAATGTAACATCCAGTTAAGAGAATGGCATGAATATGGCCAAAAGAGCTACATGAGAGTGATATAGTTCTTAGGTTGGAATTAACAATGAGCTGGTTAGGTGAGATAGAAATTAGTTTTGTTTGACGTTATTTGAAATTGATCCACACCTTAATTCATAATAAATGAACCATAGCTGCAGAAAGTGGGTCTTATTATTTGTAACCGCGAGTATTGTGATCTTAGAGCATCTCCAATGTTAATTGGATAAATCGACGGTGAATCGTTAACGGGGAGAAAATATTGGTGTTTCGTTGCTGGTGGTAAGCTCACCATCGACACGAACCGCCAGTGGTTGAAAATTTGTGAAGAAAATGGTACAAACAGTCAGCACCGGCGACTAGCATTGGAGGTTGCCGACTGTTGGTTGAGAATTTACTGAAATGTTAGTTTTTAAGGGATATTTTCATCTCACTGCCCTAACTATTTTTTGTGGCACTTCACTATCCTATAATGCATTTTTTTTCACTTTCATATCCTAACTATTTTTTGTGGCATCTCACTGCCCTAAAATGCATTTTTTGTGGCACCTCACTACCCTATAATGTATTTTTGTGACATTAAAAACTGATTTTTTTGTTTAAATGAAAACCAATGGTATACTTTTGAAATTTTGATTGTTAGCAAGGGGTGTTATGGATTTTTTTAAGTATTTTCATCTAAAATATGGATGGCAAATTAACGACATATATGAAAGTGAAAAACAAATGCATTCTAAGGTAGTGAGGTGCCACAAAAAATAGTTAGAGTGGTGAGATGAAAAAACTCACATAATTAGGTTAGTGAGATGAAAATAACATCTTTTTAATCGAACAGTCAGCACGAATAAACAATACCAACATACCAGTTTTTGGATATGCTCTTAGATTACTAGTTCATGATATTAGAATTCTTTGTCTGTATCAATACAGAGATATTTGACTTCAACATCAAACTGGCATGTTACTCATTCAAAAAAAAAAATGAAAGTGACGTGTTTTCATAATATCGTCGTTTGGTATGACGATTATTATACATAACCATCACTTAACCCGATATTAGTCACGTAGTGCGTATCTTGAATCAGTTTCTACACGTCCTTCACCGGCCTCAAGTATTTTTGTCGGTTTTATCAGCTAACTAACGATTTCAATATCGAAAGTTGATAATCGGCTAAAGATAATCAATCCTTCAATCCCTATGTCTACTTTGTCTTAAAATTTTCGGATTAGCGGTTAATTTTGTCAACCCCAAGTATATAAACATATTTACACGTCAGCTTTATCCATGGTCGGTCTTCAGCAGCCAATAGTTGCTCTACGCGTGTGCTGTCCGGTTACGTCACGCCACTTTTAGTTAATGGGATGGTTTTGAACTTTTCAATTTGAAAATGACAAAAATCAATAATTAATACACTGTACAATTACACTGTAGTAATTGGCAATTGCTTGTATTCCATTATTGATTATTTAAATTAAATATGTTTATTTGATCTGTGGACTAAAATAAGCTGGACAAGAATCTCGTATTTAATATTTGTTGTCTGTTTCGATTTTCTTTCCAAGTTTTTTATATAATTTAATAAACATGCATCAAAGCACCTTCAAGGAATCATCCCATTGATTGGGAATGAATTCAGATTTAAATGTCTTCTTTGTTCTGTATTTGTTTTGAAAATATTGAGTGTGTATGGTGTGTTTCATGCAATATATTAATTTTCAATTTATATCTTAATGTAAATTCACAAATTCTTTTGATTTAAAACATCTAAAAAAATACATATTCAATACATCGATATGAAATTATCATATAAAATATAGTCTTTTCGACTTGAAGTGATATTGACGAAATGGTTTAAATCTATTTCATCGGTCATTTTATATTTCTAAAAGAAGGGTGATTTGGTCATATGTAAAAAGTCCAAACATATAATACGTATATGATCATTTTTTTAGTTAAATATTAAAACTTATTTTTAAGATACGAATATTATATTATCCAACATTTTAAAATGACAAATGCATTACTTTAAGTATTGGTCACCCGATTCAATTAATAGAAATAGATAGAATATTATATTCAGTTAGTCATAGATCGAAGGTAATAGATTTGAGTCTTGTCCTATGTGTTTTAGGTTTCTGTTTTTAATTTTTGTTTGCTCTAGTTCTTTAAGTATGAAAACGAAGTGTTTGGTCACTCAAAAACCCGCATATACTTTAAGTTTACTTGTAAGACTAATTGTAGCTTGTATTTGAATGTCTCGATTATTGGTTCTGTGTAATCTCATGTTATAAATAAATTATTTATTTCGCTCAAAAAAATCATGATACATATGCTTTCGTGAAATTATTGATTTCCAAATTTATCTTTTGACTCAGAATATCAAATTCAATTCATCTGATTCTTATTAAATTCATACCATTTTATCACTGTACCGTTGAAGGAAAAAAAAACGTCATAAATTAATGGCAATTGATAGGTGACCGTTTAAATGAGCCCGCAATACAGTTTGGGCTTCTTTTGATGGGCCTGATATTGGGCCTTCTTCTGGGACCGTTTAAATTAGCTTTCGAATCTGTTCCGTTGTCACTGGCTCTTTCACTCGATCTCACCAGTAGTGTCTTCAACAATAACGATCAAAAATGGCTCTGGAGATCTGCGTCAAGGCCGCTACTGGTGCCCCTGATGTTCTCGGCGACTGTATGTTCCATAAACCCTCTCCGGTTTCATCTGTCTTCTTTTCTCGCTTGGACCGATGATTCTGCTCATGGGTTTTGGATTTTCCATCGAATTTTCTATATTGTGCTCTTAATTTTATCTATTTTTGTCGCTGTTTCTGGGTTTTAGGTCCGTTTTGCCAGAGGGTACTCCTGACTCTGGAGGAGAAGAAAGTCCCTTACAAGTTGCAGCTCGTCAATCTCAGTGACAAGCCCCAATGGTATCGTTCGAAATATAGTTACAGCTTTACTCGAATCATCGATTATGTGCTGAAATTGCTGTTTTCAATGATTTTAGGGACATGGGTTTTGGTCGTTTTCGCTGATTGTGATGATGTTTGGTTCCATTTTTAGGTTTCTGGATATCAGCCCCGAAGGGAAGGTGCCGTTGGTGAAGTTCGATGACAAGTGGGTGGCTGACTCAGATGTGATTGTTGGGCTTCTGGAGGAGAAATACCCAGAACCTTCTCTTGTCACTCCTGCTGAATTTGCCTCTGTGTATGTTCCTTGAGCTCTTAAAGTTTGTGTCTTGATGATTTTGTGGTTGATATTATCTGTTATGTGAGTCCAAATCTGAATGTCTGAGTATTGGGTTTGACAAAATTGGGATGTTGTTGTTTTTGTTTTGTGAAGGTGGTTTGATTTTTCATGCTACTTTCTATTGTTCATCTTTAATATTATTTATTTATTTAAGAAAATGTTAATGGAAAAAACCCAAAGCTATTGATTTTTGGGATAATTGCAAAAAAGTACCATGAGCTTGTCTTTTTGTCGCAGTTCGTATAAAAATGATGATATTACCCTTACCATTTAGATTTTAGAAGTAAAAAGTAAAACAACAAAAATCCAATTTTTCTTCCTATTTGTAGAGTAAGAAATTTAAGCGGTATGAAAATTTTGATTTTTTGTTCTTTAATTATTGTTTTTCAAAATTTAAACCCAAGGGTAAAATTGTCATTCTGAAACAAAATTATGCAAAGTGCAACGAAAAGACAACTTCATGGCACTTTTTTTTGCGATTATCAAAGAAGATGGCTACAAATTGCAAAAAGTGAATACTTCGGGGTACTTTTTTGCAATCATCCCTTGATTTTTTTTATGTGTAGAAGGTGTGGAGAAAACTTGATATGCTTGAGCAACTGGCTTCTCTTAGTCCTATATGTTTATATCCTTTATTTGATTTGTTGACTGACTGTATAATATTTTTCAGGGGATCAAAAATATTCTCGACTTTTATTGGATTCGCGAAGAGCAAGGATCCAAGTGATGGATCGGAACAGGCTTTGCTCGATGAGTTGAAGGCTTTGGATGAGCATCTGAAGGCACATGTATGTGTGCTTTAACAAACAATAGATTTATTTATACTGTTTCTCTTATCTTTCTCTGGTGGATCAACTGAACTATTTGAGAACCAAACCAGGGTCCATTCATCGCTGGGGAAAAGATCTCTGCTGCTGATTTGAGCTTAGTGCCAAAGCTGTACCATCTTGAGGTTGCTCTTGGCCATTATAAGAAGTGGACTGTCCCCGAAAGCTTGTCTCATGTCCACAGCTACACGAAGGTAAAAACTACAGTACTTTTAGCAGTGCTTCTTTCTATATCTCTGTCTGTGTGTGTATGTATTAACTACTGAATCAAATTTATATAATATATGCTTCATATCTACTCCCTACATTCACAAAATAAGTGTCTCAGTCTCTGATCTTTTGCAAAAAAAGTAAGGATTAGTGCAGTTTATGTTTTACTTCGACCATATGTCATCATGATCTACCTCACTCCGTCAGCAATCCTTCATTGGACGCGAAGTGAGCAGTGGTATGAAGCAATCTCTTAGCATTTTTTTTCCAGCTAAAACAAAGGGCTTTAGCTGATGGATGAGTTCGGCTACTCCATCTAAGTACTCTTGTCTTATCCACCTTTAACCTTTGGTTGTTGGTGTTAGGTGTACCACATGTGAGTCAGGAGTCCCACATCGGATACTTAAGGAAAAAGAGAAGAGTTAATATACACCTTGGACCCATTGACCTGATAGGCTAGTCTTTTGGGTCAAGTGTGGTAGCCAACGTGTATATTATGGGCTTCTTGTTGTGTGCTCCTCCTTAGTAGGCCCAGTGCTCCCCAACAGTGGTATCAGAGCCTGGTTCTGTGGACTCTCCTAGGAAACGGGTCGGGGTAAATCTCTTAGGACCAGAAACACCAGGATACCATGATCGCTCCTCTCATGGTGGTGGGTCCCGATAGGATGAAGTGGGCCCGTGAGGATTGAGTAGAACAAGTAAAAAGTTGGGCTTAGGAGTGCGAGCAAGGCGACGTGATGAGACTCAATGTGGAGGGGGAGATTATTAGGTATGTCCACATGTGAGTCAGGAGTCCCACATCGGATACTTAAGGGATAAAGTAAGACTTAATATACACCTTGGACCCATCACCTGATAGGCTAGTCTTTTGGGTCAAGTGTGGTAGCCAACGTGTATATTATGGGCTTCTAGTTGTATGCTCCTCCTTGATAGGCCCAGTTCTCCCAACAGTTGGGTCTATGCAGGGTCGGTTTAAGAGTCTGATTTTTCTATATTCCTTGAATGACAGTGTACTGATTTGTTGCATATACTATTTGAATTTGGTTTAAACTTGATAGAAATTTGAAAACATTCAATTTACTCCACGCTAGATTTGACATTGGAGTATCACAATCATACCGCGATTGTGAGAGATACATCAGTTCACCAAGCAATTGCTATAACCTTGATGCATTTTATACAATGAGCTCATTGTGGGTAAGAGAAACGTAGCCAAGGGTTTGGTCTCATAGCTTTGAGCCTCATGTATCAATGTCTTGTCCCCTTTTGCGGTAGTTAAATGCACATTTTGTGTTCGGTTCAAGCAATAATTTTCCTTTGTCCATGAAAATGTAGATTCACATGCTTTAATTTTCTCTTTTGATTTTGGTTTGGAGTATGATGACAAGCGCAATACCGAAATGTTTGATAGCAATTATAAGAATTAATTTTAATAACTCTAGTATTATGTATTATGTAGACATGCTTCGATCGGGAGTCTTTCCAGAAGACGAAGGCCGCGAAGGAACATGTGGTTGCAGGATGGGCATCAAAGCTCAGTGGTTGAACCAGTTCTACATTGTAGCACTCTAAACCGAAGTTCTGAAATATGAGTAAAGCAAATGTGTATCAGCTATTTAGGGTGGGAATGTATTCGTATTGTTTCGTTTCGTAATAATTAATCCATATATGTTTATGTATGGAGAAACCTTCTCAGGACCTAGAAAATTATTGTAGGAAGTTTGAATTACCATAACTAGTTTTTGTTTCGAGTTTCAATAGCCGAAAAAATGCTATGATTCAAGAAGGAAATCATGTGTTTTTCCGTTTTGTTTTACATTATCCGAATGTACCGCTTTAAGAATATGTTGTTTTCCTCTTTATCTATCGATTCACGACACAAACTTTAGTTCTAAGAGCATCGGCAATGGTTGGTGCGGAACCGTTGTTTTGGTGTTGTCGCAACCATTGCAACGCCTTGTGGACGCAGGCGTCGTCTTAAACCGGGTCGTCGTAGCCCGTCGTCGCAGGATCCTGCAACGACGTGACGAATTGGCTCAGTCCCAACGGCTATTCGGCAGACCACTGGCGAGGCGACGCATGGCAGCGACAATTTCAAATTTTTTTTCATATAAATACATTTTGACCCCTACCCAAAAATCACACCTCTTTTCTTGTACACATATTCTCTTCTCTTCTTCATCTTATTTTTTCTACATCGCTTAACAATGACCGACCCTACGAACTTCGATTTCATCATGGACTCCTTGGAAAATAGATACAATTAGTTGAATGGTCGTCGGGTTTGTAGCAATGTCGTATATTTAATTATCGCTTATAGTTTAGTTATCGTATGTATTTTAAATTTGGTATGAATAAAATAACTTGTTTAATTTGGGACTGTTTTGAAAAATATTAAAAGTACAAACAACTAGTTCCCGCAACTACAAGTTGTTTACCATTGTAGAGACTGTTGCAAGAGATAGTTGTTTGAAGGAGAGAGAAACTCAAAATGTGCTCTTATAACTCCTCCGAACAACTAATACCATTGGAGAAGCGGTAAGGGTTTATCCTATGTGGCTTACTAACAATTGATGTATATTCGATCTTCTTGTTGAATCGTCTTTATGTTCAATTACTTGTCCCTCGAATGAAAACAGAAGATTTCACGGATCGATCATCTCTTTCTAGTAAGTCAATATTAGAGAAGTGAAACAAACGATTTCACGATTCTCTCTTTCTAGTAGCTCGATGCAAAATATAACGAAGTTTAAGTAAAATACATGTGTATTTTACTACCCTCTCAAATATCATATGCATACTCCCTATCTTTAATATTCTCCCATATATCACATGCATACTCCTTATCATAACTCAAATTAATTCGAAACAAACATGGATTCAGGAAAAGTACTTCCCATTTGTAGGTATTATTCTATTTGGATTGATCAAATGGTCAAAAAGTTGTTTCATTTCCCTAGATCAAAGGTTGGGAACAGTGACGGAGCTAGGTAGGGCCCGGGGGCACGTGCCCCCCTCAAATATATATATTTTTTGAAAATTTTCTACTAATTTTTGAATTTTTTGAAAAATACCCCTTAAATTCTTATAATTTTTTAGTTGTGCATTTAAAGAGTATTTTTTTTTGCTCCAGTCCAGTCATAATGATTAGTCATGATTTAATTTCACGACTTAATAATGTTGGGTTTGGGCTTACGCTTTATGGTGAGGCCTCAAACTGGATAGAAGGCCCAATACGAGGAGAAAGTGCAGCGTGTAGGCCCAATTTAGATATCCCAACCAGTATACTAAAACCTAAGATAAAAACAAGAAGGGTTAAATGTTGAAACTTACCTTGTGTATGGGTCAGGAACACTATGCTACCCTCCTTTTCAAAATCACATTTGCGGTACCTTATCTATTGGTCACGCGATTCCGTTAGGAAAAATGGACGGTAAAATGTTGTTGTTTCCATTCCGTTAGTCATATGACCTCAAGTTTCATATAATGGATGGTAAAATGCTGTTTTTTCCTTCATTATTTGACTTTTATACGTTTTGTAAGGAACATTACCATTGCACCCTCGTTGTTGTTCCTTATAAAATATATAGAGGTCAAACACTTAAGGGACAAAAACGTCATTTTACCATCCATTATATGACACTTGAGGTCATATGACTAACAGGATGAAAAAAACGGCATTTTACCTTCCATTTTTCATAACGGAATCGCGTGACCAGTAGATAAGGTACCACAAATGTGATTTTGAAAAGAAGGGTAACATAGTGTTCGTGACCAATACATAAGGGTAAGTTTCAACATTTAACCCAAACAAGAATTATCTTTACTTTTAATCTGAAAATAAATAATGCATAAAAATTTACATGTTCCAAGGATAAAACCATCAAACCAATAACAAAATTTTAAAAAGGTTTAAAAGACCTAAAAAAAAAAACATGGACAACCACCTGCTTTGAAAGAAAAAGACAACCCGATACAAGAATTATTTTAAAATGCTATGTAAACTTTTCCACAAAAACAACGCCCTATATCATCTTTTAAAGAAAATTTCATACCTAGTTTTATCACAAAAAGAGTTTATTACAAAAACAACATAGAATCCGAAATAAGGATTACAATACTTAGGTTATTAATATTGAAAAGATAATAATCGAAAATGTTTTAACCTTTGATTGACATAATGTAATTTTTCGTAGTCCAGCCATGATGGGCTTGGGCTTAGGCTTAATTTTTGGGCTTACTGAAAATAAGCCCAATGATATGATGTGGTTACAGGCCCGTATCAGGCCATAAACCCTGAAACCATTTGATTGCTATTATCTGCTCCTGCCAGATTTCGAGAAGACAGTACAGAGAGAAAAGGAGAAGAAAGATCTCGGTTCAGAGGAGATGGAGAGGCCTTCGAGCAAGCGATCTAGAGACGAACGCGACTCCACCAGAGACCACCGTGAGAGGGACCATCGCGATCGGGAACACAAGCACCACCGCAGCCGTGGCGGCGATGGCGACGAGAAGAGCCGACACCACAGATCCGATCGCGATTCCAAGCTGGAGCACTCCGACGAGCCCCGAGATCACAAATCCAGGCGCGACGACGACCGGGAGGGCTCTCGCGAGCGGGAAGCGAAAGCCGACAAGCGGGAGAGGTCGAAATCGAGGGAGCCAAGGGGCCGGAACGAGAGGGAGGATTCGGTGGAGAGGAAGCACAAGAGGAAGGATAGAGGGGATGGAGAGGATTTGGCTGATGGAGGCGAGAAGAGGTCTAGGGTTTCGGATGATAGGAAGGAGAGGAGGCGGTTTGAGGATGATGGGAAGGATCACAGTGGGAATCAGAGGAGGGAGAGGAGGCGTTTTGGGGATAAGGTTAAGGAAGAGGATTATGTTGCAGAGGATGCTAAGCCAGTGAATATGGGTGAGTTGAAGGTGAAGAAAGAAGGGAGTGCCACCAATGGAAGTGGGTCAGGGGACAATGTAAGTATTTGATTTACCCCCTTGTGCAACTAATTATCTGTACATTTAGTAATTGGTATATGTGTGTCTATTGTTGCTGAAATCATATCCATAAATTGTTTGGCTGCAGTCATGAACTTAATATAGATGTGAACCGTCTTTAATTGGTAACATTTTAACTAGGTTTGAAGGATTTTAGTTATCCATCACCCCGTAGAAAATTTATTATAGGATGAAACTTTGATATGAACAATCTCTACTTGATGGATAACACTATCTTGTTGGAAAATTGGAGCAACACATTCAGAAGATTATTGGAGTAGACTTCATACATAATTCATTGACCTTTCATCCTCTTGCATCGAGTTGTATGGATTGAGGTGGAGTCGTCGAATTGACTGGACGTCTGTAATGCTTGCTAAGTGGAGTACCCGTTTACCCGTTGACAGTTTGTGTGCTTAATTGTATAACTTCATAATACGATGAACTTATTGGGAATTGTGTTAAAGGTTGGCTTCTTGTATAGCTGTTTATTAAGACAGTTTTTTTCCTGTTTATTTTTATCTATTAGCGATACCGTTTTTTAAAGACTCATGTATCATTGTAGGGATATCGTGGTTTTCCTTTTATGATCTCATCTTGTATTATGTTTTAAAGTTTTATGCTTTCGTTCATCTTTCTGCCATTGTATAGTTTCCATGAAATTTCTTATTCAAATGCTTATGTAACTTCCATACTTACAGGGTGCCTCTCTGGAATTACTTTCGGTGGCATCAAGGAGTGTGCCTGAGTCCTCTCTGGCCACTGATCATCCCCTCCCTACCAAGGTATCGTCAATTTCTACCACACATGAAAATAAGGGAGTTAGTATTACCAGATCTCATGAGGTTCCTGGAAAATCTAGTACAGATGGGCCATCTTCAGCTGCTGGGAAAACCGGAAATCTGTCACTTGATGCTTTAGCCAAAGCTAAGAAAGCCCTACAGATGCAGAAGGAATTGAAAGAGAAGCTGAAGAAGATTCCCCAGGTAAGTCATTCCTAAAAAGACATGATTAGGGCTCTATTACTTCGTACGGTTTGTTATTGTTGGAATTTTTTTTTTATTACTATATCTTTTTTCCTGGTTAATAAGTATGTGCAGGAATTCCCGGAATACTGTTTCATTTTATTGTACAATTTTGACCATGCAGTTGAACAAAAATGCTAGCACAAGTTCTGTTGGTAGCCCACACCTGGGACACAAAGCACCTCCTAGTGCTGGATTAACTGCTAGAACTGATGGTGCAGGATTCACTTCATCAACTACTGCATCAGGTTCTGTGAATCTTTCTTCGGGCAACATGGCTGCTCCTACTGGCCTTTCAGGCATACCCAACATTGAAGCTGTAAAGCGTGCACAGGAGCTTGCTGCTAGGATGGGATTCCGTCAAGATCCAGAGTTTGCTCCTCTTATAAACTTGTTCCCAGGACAGGTGGCTACTACTGATGTCACTATTCCACAGAAACCTACCAAGGCCCCTGTTCTTCGTCTTGATGCACTTGGTAGGGAAATTGACGAACATGGAAACGTTGTCAATGTCGCTAAACCAAGCAATCTAAGTACCCTAAAGGTTTGTTAATTATTTTCCTGCTTAGATGGTGTATGGTCGGGTGTCACTTTTATAGCTGTTATAGTTTATTCTGCTACTTTACTTACTCATCAATTTTTTGTAGGTCAACATTAACAAACAGAAAAAAGACGCATTCCAAATTCTTAAGCCTGAATTGGACATGGATCCTGAATCAAATCCCTTTTTTGACCCGAAGATGGGTATTAATAAAACTAAGCTCCTGAGACCCAAGAGGATGACTTTTCAGTTTGTTGAGGAAGGCAAATGGTCGAAAGAAGCGGAGAACATGAAACTGAAGGTACTTCATTTTACCCGTTTACTCCATTTAGAATATTTTATTAATTCGTAATGCATTTCCTGTTTTTTAATCCCACTACTCTATACAGAGTCAATTTGGAGAAGCTCAAGCAAAAGAGTTCAGGGTGAAGCAAGCACAGTTGGCCAAGGCAAAGGCTGCGCCCGATATCAATCCTAATTTGATAGAAGTATCGGAGAGAGTTATTACCTCCAAAGAGAAACCGAAGGACCCAATTCCTGAAACTGAGTGGTGGTAAGTTGATTTAGCCTTTACTTTTACAATCCAATTTTACGACGAGTAATGCTGTCACCATGGCCAATAGTCCTTAATTTTAATGAGCTCACATGGTTTTCCTGATATTCCGAATTTCTAAAAGGATTTAGAAAAAATAGCATTTGTTCAGCGGGGATGAAAAGTTTGTTTTGTACTCGTCTTTCATTGTTTTAAACCTTAAGAGTTTAGGTCTTGTTTTTTTCCTTCATAAATTGCTACTTAACTTTGTTTGTTGAATTAATCAGGGATGTGCCTCTTTTGCTCTCCGGGACATATGAGGACATTACTGAGGGTATGGCCCCTAAAGATAAACTGAAGATGGAGAAGATAACTATTTATGTGGAGCACCCCCGTCCTATTGAGCCCCCTGCTGAGCCAGCTCTTCCCCCACCACAGCCACTGAAGCTAACCAAGAAAGAGCAGAAAAAGCTCCGCACTCAGCGCCGTCTGGCTAGGGAAAAGGATAGGCAGGAGATGATTCGACAAGGCCTGATAGAACCCCCAAAACCCAAAGTTAAGATGAGCAACTTAATGAAAGTTCTTGGTGCTGAAGCAACCCAAGACCCTACCAAGCTTGAGAAGCAAATCCAAATGGCAGCTGCTGAGCGTGAACAAGCACATGTTGACAGGAACATAGCACGCAAGCTCACCCCAGCAGAGCGACGTGAAAAGAAAGAGAGGAAGCTTTTCGACGACTCCAATACATTGGAGACCATGGTTTCGGTTTACAAAATCAATGATCTTTCCCACCCACAAACCCGCTTTAAAGTCGACGTCAATGCCCAGGAAAACCGTTTGACGGGATGCACTGTCATTGCTGATGGTATCAGTGTTGTTGTTGTTGAAGGTGGTATCAAATCCATTAAGAGGTATGGGAAGCTTATGTTAAAGCGCATAAACTGGGCTTCTGCTGTAAATGACGAAGACGAAGATGGAGATGATGAGGAGAAACCTGTCAATAAATGTGTATTGGTATGGCAAGGAAGTATCGCTAAACCAAGCTTCAACAGGTTTTTTGTTCATGAATGCAGAACAGAAGCTGCAGCTAAGAAGGTTTTTTCTGATGCCGGCGTCGCTCACTACTGGGATCTTGCTGTCAACTTCGCTGATGATCAATTCTAATTCTGTATTCTGAGTTATATGCTTCTTCTTGCCCGACTAGTGCATGGGACATCGTTCTTCTGGTGCTGAGCTTGAGGATGCTGCCTTCAGGGGATGGATCTATCATGTTTCTGTAGGTCAGTTCTATTACTCATGATAAAGCAAATGTCAATGGTAAAAGTTGTTTGGATTCTTGACTGTTGTGTAGACGAGACATATTTTGGTTAGGGTATGTTTTGAGTTTGATTCTCGCTCTTCTTTACTGAACTCTTTCATTTTTAGCAAGAATGCTTTATTTGAAATTAGTGTCCAATTGAGTGAGGATCATATTCTATTGTGTTTTTGTTTGTGCTAGCGGTTGTGTATGTTCTCAACCCTATCGTTCATCTATTCCTTCGTTATATGTTGATGTTCATCTATTCCAATGTTAGACGTCCATGTTCATCTATTCTTAGAATGTTATTTAGCATTTATGTATGCCCTTGCTTTCATTAAGATTGCACATGTTATTTGTACGGCTTCTGACTTCCTCGATCTATTTTTGTAGTGTTATTTAGCATTTATGTATGCCCTTGCTGTCATTAAGATTGCACATGTTATTTGTATAGCTTGTGACTTTCTCGATTTTTTAGTATTGGAAATTGTCTCTTTTGTTTGCATTTTCATACCTGTCTAGTCATAATGTGTTGTTAGTTCATATTAAGGGTCACATATTGTGGAATCCATGTAGGGTGGGGTTTTAGTATTGAAATGAATAGTTGCTCCTATAATTGAGGAGAAGCAAAAGGAACACAACTTCCACGAGAAATGGTGGACAGATAAAAAAATGACCTCAAATCCAGTGGAGTTGGTCGGATTTTGACCAACGAACACTATGTCGAACCTGTCAAAAAAATGCAGATTCGTAGTCTCCCCATAGTGGTATCTGCCCAACACAGTGCGGATTGGGGGCGAGCAGTCACGTGGCAAGTTGTCACAAACTACCTTTACTAGGTGAATTGGATTCGTCGTTGATAAATCCTTCGCTCCGGAGAAGAAAGAATTGCCCCCAACTACCAAAACGGCCAAAAAACTCTTTTTGGACCAAATTGTCCCTCCTTTTGGCCCTCACTGCAAATGCTCTAAGTTAAAAGAGATTTATTGTTCAAATTTTAGTAGGTTGTCTGTTTGGAAGCAGACGTGACGACAAGGGTTAGGTTAGGATTGGCTATAAGAGGTTTATCGTTCGAATTCTAACGAGTCGTCTGTTTAGAAGCAGATGTGACAATAGGGGTTAGGTTAAAGAAAAATGACCTCAAGATATATAGGGAAGAGTACAAGGTAGGGATGATTTGTCATGCTCACACAGTCATGGCTCATAACATGTGTCTATATTTTTTGTCTATGGCTCATTTTTCTTTTCTTTTTGTGCTGTTGACTTTTGAAACTCAATGCATAGCATAATTATTATAGGTATGAGTTAGCTTGTAATTGGGTAAAGGGGGTGGCCTATCCAACCAAATTCAAATGCTTCACCTCATTTACTTTATTGTTTTCATTTTATATTTTATCATCCCCTTTCACCTCTTTGTTTTGTTCCCATTTTGAGGAATGAATGCGTGAGGGCTGACACCATTTCTTGTATGTTTTGTTTATACTTTATTTGTGATTTGAATGGAAAGACAAATGTGTTCACTTCATTGCATTAGTAGTGATGCATGATGCAGAAGCAATTTACTTGAATCTTTAATTTAAATTAAGTTTTTAAAACTATTCCCTTTTTTTGGGTAGGTGCAAAACTATATCTGATCGAAGGTGAATAAATCAAAAATTGACTTATCGTAACCTTTGTTAACACGTATATATTTGTTAGAAGGTCATATTTTATGTATTCATTCGTTTAATTTATTTTGGGATAAAAAAACTACTGAAAAACGAGTATATATCTGATACAACAAATAATTTAGCATATAATTTTTGTTTGGAAAATAAATGGTAGGGACATCTGATTTGACCTTCTGCTTAGTATATACGTGAGAACAAAGATCACAACGGGTTAGTTTTTGTGGCGAAAGGTCGTTATAGGGTTAGTTTTTGTAGTTACAGATTTTTTACTGTATGGATTTAGTGAATAATACATGAGTAAGTGTTTTTGAATTAGATCGGATTTTGACGTTCACATGATAACAAACTCGGATTTATCTATAATTCATACGAGAAAGCTTAATGTTATTTGTTAAGTCATTTTAGATTAACTAAACGGGTTCCATTTTCTCCTGATTATTAATGATAACTCCATAAATGTATGACTTTAGCAGACTGTTGTGTCAAACTCTGAATGGCAAATCTCTTTAACATTTCCATTGGTTTCCTTAACAGCAAAAGATGGCTTCTTTGGCTCCTTCCCGGAAGGATAGATCTTAAATAAGTCAGATTAGAATTGTAGCTACCAATTTAATTGACCATAACATAACTAGTAAACTAATTACTGGCAAAAATCAAAATATCTGACAAGAAACCTCTACATTATTCTCAATGGGTGCAGGTAAAGCATGCACCCTTCCAAGTAAACAACAACTTCAATTTTTCTTTGTAAGAAACTATATATTATTAGGATACCCAAATCCTAAAATTGTGTTGATTTTTCCCTATAGAGACAAGAAAGCAAACCCCTTGTCAACTCAGTTAATATTACTAAGATCACCCGTAATGACGTCGATTCTTGAGGTCGAATCTGTGGGTCTAAATCATGTCAGATTCTACAATGGAGTGTTGGATTCGGAGTGTCGAATCTGACCAAAATTATATGTGTAAGGAGAAGATTCATTGAGGGAGGAGAGAATCGTGAGGGTGAAGAGAGACATAGAGAAGAGTGAATCGGAGGAAAGAAACGACAGTCGATGAATCCGCGGACTCAGAGGACGTTGATTTGCCAGAAAAGAGAAAGTCAAAGCCGAAACAACATCAATTCCCTTTTTTCTTTACCTTCAACTATTCTTTCAACCTATATTGTAGATGGTTTAAGAGTGCTCTTATAATGATATTAGTTTAGCATAAGCTAGTGAGGGTATTATAGGTAGTTCACATACTCCAAACAACCTCTTTCATCCGCATATATGAACAAATAGTCCGAACAAAAATTCTTTTACCTACAAGGTAAGCGATTTTCTCCAATCAAATTTCTTTTTGAATTTATTGGTTCACCGGATACTTGTATCATTACAACAACTCTAACATCCATTGCCTTAGTCAGTGGCGGAGCTAGCTTTTTTAGTGAGGGGGGACACCGAAAAATTTTCAGTGTCAATACGTGACTGTAAAAAAATTGAGGGGGGCACAACTATGAAATTAAAGGGCATTTTGAAAAAAAAAAATAGATAAACATACAAAAAAAATTTGAGCCCCGGACACCATGTGACTCCGCCCCTGGCCTTAGTCTTTACCTTCCCATTAGAGTATTATGAAACCTACTTCTCATTTCTTAACCCAAACTCAAACCCACTAAATCTACAATTAATTTAATCTTAAACTAAACTATCCCCCACAAAACTCAGTTAGACCATAAACCTACTGTCTTCTTAAAATCAAAGGACATTGTCAATCTTTATTCTTAATTAAGATCAACCAACAACCAAATTTTATTGTCTCTAATTGTCTAATAAATCGGAGAAGAACACTTACCCGACGCCTAAAAAATCATAATTAGTTGCATTAAACACCACATTCACACAGAGAAGAACAATCATTAAACCAAAACTTTATAAACTTTTCTAAGCTTGTGAGTAGTCACAGCTTACGCCACAGTAGATCAACACCCAACCTAACTCGATGAACCCAAACAGACCTCCATTAAAATCTTAAACCACCTCACACCCAATGAAAACGAAACACGTGTACGGTGTATACATGATTTAATCAGGGAGGCGTGTATGGGCATGAGATTAGGAAGTGTTTGGTCACCTCTCTCCCGAAAAAGCTTCAGCTTCAAAAATCTATATATCACTCTCAAACCCCTAAACCCATTCCCAACAG
This sequence comes from Erodium maritimum, assembly GCA_963921825.1. NCBI lineage: Eukaryota > Viridiplantae > Streptophyta > Magnoliopsida > Geraniales > Geraniaceae > Erodium > Erodium maritimum. The sequence continues at coordinate 58,503,701 of OY997596.1, read as the reverse complement.
TGCCCTGCTATTCCTGTTCCCAAACAGTCCCATTCCGTTTTTTTTTAAATATCAAATTTAGATTTTATTTTTTTTAAACACATGCCAAACACGCCACTGAGGATCTCCGTATCGTCTCCAACTTCAACACTATAAATACCGGCGGTATTTTTCTCGGCGTTTTCAGTATGTCTAATATACCTCCGTACTTCAATAATATGAATCATGAGCGGCGAGTCTTACCTTCACGCGCCGTCGCCGGCGCGTCCCCCACTCTGGGCCAGCTTCTGAAGAACGTCGGCGACGTCAGCAAGGTTTCGTCCGGGGACGGGAGCGAGACGCCGGTGCATCAGGTGCTCGACATGAGCGAGAGCGGCAGAGACCAGCCGCGATCTCTGCCGTTCGTTCTCTCCTTCAATAATCTGACGTACAGCGTCAAGGTCCGGCGGAAGATGACGTTCTCGTCGATTTTCGAGCGGCGGAAGTCGAACCGCCTCGCGGCGGCGGCGGCGGGGGAGAATCTGTTCACGCGGACGAAGACGCTCCTCAACGACATCTCCGGCGAGGCGCGTGAGGGGGAGATTATGGCGGTGCTCGGGGCGAGTGGATCGGGGAAGTCGACGCTGATCGACGCGCTGGCGAATCGGATTGCGAAGGGGAGCTTGAAGGGGACGGTGACTCTGAACGGAGAAGCGCTGGAGTCGCGGCTCCTGAAGGTGATTTCGGCGTACGTGATGCAGGACGACCTCCTCTTCCCGATGCTGACGGTGGAGGAGACGCTGATGTTCGCGGCGGAGTTCCGGCTGCCCCGAGCGCTGTCGAAATCGAAGAAGAAATTGCGAGTCCAAGCCCTAATCGACCAATTGGGGCTCCGCAACGCCGCCAACACCGTGATCGGGGACGAAGGCCACCGCGGGGTCTCCGGCGGGGAGAGGAGGCGGGTCTCGATCGGAATCGACATCATTCACGATCCGATCGTCCTGTTCCTCGACGAGCCGACCTCGGGGCTCGATTCGACTAGCGCGTTCATGGTGGTGAAGGTACTGCAGAGGATCGCTCAGAGTGGCAGTATCGTAATAATGTCCGTTCACCAGCCGAGTTACAGAATCCTCGGTCTTCTCGACCGATTGATCTTCCTCTCCCGAGGACAAACCGTCTTCAGCGGTTCTCCGACGAGCCTGCCTCGCTACTTTGCCGAGTTCGGCCACCCGATCCCTGAGAACGAGAACCGGACCGAGTTCGCTCTGGACCGGATCCGCGAGCTCGAGGGGTCTCCAGGAGGGACTAAAAGTCTAGTCGAGTTCAACAGAACCTGGCAGAGCATGAAGCACCCCCGAAACGACGCCGTCTCCGCCGAGCCGGACCACCGTCAGGGACTGTCCCTCAAAGAAGCCATCAGCGCAAGCATTTCCAGAGGCAAGCTCGTCTCCGGCGCCACCAACAACGACGCCGGCCCAGCCTCACTGGTCCCGACCTTCGCGAACCCGTTCTGGACCGAAATCGCCGTCCTCTCGAAGCGCTCGATCCTCAATTCGCGGCGGATGCCGGAGCTTTTCGGGATCCGATTGGGGGCGGTTCTGGTCACCGGATTCATCCTCGCCACCATGTTCTGGCAGCTCGACAATTCCCCCAAAGGCGTACAGGAGCGGCTCGGGTTCTTCGCCTTCGCCATGTCCACGACCTTCTACACCTGCGCCGACGCCCTCCCCGTCTTCCTCCAGGAACGCTACATCTTCCTCAGAGAAACCGCCTACAACGCTTACCGGCGGTGGTCCTACGTCATCTCCCACTCAATCGTAGCTCTCCCGGCGCTGGTCTTCCTCTCCCTCGCCTTCTCCGCCACCACTTTCTTCGCCGTCGGGCTCGCCGGCGGCACCTCCGGGTTCTTCTTCTACTTCATAATCATATTAGCCTCGTTTTGGGCGGGGAGCTCGTTCGTCACGTTCCTCTCCGGCGTCGTCCCCTCCGTCATGCTAGGCTACACCATCGTCGTCGCGATTTTAGCTTACTTCCTCCTCTTCAGCGGCTACTTCATCAACCGGGATCGGATCCCGGACTACTGGATCTGGTTCCACTACATCTCGCTCGTCAAGTACCCGTACGAGGCGGTGCTGCAGAACGAGTTCCAGGACCCGGCCAAGTGCTTCGTGAGGGGGGTGCAGATCTTCGACAACACGCCGCTGGCGGCGGTGCCGGCGGCGATGAAGGTGAGGCTGCTCCGGGGGATGAGCCGGACGCTGGGGATGACGATCACCGGGACGACGTGCCTGACCACCGGAGCAGATGTGCTGGCGCAGCAGGGGATCACGGACCTGAGCAAGTGGGAGTGTCTGTGGATCACCGTGGCTTGGGGGTTCTTCTTCAGGATACTGTTCTACCTGGCTTTGCTCCTCGGAGGAAGGAACAAGAGGAGGTAAGGTCGGGTCGGGTCGGTTTCTTCTAGAAGATTCTTTCGGTTAATTTGGCGGGAAGAACTTTGAGGTTGATTTATTTGTGTGTTCTTCTTCTTTAGTTTGGATTTTTTAGTGAACTTTTCTGATGTGTTGGACTTGGAAGTGTTGATAATGTTAGTATTTATTGATTCGATAATAATCTGTTTTTCTTTTTATTTACGGATTCAATATTATTGCATTTGATTTTGTTTATGAAGACTATGATAATACTTCAAATTTAAGTTATCAGTTTGAAAAGGGTCAAAGATCACCAAAATATTATTCAAACCGTGAACTAGTTTTAAAATTATTAGTTTTAACTTTTAAGCATTTTACTCAAATTGGGAATCATGAAATCAAGGTAAGTTCAATTGCTCTTTTATCAAGCTAAATTGTGGATTGGATTGAGCGGAATTAATCGATAGAGCTTGATTGAGATATCAACTTGAGCAATAACTGTTTTAAAATAGTTAATTTGTTAATTTTTTGTCGTAATCGTTTAGAAAAAGTTAATTTGTAAAATTGTTTTGTTTTAAAACCCTCTTGGAGCATCTATTTCCATTTCTTTTTTTAGTGAAATTACGATTTGATATCTAATGAATTCTTTGGTCACATACGGGTCAATCTTTGTTAGGAGGATGCAATCCGTGTTTTATGGAACAACCAAATATATGAAAACTTGGTTTAATAATATTGGTTTATGATATATTTACAAAAGATTATGAGTTCATGCCACGATAGAAACACTCCAAGTTTTTTTTTTCTAACAAAAAAATTTAAAATTTTAAAGTTTGTTTTGCAAATGATCCAACTCATCTATGACTACATATCGAAGTAGGTGATAGGTAACCGCCTTCTAACAAACAAAACGCAGCTTTTCTTGGCACCCATATATATATATCGTACATATATGGGTGGTTTGGTAACCTAGATCATGCTTTGCTTGTGCATGGAGAAAGAAAATTGGAGCATGCATCACTAGCTCTTTAATGCGTTTAAGACTTCTTTATGTTCCGGCAATATTTGTGGACTAACAACATAACAATATTAATCTAGATAAAATGACGAGATCGTGAGTCAATATTTTCATGAAATAAGATACTTGCATATGGGTCTAGAATCTTTGCCTACACTCTCTCTCTCGTTGCTTGACAACATGTGTGGTACATTTAATTGGCAACATGTGTGGACAGTGAGTTAGTTTAGACTAAAATAAGATTTCTCGATAATTTCTCGCCGTTAAAAAAACAGGCTTTAGTGTTCATTCATTTGCATAGCTCAGGCCCACCTTAAACAGTCTAGAACGCTTGTTTTGTATCCCAATCCAATCACCCCCAATTAGTGGGATGTATCGTTCTCAATCAACCATGACTTCTCATTTGAAATTAGAAAACAAAACCCACCTGTCACATATTAAATAGAAGACCAATGACAAGTCAACCCAAGTCATTTGAGCGATTTAACAATCCATTCATCATCAGTTAAAGAAACAGCTGCTAATTTCCAAAAAAAATTAGAAGCTCTTCTTCCCAGTAATAACCCAGACAAGATCAGAATCATCATATGTGCAGATCCTGTCATCAGATATATTCATGAATTCTTGTAGTAATTCATTTCCACACCAGACTTTATCACCTGGGATTTAACTCCAATGGTCTGCTGTTCCTGACTCGTAACTCATTCCCAGACAAACCCGATTCAATTTAGAAACAACGTATATCAACAATCCCGACTAGCATCAGGCACCTCAAGGTAAAAAGTAGCAGCAAAGTAATCATCAGTGTGTTAATTTGAAAACAACACTTCTTATCAAGAGAGTAACTCATTGAGCTCAGTGCATTTGCTGCAAAAGACAATACCAAAGCCTATCTCGATAGAAGCAGCTTTAGAATTCTAGACAAGCTGTGAAGCCTAACCTTTTCTTTATTGAATCAGATCACATGATGAGAGAGAGTACAGAAGAAGCTCTAACCAAAGATGCGAAACTGCATCGAGTGGTGAGGGATTTTTAATCCATACAACACGTAGAAACGTGAATGAGCAGTACAAGTCATAAAGCAATTATCAACTCCTTCCTGATCGGTAAAGCACTCACCAACTTTATTAATGGTGTATATGATTTGAACTACCGAACAATTTCTTGCCACGACACGAACTTCCACCAATAAAATTACAGTATGTCACCGGACGAACCCTTATTATGACAGTGCAGAAGTTATGGTTACAGCAGTTAACACCGATAATCAGTAAAAAAGGGAAACCGGTCATACCTATAGGTAACAAGTTGTGGTGCGAGCCTAGGAGAACCACAGGTATGTACACACTAAGCCATCGATTATTGGTCACATTTTCAGTGAAGAAATGCATGTATAGCTCCAGATGAAGCCAGCTACTGCTCTCTCAACATCATAAGACCAGAAAGGCAGATCCATGGGTATTTTTATGTCCCCGATCTCATTCAGTGTGCTCCAACAAAACACCTGACCTGAGTCGTTTCAGAAGTAAATAAACACAATCAAAATCTTTTTCTTTTAGCTCGCTCATCAAATCCTTCATCATGCCAAGGTTGCCCACCATTCCTCGTATTTCCTTCTTGCCCACTAACATTCCTGAAATCTACTTCTTGCCCACTAATATTCCTCGGATTTCCTTCTTGCCCACTAATATTCCTTGGATTTCCTTCTTGCCCACTAATATTCCTCAAATTTCCTTCTTGCCCACTAACATTCCTAAAATCACCTTCTTGCCCACCACCATTCCTGAAATTTCCTTCTTGCCCACCACCATTCCTGAAATTTCCTTCTTGCCCGCCACCATTCCTGAAATCTCCCTCTTGTGCAATCCCCTTCCTGAAATCTCCCTCTTGCACAGCACCCTTCCTAAAATCTCCCTCTTGCGCAGCACCCTTCCTGAAACTTGCTTCTTGTCCAGCACCCTTCCTGAAATTTCCTTCTTGCCCAACACCCTTCCTGAAATTTCCTTCAGGCCCACTACCGTTCCTGAAATTTCCTTCTTGCCCAGTACCCTTCCTGAAATTTCCTTCCTGCCCACTATTCCTGAAATTTACTTCCTGCCCACTATTCCTGAAATTTACTTCCTGCCCACTATTCCTGAAATTTACTTCAGGCCCACTATTCCTGAAATTTACTTCTGGTTCCTCAATATTTCTTGTTCTTCTAGGAGCATTTCCAGGCCGGTTCCTAATCCGTCCTTCAAAGTCCCTTTCTCTCGTGTTGCCTCTTTCATTAAACACTGAATCATCTTCTGGACCGAACCTAAAAGGCCGGTTGGCATCATCTGAATTAGGAATGAAATTTTCACCATCAACGCCATTATAGGGAGGCCTAAAAGAACGGACAGGTCCCCTCCTCTCACCAAACCCCCTCCTATCTTCACCATTTCCATCACCACCAAGCACATGGAAGCGACCTGAGTTTGGTGGGCCCCCAAAGTACTCACCCACATCTGCTCTTTCTCGAGGATCTACAATATCAAATCTTCTATTATTTCTAAGCAATACCCTATCAGGTGGGCTCCTACTTGTTATAACAGACCTTGGATGACCATGTTCCCTTCCAGGTTCCATATCCCTCAAATCATTATTGGGCCCTGACAGGTACGGGGGAGAACGTTGCCTTCTAACAACCATATCACCAGGAAAACAAGGGCGTTCGGGTGATCTCATTCTGTCCACCCTAAAAACTACTGGTGATCTTCGGCGAGGCATATCTTGATGTACACCAAAACCATCTGGGGATCTTCTCCTATGAGGAGACAACCATGGGCCAGGAGAACGAGTTCTGGAACTTACTGGAGACTTGGAACGAATTCGAGGAAGGCCCCTTCTCTGGCCTGAAAAATTTCTGTTCCCTGGCACAAAATGGCCATCTCCTCCCTCATACTGATGTTGGGTACGGGAAAATCCAGGATCCATGTTATCATCAAGAAATCCCCTCATAAACTTCACATTACGCCTCAGTGCAACCAATTCAGAACCCTCATCGCCAATGCACCTACTTGGGCTAACATTTCTTGGAACTCTTTGAATCATTTGAAGGCCACGTCCAGGCGGCCCATCTCTTCCTCCAGGTGATCGCCTCCTTGAAGGTAGATGACGAAATATCTGATCATCATCGCCTATGAGCTTCCTCCCTCCCCGACCAGCACCAACTAAACCAGAGTCGGGTGCCATATTGTAGGCGCTGTACTCAAGATCTGCATCGGGAGCTGTGTATTTACGTCTTGGAATACGAATATCTCTAGTACCATTGTAGAACTCTGAATCAAAGTCACGACCAGAATTCCACTCACCACGTCCAGTATCAAACCGGCCTGAACCTCGACCTCTGCCACGAGTAAAATTCCACCTAGAGTTTCTGGACGACTGATCTTGATGCCTGTCCCTAAAAAATTTGGGGGAACCATCCAAGTAGTTATCATCTCTGGAGAAGTGGCAATAAAGCTTTATCAGATTACAAGATCAAGCAATCAACCAAATCCTTAAAACCTTGAAAAAATATAAAGGCAACAGAAACAAGAAGGTGACAGTAAAACAATAAAAAGATAAATAATTATCACCTCCCTCGAGGACGCAATTTTTCTCCATCTAATGCAGCATCAGGGAATCTATCCTTCCCAGAACGTGATGGCAAAGTCCTGTTGGTAATAGATCTCACATTACCAGCCGCCAATGCATTAGAAGCTTGAGACAAGTTTATAATACGACTGCGATTGCCAGCACTACTGACGTCCATGGTCCCATCATCAGCATTTACAGATGCTTCTATTTTAGAGAAAGCTGAATCATTTTTCTCTTCTATGTCCATTTTCTTCTCTCCATCATCAGCACCTAGAGTAGCAGTTGCTAAGGTTGCTTGGCTCCTACCACCAGCTTCATCAGACACTTGTTCCATTCCTGGGTCTTCCGAAGCCTCTTCCTCTCCCGATACATCAAGTAGTTTTCTTTTTAAAGCCCTTCTGTTGTCAGGTTCACTGGTTGGTACTTGAATAGCTCGTGAATCTTGCAAAAGGACAATTTTACATGTGCCCTTATCAGGTTTCTCGTCATTATTCACATCGTCACTCTTTTTAATCAGGTTGTTATTTGATCCACCAGGATCCTCTGATCTAGTGTCCTCTTCCTGAACATGGGTTGGAGAGGTCTTATAACCAAGACTTGCATCAGCATTTACCCTTTTACAATCAGGGTCTCCGTGATTCATATGTTCCACGTTTTCCTCTTGTAAAGGGCCTTCTTTAGCAGTTGGGACTCCAGGATCTCGAACCTCACCATCTTCATAGTCATCATCTCCTCCACCACCCCGTTCTCTATCCATAGCCATTTCTACTGCGTGATTGTCATCTGACTCATAATCAGTACCATAAGAATCGTCTTCTATCATGTCACCTGAGATATTAACCTTTTCCTCGTCACTTACAGAGGCACTCCGATTTACCTGGGAACAAGGTGCCATCTGCTCAATGAATTTGGGCTCTGTAGCATTAGCTTTTTTATCTTCATCAGTTTCAGCTTCCAAAGTACCAGAAACATTTGGTTTCTTACTAACATGAGCATCACTTACAGATACCCTACTCAACGCAACCTCAGCACTATGTGGTTCCCTAAGAACTTGGCTATTCCCACATGACCCTGGGGAATGATTAGAAGATTTTGAGTGGTTTGACACGTCACCACTTGTAATCTCTGTAGAGCAGAGAGCCTTACCTGGAAGACATGGCAGGTGTGAAGTACTAATCGTATGTAGAACAGAAGAATGATTATCCTGACCTATAACTTGTTTACCTGGATGGTTTGATGTTCCTTCTACTTCTCTGAACGCGCCCTCATTGCCATCACCAGCTTCAGATTTTACAGATGCAGGATTCACAAGCATTGGGTGGTTCAAGCTTGAGAAGTTGAGGTTCTTTTCATTAGATTTTTCTACTAACTCATGCTTCATTGGCTTATTATGATCTACTGGTCTCATAAGATCGTTTCTGGGCCTCTTAGGATCCTGGTTCATGTTCTCATCAAATGGTTCTGGTTTGATAGTCCTACCAACAGAAGCCAAAGTACTAGCAGAAACAGACACTTTGGGTAAGCTAATGTTAGAAACAACTTTGCTAGACTCTAGCTTAGTAGGCATGATAGATCTTTCCCTATCAAAATATGATTGAAGAAATGGACTTAAACGTAATTTAAGGGAATCCGTAGAATTACACTGAAGACCAGTTGATGTAGACACTGCAGCTAGATTGGGCCCATGCCCTTTTTTATCGGCTCCAACCCTCAAAAGCGAGCTTATCATAGGTTTTACTTCCTGTACACCACCAGCTGTGCTTAATCCAAAAGGAGCAGAATGATCTAAAGCTGCATCTCTAGGAGGACCTTCCCAAGCATCCATTGTTGTATTCAGATCCCAGTTTGACCGGGGCATTTTCTCATTGACAGTACTTGACCGAACATCATTTGTCTTGCGTTGATCAACAGTTTTTCTCTCATTTAAAGACAGATTCAACGAAAGTGGTTCTAAACTCGCTTGAACCAAGTAACTACCATTAGTTTCTTGATGTCCAAAAGATGGAATGAGATTTTCCTTTATGCCTAGAGATAGCTCAGTATTCCCTGTTATGGTAGATGTATCTGAGCTACACTTCTCTTCACCCTTCCCTTTGTTGTTTGAAACCTTCCTGACATCAAGCATGAGAGATTCCTTTGATTCCAAAGGCAACTTGGTATTTACAGAAGAAATAGGCCTTTTTCCAGACAAATCAGCTACCAGAAGCTTCTTTGAACTGGACATCTTATCCAGAGAATTAGAATGCATTGTAAGGTTTGGCTCCTCAAGTTTGACTTTAATGTGTTCAGTGGTTCTTTGCAACACATTACCATTGGTAGCAAGGGGATTTCCTTTCTTCACCTCAGGTCCATAATTCTTGTTCGAATCAGACAAGGTAGAAGAACTTGTTCCAACGCTTGCATTTGAAAGGGTTGACGCCGGGGATATGCTAGACTGTTCTTTCTGCAATCTATCAATTTCTGATGGCGGTGAAGATTGTTGATCTGGTGGAGGTGAAGTTGTCCCATATAAAAGATACCTCCTTTTCTTGATAGGAACACTTGCAATATAGTCCCCTGACATGCGGGAAACGGGTTTAACAGCAGTCTGCCAAAAGAAGATAATGAATCAATATTTAGGGAGACAAGTACTATCGACAATTTGAGTGGGCAGCGAATCAGAAATAAAATAAACACCTCCTCTTTTCCTGCTACAGGCATGATTCCAACAGCTGACAAACTAAATCTCTCTTTCTGATTTTAACTTAATACAACTAAAATGAAGTAGAAAATGTTCCTAATTTACTTCCAAACTCTTCCCTGAAACACCAATACACTCAATTCTTTTCTTCCTACACAATCCACCAATCACAGAAGATAGTTCAGTTCCTGCAACAGTTAACAGTTACCTGCAAGCCAACAAAAATAACACTGTGTTGCCATTAATTGGTCCAAAAACAGAAAAAAAAATAAAAACACTAAATTTATATATATTTAAATACACACCAATATGTCCGAGCTGAGTTAAAATGCTGCAGTAACAAAATAAGGAACCACATAAAAAACAAATCCAGCAATTTTGACCAAGTCAATGTTCCATGGATTAAAGTAAATAAATTAAAAAAAAATCATCCACGCCAAGACAACTCATAAATCCTCCATAAACAAATATAGATAAACGCTCCCGTGAATAAAATGCATAAATCTCCGATTTCCTCAGTCCAGATTTCAAAAAAAATCGAATAAATGCTAAAAATAAAACCGATCGTGATGAAAACCAATCGGATCTATAATTCGACCGGGAACAAAACAGGAAACGGAAAATTCATCCGTTCCACATCGGCGGCGAGGGTTATCAATGAAATCTCGATGAGAAACAGATTAGAATCAGCAAATTTCGCTTCAAAACCAATAGAACACAACAGATTGAAACGAAATCGATAGAGGAACAAACAACGAGACAGAAATTGATCACGAAACAACTGAGAAAAATCAAAATACCAGTGACTGAGAGGAGAAAGTGATAGAATCAGCGCCGTTTGGGTGAATTCGAGAGCGCGAAGCCTCAACGAAACTAGGTCTGGTCTTCTTCTTCTTCCTCTGGTTCTGAAGAGGTGGAGGAGGAATCTAGATCGTGATGGGGGAGAGAGAGAGCTTGTGACCTAGGGTTTGTTTTGTTCTCTTGTGTAACCTCGCTGTGAGGCCTTCTTCTATATCTGTGTGCTGCTTCTCTCTCTCTCTCTCATTTATTGCGTCTTTGACTATTAAATATTAGTACAAACCTTTCCCTATTTGTGGTGGGTCCGCTTTGGCGTCCGTTTCAAGGCGGGTAGTGCGAGGCACGTGGCCTTCTTTTTCTACGAAACTAGCGCGTGGGTCCCACCGTCCTTTATCTCTTATCTTTTTCCTCTGGTGTGATTGGCTACAGTGACATGCTTGTTTGTGTAGCTTCACGTGACGGACAAACTGAAGGTGAAATGACGTCTTTGACCCGTCATTGATAATGTAATTGAGTTGAGTCTTTATCGATTAACCATTCTGTCAAATTCGTAGCATCCAGGGACTAGAGCTGTATTTATTGGCGTTAATAACGTAATTGAGTGATGCCTTTATTGTTTAATCATTCTGTCATTTTTATGTCATTAAGAGCTATGACTTTTTAGTGGTTAATCAATACGTTCAGTAATAAGTATGGTTAATCATGTTTAGATTCCTCTAACTAGTAGTTTCACATAATTATATTTCAATGTAAAATTATTCTTGTAATTATACGACTTTCCTTTTGTGTCGTCACTAACAATTGATCATTGTTTGTTTATTTTATAAAATCATAAAATTATACCTAAATGACAAAAAAATAACACTTACGTTGAATGACATTTAGGGATGCACAAAATCCACACAATTGGATTCCAATAAAAAACGATCATTTTCTCGACCGGAGAAATGAAACAGTGGATCCTGGTGATTTCGTAGTGAGTAAATCGTCGAACTTGATAGATAACGGTCGACCACCAGTCCGACAAATCTTGGTATGGTGGGATTGCAATCCAACCATAGGTGTTGGACCTCCTTAAGACCCAACCAGTTTCAAGAAGCCTAATCTTACAACCCACCTTTCTTAGCCTCAGTCCAACAGCAAGTAGAGCCTATCAAACATGGACTATTGCTTTTAGGTCAATACTCCTAACAGTCCATTTAAATGTTAAATTGAAAAAAATCAGAATTTTTAATGATTTACTATTACTTGTATTCTTAAAAAATTCAAATATGACTTGAAAAATAAAAATTTATTTGTGGTGTATTATTTGAAAGAGGGTCGGAAAAATAATTCAAAATAGACTCACTTTAACCCAAACAAAACCTGAGAAATCTAATAGAAACCCTTCTTATCCTAAAAACTGTGTGAACCAATCATAACCACACACCTTTTAGATCCAACATTCATCATAATGCCACATCATCACCCCAATTCAACAAAAACTCACGCCAGTTTCTTACTTTCTCACACAAGCAAGGGCATAATTGTAATAGCATGTTGCCATGTGGACAAGTGTCCATTTTTTTGTTCAACAATTCATTAATTTAATCATTCCCGCTTCGTTTCAACTCCGATTAGCTTCAAACTTGCGCCAATATTTTTCTTTTTCCAAGGGCTTTAAATTAAGATCAGTCATGAATATATTTTGAAGCACGAAAATAAAAATTTATATTGGGGTGATAAAAACAATGTTTAGTGTTGATAAATCTTCACTAATAATTTTTTTATATCGGGGTATCAAACTAGTGCTAAATAGTGTTTAGTGTTGATAAAACTAGTGCTTAGTGTTCATAAAAAACATGTAATGATGTGATAAAAATCATGTTCGATTTTGAAAAATGAGGTGATAAAACTAGTGTTCAATGTTGATAAACCCAGTGTATAGTGTTGATAAATTCAGTGTATAGTGTTGATAAAAATTACCCAGACTTAACTTTTTCTCAAATCAGCCCCGAAATAAGGGTGATAACCTAGAGTTTAGTGTTGATAAAAAAAACATGTGATGAGATGATAAAAACACATGTAATTGAATGATAAACATAGTGTTTAGTGTTGATAAAACTAGTGCTTAATGTTCATAAAAAAACATGTGATGATGTGATAAAAATCATATTCGATTTTGGAAAATAAGGTGATAAATTCAGTGTATAGTGTTGATAAACCCAATGTATAGTGTTGATAAAAATTACCCAGACTTACTTTTTTTAAAAAAATCAACCTCGAAAATATTTTTTTTTTCGTGCTTCAAAATATATTCATAACTGATCTTAATAGAAAGCCCTTGAAAAAACAAAACTAATGGCGCAAGTTTGAAGTCAATCGGAGTTCAAACGAACCGGAAAAAATTAAATTAGTGAATTGGTAAAAAAAAATGATGATTTTACTAAAAAGTGTTGTTTTTTTTACAATCAACAAATCAATTGCATCTCATCCATCCATTCTTAAAATGAATGACTTGGATTGATTCACACAGTTTTTACGTTAAGGAATAGTTTCTATTTGATTTTTCCTCCAAGACCTACTATGAGGTTTAAGAGTCAGAGTAGTAGATATGTGAAATTGTCCACTAAAACATAATAGAAAACTACATCGTTTCATTTCATTAATCATAGGCACAATGACGAGATCCCCAAACTACCCCTGATCCACAAGCCATTTTACATTTCAGATCAGGGCTCTTCTCCTCTACCGAAACCCTAACCGCCGAAACCGTAGAGGGTACGGCCCTGCCTCTTGAGGGCGTAGACAACATCCATGGCGGTGACTGTCTTCCGGCGAGCGTGCTCGGTGTAGGTCACGGCGTCTCTGATGACGTTCTCGAGGAAGATCTTCAACACGCCACGAGTCTCTTCGTAGATCAAGCCGCTGATTCGCTTGACGCCGCCTCTGCGAGCGAGACGCCTGATGGCCGGCTTGGTGATCCCCTGGATGTTGTCGCGGAGGACCTTCCGGTGACGCTTCGCTCCTCCCTTTCCGAGCCCCTTGCCTCCCTTTCCACGCCCAGACATTTCGAATCTGCAAAAAAATTGAAAGTCCTGAAAGTTAGGGTTTCCGTTTGATTTTCTCGGCAACCAAACAGCGAAACATGATCAATTGCGAGTAGGAATCGAAATCGGAAGAGAAGGTCTGTGAAATTGGGGTCGGGAGAGAAGAGACGAACCTGGATCGGAGACGCGATCTGATGCTTGAACCCTTGTGAGAGATATGGATCGTTTGTTTTGGTGTAATTGTGAAACGGAGAGTCATTTATACTGAGCTCAATTGGGGGCATTTTGAGGTCGATCCGCGACTGAGATTTGGAGTTGAATTTTGGACCGTCGATGTATTATGGAGGGCTCGGATTGGTTCTGGAAAAGCTGTTGCGGATTGATGACATGACAATTACTGTGACGACGAGTTCTCGCTGATTTTTATTCGGCTGTGGGAACAAAGGTATTTCTCATCCCTGCAATAAACAAACATATCCGGAGGCAGGGGTGGGCAAAAAAAACCGAAACCGCTAAAACCAACCACCACCAATCGCACCGGAAAGTTAACGGTGGTTGCGGGTTTTTGACGATCGAACCGGAAAGTTAACGGTTGGTTGTCGGTTCTTGAAACGTCAAATCATCGGTTAACCAACCAAACCGGTATTGTTCATCATATACATGTGACTTCATAATAACCACTGATCTGATATAGATGAATGATCCATGAGCACTCTTTTGTGTCACACGGATTGCTAACATAGAACACGATGACTTATATGTAATTTTTCTTTTGTTTTTGAGAATGTAATAATATGTTTTGGCTTGAAATAGATTTATGTGTATGTTTATTGATATCTAAATTTGTACTTAAATGTAGTAAAGTGGTTGGTTGATTAAAACCACTAACCAACCGGTTAGTGAACTGGTTGGTTTCACTGTAAAAAATTAGTTTATGGGTTGAGACTGGTTCCAAGATATGTCAAACCGGTAATATCGGGTTGGGTTCGTAAAAGGTTCCATTGGGTGGTTAATTACCCAATGCCCACCCCTATCCGGAGGCATTATAAAAATACATTTTATTTTTATTTTGAGATGATTTGTTTTTTTTTTCTGAGTAAACGGACAACTATATATGTTTTATGTACTTTATTAAGAGCGATATATGTCGTTTCAAAAAAAAAGGTATCATGTTTTTTATCATTAAGAAGCGACCTATTCGATTAGCTATCGAGTTAATTTTGTTGATCACTCCTTAACATTTTTTCTCACCAACAAGTTAGTTTTACATGCTCAATATGTGTTTGATTTTGGTTCATTTAATTTTTTTTAGGAACTTTACAAATTCACAATAATGGTTCGGTTCAAACCAAAACCAATCCGTTAATACCTTATCCAAGTGGTTCTAAATCCACATTCAAACGGATCGGTCCTAATCCTTAAAATTAAGAATCGGTACATGACGGAACGGTCTTAAAATTTGAATAAAAACCTACTCATCCGGCCCATGCTCACTCCTAGGAAGTAGTCTGTTTCTCCGACGGGAAAGCCGTTTGTTGTAACCCTAACTATTCCATATCAAAAAGGAAAGAAAAAGAAGATACGTATAATTAGGAGAGAAGTTACAAAGCAAACTAACGTATCTTATATATATATATATATGCCGTGGTTGATAAAATAGACCCCGAAGTTAGTCCTAACGACGCCGAACCCAAAAGAATGGCCAGAGATGAAGATCTTCCTCATGAACTCTGGAGAGAGATACTGACCAGATTATCAGCAAAGTCGATTTTACGGTGCATGTCGGTCTGTAAATCATGGTACTCTCTCGTCTCTTGTCCTGATTTCATCTCCCATTACACCACCAGAAACCTAAACAAGAATCAACTCCTCCTTAAACTTGACGACGATATTAAATCTCAAATCTGCTCATTCACTTGTCACGACGAGTCGTTGACAGAGTCCCGTGAACACAAGGATTTCCCTGACCCTGAGGCATTCCTTGGCTCAGGGTTCAAAATTGTTGGTTCCTGTAACGGGTTGATTTGTTTGTCCAAATACGAAAGGTATCGTGATGTTGTAGTTACCACATTCGTGATATGGAACCCTACTATTGATAAAGTAATTGAGCTTCCATCTCGAACCATCGCGTCTGGTGCCGCATGTTTCTCTTATTATGGGTTTGGATTTGACTTCAAGACGGGTGATTACAAGGTTATGTGTATGCATTACGATTGTTTAGAAAGAAATAATGTGTGTGAGATTTTCGATATGAGGAAGGGTGTTTGGAGCGGCATTGGCCCTCTTGCGGATTCATGGAATGTTGGGGGTTGTACTCCAGAATGTTATCTCGATGGGGCTGTTCATTGGACCGGATCTAGATATACAGGCGGAGGTAAAATTCTATTGTCCTTAGGTATGAGTGATGAAATTTTTCGAGAGATAAGTAGCCTGATTGTGCAGAGTTCGTTTGGAACAGTAATGATGATGATTACAGTTCCATAGAAACACGAAGTGTGACATTCAATGGTTATGCCGTTAAGGAGTGTTCTATTTGGGCAATGAAAGAGTATGGAGTAGCAGAATCTTGGACTAAATTGTTCAACATTGATCTTACCGGTCGTATGATATACAAATCTACCGGTCTTTATATAATGTTGATAGAAGCCTGCAATAACGAGTAGGACGATTAATGAATACTAGGTAATGAAATCTAAGTTATGTGGTCATATATGTCGGATTACAAATGTTACTGTTGAAATAACATGTTCCTCCTCTCATCGAACAAAGTTTTCCTACTTTGTTGTGTTCTGCATGATTTTATTTTCATCAGTGAACTAATCTTACATTATTTTAATGAACATGTTCCAAATCTGATTTTGAACTACTGGTTTATTGTGTTTTGCATAATTTTATTCCTACCCGTGAATTAATCTTACATTGTCTAAATAACGAATCGTTCAAATTATGTATAAATCGTTTATGTTTAGTAAATAATACTGATTTATCCGAAATATTATGTACCAAAAATACTTTTATTGAGATCAAATCTATTAGAGAACCAACTCAACTAAAAGCTAGAGTGAGGTTTGAACCTCTGTCCAACAGATACCAAGTTCAAGCTAATAGTTGAAGGCCCAATTATAACTATATTCTAACACAATCATTCTTTCTTGAGACGAACATTCAAAAGATGGCAAATACAGCTACTCAATAAGATCAATATCTGAACTATGACGATCGATGATGGTTTAGATAGAAAAGCTATGATACACATAGCTATGATTCTGATGACGATTGTGTATATGTGTTCAGTCTTGTATTCTCTACCTGGACTTGTGTAGATACAAATGTAGAGTCACTCTGTTTTATTGGACAACCTTGTCGTGGTAGATGGAAGTCTAGGTTATGTTATGCTCTCTCCCCTTCTGGGTCTGCGCTCGTGGTGCTTGACGATGTCATGTCTACTCCTGAACAGGAACTCGTGATCGGGGGAGCTTCGTCGCTTGTGAGCAACTATACTAGTCATTACATTGCTGCTATTGATGATGTGATTTTGCATTTGTGTATTTGTACCTAAGCATTGATGATAGTATAAGGTGTGTGGCGATTCCATTACTGAGATGGGTGAAATTGTTTTGTATTTGTACACTGAACAAACCTCGGCGTATGGTTGGATGGGCTCGCTCTACTTGATACCAGTCTCGCTGTGAACTCGTGTTAGCCTGGTCTTGTTGGCCTTTTTTTCTTTTCTTTTTGGTTCTCTCTTTTGTGTTATGTTGGTTGAACTTGTAAGAGCATCCACAACCATATAGCTGGTTGCTGGCTGGGAGAATACAAAATTATTTTTTGTTGGCTTATAGCCTGTCCTCCCAGCCAGTACCCTACAATGGTAAGCCTTTTTGTTGGCTTATAATGACCCCTTTTGTTCACATTTTTGCTTCCAGCCGGTGATGAATGTCGGCCTTAAGCTCCTAGCCAGCACTCCCCGTCAGCGACCTCCCAGCCAGCTCCTCGCCGGCGATTGCTCCAATGTGCCTCTTATTTTGGGTTCGGATTTGACCCCAACACTAATGGTTACAAGGTTCTGATGAGTTTTTATGAGCGTAAAAAGAATGGTGACTTGTCTTTTGACGAAAATACGTGTGAGATTTTTTATTTGAGGAATGGAGATTGGAGGGTCATTAGCCCTAAGAGGCCGTCGCAGTTTTATTTGACATGATGCATCGATTCGATACTTGGAGTCCTATTTACCAAGAATGTTATCTCAATGAAGCTGTTCATTGGAGTGGATTCAAATCAAGCAATAGTTTCACCAGGTTTATATTGTCCTTCGATATGAGTGAGGAGTGTTTTCGAGTGATAAGATTGCCTAATTGTGCACATTTCAATCTCAATGACGAAGATATTAATGGTTACCCAAAAACCCGGAGTATGACAATGGGTGGATTGATTTATGTGATAGCGTACAAGGTCGAGTCTGGTGATAATGAAAGGAATGCGTCATGGAGTTGTTCACTCTGGACGATGAAAGAATACGGTGTAACAGAATCCTGGACCAAAGTGTCCAACATTGACCTGCAAAGTTTTTTGGATAACTCAACGGATTACCGTTTTCCAATAGAATTCCATTTATGGGAGATTGGTGAAGTTCTTGTCGTGTGTGATGTCATCGGGCGCAAGCTACTCTTTGTTTTGTACAACATTGAGAGTACAACGATTAAATGTATTTTCTCAACTACCAAGAAGGTCGAATATTTATGTCGTTTTGAGGAGAGTTTAGTTCTAATGTGAGGAAAAATAGTGTAATATAATTTGATTCTATTTTGCTTTGAATTTTATGTTTGGATTACAAATCGTGTAGACAGTTTATACTAATTGTTGTCCTGTGAACAATTCTGATAGCTATTTGCAATTATGAGTGTACTGTAATTTAGTCCATTGGTGTTATGTTGTTCTAATTGGCTGAGGTTTTATTGTTTGAGTTTGATATTTCCAAGATGTTTGGAGTAATCGAAACATCTCTTTTGAACATGTGAAGGAGATATCAAAAAGGGTTATTTCTTCGGCTTTGTCAAATTCAAATTTAAGGATTGTGCTTCGTCGGTGATCGATTCCCTCAATGGGTACAAATACAATGGACATAAAATACATGTTGCCATTGTCCGGCTTGAACCAGAACTCTAACGTTCAGGAAGCCGTGCCATTGTCTTGTTGATACCGGAGGATTGGTTGGTGTTTGTAGGGACAATCCATGGAAGGATGTCCTTCTCAAACCCCCAAAACCTGTAGTGACGAAAACCAAAGTGATCATGGTAAAAATCAGGGTTGTATCTACACTATTCAAACCCGAACTACAACTCAGAGCGAACAAGAACGGCTAACAACGCAGCGTAGAAACGAGATTTGGAGACAGTTTATCAACACGGAGAAGCTGGTGACTGAGTGATTTCTCTAGAATCTTTTCCAAAATTGTCTGTTAGGTTTTCTGTTTTGAGTTTTGTTTCGTTTTATTGCTTTTCTTTGGAAAAACGTTTCAGTTTTGAGGACGACCTTCTCTCAGGTGATCTGTCCCAATCTTTGTAATTTATCTCAAATTTAAAAAATTAATAAATTTTATTGCTTATCAATAAAAAAGATTGTTTTTCGAGATGATTATGTATGAACATGCATTGATGTATTAGATTTTTCGGATCTACATGTCCATGTTACAAAAACGTCACGCACCGTCATCACCCACATACATAATTTTGTTACATCAACTACGAGTGTATCTTCCACCACTCATCGTTTCATATCAGGCTACGTTATATTAAATATAAAATGAGTCTATAACGTCTGGCACCGCGCGATGCTCATACCTAGTTATAATAAAATTACCATTTACCTATCTCTCAAAAACCCTCTCCCTCAAAAAGCCCTCGTCTTTGCTCTCCGCCTCCGGCGGCTCTTATGGTCCTCCGGGGGCCATGAGAGCCGCTGGCCTTGCCCTTCCTCCTCTCCGCTCCGACCTCCCCCCTTGTCGCTTCTTCCTCTAGCCCCTCCCTCCTCCCTCGTTGCCCCTTCTCCTTCTCCTCCTGCCCAGATCTCGTCGCGTTGTTAGATCTGTGGTTCTGGAGGTCGCCCCGCTGGGTGACTTCGTTTGCAGGTCATCGTCGTTCTGGCCTCTTCTCGTCGGGTTCCATGGGTGCTGGCCCCCCAGCGACCGTGGCTTCTTCTTCGTTCTCCTCACCTTCGTGGTGGTGGCGCGTTGACGGCCCTACGCTCCGTCGTCCCGCGGCGGCTCCTGGTTCCTTCGCTGCTCCCCTCTCCCTTCCGGGCTCGTGCTGTTGCGTCCTTGGCTCATCTGGTCCTCCTCCTCGTTCCCCCCTTCGCTGGTCGCGGTGGTGGACGAGGGCTCGATGCTTCCTCCGGGTGTTGGCCCCGTCGAGCTCCTCTGACCGGTTTTGTTTGGTCTTTTCTGACCTTTTTGAGCCCTTTGTTTCGCTTGGCATCGCAGTTGGTCCCTCTCGTTTGTCGTTGGGCACTTCTCTTCCTTCCGGCGCGGTCGGGTTGTGGCTTCGTCTCCTCCTCGGGTCTCTGCTCCCCCGCCTCTTCGCTATTTTCTGTCGGTTTCATCTCTCCGGAGGTTCTCCCCTAGTCGGTCTTCTCTGGGTGCTAGCCCCCGACTCCTCCTTCCGTTCGACCTGCCGGAGTCATGATTCTGATCCTCGTAGCTCCGTTGGGTCGTGGGCGTTGCAGGCGCGTGGGTGTCGTGCGTCTCGGTGGCACCTCGCGTGTGAACTACGGTTCACGCACGGTCGCGAGGCACATGTGCGCTCGCGTTTTCCCGAGGAGCCTCGAAGTCTCGCGAAGTCCCTTCTTCTCTCCTTGGGCTTGGGCTAGTCCGCCCTGTGTGGTTGGGCCGACCCTTGCTATTTGGGCCTGTTTCTCTTTTTTCTGTTATCTCCAGCTTCTTTGTTGGCTTTCTTTCCCTCTTCTACTCATATTGTAATTGTATTGCATTTTTTTTGAAGGGAAATGGAGATATTCATTAATATACAGTAACTCGGGGACCCCACAAAGGGAAGTCACCGTACATAAACCAAACTAGAATAATTGGAAAGACAAGTGCATAAAGAGTAAATGTGCTCTGTAGCATAATGGCGGTCGGGGATTTGGGACTGCGGTAGCATCCGGAGATACCGATACAGTGTACTCCAACCAAAAGGAACTGATCGAGCAGACCAGAGGATAAGTAAACAACGGTGGACCAATTACTCCCCCGGTATGTCAGCGTGCATCGTCCTCCCTTGCTTGATAGTGGTAGGGCTCCTGAACGCGAGAATGCTGACCCGAAGTGGTAGGGTAGTAACATGTCAGCTGTTGGTGGTACCAATGCCACCTATACACCAGGGAGAAGGTACAACCGACCAACCCCTCCCTGGCCCCTTTCGGACTCATTCCTGGAGGGGAGGGTGCTTGAATCCCCCCGCCGCTGCTGGTGTTTGCTCCTCCCCCCTCGACGCCAGCGATAAAGAAGCATGACCCCCACTGCCGCCGCCACGAGCAGCCACGCCCCGCGCTAGCCCGCTCCCTACTCTCCTTGGTCGGGACCCCTTCGCCGGCGTGCAGTGAAGACATGCCGATCCCGACTGAACCCGGCCACCAGGAACCCAGCCCGCCTCCTCCACGGCCGAGAAGCACCACGCCTGCGTCGCCCCCGACCTGTCCGTCCAGGTTCCTTCCGACAGCTCGGGGTCGTCTTCCCCCGTGATCACCACCACCGGCGTCGCCGACCCCGGTCCCGTCCCCGTCATGGCCCCGAGGACCTCCGCCCCCACCGACGCAGACGCCAGCAACAACTCCTCCATCGAGTCCTCCTCCAGAAACTCAGAACCGGCCGCAAACCCCAGTCCCTGACTGTCCGAATCCGGCAAGCAGGGTCCCCAATGAACCCCCTCCTCGCCGTCTTGCTCGCCGCCGTTCGCACCGCACGAAGCCGCCATGGAACTCAAAGCAAAATCGCAAAACACACAAACCCTAATAGAGAGAGGCGCTGCGCCGTAGAGAGGTAGTAGGTGGCCATACCATGGTTTGGTATGGTTAACAAACACCATGAAAGCCATGGCCATGGCAAGAGCCATGGCCAATCCCGTGAGCATAGTTGCCGCCGCCTAGGGTTTTGCGCAGAGAGCTCTTACAGAAATCAGAATAGTTTTGTAATTGTATTGCATGTTGGGTGGAATAAAACTGTTTTTTTTGCTGATAAAAAAAAAAAAAAAATTACCATTTGCTTTCGGTAAAAATCTCAACTCAGCTCAAACCCTAATCCAGAATATCACACAAAGTCCAATCCGGAGACTTAAATGGAGAATTGATCATTAATGTTAGGAACTTTGAGAAAAGTTAGGAAACCAAATACCATTATAAATACTGTGGTTGATTATAAGAAGCAAATCGTACTTTCTACACATAACGCAATGGCGGCCAAACCCAAAAGAATCGCCAGGGTCGATGATCTTCCTAGTGAACTGTGGAGAGAGATACTGACCAGAGTACCGGTCAAGTCGATTCTACGGTGCAGGTCGGTCTGTAAATCTTGGTACTCTCGTATCTCGTGCCCTAATTTCATCTCCGATTACTCCACCAGAAACCTAAACAAGAATGACAGTCGCGTTCTTCTTCGAGTTTTCGATGAATCCGATAATTACTCACACAGTTCTCACAACGAGTCGTTTACGGAGTCCCGTGAACATGACGATCTCCCCAAGCAATTCCTTGGGGAAGATTTTGACATTGTTGGTTCCTGTAACGGCTTGATTTGTTTGTCCAAATATGATCGGAGTGAGGTCAGAGATGAATCAGTTATCACCTTCCTCATATGGAACCCTACCATTAGAAAAGTAGTTGAGCTTCCATCTCGTACTTTCCGACCTGGTACCCAAAATGCCAATTATTTTGGGTTTGGATTTGACTCCAACACGAATGATTACAAGGTTCTGATGAGTTTCGTCGTCTATAAAAAGAATGGTGATTCGCTTGTTTATGAAGATATGTGCGAGGTTTTTGAGCTGAGGAAAGGAGTTTGGAGGGTCGTTAACCCTAGGGTGCCTCGATGGAACGTATGGAGTCCTACGAATCCAGAATGTTATCTCAATGGAGCTGTTCATTGGAGCGGATTCAAATCGAGCACAGATTTAACCAGGATTCTATTGTCCTTCGATATGAGCGATGAGTGTTTCCGACTAATAAAATTGCCAAATAGTACAGATTCCCCTATCAACTTTGACCATGAGAATGGTTACATGGAAACCTAAAGTATGACGATCGGTGGATTGATTTATGTGATAGAGTACAAGAGGGGGTATGGCGATGAAATTGACATGTCATGGAATTGTTCGCTCTGGGCAATGAAAGAGTACGGTGTAACAGAATCCTGGACCAAAGTGTCCAACATTGACCTGCAAAATTTCTTGGATAACTCGATAAGTTACTTTTGTGAAGAACGATTTCACTTATGGGAGAATGGTGAAGTCCTTGTCGTGCATGACCATAGCGATGGAGTCGGGCGCCAGGATGACTTTGTTTCGTACAACACCGAGACTAGAAAGTTTAAATGTATTTTCTCAACTACCAAGTACTTCCAAAATCTATGCCGTTATGAGGAGAGTCTAGTTCTGATGTGAGGAAGTGTAGGAGAGAAATGCATTATGCTGAAACAATTTCCTTTGATCGATATTGAAGAAGTAGATGAGTGTTTAAGTAGAATCGTAGACATATATGTATGCTATTTAGTTTGAACAAGTTTGTGATTTTATTCGATTTTGCTATGAATTTTATGTTTGAAGTACAAATCGTGCAGACCCTTTATACTATAATTTGTTGTCTTACAGACAATCTTAATGGCTATTGCAATGGGTGACCCTTTATACTATAATTGTGCAGACCTTTTAGTGGACCAGGTGTTTTTGCGGGTGTAAGTAAATGTTCTCGAAGTGGGAAGGATTTTATGCCCGGGTCTGTTTTTGTTTTCTCTCTCTGAATGGCGCAGGTATCTTTTATTAAGTTGCAGGAGCTCCATTCGATTAAAAAGCGAGAGGCTGTAGTTTTGTGTGATTGTTTGCCTGTTTTTGGTGTTCCAGGTTGATTGTAATGTGGGTGTGGTTGTTTTGTTGATTTTGGTTTATTTATTTGGACTCTTTTATGTAGTCCGCTGCTTTAATCTACTTTAATGTAGACGCCTTCTCTTTTTTAAAAGTAAAGCCTTTACAAAACTAAAAGAAAATCTTAATAGCTATTTGCAATTGCTGAGTGTATTGTAATTCAGTCATTGGTCTTATGTTATTTCAGTTTGATTTGTCAATGATGTTTGGAGTAATCAAACATCTCTTTGAACATGTGGGAGATACTCAAGAAACTTGTTTGGTTTGAACAGAAGAGTAGTAGAGAGCTAGTGGTTTTGCAACATGCAATTTGGTTTCGTCCATTTCTAACTAATTAAACAGTAATAGTTACTCATCGAAAGGATCATATCCGAAATTGTCGTGAAAGCTCGTTTTGCATGTTCGATTGTGTCACACTTTTGTTTGCAATTCAATCTAGCCCTCCTATCCAAATGGATATGGCGTTTCGCATCTGATGAAGACCCGCTGTGGAAGCGTGTCCTTTGCTCCCTCTATGGCTGGCCGTCCAATTCCAGGGACCTTTCCTCAGTCTCCTCTGTTCGTTGCTCTTCTAATGTCTCGAACATCATTAGTCTGTTTAAAGAAGAGCGAATTGCCAATCTCTTTGGCCCTGATGGTTATTGCTGGGATTTAGGGCTGGGCAACCGCATCCTCTTCTGGGCCGATAGCTGGACTGGGCCAGAACCTCTGAGCAGTCTTTTCCCTCGCCTCTTCCTTGTGGCTGAGGACAAATCGGCCCTGGTATCTGACTGTTGGAACGGCAGTAACTGGGAACCGAAATTCAGGCACCCTCTAATGGTCTATGAGGCTGAGAAGGATTCGCTCCTACTGCTTCATCTATCTATCTTCCGGCCTTCCCCTAAACCAGACCTGGTCAGATGGGTACACGACTCCAAATCCTTCTCAATAAAGGCTGTTTACCAGAAAATTCGGTTAGATGGAGTAAGCCCCAACCTGACTTGGGCAAAACCATTGTGGAAATCAAATCTCCCCCCTAAAATCGCCTTACTAGGGTGGCTTATTGCTCTTGGGGCTCTCCCCACAAAGGATTTCTTAGAATCTCGCGGTTTGAACATACCCATTGCTGCTGCTCTCTGCAACTTCTGCCCCTCGTCCTTTGAAGACAGCGACCACCTTCTGCTGCGATGCACCAGATCCCAATTTTATTGGTCCCTAATCTTCCGTTGGTGGAATCTCAGAGGTTGTCTCCCCTATTCTGTTGCTGATCTTATAGCTCAATGGGAGGGCTTCTCGCCAGCCAAGGCCTCAAAAGCTATTTGGTGGAAAACCCTTTTCGTGAGCTTCTGGCATCTCTGGCTCTCCAGGAAATCGGCTGTGTTCTCCAACCATCAAGAGCCTGTGGAATTGATCTTGCTCAAAGTCCAACTGTTAGAATATGTTGTATAGGCCCAGCCCATGTGGCTCGTTAGGGTTAACATCGGGTTTAGGAAACCCTAGTGGTACAACACCACTATATATACACATGTACATTGTAGGTTTATTTTATCGAATACAATACAATTTGCACAATTGTTATCATGGTATCAGAGCCTCTATCGCTCTAAATCTCGCTTCCGCCGCCGTTGCCGCCGCCGCCGTCGTTCACCTTCGTTGAACGAGTTACTCTCCGTCTCCAACACGTCGGGACCTCGCCTCCGCTGCTGCTCCTTGCCGCTGCGGTTGCCGTCCGTCTCCTCCTACCCTGTCGCGCCGTTGCAGCTGAACCCTCTACGCCGCTGCAACCGCCGAGGACCACCGTCCGTTCAAAAGGCTCTGCGTCTCCGACGAACCTTCCGAGCACAACTGCCTTCCTTCATTACCGAGCACTGCTCCCTGTGTCGCGACCCACTCCGTGAAGCAACGCCGCCGCACGCAGCCAACACAGACGCCGACACGCCGCCGCGCCTGCATCTGCAATTTTTCGAAACAACGAAGACGACGCGTGGCTAACACGCGCCCACCTCCGCACACGTCACGCGTCTCCTTCACGCGCGCGTCACCTCCACGCGCCACGCGCGCCCGCTCGCTGACCGCATGCATCACACGCACGTTGACCGTTGACCCAAAAAAAAAACTAATCCTTTATTTCAGTGTTTCTTTTCAGGTATTCCTGATGGAAAATTTTGTTGCCAAGCCCCACTGTACGTTCTGCAACAGATCTTGACATGTCTTAACAGAATGCAGAACTCATGCTCGTCACCTTCTTGCCTCAAACAACCCTCGATGGGGTAACTCCAGGCCCTCTCAACACTTTAGGGGGGGGGCGTGGCTCCTGTGGGGATCATCGGCCTTCCAACAGGCCCAATGTCACCGTTGCTACTACACCTGTTGTGTCTGCCAAATCTCTTGACATGACTGCTCTCTTGGGTGACATACGAGCGCTCCTATCAGCTTACACTACCTCGTCTGGTAGCTCATCCACTGTTGCTGCTACACCTGCTGTGTCGTCCAAATCTCCTGACATGACGGCTCTCTTGGGTGACATACGAGCATTCCTCTCAGCTCACACTGCCTCTTCAGGTAGCTCATCCACTACTACACCAGGTAGCACATCCACGTGGTATCTTGATTCTGCTTGTTTCAATCATATGAGCCCGCAGTCAGATTTGCTCACATGTGTAAATCCGATCACCAAGTCTCCGTCTATTCGTATTGTTGATAATTCCACTTTACTTGCCACACACTGTGGTACCGCAACCACAGACCAACTATCACTGCCGAACACCTTGCTTGTCCCAGATTTGTCACTGAACCTTGTAACGGTTGGTCAATTATGTGATTTGGGTTTTGACGTTAACTTTTCTGGTCGTACTTCTTCTGTTCTTGTGCAGGATCCACTGACGGGACAAATCCATGGGACAGGACGTAAGGTTGGTCGCCTGTTCGAACTCACCTCACTGGTGGTTCCCTCACCATCATCATCATCCTCGTCTACTTGTGGCGCTGTCGTCTCCTCCGATCTCTGGCACTCTCGCCTAGGTCATCCCTCTTCCTCTCGTTTGCGTAGTCTTATTTCTAGTGGGTTGTTGGGGTCAGTTTCGCATAACTTTGGTGATTGTGTGTTTTGTCAGCTTGCTAAACATCATAAACTGCCGTTTTCCCTTAATAATACTACTTCCTCTGCACCTTTTTATCTTGTTCATTCTGATTTGTAGGGAGCGGCACCTGTTCCGACCATGGGGGGGTGTCACGCCCCCAAATCCGGCGTTGACCGGACTAGAGACGTGACCTGAGTTGAAATAGTTAAGAAACATAAAGGACAGGTAAAGGTTCCAAAATCTCAATAACTTCGTCAAAACGACATATCAGTGAATAGTTTAAAACAACGTGAGTCGCGGCTCAACATAACTAGTCAATTAAGGTATGTCCAACATAAGGGACCAACACAACTCTAGTGATAACCCGAAGAGTCCCAAAGCTCCCTAGCCTCGGCCTCTCTAGACATCTGGTACTCCTGTAAAACAATTAGAAATCAAAAGGGGGTGAGCTGACGCTCAGTAAGAAAAACCTTAACAACCCAACCCTTAAGTTTAAGATGAACTGTCTACGAATGTAGCTCGAACGACAGAACGATATAATAAGTAAGGAGGCGATAAAGAATCGGAAATAATTACAATAACGCAATAGTATCCAAGTAACAGGAATATAACTAGATTTATAATAAATGTTTCAAAAGACGAACATTAGTCAACTGGGATATATAAGTATCTTGCCAACCCCTTGCTTTCTCAAGCCTCCGATCCGTGGATAGATTCTGGGATCACCTCGGTTCCCATAATCCGATCTACCAGAGTATCCACATCATGTCAGATTTTCCCTCGGTCCAGAGGACGCACATGCGTTGGGGCACCGGAAACAATCCCAAATGGGCGCTTATCGTCGGGATTCCCAGAAATACTTCCAAAGGACCATATATCATAGGGAACCAAGGTAGTGCTCGATGGGGACGCACATCCTTGGGTGGAACCTTAGTAACCATCTCTCAAGAAGTAACCCAAACAATATCCCGCAGGATCTGCTCCTAGTCGATCTATATCCCGCAGGATCTACCAATAATCAATAAATATCCCGCAGGATCTGTCAATAATTAACCCTTGTAATATCCAATAACCAATGCCCTCAGGCTCCAATACTCAGTCCATATCTCACTGTATCTGTCCAACTCCAACCGCCACAACGGCACCGGATTACCCCCCCCCCCCCAGGTGTAGTACCGAACCAAGCAAACCAACGGACAAACCAATAAACGAGCATGCATTCAAGAATAAGAATAAAGGAACAAGTATAAATGGGTCACCAATCAACGCTCAACAGATCACACTTTCATCATAATCAAGACATCCAAAACACTCCATACTTACCGTATACTTACCTGTCACGAACCAGCGGTACATCGATCACCTGATTGTGCCTCGTGGCACAACCAGTCATACTCGATCATCCGTTCAATCAACAATTATATTAAGATAAATACTCAATCAATCAAGTTATATTCAACAAATCAATCAGCAAGTGAACAACTATTTAGCATTCAATCATACGAGCTACTCTAGTTTCATTAGACTCTTAAGTTAACCGAGCAATTAGCAACCAAGCATGTGAACCTAGCACACAACTAATCCGAGAGCTCTTCACAGCCTATCTACCAGTCAATCACTTTCCCAAGTATTGAAAGCACACTTCACTAATTGTCATCGTCCTAACATGCATACTAGACTCATCCGATTATTAGTAATTGAAAAACGATTAATCTAGTTACTCGCATCCTATAGGCAAATCTAGGACCTTTCCGGTTTTATTATCCTGATCATGCATTCTAAGCGGTAAATAAGTAATTAAGGTTTTCCCTACCTTGCGGTCTTCCTACGAACAAATACTCCTATCAACAGCTGTCCGGCTCGCCTCGTCACCTCGGCGGAGTCCCAGCTACGAATCTGGGTTTACACACAAACGATCCAGAATCAGATCGGGTCCTGACTACCCAGTTCTTTAAATTAACAGGTTTTCATTTCCGTTGATTAAACCGTTTAATCTGATAAAGTCCGACTTAGTCTCAAGTGTCGTTTTAAATCAGTTTTAAAAGATTAAAATAACGAGTTTGTCCAAACGGTCCGTATCCGATCCAGTCTCGGGGTCAGGCCCGAGTCCGGGCCCGAAGTCCAGAGTCAGTCCGGGCCATGGCCCAGACCAGATTCGAGCCCAAGGCCCAAATATAATCTAGGCTGAGGCCCAACTGAGTTCCGAGCCCAAGCCCAAGGACTCTACCTCGTCCGATCTGAGCTGGGAACGGCGATGGCTGGGGCTAGGGTTCCGGCGACTCCGGCGGCGGCGGCGTCAGGTAAGCACAGGGGTTTCTGATGGTGGTGAAGGCTCGAGAACTCGAAGGGACGGGTGTAGGTGCTAGATCCGAGCTCTTCCGGCTAGTTCTGACGGCCAAAGGGCTCGCCGGCGCGTGAGTTCCAGGTTTGGAACTCGAGCGCTCCGGCGACGCTCTCAGGTCCCGTCCGACCCCAGAGTGAGCTCGGAGCTCGAGGTTCCAAGCGAAGAAGAAGGTGGGGAAGGTGGTTCTGGTGAGGGTTTAACTCACCGTCGCTGAATCCCCACGGATCTGGTACGGTGGTGCTCGGAATCGGCGGTGGCGGTCGGGAATCGAAGAGGGAGAGGACGGGTGGAGTTCTCTTCTGGGTTTTTGGTACGACGGGTAGAAGAAGACGGCGAAGAAGGAGAGGACGGCGGTTGCGAGGTCGGAGAAGAAGAAAGGACGGTGGCCGGGGAAGGAGAGTGGGAACGGCGGCGGTGGGTTTCTGGGTCGTCGGGAGAGGGAGACGAGGTCTCGCCTCGGGAGTGGTGCGCGGAAATGAGGCTGAAGCGGCGAGGGAGGGGTTTTAAGGGTAGGGTTTTGGGGTAGACGGGCCTTGGGCCGGTCCTGGTGCGCGTGGGTAACGGGCCTGGTCTGGCTCGGCCCAAAACCGAGTCCGATTAGGCCCAAGCCTGAAACCTTTTTTTTTTTAAAAAAACAAACTCGATACAAAAACAACCCCCCAAGTACCGGTTTGCACTTTAAAACCCTTTTTAACCAAACTGGGTTTTACAGGGGGTCTCGGTGGTTTGTCATATTTGTTGATGATCATACTCGTTTTACTTGGATTTATCTCATGTATAATAAATCTGACTTCAACAAAATTTATTCTGAGTTTTCTGCCATGGTTCGCACACAATTCTCTAAAGTTATCAAAACACTGCGTATGGATAACGGCATGGAACTTAAAGAGTCATCCTTCCTTGCACAACTTGCTTCCACCGGTACTATCGTTCAGCGCTCATGTCCTGGTACATCGCAACAAAATGGTCGAGCAGAACGCAAACATCGCCATATTCTTAATACGGTCCGTGCTCTTACCATTGCAACTGCCTGTCCTGAACGTTTTTGGGGGGAGGCTACCCTCACAGCCGTCTACACCATCAACAAGGTTCCATCCCCAGTCATAGGTAACAAAACTCCTTACGAGTGTTTGTATGGTCGTCCTCCAGTTTATGATCTTCTTCGTGTCTTTGGGTGTGTCTGTTTTGTCCATCTTCAACCTCATGAACGTACTAAACTTGAACCTCGTTCTCGTCTTTGTTGCTTTATTGGGTATGGGATCGAATACAAAGGGTACAGATGTTGGGACCCGGTTTCCAAACGTCTCCGCATATCTCGCCATGTCACATTCTGGGAACATAAGATGTTTTCTTCCATGTCTTCTTTTCACATTCCCGAGTCTACTCCTTTCTTTTCTAACCCTGATATTGATCTGTTTTCTGATGATGATGAGGGTTCTCCCATTGAGCTAACTTCTGCAGGTGCTCCGACATCTCTGCCTCCTACCGTGGACCATGTTCTGCCAGAGGATCCTGTGCTAGAGGATCCTGTGCTACCGACTCGACCACAACGTCATCGGCAACTCCCATCTCACCTCCAGGACTTTGAGGTGACCCTACCATCTCGTGTTGCTTCCATAGTGTCATCTGTATATGAGCCTGACACCTATAGGGAGGCTTGCACTAACCCCCTGTGGCAGCAAGCAATGACTGAGGAACTACATGCCATGGTGAAGACTCATACATGGGATCTGATACCTTTACCTCAGGACAAACATGTGGTCGATTCTAGATGGGTATACAAGGTGAAGACCAAGGCAGATGGTTCTATCGAGCGCTACAAGGCACGTATTGTGGCTCGTGGTTTTACCCAAGAACATGGGGTTGATTATGAGGAAACGTTTGCTCCTTTTGCGAGACTCACTTCTGTTCGCACCATTCTTGCTGTTGCTGCTGGTCGACAGTGGGACGTTTTTCAAATGGACGTGAAGAATGCTTTTCTCAATGGAGATCTTACAGAGGAGGTTTATATGAAGCCCCCGCCCGGCTATGATCATCCCCCACACATGGTTTGCCATTTGCGCAAATCCATTTATGGACTCAAGCAGGCTCCGCGGGCATGGTACTCCATGTTCAGTAGTGCGATGGCAGTATTTGGTTTCATCTCTAGTCCGCACGACAGCTCCCTGTTTGTTCGTCGGACCTCTCGGGGCCATACTCTCTTACTTCTGTATGTGGATGATATGATCATTACTGGTGATGATGCTATCAGCATTGTGGATCTTAAGCGTCATCTAAGCGACCAGTTCGAGATGAAGGATTTGGGTCATCTCTCTTACTTTCTTGGTTTGGAGATTTCCTCTCTGTCCTCTGGTTATCATTTGTCCCAAGCCAAGTATGCAGCCGAACTCATCTCCAAGGGGGGACTAACCGATAGCAAGATCGCTTCCACTCCCATTGAAGCGAATGTCAAGTATCTTCCATCAGATGGTCAAGCTCTCGAGAATCTCACTTTATATCGCCGATTAGTTGGAGGGCTGATATACCTCACTGTTACTAGGCCTGGCATTGCATATGATGTGCACATCGTCAGTCAGTTCATGTGCGCACCTCGCACTACTCACTATGAGGCCGTTCTTCGGATCTTGCGCTATGTTCGAGGCACCTTAACACAAGGACTACATTTCTCTTATGGCTCACCTTTAGTCCTACAGGCCTATTCAGATGCAGATTGGGCAGGCGATCCAACAGACCGACGATCTACCACAGGTTACTGTTTCTTTCTTGGTAACTCTCTGATTTCCTGGAGAAGTAAGAAACAAACAACCATTGTCCGCTCCAGCACGGAAGCTGAGTATCGAGCCCTCGCTGATACTACTTCCGAACTCATATGGCTTCGTTGGTTACTACATGACATGAGTGTTGTTCACAAGTCAGCCACTACTATTCATTGTGACAGTCAGAGTGCTATTCAGATTGCTCATAATGATGTCTTCCATGAACGCACCAAGCATATTGAGATCGATTGTCACTTTGTCAGACAACATCTCAATCAGGGCACCCTCGCTCTCCGATCTGTCTCCTCTACCGATCAGATTGCAGATATCTTCACCAAGGCTTTAATCCCAGGAAAGTTCAAACCTTTAGTTGACAAACTCAACTTGGGTTCATTACCACCATCTTGAGTTTGAGGGGGGGTGTTAGAATATGTTGTATAGGCCCAGCCCATGTGGCTCGTTAGGGTTAACATCGGGTTTAGGAAACCCTAGTGGTACAACACCACTATATATACACATGTACATTGTAGGTTTATTTTATCGAATACAATACAATTTGCACAATTGTTATCAGTCCAACTCTACACCTTCTCCTTACTGAAACTGAAGCTCTCATCCATTTCAGAACAGGACCTGTCTCTTTGGAAAAGCTCCTCAACTTCTTTTCTTAGATCCCTCATCTCCTTGTAACTTGTCGGTTTTATTGTTAGAAGGACTTATTTGACTTATCTCTTATCCAACCTCGGCTTCGGCCCTCAATAAAATCATTTTTTTTCGGGGATCAAAAAAACAAAAAAACAAAAAAAAAAACAGTAGATTTTTAGATATTGTTAAAAAGTGATGAAAATTGTGTGAACTGACGTAAAGTTGGACGACGTGGTCATGTGCAGAACACGTGTAACCTTTAGTTATCTTCAATAAAATAACTATTCTCACGATTTTCCACAATTTATGAAAGTCTATCGTTATGATTTAACAAAAATAGTTTATAAAACACGAGCTTTAGGTGACGCCGCATAGGCGGATTCACCTTATGCCCAGGGGGGGCACGTGCCCCCCCCCCCCCAAATTTTGGAAACTAACTGATTTGTTGGTTTTTTTTTATTTAAAGTTAGGAGTTACGTAATAACCGCAGTAGTGCCCCCCCTCAGCATCAGGTTTGAATTTTTTTTGGAAGTTACGAAATTGTTTGAATAAAGGGAAGCAATTAATGCCTCTGGTATCAAAAAAATATTTCCTTTTCTTTTGATGTGTCCGTGTCTTTTTTTTTCACATTAGTGTCCGTGTCTTTGTATTTTTATTTTTATTTCTTATTTTATTTATTTATTATTATTACAATTTTCTAATCTTATTAGTCTATTTCCTCTTTTTTTCTTTGAAGTTTCAATTTTTTCAGTTTCGTGTCTTTTTTATTATTTCAATTTCCTAATTGTTTTTGTATTTCTTATGATTATAATTTCCTAATTCTAATTGACCTACAAATCTACCTCTATTTAAAGCATTAAACTTTCATATTACATCAAATTGAGTTTAGTTCTCTCCATATTTACAATAATGATAACCAGCTATTTCAAAAGACTAGCAGACTCTACCAATCCCGATGAACAGAAGAAGAAATCTCCAAAATTAGACCACGGTCTTTCTGAGAAAAGTGATAAAGCAGTGGAAACAGGTTTGGAACTTAATTATGAAAGTCTTGAAACAGATCCGGGAAAAAGGCCATCTATTCTACTCTATCATCCTAATGTTCGAGATCAAGTATGCAGGGAATATATACAGAGAGGTCCATGTCAACCACATCAACATGATTTTCCATCAACACAACATGGAAAAAAAGCAAGAAAATTCAATCCGGAATGGTTTAAGAGGTATCCAAACTGGTTAGAGTATATCATATCTAATGATGCTGCTTATTGTTTGTGTTGCTATCTTTTTAAGCCATCGATCGGGGACCAATCAGGTGGAGAATCATTTGTTGGAAAATGATTTTCTAATTGGAAGAAGTATGAAAAATTGCAAGCACATGTTGGAAGTCATGATAATGCTCACAATGAAGCTGTTAGAGACATGGAAGCTATGAAGAATCAGAAGCAAAATATTGAGAATATCATATCGAGGCAAACAGAGCAAGCTCGTAATGAGTATCATACTCGATTGTCTGCTTCAGTAGACTGTATTCGATTTCTTCTAAGACAAGGTCTTCCATTTCGTGGTCATGATGAATCTGAAGAATCAAGCAATCGAGGTAACTTTCTTGAGCTCTTACGATTTCTTGCTGAGCATAATGAAGAAGTAAAAGGTGTAGCATTGCATAATGCTGATAAAAATCTTAAATTAACATGCCATACTGTTCAAAAAGATATAGTACATGCAGCTGCTAGTGTAACGATCAATGCCATTATTAATGATCTCGGAGAATCATTGTTTTCAATTCTGGTCGATGAATCCCGTGACATTTCCGTGAAGGAACAAATGGCAGTTGTTTTTCGCTATGTGGATAAAAGAGGAAAAGTTATTGAACGCTTCGTGGGTATTGAGCATGTTAGTAGCACCACTGCTGTTTCATTGAAACAGGCAATTGAGAAATTACTTTCCCGACACAAACTGAGCATATCAAGATTGCGAGGACAAGGATATGATGGAGCTAGCAATATGCAAGGTAAGTTGAGTGGTCTTAAAACTCTTATTCTGAAAGAAAATCCAAGTGCTTTTTTACGTTCATTGTTTTGCTCATAAACTGCAATTAGCACTTGTACATGTGGCCAAACATCATAACAATCTTGCTTCACTTTTTTGGTTGGTTGGAAGTGTGGTGAATATTGTTTGGGCATCACCAAAACGGTCTGACATTCTTCAAGGTTTGCAAATGGGGATAGTTAATCAAGCCGTTGAAAGTGGTGAACGTGTAAGTGGACGAGGACTAAATCAACAAACTTCTTTAGTGCACCCTGGTGATACACGTTGGGGATCTTATCATCGTACGTTAATTCGACTAGTTACCATGTTCTCTTCTGTAGTTGGAGTTCTAGAGAAAATTATGGAGGATCCATCATATAGTGAGCAAAATGGAGAGTCGGGTGTATTATTGTCGAAGTTGCAATCATTTGAGATTGTGTTTGAACTTCATTTGATGATAGACATATTCGGAGTTACGAATGATCTTTCAAATGCACTACAACGAAAAGATCAAGACATTGTTAATGCAATGAATTTGGTACGGATATGTAAAGAATGTTTGCAAACGATGAGGGAGCATAAGTGGGATACTCTTCTAGATCAAGTCACGCTATTCTGTGAAAAGCACAACATTGAAACTCCTAACATGAATGACGAGTTTAGAGAGTCAGGTAGATCACGACGCAAAACCCAAGGGCAAGAAGTGACAAATTTGCATCATTACCGTGTGGAGATTTTTAATTCCATTATAGATATGCAGCTTCAAGAATTAAACGATCGATTCAACGAGGTTAATACAGATTTACTTCTATGTGTAGCATGCTAGTGTCCAGATGATTTATTCGTAGCTTTTGACAAAGAAAGGTTGATCAAACTTGCTAGGTATTATCCTCAGGATTTCTCTCCAGTGGATTTTATTATTCTTGAGACACAACTTGACACTTATATTACAGATATGCGTTCGGCCGAAGCTTTTAAAAATTTGAAAGGTATTGGGGCTCTTGCAGAGAAAATGGTAGAGACAAAAAGAAATGGTGTATATCAATTAGTTTATCTATTGATTACACTGGCACTGATCTTGCCAGTTGCTACTGCAACCGTGGAGAGAGTATTTTCTGCTATGAATATCATCAAGACTCGGTTTAGAAATCGAATGGGAGACCAATGGATGAATGATAGTATGATCGTATACATCGAGAAAGATATTTTTGATGGTATTGACAATGAATGTATTTTACAATATTTTCAAAATATGAAATCTCGACGCCAATCATTGTAATAAGTAGCCATTATCATTTTTATGCAATAATAACGTTTTTAATGTTAATTTTTGTATTACTTTGACCTTTATTATTATTATGTATAAAAAATTGTGCCCCCCTCACATGAAAAGCTGGATCCGCCACTGGATGACGGTGGATCATAATCTTGTGTTACAAAAGCAAGATATGAGTCACCAATTCAGATTTTTTCTTCTTCTACCAACCCCATAATGCCAATTCAATTAAAGAGCACGACCGTCCACATTCAAAAATCAACTAAATTGATATTTATATATATCAAACCCAAAACATATAAAAACATCCAATAAGTAACTCAGAAAGTGGGGAAACATGGAGTCGGTTGTGACTCGACCATATAAAGGCGAGATGTGTTTTTCCACACACATCCTGGTGTTGGTAGTGCTACTCATGGGTTCTGACGAGACCGTTTGGCGGTCTCGCCTTGATCGTAATCGGAGTAGTTGTATATACTCCCTTACCTTGGGGTGGGTGACCGTTCGAATGCCGTGGAGAAGTTCCGTGGTATGAAAGGGCCTTTCGCCATCTAGAGAGGACCCCCGATTAGGCAGGATGTCATGTATCACATCTACTTCTCCTGGTCCTAGGACCCGCCTTCAGTGGCGGAACCAGGGATTTATTTCAAGGATAGCCATCGATAATTAATAAATATATAAAATAAAATAAGCATTACCAAAATAGATGACTATTATAATACAAAAAACACTAATATTTTGAATTACAATTCAAATGTAATTTTAAACTCAGACACTCTACTCGAAAGGTGTTTTCATTCTCCTATTACCCATACATTGAAAACGTTTAATGATATCTAGGTCATCGATTGTACTAAAAACTTCTTACTCTACAAAAGTCACTAAACAATCATTATGTCACGAGTTAGACATTTTCTTTCTCAACTCATTATTCACAAATTTCATACCGGAAAGTACTCGTTCAACACTTGCAATAGATTCCGGTAATGTCAAAGCTACCTTCACAAGTTTGTACACAAATCTAAAAGTCTTGTTCTTCTTTGTCCGGACAAGAGTCTTTGAAAGATCGAAAATCCCCTTCAAATTGGAAAAGTTACTGTCCATCCTGACACTCTCAATATAATTCTGAAGCTGATTAGATAATCATTGACATCTTTGAAGTCATTCGGATACAACCTCGTTAACTTTACAAGTGATTAAGTGTCAAAAGCTTCAAACAAAGAGCAAGGACTCTAAGATTTTTTTATTTATAAAAAAGTTATAATTCTAACAATCAATATCTGTATTTTACAAACCTAACACCAATAGTGCTCACTCAACCTTTCAAACTATTTATAAGCTACATTGAGTATTCAACATAAAAATGCATTCTCAATCTAATCTTTTTATATAACAAACCAAATATGAAAAAAAAGTGAAGTAGATTTTATCTCCTTTAACCAAATATGAAACAAAAATGTTTAGAAATAATACTAACCTAAAATTATTTGTAACATTTAACAAATTTTTTTGAAATATGTATAAAAATACATAAATAAATCGATCTACCACTATACATTAGATTTCAACATTGAACCTAAATCATGACTGAGTTATGGAAATTTTCAAATTAACTTAGTGTCTTCAACGAGAACATTTGCACGGAAGATATCATACACAATGTCTATATGGTAACCAGAGTATCAAATAGCAATTACAACAAGAAAATGGAAATTAAGAAAATACTGAGGATATATAGGAAAGGAAAGTGAAATTCAGTTGACCCACATAAGAAATTGATCAAATACATATACTCTTAATATCCTAAAACTTAATTTGAACTGATTTAGAAAAAAATTATCTGGCCTTGACTTCGTTTTCCGGTGAGGTGACTTTACTTGGAGTTGGAGGTAACCATAGGGGAATTTTGGTGTTGGAGGTGATGAGTTTGGAGTTGGATTGGAGTTTACGACCTAAAAAACACAGAGAATGGGGGATATAGCAGATATGGATCAGTGTTGGACTGTTGGACTCTTATTGAATCAGATAAAAGCCCAACAGAGAAGGAGAGCCCATATAAGAAAAATTGTGTTCACCAAGGATTGAACCTGGGTTGTACAGCGTAAATAAACA
Organism: Erodium maritimum; assembly: GCA_963921825.1. Lineage (NCBI taxonomy): Eukaryota > Viridiplantae > Streptophyta > Magnoliopsida > Geraniales > Geraniaceae > Erodium > Erodium maritimum. Next base: position 58,465,857 of record OY997596.1, on the reverse strand, counting down.
ACCTTATATCATTAATCTAATTTCCCTTTTAGTTAGGGGTAGCCATGGCTACCCCTATCCCCCTCTCATTCCGCCCCTGCCCGCCCTCCATCGAAGGATGGGTTGGAAGGAATGGATACAATGCACCCCTTCCCCATTGATGACAGTGCTTTAGGCAGAAGATCTTGAACCGATGGTGGACTCGGGAGGGTCCAACATGCATGCCTTGATATGGTGGAGGGACCCGGGTGTAGGGTTGCCATGATGGCATCCTACGTTCCCGACAATGGCTATTGGGGCTGCACCCACCCCGGATGCTCCATTTCTTAGGCTGTAGTCGAATAGTGTGGTGAGGACGGCGGGTCGAAAGGGGATCGCTAACGACGTTCAAATCCCTCCAACGACGGCCACCGTGTCATCCTCCTGGTCAGCATCATGCTGGTGGCGTCGTTCTCATTCCGCAGACTTCCCCACCTAAGGCGGGGATTGGATCTCTAAGGCCAGAGTGGTTTGGATCCTCCTACGCCCGGCGAGGTGAGCCAGCCAAGTACGGCGTGGCAGGAAAAGTAGAACGCCCCAACTAGGAAATATGGTACGCATACGAGTCACCACATCAGGCCATGATCGTCCGGAGAGGGTCGGAGTTTGGTTTCCTCGTCTTGTGTCAGGAACGACAACAACTAGTGGGCAAGGATTTCCAGTGGCCGTTTTTCAGTGGAGTCACGATCAGGGAGGAGAGCGGAGCTCGGTTGGGTCGGGCTGAGATAGATCGGATGGGGAGGGGGGAGGGGGGTTTGGAGGCTGTATTTTCCTCCGTAATCGCTCTGATTTTATAACCTCCAAAGTATGTGCAAGATGCATGATTTGAGGCGATGGGACAGGAGGGGGAAGGCCTCGAGCCGAGCAGCCACAGTCACTTGAGAACTCGTCACAAGGACAGTTTTCTCGAAAGAAGGGGTCGTCACATGGGTCGTCGGATGGTGGGAGCCATTGGTTGGGCCGGGGTGGTGCCGCCGCATAGATGGGGTGAGATAGTCGGAGGTAGTGGCGGCACGCAAACGTAAAAGGAGAGGTTGAAAGGGTACCTTTGAGGAGCGAAACAAATAGAATTAAATATTTAAATTTTCATCTTTTGTTTAGAAAGAAAATGTTATAAACTCGTATATACGTTGTTTTACTTGATTGTTTTATACTAAAAAGTATAAACTATTAGAAAAATAAATATATTTTGAGTAATATTAGGAGGATACGTCTTGTGAGGGAAGTGAAGCGCTGCCAAAAGTCATTGTTGGATAGAAGACGATGGGGGCGGTACCTGCCGGCGACGATTGTGTTATTCCACCTGAAATATGGACAGAGATACTCACAAGACTACCGGTGAGGTCGATTCTACGGTGCAGATCCGTCTGTAAATCATGGTACTCTCTCATCTCTTGTCCTTATTTCATCTCCGATTACTCCACCAGAAACCTAAACAAAAATGGCAATCGAGTTCTTCTTCAACCTCGCGACCCACACAGGAATCTTCACCCATTTAGTTCTCACGACGGGTCATTTATGGATTCCCATGAACACGATGAAGTCCCTGAGGCATTCCTTGGCTCACACGTTACAATTGTTGGTTCATGTAACGGGTTGATTTGTTTGTCCAAATATGATCATGATGATTTTAAAGTTATTACCACCTTCCTGATATGGAATCCTACCATTAGAAAAGTAGTTAAGCTTCCCGCTCGGAGTTTCCATTCTAGTGCTACTAGTTATGGGTTTGGATTTGATTTCAAGACCGGTGATTACAAGGTTATGTGTATGAACTATGTTTATATGGGTAGAAAGAATTCTGATTGTGATTGTTCTGATGAGGATGCAAACATGTTTATGAGGAATTGTGATTGTTCCTATGAGAATGCAAATGTGTGTGCGGTTTTTGATTTGAGGAAGGGCGTTTGGAGGGATATTAGCCCTCCGACGCATCCATGGAATGTTAGGGGTCCTACTCCTCTTGAATATTATCTCAATGGGATTGTTCATTGGACTGCATTTAGAGGCTCCAGGCGTTCTGATTGGATTTTATTGTCGTTCGATATGATGGATGAAGTTTTTCGAGAAACAAGGATGCCTGATTGTTCAGAGCTCGTTTGGAACGTTGATGATCTTGACGACACTCGCATAGGATCACGAAGTGTGACGTTCAGTGGATTGATTCATGTGATAGTGTGGAAGATGAAGCAGAATGTTTATATTGCCCAGTGTTCGGTTTGGGCAATGAAAGAGTATGGAGTAGCAGAATCTTGGACTAAAATGTTCAACATTAACCCGCTAGAAGTTGATCGAGGTATTCATCCGAACCAGTTCCACTTATTGGAGAATGGTGAAGTTCTTATGGCACATTATATCTTAGTGGATGAGTATGATGGCCAGGACTTCGCTGACATGTACAAGCATGATTTGCTTTCGTACAACGTCGAGAGTACGAAATGTAAACAACTTTTCTCATGTTCTACACTCATCGATGACATGTGTTTTTTCGAGGAGAGTCTAGTTTTAATGTGAAGAACTCAACATATTCTCCTACCGATCATATTTTTATCCATCTATGAACCGGAGAAGAAGCTAGACAGATGAGAGGTACAAATCCACCTTTTTCTTTATAATGTCAATGTATGGCATAGATGAAAAATTCCTCAGTGAAGACACTTGCTATTGATATTGGTCTATATTATTGTGTTATGTATGTATGTATGTTATTTTTTTTAATTTTAAATATCTAATAGAAACTGAAATCATCACTTAGTATTATAGATGAAAATGACTTGGAAGAAATTGGACACTATTTATAGTGTTCATGGTAATATGTTATGAACTTTTATGTTTTTTGTTGTAATTTGTAGGGATTATGCGAACAAATCTGTTTATTGTTGTAATTCTTCGAAAATGTTCTCTTTACTGTTGTAAGAATATGGAATATAACTGACTATTACGTTTAGATACCTTGTATGTTTGAAGCTTTCACTTTTGTGTATGAATGAGAAGAATGTATGTACTTGTGAGTTGTTGTTGGTAAAATTAAATACTCTTTATTGTCCTTCGATATGAGTGATGAAGTTTTTCGAGAAATAAGGATGCCTGATTGTGCGGAGTTCTTTTGGGGCGGTGTTGGTGAAGACAGTCGCTTGGAAACGCGAAGTGCGACACTCGGTGGGTTGATTCATGTGATGGTGTGGAAGTTTGGGCGGAATGACTATGCGTACACGGATTGTTCAGTCTTGGCTATGAAAGAGTATGGAGTAGCGGAGACTCTGTTGTTCAACCTTGACCTGCTATGTGCTGAACTTTATGGAGTTACTGGACCGAACGAGTTCCACTTATGGGAGAATGGTCAGTTGAATGAAGTTCTTTTTTTTTTGATCAGCAAAGCAAATTTAAATTAAGCTTCTTTCGAGGTGAAAGAGAAGTTACAAAAATAAATCCCAACAAAGAGATCACAACCAACAATTCCCACCAAAAAACCACCTAACTTGCAGCGCAAGAAAACCCCTCCCCAAAACTTCAAAAACACGGAAACTACTTAAAGAATTGGGTTACTTTATAATGCGTGATTTGGACTACGGGGAAAGACAAGAGTTGGGTGTGTACAACTTTGAGAGCGGTGAATTTAAAGAACTTTTCTCGTTTACTATGTGCATCTTAGATTTGTGCCTCTACGGAGAGAGTCTAGTTTTCCTGTGAGACAAAGGATAAAGAGGGCATTTGTGTCGGTCGGTCAAGAAAGTCAACATATTCTCCTACCGGACATATTTTCATCCATTTGTGAACGGGCGAAGTCATACTTGTGATAGGTACGAATCTATCTGTTACTTTATAATGTCAATAGAAGCTATTATAGTGAGTAGGGAGATTGATGAATACTAGTTGACGAAGTCTAGACGATGTTGTTTTATATGTCGGATTACAAATTTTATCCTTGAAATAACACGGTCCTCCTCTCATTTTTTTATCGGTAAAACAAATTTAAATTAAAACTATTCTTTAGAAGGAAGAACAAAGTTTGTAATACAACCACACGAGCAATTCACAATGGATCCTCAACCAAAACTCTCTACAAACAGAGATAACAACAACACAAGGACGGTCCACTCAGGGAACCTCAATACCAACAACACAAGGACGGTCCACTCAGGCAACCTCAATAAACCAAATCACAACCAAAGAAAGCAGAGTCCAATCATGACCTTATAAGGATAAACAACAACCAAAGGAAGAAGTACAAACCAAAAAGAAAAGCCACCATGGGCAACAAGAACGACTAGTCCAAGCACCCGCGAACAAGCGGGCAAGACAGCAGCCTCAACCAAGAAATGGCCATCAAAAAGAGCAGGCACACAATAAGCACTGCAAACCTAATCAGGGTTGAACCAAACCCCATGTATAATTAGTAACCCTCAATCCTAACGAGAAAGAGAAGTCTATATATTTTTAGATTTAACACTATAAGCTTTGATGATTGCTTTTTTACAAACCATGAGTGAGCAAAAAACGTATAAGGTTATATCAGTCATGAATCTACGTGTTTTTTTGGTTACTATCTCTTGAAAACTGAAATTATCTTTTGGTGTAATAAATGAAAATTACTCGGTAGACACTTATTTTGTGATGTTGCATTCCAATCATTCCGGCCTGTCGATAGTTTCTACATGTTTTTGTGTGAATATTTTTCATAATGAATTCGCTTTACATATGCTAATTCTCCTGTTCCATATTATTTGTATATGATTGAAGAAGTGGATGAAGATTTAATGAAATGTGAAGAGAATTGGAGACGCTGTCTAGTTTGAACATGTTCATGTTTTGATTTGTTTTTGTAATCGATTTTATGTTTATTCAAGCTTATGAATTTTTCGAGACTTGATACTGGTTATGGATCATTTACTTTATAATTATTGATTTTCCTATTCTCGAAAAGGAAAATGTTCTAATCTCATGTAATTTTCACACCAACTCATGTTTTGGAAGAAGCTAGGGAATCCAAAGCAAGTTGCTATTGCTTGAACTACTGTAAACCCAACGTTATTATCTCTTGCTGATAGCTGGTCATGTCGTTCTTCTTCCTCGATGCTCTCTGGGACTCGTATCTGGTCGAGGATCTCCCTCTCGATCACGATATGAACAGCATTCAAAGAGATTGTGCACGTCCACATTTTGTCCAAGGTTTTCATTCTATAAGGTTTACTTTCCACGTGATTTATATTTGGGAAATTTTCAATATAACACCCTACCAAACATTTATTTTCAAAATGATACCATGACAATTTTTTTTTGCAGTTTCATACCCAAACCAAACATTTACCTAAAAAGAGACATTTCGGCGAGCTTCACTGTTGATGTTGCTAAAAAGGATAGCTTGAGGGCTTGGAGTTTTAGCAAGAAAGTTGGGAAAAAACCGGTCGACCTTGCTTCTTTGGCCCTCGAGCGTAGAGTTAGTGAGGATGTGGTTTACCCTGATCCGACTACAGAAGAAGCTCTTATTCCGGTTCCGGTGTCTAACCGGTTCATCTGTTTGAATTCAAGTAGGAAGTAGATGATTGTTTTTCGTTTGTTTTCCTGCTTGGGTTTTTTGTTGCTCTTTGTAGCTGTTTTGGTACGGGAAAACGGTTCTTTTTATGGATCGTTTTCCGGCTTTGTTTTACTTTCTAGTAGAACATTTGCTTAATAAATTTTTAGCTTATCAAAAAAAAAAACATTTACCAACACTTTCATATCCAACTGTTAAATTTCTATTAATTTTAGATGGAAAATAGTCTTGTGCTTCGCACATGCTATGGAATCCTACTATTAGAAAAGTACTTGACCTTCCGTCTCGCCCTCAATAAAAACCTAATAAATATATTACCGATTGCACAATTTTGTTCACCATATCAAACAATTTTGTTCATGCAATCACCGATTGCACATATCGAGCCTTAAAATCTTTATAAATATATTCTACGACAATAAGAACTCGGGTGTTGTTTACTTAGAAACTCAATTTTATCACATTCAACTGGATACTTGATATGCTATAATTTTCAAACTTGTCCAAATAAACAAAAATAAAAAGGAATGTATAATAGGAGAGAAGCTATAAGGACCTTTCCTGTAATGAAACGGTCTGTAATTGAAGAGGTACGTTTCTAAACGCAAGTAACGGTTCGGATAAAAAGAAACCGTTGCGGAAGAAACCGACGATCGAGTAACCGCTCTCTCTCTCTATATATAGCGGTTGAAAAACAACCCTAATGTCATCTTCAGAGAAGGCCATGGCTGCGGAAGCCAAAAGAAGGGCTCGAGACGATCGTTATCTTCCTCCCGAAATCTGGAGCGAGATACTCAACAGATTACCGACCAAGTCGATTCTACCGTGCAGGTCAGTTGTAAATCATGGTACTCTCTCGTCTCTTGTCCTTATTTCATCTCCAATTACTACTCCACAAGAAACTTGAACAAGAATAGTAACCATGTTCTTCTTCAACTTTACGCTAAGAGAACGCATGTTTGCTCATTTATTTCTCACGATGAGTCGTTTATGGAGTCCCGTGAACACGACGAAGTCCCCGAGAGCTCGAATGTTCAAATCATCGGGTCGTGTAATGGGTTGATTTGTTTGTCCAAATACGATCATGGTGATAGTGAAGTTAGATTCCTTATATGGAATCCTACTATTAGAAAAGTAGTTGAGGTTCCATCCCGCACTATCACTTCTAGAGTTCCAAATTTCTCTTATTTTGGGTTTGGATTCGACCCTAAAACCAATGATCACAAGGTTTTGTGTATGTGTATTGACTCGTCTGATTCGAGTGGCGGTTCTTCTGATGTTGTTGCGAATGTGTGTGACGTTTATGATTTGAGCAAGGGCGTTTGGAGGGGCATTAACCCTCACGCGCTTCAATGGAAGGTCGGGTGTCGAGGTTCAGAATGTTATCTCAACGGGGCTGCTCATTGGACTGGATATAGACACGGGATGAGCACTGAAAAGATTCTATTGTCCTTCAATATGAGTGACGAGATTTTTCGAGAAATAAAGATGCCTAGTTGTGCAGAATTCGTTGGGAACGGTGGAGATGAAGATGAGGATTACATAAGAACCCGAAGTGTGACATTCGGTGGATTGATTCATGTGATAGTGTGGGATAGAGACCGAAATGATTGTTCGATCTGGACAATGAAAGAGTATGGAGTGATGGAGTCTTGGACTAAATTGTTCAACTTAAGTGCTGAAGGTTATCCGTTACCCCAACCATTCACGTTCCACTTGTGGAAGAATGATGAAGTTCTTATGGCGCATGATCACTACCATGTTGTTTACGAGGAGGACTTAGGATTCGGGCACACGGAAGACTTGGTTTTGTACAACGCCGGGAGTAGAACATGGAAACAACTTTTCTCAACCGACAAATGCATAACGAATGTGTGTCTTTACGAGGAAAGTCTATTTTTAATGGATCAAGGTAATCAACTTATTTTGGAGAAACTTTGGTTCTAACCTTCTTGAACGTTTCATTAGCACGTTCTAACCCAAGCCAATGTTTCATTATCACGTCCTAACCCATAGTACGTGATAATGAAGGTTAGGAAACCAGAGTTTCCCCACATATTTTCTCCATTTACTCGATCATATTCTCTTCCATTTCTAATCTTGACATATGATAAGTATGAATTTTTCTGTTTCTTGATATCATCATCAGGAGGATTGTTTTTTATTTGGAAACAGTTTCATAGTTTCATAAATCCCTATGTCATGAATTCACTTCACTAAACTAATGCTAATCATTGTGTCTCGTATGATTTGTAGATAATTGAAGAAGTTTATGGAGATTTAAATGGGAGATCAAGAGAGCTGTAGCTTTGGAAGCTATTTTAGTTTGAATATGTTGAAAGTTTGATTAGGTGTTGTGTGATTGTTTTGAGATTTGGTTACCAATTTCGTCTTCCATTTTGGATATTATGCGCTACTTAACTTTGATAGAGACTTTTGCTTAATAACTTTTGATATTTTTGAGATTTGGTTACCAATTTCATCTTTCATTTTGGATATTATGCGCTACTTAACTTTGATAGAGACTTTTGCTTAATAACTTTTGATATTAACTTTTGTTGGTAGAAGTTATTCTGTTTGTTCATCAACATAATTTATTTTAACGGTCCTCCCAACACTATTCTCACTCGAACGTTGAACAGGGCACAAACAACCATCCTAATCGGGAGAGAAAATTCTTGGTTCTTGTAACGGGTTGATTTGTTTGTCCAAATATAGAATCTTACCATTGGAAAAGTAGTTGAGCTTCCATCTCCCTACTTGATAATATCCCTTTTATTTTGGGTTTGGATTCGACTCCAGCACTAATGATTTACAAGGTTTTATTAGGATTATATTTTGGGTGCATCGATTGAATGTCATTGTCGTCCTTATCAAGAATGTTATCTCAATGGAGCTGTGCATCGGAGTGGTGATCGTTACATAGAAGCCTAAAGCATGGCAATCGATGGATTGATTTATGTGATAGCGAACATATTAAGGTCTGATTATGAAATTGATATGTCATGGAGTTGTTCCCTTTAGGTGATGAAAATTACGGTATAACAAAGTCCAGGACCAAAGTGTCTAATATTGACCTACAACGTTTTTGGATAGCTCAAAGATTCCATTTATCGGAGGATGACATTTGGACGACGGACGACGCAAGCAAGACTGTTTTGTCCTACAACATGGATATAAAGTTTAAATGTATTTTCTCAACTACCAAGCAGTGTTTTAAAACTCCCGATCAGACCTCGCTTAGGCGTTCGCTTAGGCCTCATTTCTTTGTTAACTGACCCGATTAATTCCCGATGAATTTGATTAAATCTCGATTAATCCTTGTTTAGTCCCGCATTAATCCTCAAAAGATCCTAACCATCCAACTAACGCTTACCTATTTTTAAAACCCTGCTACCAAGTACTACATAAATCGATGTCGTTTGGGGAGAGTCTAGTTATGATGGGAGGATAAGAATTTGTTGGGAATTGGTATAGAGTTCCTAACATTGACCTATATATAGGGAAAATTTCACTTTAACACTCTGCCAAACATTTAATTTCATTTTGGTACCTTGACATAAATTTTTTTCACTTACATACCCTAACCAAACTTTTAATTTCACTTTCATACCCAACTGTCAGATTCTGTTAACTTTCCATCAAAAATAGGTAAAATATCCATAATACCCCTAACTATTACTCAAATTTTCAAACTCATGCCATTGGTTTAGAACTTGAAAAATAAGTGAAATGACAATAATACCCTTTATTGTTAGGGTGTTAAAATAAAATTTTCACTATTTTTAAAATAAAATCAGTTTTTTTTATGAATTCGGTTTTTATTTTCAAAAATTCATATTTTAATTTAAAAAATAGATAAAAATCAGTTTTTTTTGACAGGGTATCAAAATGAAATTAAATGTTTGACGGGTGTTAAAGTGAAATTTTCCCATATATCGTGTGGTTGATAAAATCGAGCTCAAAGTCATTTCCAGAGAACGATGGCGGCAGAATCAAAGAGAAGGGCCAGCAACGATCTTCGCCTTCCTCCTGAAATCTGGAGCAAGATACTGAGCAGACTACCGGCGGAGTCGATTCTACGGTGCATGTCGGTCTGTAAATCATGGTACTCTCTGGTCTCTTGCCCTAAATTTATCTCTGATTACTCCACCGAAAACCTAAACCAGAATCGGAATCACCTTCTTTTTAAACTTTACGATAATAGAAAAGATGTTTGCTCATTCAGCTCTCTCGACGAGTCGTTTGCTGAGTTCAGTGAACACGATGAAGAGGATTCCCCTAGACCATTCCTTGGCCGTGAACACGATGATGTTCCTGAGGAATTTCTTGGCTCAAATGTTGGAGTTGTTGGGTCCTGTAATGGGTTGATTTGTTTGTCTAACCATGATTGGTACAGAATTGCTGGTGAGAATGTCTCCTTCCTGATATGGAATCCTAGTATTCGCAAAGTAGTTGAGCTTCCTTCTCGCTCTTTCGGGTCTAATGATCTAGATTTCTCTTATTTTGGGTTTGGATTCGACCCCATGACTAGTGATTACAAGGTTCTGTGTATGTATACTAACTGGGCTGATTTGAGTGTAAAGAATGATGATGTGGTTGCAAATGTGTGTGACATTTATGATTTAAGCAAGGGTATTTGGAGGGGCATTAGCCCTCTGCAGCATCCATGGAAGGTTCGGCGTCCTACTTCAGAATGCTATCTCGATGGAGCGGTTCATTGGACTGGATATAGACACGGCAAGACCGGTGATAGGATTCTATTGTCCTTCGATATGCGTGATGAGATTTTTCGGGAAACAAGGATGCCTGATTGTGCGGAGTTCACTGGGAATGGCGATGATGATGACAGTTTCATACAAACCCGGAGTGTGACATTCACAGGATTGATTCATGTGATAGTTTGGGATATAGAGTGAGTTTATAGTAGTTCGCAGGATTGTTCAGTTTGGGCAATGAAAGAGTATGGAGTGGCAGAGTCTTGGACTAAATTGTTCAACCTTAACCTGCTAAGTTCTCCCGTCTTTCCAGTATCTCATCCATCCGCATTCCGCTTGTGGAAGAATGATGAGGTTCTTATGGTGCATGATTACGATGCTGTGATGGATGATTATGAGGACTTTGGTAGTTGTAAAGAGTTGTCTTTGTACAACATCGAGAGTAGGACATGTAAACGTCTCTACTCATCTACAAAATCCATATCAAATCTGTGTCTTTATGGGGAGAGTCTGGTTTTAATGTGAAGAAAGGGGTAAAGAATGCGTTTTTGTCAATGGATCAAGGGGAACCTCCAGAAAACAACGGTCATTTAACTTCCTAGTTTAAATTGGAACTGTTGACTATTTTATCGTCCAGTATACAACTGTACAGAAAAATAATTAGCAAATACCAACATTTTCCGTCAAAATTTTAAACGGACAGTTAACATCCACTTCGAACTGTCGAAATTGCCCTCTAAACTAACTTTCATTTTTTCAAATCATAACTGTTGACAAAAGTTGAACAGCTATAATTTGAAGGGCATTATTGTCATTAACAAAAAAGTAACAAACGATTGTTGTTAAATGGGACGGTAAATGTTGGTTTTTGGATATTACGTTTCTGTAAAGTTGTTTACTGGACGATAAAATAGTCAACAGTTCCAATCTGAACTAGGAAGTTAAATGACCGTTGTTTTCTGGAGTTTTCCCATGGATCAAGGAAGTGAACATATTCTCTTAGTACCGGTTACATTTTCATCCATTTGTGAGGGGCAGAAGCTGGACAGATGATAGGTATGAATCTACTTGCCTACAATCACGAGTAAGACTGTTGATAAATGTTACTTAGTGAACACATTTACTTGAAGAAATATCATGTTTCTTTCTTATTGAAGATAGTTTTCATGTGCTTATTATAAGTTTTTTTTTTTTGAAATATAAGCATTGATTTTCTTTTTTACAAAGCAAGGGTGTTTTTTGGGCTAATATCTTTTGGAAGCTGCAATTATCATGGTATTATGGATAATGAATTTGCTGACACTCTTCTCAGTTTGTGATGCAACCTTTCAATCATTTTTCATATAAATCCTTGAATTGTTGTCTGCATTACATTCAAACATTGATCTTATCGAGTAGTTGTGTTTTGTATCTTTTGAATGTTTTCTCAGAAAAAGTTGATTGTTCTTTCATCCATTTGATCTCACTGAACCTAGTTTCGACTTTTGAACGTAAATGAATTTACTTCTCTAAACGTATGCCGATTATTGTGTTTCATGTTTTTTTTTTTGTAGGTGATTGAAGAATTATATGAAGATTCAAATGAAGGTGAAAACAATCGAGGAAAGGCATGCATTTCTCGTTTTAACATGTTTAAGGTTTGATTTTGTTTAATCATCAACTTTATGTTTAAGAGATGAGTAGTTTTTATCATCAACTTTAAGTTTTAAGTCATGATTGTGTTGAGACTTGATTTGGCTGCCAACTTCATCTCCATCAATGGAACCTCTGTTTTGAATTTTATGCAGGAGTTAATTTTTGGTACAAGAAAAATATTTGAGCTCAACAGGGATGGCAACGGGGCGGGTTCGGGGTGGGCACCCCGCGCCCCGTCCCCGCCCCGCTTCCTCGCGCCCCGCCCCGCCCCGCACCCCGCATTGACCCCGCGTTGACCCCGCTCCGCGGGGAAACGGGGATTCCCCGCCCCATTTTCTCCCCGAAAAAAAATACACATTTTTATATTACACAATTCTTAATCCATAATTTTAGACAACACGCATATAAAACAAACATCACACGACTTCCGTGTCTCATAATGTGCATATTCGAACTAAGTCTTCTATCTTTTAGATATAAAATATAAATAAGCAAAAATTACCGTTTGACATTTTTGAACTAAGTTTTCTATTTTTTAGATATAAAATTTAAATAAGTAAATATCATATGTAAAAACAATATATTATGTGTTATTCAAAAAAAATATTAATTATTAATATATATATTTTAAATTAATAGAGCGGGGATCCCCGCGGGGCACGCGGCGGGGCGCCCCGCGGGGCGGGGAGTGCTTGCCCCGCCCCGCCCCAGCCAAAATCCCCGTTTACCGCCCCGTATAAAAAATCCCCGCCCCGAACCCGCCCCGCATGGGGCGGGGACGTCGGGTCCCCGTCGGGGTCGGGGCGTTTTGCCATCCCTAAGCTCCAATCTGGGACCTTACTATTGTTCTTCTTCTGTCAAAATTATTTCAAACAATTCCCTGATCATTTTAGGAAAATCATAAAGTAATTTAACAATTCAACTATGAAATTGAAAAAATTATGCATTCAACACTCAGCATCAAAGTTCAACATTAAATTATTAAATTGATTTTGAAAAATTAGCACCCATGATTGTGGAATGAGAAGAATCTCTAGGGTCGAAAAACCCGAAATTGGCAATCTCTTGGAGTTCTTAGCTTCAATCTTGTATGAAATTAATTTGGTTTTGTGACCGTCAATTTTCTTTCTTTGCTCTCCCATTTTGGTCGTAGGCTCTCTATATAGCCTCTCCTGAATCTTCTTTGATAATGTTCGTAGCTTTGATGTATTTGGTGAATGTTCGTAGCTTTGATCAGGTGGAGTCCATTGCTGATGGACACGTCTCCGAAATAGACACCACCATCAATTGAAATTTGGCAACATCGACTCATAGCGAGGAAATTCTATGTGCTCCTATGCTCCTTCCGAGCCCCCAACTGCATCCTTAAAGCACATGCATTCGTTGGCGGAAAAGGGACTGAAAGGCGTCGGCGCAAAGAAAACGCTGGCGGATACGTCGAAAACGTTGGCGAAAAGGGCCTGAAAGCCGCTGGCGGATAGATGCAACGGTAAGGATACCGCCGTTGGTGTCAGCCGATTGAAACCATTCAACATCATCTTTTGTTACTTTTTGTTACCTTTTTTTGTATTAGCCTCATCTTTCAGCGTATTGAACTACAAATAACTTTGTTTCGGTCAGACTGAAAGAGGAGAGATGAACATTTTTATTTTATTATTATTACTCTTTCAGCCTCTCCTTTTCAGCTGAAACCATTCAACATCATCATTTATTATATTAGACTGTAAATGAATTTGTTCAAGCCAGATTCTAAAGATAAACTTTATTTTATTATTACTCTTTCAGCTTCTCTTTTTAGATCTTATTTAACTTGATGGACTGTGGATGCTTTTAGACTCAAATACTTTTGTTCTTTTTTTATTTAAGAAAAATATGGATTTTATTGAACATAGCAACAACTCCAAGGATAATGACATTAAAGGGAAGGAGATAACCGAACAAAACCCACAAAAGGGAAGAAGAGAAGGCCAAAAAATATTGGGAGAAGAAACAAGTAAGAGAGATTGTAGTGAAACAAGCAAAGGGCAATACGGTCTTGGAAACCCAAAAGAAGCTTGAGCCGCACGCACAAGCCAATCTCGACGACTGAAAACTATCTAGAACCACAAGGAAAACGACGAAAAACGAAGGAAAACTATCTAGCTTGAGCCGCACGCACAAGCTAACCGCATACTTGTTAGTTTTTTCAGCTTTTCCTAACGTTTTCCGTCATCTCCAATGGAAAATGTTAGTTTGTAACGGAAAATGTTACTTTTTAGTAAATATCTAAGTCAACCGTAAGTTTCTGATCGACAAAAATGTCAACAGCAAGTTCTTGAGCGGTACAACTCGACAATAATTAGTTGTTAGTTGCTGGTTTTACCCCTAATATTTTTTCCATGTATAATATGCATGATGCATATTAGTCCGATATTTGATATGCCATAATTGCCGAACTTGCCCAAAAGAAATCAAAATAAAAATGAATGTATAATATGAGAGAAGCTATAAAGATCTTTCCCGCAAAGTAACGGTACGTAATCGAAGAGGTACGCAAGCAACGATCCGGATGAAAAGAAACCGCTGTGAAAGAAACTAACGATCGAGTAACCGCTCTATATATACACTTAAACAAGAATTGTAATTATGTTCTAAAACCCGGATTTTCCTACCATGAATCACATGGAAAAAGATCTGATATTCAAATTTTACCAACATGAAGCCCAAAGGAGTAGAGACGATAACCTGTAAGCCTGCAAACTATCGCTCACCGGAACCTCATTCTAAATAACAAACTACCGAAAGAACTCTCTACTACGACAAAAGCTCAGATGCCAACATTGAACACCGCTTGGAACTTATTAAAAGATCCCAATCAAAGACAACACCGTCGGTCAACCCTGAACGGAGAGATAAAGTTAGGGCAAGAGTTGAGAGAATATCATGATTGCTGGCGACAATTTGTCAAAAAACCACATTTTTTTTATCAATTCCTCCGTGAAATTCGCTCTCAATTCACGAGCTCCTAATAGAGCCTCTTATTCACTTGATCGTTATTTTCATGTTACCTTCATAATAGACGAGTAAACTACAACCGTAACCGTCGACGGTATATTGATTCTTTAGTCAATTATTCGTAAGTCTGTGATTTATTTGGCAAAACCAAATTACTATTCATATACAATAGCATAATTTGCTTGCATGATTTGTACTTCAAAACATAAAATTCATAGCAAAATCTAATCAAATTATAAACTTGTTCAAACTAGATAGTATAAGTATGTGACTATGATTCTCTTCCCCTTCCCTTAAATATTCAAATCACTTCTTCAATATCCATAGAAGTATGTTCCCCCCCTTGAACCGTTGACACATAATGCACTTTTTTTCGTCACATCAGAACCAGGCTCTCCTTGAAACGGCATAGATCTTCGTAGTAACTAGCGGTTGAGAAAATACATTTGGACTTTTTATTCCCGATGTTGTACAAGACAAAATCTTGCTTGCACCCGTCATCATCGCAATAGTCATGCACGACAAGGACTTCACCATTCTCCCATAAGTGGAGTCGTGGACGCCAAAAGTAACTTTGCTGGTCAATGTCGGATACTTTAGTCCAAGATTCTGTTACACCGTATTCTTTCATCACCCAGAGTGATAAACTCAGTGGCACGTCACCACCGGATCTCATCTTGTACGCCATCACATAAATCAAACCACCGAGTGTCGTACTGAAGGTTTCTATGTAACCATCACCATCGGGAGTGAAATCAGGCAACCTTATTACTCGAAAACACTCGTCACTCATATCGAAGGACAATAGAATCCTGATAGAACTATTGCCCGGTTCAAATCCAGTCCAATGAACAACTCCATCGAGATAACATTCTTGACGATAAGTAGGACAATGAAGATTCCGTCGATGAGCCATAATAGGGCTAATGACCCTCCAAACTCTTTTCTTCAAATAAAAAATCTCACACATATTTTCGGTAACATACGAAAAACCATCCCTTCTGAACTCACCAAAACTCATCATAACCTTGTAATCATTGGTATTGGAGTCATATCCAAACCCAACATGAAATAGATATTGGGTACCATGTCGGAAAGTACGAGGGGGAAGCTCAACTACTTTTCTTATGGTAGGGTTCCATACAAGAAACGTCATAACTGATCCATCACATTTGGACAAACAAACCAACCCATTACAGGAACCAACTATTTCAACATCACTGCCAAGGAATTGCTTGGGGATATAATCGTGCCCACGGGACTCCGAAAACGACACGCTGTGAGAGTTGTATGACCAAGAATTATCGAAAACTCGAAGAAGAACGCCATCGCCATTCTTGTTTAGGTTTTTGGAGGAGTAATCAGAGATGAAATTAGGGCAAGAGATGAGAGAGTACCATGATTTACAGACCGACCTGAACCGTAGAATCGACTTCACCGGTACTTTGGTCAGTACCTCTCTCCACAGTTCATGAGGAAGATCGTCATCCCAGGTCATTGTTTATGGGTTTCGCTGCCGTCGTTTACTCAAACTACAGTATTTATATACGTATTTGGTTTCCTAATTTCTCTCAAATTTCCTAATATTAATAATCAATTCTCCATTTAAGTTGCTGGATTTTAATTCTACTAGATACAGAGTTTTTATAAAAAAAATTTTATCATAAACGCTGATTTTATTAATAATCCTTTTACAAAAACATATGTTAACATGCGCAGCTCTCTCCTATTTGCTCTGCTAGGGTTAGGGTTAGAGTTTTATGAAATTCCTTGTGCTCTCATGGCTTTCTCAGAGGAGATGGAAGGAGGGGTGAAGGAGGTTGAAGGCGGGATGCATATGGGGCCTCGGCTATCGGAGTTTGAACCCAGGGACTCGGTGTTTGGATCGGGTTTGGAGGGACGGGAGGAGGCGGCTGAGGAACATGATCGGAGGGTCTCGATAGGGGCGCTGTCGGGGGTGGACTCGGGGTCGGCGTCTCCGGTTGTGGTGATCACAGGGGATGATGATCCCGTGCTGTCGGAGGGAACATGGACGGACAGGGACGGGACGTCGCCGACGTTGCAGTTCTCGGCCATGGAGGAGGCGGGCTGGGTTCCTGGTGGCCAGGTTCGGTCGGGAACGGCCTGTCCCCGCCGCACGTCGGCGAAGGGCCCCCGGCCAAGGAGGCTGGGCAGCGGGATTGGGAGGAGCGCGAGGGGGGCGGGAGCTGCTCGTGTCGACGGTGGTGGGGGAGTTGATCCTCTACTGCCGGCGTCAATGGGGGAGGAGCACACGCCTATTCCGATCTCCTCGGACTCGGCATTCACGTTGGAGGAGACGCCGGAGGAGACACCGGAGGCAGTTTCTTGGCGTCGAAGAAAGGGGAAGGGAGTGGCGGCTGGGGAACCGGGTAGGGTTGAGCAGGAGGCGGGCCTGGATCGTGGGTTCATGGGCGATGCCCGTTGGGCTGCTACGTTGGGCCAGAAGTCGGTCTGGGCCCAGGGTGGTGGAGACGATGTAGCACGGTGGGCTGCGAGGTTTGGAGCGGGCCAGAACAATACTGAGGGGCCGGATGGAATGGGCGAGTGGGGCGGCAAGGACCTCGGGCCGGGTCAACACCGTGGGTTGGGCCCGAGTCCGACCCAGGCGGGTAAGAACTACCCGGTTTCTAGGGTCCACCCGGTGGACCCCTATCTAGGATAGAGTCGACCCTCGGGGGAGCAGATTGGGGTTTTGGACTCCCAGATGGGTACTATGAGGATCAAGGAGGTCATAGTGCCAGTGCAAGAGGTCAATGGACGTGGGAATCTGTATCGATTCGCGCTGGCAGCAAAAGTCCTGACTACCAGGAAAATTTATTGGAAGTCAGTAGTAGCGCGAATGAAGGATGTCTGGGGAATAAAAGTCGAGGCCAAACCCCTGGAGGGCGGTCTAGTCGCTTTCTTCTTCCGATCGGCTAAGGAGAGGGAAAGGGTCTTGTTGGGCGAACCTTGGTCCTTTTGGGACTCTCTGGTCATGTTTACGGACCTAAGGGTCCACATGCATATCTCGGACCTGCAATTCCATCATTTCTCGGTCTGGGCGCGGGTGTCAAATCTGCCAGTGGGGGCTTGGACGAGAGATGTGGGTTTCAGGATAGGAAACACGTTGGGAGTCTGCCAAGGGGTAGATGTGGACAAGGAGGGTCTCTGCTGGGGAGACTTCATGAAGATCAGAATCAGGGCTGATATTCGGTTCCCCTTACAAAGTCAACTCTGGTTCCGCTTGTCTGTTTCTCAGGTAAGAACTCGCCTGAATATCTCGTATGAATATTTACCTGAGCATTGTTTCAGGTGCTGTTGCTCGGGGCATCTCTTCCCGTTCTGTCCGGTCGAGGGGGGTGTACGGGGATCCTCGCTGAAGGCACCAGAGGATTCGAGAACGACGCTTGAAAAGGCGAAACATGGGAAGGCCGTCCCAGGGACGAACTGGACATACTTGGGTGGATCAGGGAAGGGCGGCCATGCCAAGGGGACACCACGGACACCTCCGAGGCAGGAAGGAATGGGGCGATAGGGTCAGCGTGAAGCAGAGGACGCTGAGATACCAATAGGTTGGTTACCATGTGATCCGACGCCATCATTATCGGGAAACAAGAGGGCTAAGAGAGAGGAGGACTCAGCGGAGGATGAAGAATCAGCGCCGTCGAATGGGGCGTCTTCAGCAGCGGCGGGGGGCTTCAAGCACCCTCGCCTCGAGGAATGAGTGCTGGGAAGGCCAGGGAGGGTTTGGTCGACTGTACCTTCTCCCTGGTATATAGGTGGCAAGGGTACCACCAACAGTTGATGAGTTACTTCTCTACCACTTCGAAGTCAGCAATCCCGCGTTCAGGAGCCCTACCATTATCAGTCAAGGGAGGACGACGTACGCTGACTTACCGGGGGAGTAATTGGTCCACCACTGTTTTTTTATCCTCTGATGTGCTCGATCAGTATCTTATGGTTGGAGTATACTGTATCGGTGTCCATGGATGCACAGTCCCACCCCTCTGACCGCCCCTATGCCTAAGAGCAAAATTTACTTTTCTGCATTTTTCTTTCAAGTTTTGTTAGTTTAGTTCCTATGTAAGGTGCATCCGGTTTTCGCAGGCACCAAAGTGTTTTTATATTAATAATATTATCGTTTCTTTCAAAAAAAAAAAAGGAGACAAAAAGAGAGGACTATCCTCAGTTACTTTCAAAAAGCCTTCTAAGGACAACAAAATATAATTTCAAAACGGCACATAAAGCACATATTTTCTTCACATCAGAACTAGACTCTCCTCAAAACGACATAGTTAGTAGTTGTGAAAATAGATTTGAACTCTATTTTCTATGTTGTACGGAATGAAGTCTAGCTTGTCCTCGATGTAAGGGCCATCACGCACAACAAGAACTTCACCATTCTCCCATAAACGGATTCTTGTGGCCAAAAGCAATCCATTGAGTTATCCCCAAATCTAGGATTTCGTTATACCGTATTCTTTCATTGCCTATAGTGAACAGCTCCTTGACACATCGATTTCATTATCAGACCCCATATTGTACACTCGCATAAATAAATCCACCGGTTGTGATACTCTGTGTTTCCGTGTAACAATTACCATCGTCGTTGTTGGGAAGCTGATGAAGTCAGATCCATCGTCCTAGAGTGATAAATTGAGTCCTCTACTGTCCAAGAACAATTTTGTTAGTATTACATGATGACAAGCCAACCAAGAAAATGCAGCAATTTTGGAGGCAACCCAAGTTCCCAGAGTAACATAGCCTAAGATGGTTCGAGAGGATCAGAGGCATCCGATACCTTATACATTCTGTTAACTGAGAAACCAGAAGGACGAGCTTTCCTAAATAATCTATCAATCCCAAAATCTTGTAGGGAGAAGCGATTTAAAAGTAGACAGAGCCTTTCAAATTCCCCAATTTTCCAACCTCTTAAGGCAATTGTGCTATACATTCGTCATGATTTACGGAATGAGAACCTTCTACAAGCAAAACTCAACATATATAGTTAATCAACTGCGTAACATTCCCAAAACGAGCTTTTAAGTTTAAAAGAATATATCAAGTCTCGAAACAATCATAGCTCAAAACATAAAGTCGATAACAAAACAATCAAAATCTTGAACATCGAACTAGATAGCATCTTCAGTGAAATCCTCATCTACTTCTTCAGACATCTACAAATAATATAAAACAAGAGAATTAGCGTATGTTTAGTGAAGTGGATTGATGTCTGCTAAATTAATCATCAAAGCTTATACCGTCAAATCTAAAAGATATCTAGAATATAGCTATATGCACGTGAAAACTACCTTCAATGAGAAGAGTAACATATATAACACAATAATTTAGCAGGTGAGAGCTCATTTGTTATGGTTTCGTTCTGGATTGATCTTGTTTGGAACTTTCTTTATTTTTAATAATTTATTATGTGCTTATCAAAAAAAAAAAAAAATTTAGACCGAGATCAATACCAACTGTCTTCATTGAGGAATTTTTCATCTATCACACCATTCAAGTTTGTGGGCATCAATTGACATTATAAAGAAAAAGGTGTAGATTCGTACCTCTCGTCCGTCTAGCTTCTTTCTCCGTTCATAAATGGATGAAAATATAACCGGTAGAAGAATATGTATACTTCTTCACTATAAAACTAGACTCTCCTCGAAAAGACACATGTCCTCGATGAGTCTAGAACATGAGAAAAGTTGTTTACATTTTCTACTCTCAATGTTGTACAAAAGAAAATCTTGCGTGTACATGTTTGCAAGGTCCTCACCATCCCACTCGTCCACGAAGATATCATCCGCCATAAGAACTTCACCATTCTCCAGTAGGCGGAACTTGTTCGGATCAATACCTCGATCAACTTCTAGCGGGTTAATGTTGAACAGTTTAGTCCAAGATTCTGCTACTCCATACTCTTTCATTGCCCAAACCGAACACTGAACAGTATAATCATTCTCCTTCACCTTCCACGCTATCACATGAATCAATCCATTAAGTGTCACACTTTGTGATCCTATGCGAGTGTCATCACGATCACCAACGTTCCAAACGAACTCTGAACAATCAGGCATCCTTGTTTCTTGAAAAAATTCATCACTCATATCGAACGACAATAAAATCCTATCAGAACTCCCGAATTCCCTAAATCCAGTCCAATGAACAGCCCCGTCGAGATAACATTCGGAAGGAGTAGGACCCCTAATATTCCATGGATGCATCGGAGGGCTAATATCCCTCCAAACACCCTTCCTCAGATCATAAACCTCACACACATTATTTCCATCCAAATAAACATAGTGCATACCCATAACCTTGTAATCACCAGTCTTGAAGTCAAATCCAAACCCATTATAACAGAATTCTCCGGCACGAAAACGGAAACTCAGAGATGGAAGCTCAACTACTTTTCTAATGGTAGGGTTCCATACGAGGAAGGTTAATGTTTTCAAATGAGAATGATCATATTTGGACAAACAAATCAACCCGTTACAGGAACCAACGATTCTAACGTGTGACCCAAGGAAGTCCTCGGGAACATCGTCGTGTTCACGGGAATCCATGAACGACACGTCGTGAGAGCTAAATGGGCGAAGATCCCTATTTGGGTCGAAAGGTTGAAGAAGAAGGCGATTGCCATTTTTGTTTAGGTTTCTGGTGGAGTAATGAGAGATGAAATTAGGGCTAGAGACGAGAGAGTACCATGATTTACAGACTGATCTGCACCGTAGCATCGACTTCACCGGTACTCTGCTCAGTATCTCATTCCAGATCTCAGGAGGAAGAACAGGAACGTCGCTGGCCGGTGCCGCCGTCATCGTTTTCTATCCAACTATGACTTTTGGCAGCGCTTCACTTCTCTCCCATAACATGTCCTCGTAATATTAATCAAAACTTATTTATTTTTCTAATAATTTTTACTTTTTAGCATATAAAATACTGAGTGAGTTTGAAGTTGCTGATCCGACTCGGTGTTGTCTTTTCCTATCTCTTTTATATATGCTGGATCAACGCGTTGTCTTTTCTGGTCCTCAAAAAAAATAATTTTATTCACCCAAAAAATGAATCCCAAAGAATTAGGACAAGGGAGAAGAGAGAAAAAGAACTACAACAAAGCTAACCTAAGAGCATCCACAACCATCTTGTCGATAACTGGCGAGAAGGCGCTGGCGAGGACAATAATAAATCATTTTTTTTGGCTTACAGCCAACACCCCACAATGGTAGCTCTTTTGGTTGACTTTATGATAACTCTTTCCTTCATATTTTTGCCCCCCGCCAGCGATAAGGGCTGGTGATGAGTTAACAGCCAGCACTCCCAGCTAGTAATTTTATATTAATTTCTCTCTCTTCCTTTTTGGACTCTTTCTCCTCGTTTTTGCTCCCAGCCGGCTCCCAGACAGCCCATTGTGGATGCTCTACAGGTCCAAAAGCGTGAAAGAGACCGCATTAGTACAAAAACCGAGGAGACGATCATGGAGGCACAAACAACTTTTATTATTTTTTATTTATATCAGCAAGACATATAATAAAATACCTACAGCCAAGTCCAGTTACAGAGTTTTAAAAAAAACAATTGAATAAAAATAATTTGAGGTCTTCTGCCCAATTTTCACTACCTTAGAGCACAAAGAGACTTTAACAGCTCAAAATCTACACCCGATAAGTCAAATCCCAAAACCTAAATAAGAAACAAACAACTCCCAAGTTATTACAGCTTCGATCACCTGCTAATGCAACCTGAAACCGTAACAAATGTCGGCGGCCAGTACCGCAAACGGCTAAACCTATTCCGGTGAAAATCACCATATTAGACTAATACAGTGATCATAAGTCATCAAACATTTAAATCAATATTAACACTGTTTCATGATTTATAATTTCAATATTAGGTTCAATGGTATTTTTAAAATGTTTGATTTTAATTGTTGATTTTTAAAACTGAATATCCTAATTTTGTTGAAGCTGATTTTGAATTGTAACTTTGTTATTAAATATCAATTTTAGTAATGATTTTGAAACCCTAAATTGTATGGACTCGCGCTCCATGCGACCCATCCTTTTTCTTCACGAGGAGCACTGGAAATGAGTATGGACTCGTGCTCCTTGTGATGATGCTGAGTCTAACATCTCCTTGACCATGGCTTCCAAGGTATACTTCTGCTCTCGGTTATATCGGTATGGCCTTACGATCGATGGCGGAACTCCAGGAAAGATGGGTATACGATGATCGTGCTCTCGATGTGGTGGGAGATCTGTGGGCATTTCTTCAGCTCCGACCTTGTATTATCGACCATGTTTTGTCATGCGTCCAATTTATAGAGTTGGCCCCAAAACAGAGTGTTGCCACGCCTTAGTTCCATCATGATTCCCTTGGTGCTTACCCCTTCTATTGAACCTTCGTGTGGTGAGCTCATCCAAGAAACAAGCCCTAGCTCCAATGTCCACCAACGTCGACATTGTTACGTGGCCCACTTGTGCCTCCACGCGTAATGTTTTGGTTCGTCCTCTACTGGTGGCCCTGAGACTGAGTGTTTCTTCTCGAATGGAAGGCATTGTTGCCTCGGCCACGAACAGAGTCTCGCCTCTCTCGACTTCCCAATCCATGTCTTCCTCCTCTGTCCACGGCTCATCGTCCATTTCTTCAATGTGAGCCTTGCCTTACCTGCTCAACATGAACAATTGTTGTCGGTTTGGGCATACATGCGCCCTCGTATACCTCGTCGGGCATGTGTAACAGAGGGCTTGTCGGCGCCGCTCCTCGCAATACTCTATGTTAATGTTCCTCACCGACAAGGTCCTACGGTTCGTTGCCAGTCCCGATAGTTGAGGTTGTCCTCCCAACGGTGGTTATGTTTGAGGAAGGGGCCCTTGGTTCCCCTCACGCGCCGTCGGTGGCGACTGCGCCTGTATCTGTTGTCGTTGGCGACTCGTTGACGCGGACGGATCTGGAGGTCTTGTTCCACTGAATCCCCATCGTGCCTCGCTTCTTTGCTCCTCCTTTCTGGCCAGAAACATGGCTCTCCCCAGTGAATCTAGTTCAAGCATCGCAATTCCGGCTCGTATGTGATTCTTGAGGCCATTGATGAAATTGGACACAAAGAACTTCTCCGTGAGCCAAAGATTGCGCGCGATCATCATGCCTTTCATGGAATCGAACTTCTCTTCATACTCTTGGACGGAGCTGTCCTGGTGCAGGTGTTTGAAATTGTATATCATGTCCTCCGTCCGTCCGTCCTCGAACTTCCAGGCCAGGTCATGAAGCATTTGCTCCCATGTAATCCGTCTTCGTCCCCTCTAATAGTCCTTGAACTATATTTTCGCTCTACCGAAGAAGTGCATTCCGGAAAGCCTCATCTTAAGCTCCTCTGGTGCTACACACAAAAAGAAATAGTTTGTGTATTTTCTGATTCAAGCTTGCATACCATTACCGTCAAACACACGAAACTGGATTTGAGGCAATCTGAATTAGAGTATGTCGTTGTCTCTCCTCAGATCACCATATCCTTGGTGTCTATTCTCTCCTCCTATGTTCTGAACTCCCTTCTTTTCTGTCGTCGGCGGTTGTGGCGCTCGTCGTGGCGGTCGCAAGGTGAGTCCTCTTTGAAAATGCCTCATATCAGAATCGTGAGTCACTGCGCGATTCGGGTCTCTGTGGCTCTGTTCGTGGTGGATCTCTGTATTCCGACGGAGGAGCTCGTCTTGGAGGATCCGTTGGCGGTGCCTCTCTAGACTCTATGGACTGAACTCTGACGCCTAAGTCTTCGCGACGATCTATGCTCTCGATCACGCGTTCCCGTGGTGGTGGAGTGTCTCGACGCTCCATGTTCTCCACTCTTCCTGATAGGTTCTGGAGCAACGTGAACATGTACTGCAGTATCGTGGAGATCTCGACGAACTATGTCACGCCTCAAATCCGGGTTTGACCGGACTCGAGACGTGAACTAAGAATAATAATGATAAAAGCAATTTTAAATGAAATAAACTTCAAATGATAATCCAAAACCAAAAGTTCTGACAAGACGAGTCAACAACTTAAAAGTCAAGTAATAAAAATGTTTAATAACAAGAGGAAAATACGTCTCTAAATAAAATAAAACTAAGACTCTCGCTAGCTCCCAAGCTCCGAGACGTCCTATAGATCAAGTCCCGCTCAAAACCTGTAGAACAGTAAGGAATGGGGTGAGCTTCCGCTCAGTAGGAAAAAGTAGTTAAGGTGATGATTTATCCGCTTACCACCACGAGTAAC
The DNA here is from genome assembly GCA_963921825.1 of Erodium maritimum. Classification (NCBI taxonomy): domain Eukaryota; kingdom Viridiplantae; phylum Streptophyta; class Magnoliopsida; order Geraniales; family Geraniaceae; genus Erodium; species Erodium maritimum. Next base: position 58,440,705 of record OY997596.1, on the reverse strand, counting down.
CGTCCAATTATGGCATACTAGCAAGGCACAACAACTAACGACCTCCACAGAAAACACATAACACAAACCATACTTACATGATTATACCCGCGCTCAATCACATCACTTACCAATCATCAAGCAACAACACACAATAAAACAACCATAAGTCCTGTACAGCAGTCCTCCCTGTCGCCGGCTTCCATAGCCCGGCTCAACCATATCGTACCGGAACACACAGCATTGGCCTAGATATCTTCCCGGACCACACATCATCGGGGTACAACTCATAATAACATATCGGACCGCCACACACCTCGGTCGGATATCTTCCCGGACCACACAACATCGGGGTACTGATCACACTATCCTCGGCCTAGATACCCTACACCGGAATCCTCCCTCGATGTAGGTATCGTACCGGAACCCTTAGCCCCGGGGGACCGCGTACGTGGGACACCACCCTCGGCTTAGATATCCTACACCGGAATCCTCCCTCGATGTAGGTATCGTACCAGAATACCTCGTCTCAGAACATATCGTATCGGATCACACCCACAAATGTCTCAAACATATCACAAGATCATAGTTCAACTAACAGCATACCAAACCAAACAATCTTATAGCCCTTAATCCAATCTTCTACGCCGGTCGCCACTTCTGTCCGTTGCCGAAGCGTCTGAAATCGCTCGGAGAGGTCCTGCACCAGAGCACTTAGGTGCTGAGCACTCGCCTCTATCGCCCGTCGTGCGATGTCGTTCTGGTCCTTCGTGCACGTCATTTTCGTCGTGATCGGTGACTCTGATACCACTTGGTCAGGCTCTTGCCCGATACTCAAACGAAGAAGAAACCTTATTGAGAAACTCGTGAAGTACAGACGACTCTCGCTCTCTCTCCCTAGCCAAAGCTGGCTCTCTCTCTAGTCTCTACAAGTTCACTCACAAACGACATCGTTTTGACCGAGCGTTCCATGGCTTCCTTACACTCACTTTTTCAGTTTTCGCTACAAAATAGGTTAGACCCCACTTGTATATACCCTGAGAGTATATATAAAGCGCATCCGAAAGCCATGGTTGGATAGAATGGCGGCGGAACCAAAAAGAAGCTTCGGCTACGATAGTCCTCTTCCTCTTGAAGTATGCACAGAGATACTCACCAGACTACCGGTGAAGTCAGTTCTACGGTTCATGTCCGTCGCTAAATCATGGTACTCTCGCATCTCTTGCCCTACTTTCATCTCCGATTACTCACTCAAAAACCTTAACAAAAATGGCAATCGCGTTCTTCTTCAGTCCTACGATAATAGAGGCTTTGCTATAGACTTCCCATTCAGTTCTCACGATGAGTCGTTTACAGAGTCCCGTGAACACAATGAAGTCCCCGAGGCATTCCTTGACCCAAATGTTGAAATTATTGGTTCGTGTAATGGGTTGATTTGTTTGTTCAAATATGAACGTAATGATAATGTTTCAAGACTGGTGATTACAAGGTTATGTGTACGCGTGCAATCTCCGTTGATGAAGATGCTTACGAGAATGTGTTTGAGATCTTTGATCTGAGGAATGGTGTTTGGAGGGGAATTACCCCTCGGGCGGATTCGTGGAACGTCGGGGATGGTACTCCGGAATGTTATCTCAATGGGGCTGTTCATTGGACTGGATCTAGGCACGGTCGGAGTTACGATAAGGTTCTATTGGCCTTCGATATGAGTGATGAGATTTTTCGAGAAATAAAGATGCCTGATTGTGCAGAGTTCGTTTGGGACGGTGATTATGACAGTCGCACAAAGACCCGAAGCGTCACATTCCGTGGACTGGTTCATGTGATAGTGTGGAAGTTGGAGTGGAATTATGGTGTCGGGTATATGATCGATTATTGTTCCGTTTGGGCAATGAAAGAATACGGAGTAACAGAGTTTTGGACTAAATTGTTCAACATAGACCTTGAGAGTGCTGAAGTCTATCAAGCTAGCGAACCAAACAACTTCCGCTTATGGGAGAATGGTGAAATTCTTATGTTGCGTGATCTTCCGGTGGACGAGTACTGTAACGACGACGATGATGAGGACTACGAGTGGGAGGATTACATGGCAGTCGGCAGAGCAGAAGAGTTGGTTTTGTACAACACTGAGAGTGGAAAACGTAAACAACTTATATCGTTACTATGTGCATAAGAGATAGATGTCTTTACGAGGAAAGTCTAGCTTTACTGTGAGACAAAGGGTGGCCCAGCGCATTTGCATCAATGATAGGTACGAGTCTACTTGTTTCTTTATAATGTGAATAGAAGTCTAAATTATGTTGTTATATATGTCGGGTCACACATGTTATCCTTGAAATAAGGGAAAACGCTGATTCCTAACCTTTATGAACGTTTCATTATCACATCCTAACCCAGACCAACGTTTGGTTGCACTTCCAGACCCGAAAGGTTTTGAGTTTCTCAAAACATGATACTAGCCGTCCTATTTAACGATTCCGTTAACATGAGAATGTTAAAGTCGAAAATACCCTTCAACGCCGAAATAACCATCCCTATCCTTCAGCACCGAACATGGTTGGGTGCTCATAATGTTCCCAAGTATCACTCTGAATTTCAAAATAGTGCATTAAAATAGGGACATACTTTTTGTTTGTCAGACTTTAACCTTTGGCGTTGAAAGGTATTTTCGACTTTAACCTTCTCACATCAACATAAAGATTAGGAATCAACGTTTATCCTTGAAATAACATGTTCCTCCTCTCACGGAAGGTAGCGTTCACATGATTCTAGATACTTTTAGATTTGACTGTATAAGCTTTAATGATTGCTTTTATAGGAACCATGAGTGAGCAAAAATCACTCAAGGTTATATCATAGTCATGAATCTACCTGTTTTTCTAGATTATAATCTCTGGAAAACTAAAATTATCTTTTGGTGTAATAGATGAAAATGTCCCGGTCGAACATTTATACTGATGTTGCATTCCAGTATGTCGATAGGTTACACATATGTATGTGAATGAATATTTGATCATATCCGAGTTCATTTTACTATATATGCTAATTCTCGTGTTTCATATTATTTGTAGATGATTGAAGAAGTAGATGAAGATTTAATGGAATGTGAAGAGACTGCAAGCGTAGTGTAGTTTGCACATGTCCAAGATTTTATTTGATTTGTTGTCGACTTTATGTTTATTTAAGCTATGATCATTTTGAGACTTGATATGGTTATCAACTAGTTACGAATCACTTTCTTTGTCAAAGCTGATCCATCAGAGGTTATAAATCTCAAATATGCTTTTCATATGTTCTAGGCTTTGAGTGGCTTATAAGTTAATTTCTACATATCGTTGGTGGTCGCTCTACAAATCATCAGGACAATTAGATGCTTTCCGTAGGGTGTAGGAGGTTATGATTCGCTCGGTACTTCTCTTCCTCACGATTTATACGTTGTGGGAGTTTTTGTTGCCCATTCTCGAGTAGCCAAGATTTATGTGGCCTTGGCTAGACATCGGTGGGTGGAATGCGCTCAGGTGCAGAGGCCCAACATCTGACAAGACTGGTGAAGATTTGTACACCCAACTCAAAAGAGGGGATGAGTATTCGGAAGCTCTGAGATTCTAATATTGCGTTTCATCTTTAGTTTCTCTTTTGAGTTATTTTAGTTTAATTTTATTCTGCTGTTTTGTTTTCAGTTATTTCATTTTTCAACACACGGTACAACGTAGTTCTTTTTGTCTAGGATGTAAATTAGACTATTTCTATGAGTTCATGAGCGCTGGGTGTCCTACGAAAAACGCGTGGCTTATTTTGTTCTCATGACTTTTTAGTCCTACTTGTCAAATTCCGCGTGCATTAGTAATACAGTTCTCCCCTGGGCCTCGTGGGCCTGAGACCGGCCGAGGCTGCCAGCCGACTTCCGCGCGTCTGCCATTAAGCCGGGGCCCAACTCCACGTCCTGTCCCCTCGCTGGAACCCTAGGGCGCCCCTCCACCGGCGCCTTTCCCTTGCGTAGCCTCCACGCCACCGCCTCCTCCGATTCCGTTTCATCCGAACCCGTCGCCGACGAAATAACGATCGGAGTCAGCGCCGCCCCGTCACAGAGCGGCTCTCCAGACTCATCCCCCGAGCCCGTCACCGGCTGCTCCACCGGCGTCACAACAGGACGCCGGATCACCTTCTTCCTCGTCCGGGGTCCGACACCCTGCACACGACGCGTCGTCTTGGCATCACACCGGCCGATCACTCCCGTCGCCGAGAACTCCACGGGACTATCGTCCCTGCTCGGAGACCAACCCAGAGAGAAGGCCGTCGGCCTGGGCGATTCCCCGTCCCTGCTCGACGGCTGGAGAGAGATCGCCAGACTGGACGGGTCCTCCCCCGCCGCCAACGATCCGGTCCCGACGCCCCCATCCATGCCCTCATCCATCCCTAAAAACTCAATACTCTCTCCCCCAACCTCGCCCGGTACAGTACCAGTCAAGTCCGGCAACTCCAAACTCCTCCCATCCGCGATCACGATCGTAGTTGTGAGAAAATTCGAAAAACACTAAACCCTTGCTGAGAGATAAAACCCTAGCAGAGCAGCAATATTTTGCGGAAGATAACGTATATTATTGTATACGTTATCTTCCGCAAAATATTTTGCAGCAATTTTGTAGGGTTAGCCTATTTCATTTACTAAAGAGTTTTACAAAAGAAACTATATATTTTTGTATATATAGAGAAGCAGTGAAGCTATTTGAAAAGACAGTTTTGGATAAGAGAAATGGCGGCGGAACCCAAAACAACGACCGGCGACTGTTGTGCTCGTCCTCTTGAAATCTGCACAGAGATACTGAGCAGACTACCGGCGAAGTCGATTCTACGGTTCAAGTCCGTCCGTAAATCATGGTACTCTCTCGTCTCTTGCCCTACTTTCATCACCAGAAGCCTAAACAAGAATCGCAATCGCATTCTTCTTCGACTTTACGATGATAGAGCCCAACGTTACTCCTTCAGTTCTCACGACGATGAACACGACGATGTCCCCAAGGCCTTTCTTGGCTCAAATGTTCAAATTCTTGGTTCCTGTAACGGTTTGGTTTGTTTGTCCAAATATGATTGGGACAGAAATGATGCTGACAGTGTCAGCTTCTCCTTCTTGATATGGAATCCTACTATTCGCAAAGTAGTTGAGCTTCCTTCTCGAACTTTCCTTTCCAGAGCAGTGTGTAGATTAACCTCCTGGTCTGGCTCAACTAGGAAACGAGTCGATGTTCCTGATATAGATTTCTCTTATTTTGGGTTTGGATTCGACTCCATCACTAGTGATTACAAGGTTCTGTGTATGTTTACGAACTCGGTTGATTTTAATGTGTCTGCCGTTTATGATTTGAGGAAGGGAGTTTGGAGGGACGTTAGCCCTCCTATGCATCCATGGAAGGTCGGGCGTCCTACTTCAGAATGTTATCTCGATGGAGCTGTTTATTGGACTGGATATAGAGACGGAAAGAACAGCGATAGGATTCTATTGTCCTTCGATATGAGTGATGAGATTTTTCGAGAAACAAGGATGCCTAGTTGTGCAGAACTCACGGGGAATGGCGATGTTGATGACCGTTTCGTACAAACCCAGAGTGTTACATTCGATGGATTGATTCATGTGATAGTGTGGGGTCGTAGTACGCGTGATTGTTCAGTCTGGGTAATGAAAGAGTATGGAGTGACGGAGTCTTGGACTAAATTGTTCTGCCTTGACCTTCTAAGTAATCAACTTTTGCCAGCAACTGATCCATCCACATTCCGCTTGTGGAAGAATGAAGAGGTTCTTATTTTGCATGATTACGATGTGGGTGGTTGTCTGGACTATGGTAGCGACGAAGCGTTGGTTTTGTACAACATCGGGAGTAGAACATGTAAAAGACTTTACTCATTTATAAAATCTATATCAGATGTGTCTTTACGAGAAGAGTCTAGTTTTAATGTGAGGTAAAGGGTAAAGAATGCGTTTGCGGAAGTTAACATATTTTCTTATTACCGGTCGTATTTTCATCCATTTGTGAGGGGGAGATGCTGGACGGATGACAGGTATGAATCTACTTGTTTCTTGATAATGTCAATATAAGCCTACAATCATGAATATGATTATTAGATGAATGATAATTAGTGAACACATTTACTAGAAAAAAAATATCATTTCTCTTCTTATTGAAGGTAGCCTTCATGTTCTTATTGTTATACTCTAGATGTTTTAAAACTTGAATCGTAAGCTTCATGGCATTTTAAATAGGGGTTACTCCATTTCCTAACCCCCACTTTTCATTTATTACTAAATCCTAACCCAAGCAAACGTAAATTGTCATGTAGTAACGTTGACCGTATTTTCCGTCCAAAAGTTTAACGGCCGTTTAGTGACTAGCAGGAAAAGTTGATAGTTCAGAGTTATGATTTGAGAATAACGAAAAGGTTCGCGTTAGGATTTAAGAAAAAGCGAAAGGTCTACGTTATGATTTGAGAATAAACGAAAAGTTGAAGTTTCCATTTTAGGAAAGTTTTAGAGCATGTGACTGGTATTTCACGGCGTTAGCCACACTTAAAAGATTTTGATACTTTTTGAGAATTAATAAAGTAAAAACCGTTACTATCTGATACGTTTCATATATGTGGGTTATGATTTGATGTTTGACTTTAGTACAACGAGGTGACATGAAGTTCTTTCTTTTAAATGTAAATCATCCTTGAATTTCTATCTTCATTACATTTCAAACATTGATCTTATCAAGTAATTCTGTTTTGTATCTTTTGAATGATGTCTTAGAAGTTATTGTTCTTTCACTCATTCAAACTCACTGAAGGTAGTTTTGACTTTTGAGGTTTATATTTCTGCTCATACTTAACCTAAATGAATTTACTTCTCTAAACTTCTGCTGATTGTTGTGTTCCATTTTGTGTGTGTAGGTAATTGAAGAATTATAGGATGATTCAAATGAAGGTGAAGAGGATCGTGGAAATGCATGTGTTTCTAGTTTGAACATGCTTAAGATTTGATTAAGTTTTATCTTCAACATTATGTTTAAGAGATGATTAGTTTTTGTTATTGACTTTATGTTTTAAGATATGATTGTTTTGAGACTTGATTTGGCTGGCAACTTCGTGTTCATCAGTGGAACCTCCGTTTCGAATTTTAGCATGATTTCTGTTATGAACATTATGATGATGTTTCAGTTATGAAGTTCATGATATGGAATCCTACTGTTTTTTTTATCAGCAATTTTTTTGTTTTATAAAAACCAACCAGCTACAAAGTGTAGCTGAAGGTAAGGGCAAGCCCTCCAAACAACCTTACAAACAGGGAAGCTGGCCAACATGGCTCAACCTCAAACAGGAACAGAATATTACCCAAACACTGGGCTTACAACAAGGTCTCAGTACCTAATTTTACAGACATTAAGAAAGTTGAGGTTACATCTTGACCTTTCTGTCATCTTATCCTTGAACCCTCTTATTATGGGTTTGGATTCGACTTCAAGACTGGTGACTACCAGGTTATGTTTACTTGTACGCACTCGAGAAAGAAGTGTAGAGTTTTTTTTTTCTTTTTTAGGATAAGCTCCAAAAATTTTATTAGGAAAAAAGTTAGATCCAAGGAGGATTTAACCAAAGACAACCATCACATGTGACCTCTCAAAAGGATATGCGAGAACAAAACCCGAATCAAAAACCAAAATGTATCACAAAATCAACCATCAGTGACCCACTCTTTTCACCCTTCGAAGTTAAATTCGGATGATCAAAAGCTTTAACTGCATGAGCTAGTTGAGCAGCTTGAGCGGTAGCTGTTGTGAGCATCTTGGGTTTGTAAAATCTGCTTCCCAATGTCTGCAGGATTTACAAATCTCTCCCGACTCAAAGAATGGGTTGGTCTGATTTGAACGATATAGTAATCCCCTAAGAACTTGGGGGGCCGACTCTGACGATTCGAAGCTCTAGATGGCTGCTTCGAATGACGACCCTTGTTCAGAGGTTTGAAGATTTAAGAAGAGCCTCCTTCCATTGACTATTTTGTTCATCCCCGACCGGTTCACTAGTTACCATCGAGCCAGGCCCAGTAGGTTCGGACCCAACTATCAAAGCTTGATCCATATTACCATGGACCGAGTCCTGATTAGATTCAAGAAAAAGCCCACATGCCTTATCTGCCGCATCCTCTGACTGAAATCGCATAAAATCAAAAAAATTGACCTTACGATTCGTTCGACGAACAACATAAGCCGCTCTTGAACCCGTAGAAATAGTTTAGTTTGCATCATAAACAACAATTATTATCCCTACGATATACCCAATCATGAAAATTGAAATAACCAAAATTAAACATAATAAACCAGAGTCCAAAGCAGTACTGAAAACAAATAACATAATAAAATCAGAAAAAATAATCTGGACCCTCAAATGTAGTCCTATGCTCCCAAGTGAACGCGGTCAATCTCGGTCTTGGGTCATGAGGAGTAGACCACCAGCCACCTACCTCCGGAGTCCAAGCAGCTTGACGGGGCTGTTTTGCAGCCCTCGCTAAATCCGCTTCTTCCTCAGCCTCCTCTTCGAACTATTGGGGCGTCATCATCGTCCCGCGGATGGTCGTAACCGATCTGCCTGCCTGACCTAGCCTTAGAATCGTCGGCAACAGCCCCTGCGTGGTACAAAGGGGAGACCATAACACCGGTTGTTCATCTCAGATCTTAACCTGTCCATAGTTGTCAGTAGGTCGAGATGCAGATCGTGATACCGTTTGTGACGACACTTAGAAAAAACTCCGTCGTGCTGCGGGGAGCATATAGGGGCCGTCTCGCGGTGGCGGTGCGGTGTGAGACGTATCCGTGACACACAAAAGTGTCTATATATATTGTTACCATATATATATAGAAGACCCTAAAGTCATTTTTAGAGAAGGCGATGGCTGCGGAAGCCAAAACAAGTGCCTGCGACGATCGTCTTCTTCCTCCTGAAATCTGGAGAGAGATACTGATCAGACTACCGGCGAAGTCGATTCTACGGTGCAGGTCGGTCTGTAAATCATGGTACTCTCTCGTCTCTTGCCCTAAATTTATCTCCGATTACTCGTTCTGAAACCTAAACAAGAATAGCAATCGCCTTCTTCTTGAACTTCACGATTGTTTCAATGTCAGCTCATTTATTCTTCACGATGAATCATTTACTATGTCCCGTGAAACCGATGATTTCCCTGAGCCATTCCTAGGAAAAGATCTTCGAATGGTCTGTTCCTGTAACGGGTTGATTTGTTTGTCCGAATATAGTTACCGTGATCATCAAGTTACCTTCCTTATATGGAACCCTACTATTAGAAAAGTAGTCGAGGTTCCATCCCGCACTGTCACTTCTATTGTCCCAAATTTCTCTTATTTTGGGTTTGGATTCGACTCCAAAACCAATGATCACAAGGTTTTGTGTATGAATACTCATTTGAGTGGTGCTCTTTCCCATGTCGTTGCAAATGCGTGCGACGTTTATGATTTGAGCAAGGGAATTTGGAGGGGCATTACCCCTCTCGTGGACTCATGGAACGTCGAGCCTCCTGCTTCAGAATGTTATCTCAACGGAGCTGTTCATTGGACTGGATATAGACGTGGCAGGCACAGTGATCGGATTCTATTGTCTTTCAACATGACCGACGAGGTTTTTCGAGAAATAAGGATGCCTGATTGTGCGGAGTTCACTTGGAATGCCAATGATTATGAAGCCCTTTGTATACACACCCGAAGTATGGCATTCAGTGGATTGATTCATGTGATAGTGTGGGATACGTATCGAGTTTTTAATATGTCACAGTATTGTTCGGTTTGGGCAATGAAAGAGTATGGAGTGACAGAGTCTTGGTCTAAATTGTATGACATTACTGTAAGTGCTGAAGTTCCTGCAGGTAGTCAAGTACCCCTACCATACACGTTCCGCTTGTGGAAGAACGATGAAGCTCTCATGGTTTGTGATTACTACCACATTATTGGGCACAAGGAAGACTTGGTTTTGTACAACACCGCGAGTAGAACATGGAAACTTCTTTTCTCGTTCAACAAATGCATCTCAGAAGTGTGTCTTTACGATGAAAGTCTATTTCTAATGTGAAGCAAAGAGTAAAGCATGCGTCGGTGGTACTGTATCAAGGTAATCAACGTATTCTCCCGTTATTACCGAGGGAAAATCATGGGTCCTAACCCTCTTTGAGGTTTGTTTTGTCGATCTTAACTGGGCTTGACCCTTTTTTGCACTTCTCAACTGTGACCTTTCCATTTTTTACGCAAACTAACAATTTCCATCTGTTTGACGATTCTGTTAGGAAAATGCTATTGTGCACGTGACCAACACATGTCCAAAAAACTAACGGAATCGTAAAAATAGACGGAAATTGTTAGTTTCCGCAAAAAGTGGAAAGGTCACAGTTGGTTAGTGCAAAAAAAGGTCAAGCGCAGTAAAGATCGCCAAAACAAACCTCAAAAGGGTTTAGGATCTATGGTATTTTCACCCATTTCTAAACTAATGCTAATTATTGTGTCAATGATCTGTAGATAATTGAGGAATTATATGAAGATTTCAATGGAGGTGAAGAGAATTATAGATTTGGAAGCTATTTTAGTTTGAATATGTTGAAAGTTTAATCAGGTGCCTGAGTATATGCGTTAGTTAACTTTTGATATCGGAAGCTAAACAGGCAAGTCGATGGGGTTCACTCCTCTCAAAGCGATAAAGTCATCATGAAAATGTTTCAGGATCATCTCTAAGCAGGCTTTTCTTGTTGCTTTCGTTCTTTCTTCTTCCCTCGATTGTAATTCGTTTTTGGAGTGTATTGTTGGGTTGAATAAAATTGTTGTTTTTACTGAAAAAAAAGCTTTTGATATTAACTTCTGCTAGTATAAGTTCACTTGCTTCATCAATATAAATTTTTACTGAAAAAAAAGCTTTTGATATTAACTTCTGCTAGTATAAGTTCACTTGCTTCATCAATATAAATTATATGTTGAAATCATCATATAAGCAAGAAGGAAAAGTGGGGATTAGAAAATGAAACTTGAAGTCATGTAATGAGAGTCCCTCGAGGACATAAGACGTTGTGAGAAGAAGCGTCCCGCCCGCACTACATCTAATTATCCTCCTCCACCTATAAAACTCGTTGATCCATTAGTGCACCCCTTTAAGACTTTAACATGTCCATTTTATAGGATCAAGACGCCATAGTTTATCTTGTAACTACGACGCGGCATAGCCATGTAGTTGGTTGAAGTTTCGGGGTAAGTCTCCAAACAAACATAGCTTTGAACAAACATAAAGTCGATAACAAAATCAAGTCTCATCTACTCCTTCAACCATCTGCAAATAACATGAAACACGATCATTAGCATATATATGCATATAGCAAATTCATTAATGAAAAATGTACTATCAACAGTGTCTGGAATGTAACATCACAAAATGTTGACTGGTCATTTTCATCCATCATACCAAAAGATAATTTCAGCTTCCGATAAATATATTGACCAAAAAAACATGAAGATTAAAGACAATGATATAACCTTGAGCGTTATTGAAGTTTGCGTCGTCAAATCTCGAAATATCTATAATACAACAATTCGCACGTGAAAAATACATTACACGAATATAATAACACAATCCAGACTATCAACTAGTACTCACAGATCATTCTACTCATGATTGAAAGCTCCTATTAACATTATAAAGAAACATATAAATTCGTACCTAACAAATGACCAGCGTCGCCCGTTCACAAATAGATGAGAATATGTCGGGTAAGAGAATATGTTATTTTCTCGATACATAGACAGAAATGCCTGTTTACCCTATAGCTCACATTAAAACTAGACTTTCCTCGTAAAGGCATATATATCTTTGATGCACATATCAAATGATATAAGTTGTTTACATTTTCCACTCTCGGTATTGTAGACAACCAACTCTTGTCTGTCCTCAGATTCCACGTGGTCGTTCCCACCATAGTCCTCATCATGATCGTCATCCTCCTCCTCATCCCCCGAGATATTATGCAGCATAAGAATTTCACCATTATCCAATAAGCGGAAGTCGGAAGGATTGGTATCTCGATAAGCCCGAGCATAATCTAGGTTAATGTTGAACAGTTTAGTCCAAGATTTTGTTACTCCATACTCTTTCATCGCCCAAACTGAACAAACACTGATCACATGAATGTCTAAATGATTCTGCTCCACCATCCACACTATCACATGAATCAATCCGCGGGATGCCACACTTCGGGTTTCTATGTAACCGACATAATCACGATCCCAAACAAACTCTGCACAATCAGGCATCTTTATTTCCCGAAAACTTTCATCACTCGTATTGAAGGACAATAGAACCTTATCGCCAGGTCCCCAACCGTGTCTAGTAGATCTAGTCCAATGAACAAACCCATTTAGATAACATTCCGGAGCCCCACCCCAAACATTCCATGAATGCCATGAACTCGCCGGAGGGCTAATACCCCTCCAAACACCCTTCCTCAAATCGAAAACTTCACACACATTTGCATCCCCATCCAAACAATTACACTTCTTTCTACGCAAATCAGTCGAGTGCGTACTCGTGAACATAACCTTGTAATCACCCGTCTTGAAGTCGAATCCAAACCCATAATAAGATGGTTCGAGGACACCATGACAGAATCTCCGAGATGGAACCTCAACTACTTTTCTAATAGTAGGATTCCATATCAGGAACTTCATAACGGAATGATCATCATAACGTTTATATTTGGATAAACAAATCAACCCATTACACGAACCAACAATTCGAGCTTTCGAGGCATTCCCAATGAATGCCTCGGGGACCTCGTCGTGTTCACGGGACTCCATAAACGACTCATCGTGAGAACTAAATTCGCAAGCACTTCCACTATAATCGAAAGGTTGAAGTAGAATGCGATTGCCATTTTTGTTTAGGTTTCTGACGGAGTAATCGGAGATGAAATTAGGGTCGGAGACGAGAGAGTACCATGATTTACAGACTGACCTGCACCGTAGAATTGACTTCACCGGTACTCTGGTCATTATCTCGCTCCAGATTTCAGGAGGAAGAAAACGATCGTCGCCGGCCAATCTTTTGGGCTATGCAGCCATCGTTTCTCTGAAAGTGACTATAGCGTCGTCATGTATGTGTATATATGGTGAGTATACAAGGCAGCGGTTACTAGAAAAGAAACGGTTCGTTTCTTTTTATGCCATAACAGGGAAGGTCTTTACAGCTTCTCTCCATTTACAGTCCTATTTTTTTGGACAAAATTAGAGCGTATCAAATATTTAACAAATATGCACATGATTAATAACTATAGTCTATATGGACAAAATTATAGCATATCAAATATTCAACTACAGAATACTCTAAGGAGATTTTCTCTCTACGAGAGACTAGGGTTCTGTCTTTGAACATCACCTGCTGCACTTCTTCCTCCTTCGTTGTCGTTGTTATGGTCATACCGACCACCACCATCAGTCCCTGTCGTGCTTCTCCTCCAACCGATGATATAGTACCAGCCCTGTTCACCACCACGGAACGCCCAAGACTCAACGGGCGCCTATGGTGGTACAAGGAAGGTATGAGCCCTAGGTCTCCGTTTGTCGTCGCCTAATTCTATGTGGAAATTACCATATGGCTAAGGTGGGTTTGAGATTCAGGGGTGAGACGATAAGACGGTGTACCAATCTACGACACCCCTTGTCGGGTTACCCCAACGTTTCAAGCCGACATGTCGATCAAGACTTTTCGTGCGAAGCATCCCAAGCTGATCCATAAACCAAGATCGATCATTAGGCGTTCTTCTGCTGTTTATTTCGCTCTAGTTTGTTTATTTCCAGTACTTTGTTGCAGTTTAGTTCCTTTTACTTTCGGTACTTTTAATTTCCAGCACATGGTAGAACGTAGGTTTGATTTCCATTGTCTAGGATACATACTAGACTATTTGTACGGGTTCTTGAGCGCCGAGTGTCCTACAGGAGACTCAGACTTATTCTATTCTCAGAAATTTTTAGTCTTATTTGTAAGCTTTCACGTGTACTGGTAATACAGTTTCACGTTCACCCTTTCAAAACAAAACTATAGAATGACAGGGTTCATGGGGCTTCAGATTATTTGTGACTCAGTCATGGAGCACCATAGAAAACTCCAGAGGTTCTGAAAATTCTTCCTTTATAGATCTCCACCCAAGAGGCACCATTGTCACAGCACAAAAAACCTTCCTAAACAAATCATATCTTGCAGTTATCAACTCATTTAGTAGTGTCCATACTATTATGAATGAGATATCGTGTGAAGGGGTTTGTGTGGTTACTATCAGATCATTGGGAAACAGGGCTGCTTTGATCCATTGTTCTAATGCACAGCTTGAAGTTCAACTCTACAGCTTCTCTTTTTTTTTGATCAACAATTTTTTTTATTTAAATCCAACAGCTTCAAAATAAAGCCGAAGGACAAGGACGAACCTTTATTACAAACAGATTACAAACACGAGTACAGGTCATGTAGACACAGTCTCAAACCAACAGATCCCAACAAGGGGAATAACACTGAACTAGGTCTCAGAGTCAGATATAAACAATCAGCAAACTCAAACCCAACCAGGGGCACACCAACAGATCAAATACCTAGATTTAACAAACTTGAAGATCAAATGACCACCGACACGCCGCCAGCCAATACCAAAAACGACAAAGATAGGCCAGTATATAAAAACTATTGAGATATCTATAACCCTAACAACTATTCCGACAATCTTCAAACAAAGGCCAAAGGACCAATGCACTCGCCGGAGGCCAACACCTCAAAACCGATGAGCCCCTACTCACAGAGTAGAGTAACCTAGAAATTTGGACGGAAATCGTATGCAAGGGCAAGAGCGTGGCTCAAAAATCAGAATTGATAAGGGGCATAAAATGAAATAAACTCACCCAAACCGAAAGAGAACCAAAGAGAAAACCGGAAACACCCGGACCCCAAATCAGCACCAATCCGCGAGCACCAAAACCACACCCCCTAGCCAGCCAACCAAACTTGTTCAAGAGGCTTGAAGAGGAACGGATCTAAGAGGGTTCCACTTAGATTTAAAATTGGGGAAATCTTTTGGAGGGGAATCAAATTATAAACTTGTTCCGAACTAGATAGCATACATATATATGTCTACCATTCTCTTCCCCTTACCTTACATATTCATCTCCCTACTTCAATATCAATAGAAGTAGTATGTTGCTGCCTTAATCTGTTGGCACGTAATGTGCTTTTTTTTTCTCACATCAGAACTAGACTCTCCTCAAAACGACATAGACTTATGTACTACTTGGTAGTTTTGAAAAGAACATTTGATCTTCTATTCTCCATGTTGTACCGTCATCGTGACAAGAACTTGACCATTCTCCCATAAATATTGGTCAATGTTAGAGACTTTGGTGCACGATTCTGTTACACCGTATTCTTTTATCGCCTAGAGTGAACGACTCGATGACACAGCAATTTCATCATCAGACCCTAATATATACGCCATCACATATAAATCAATCACCGATTGACATACTGTGTTTCTATGTAACCATTATCAGTCAATATTACAAAAAAATGTGCACAACTGGGCAAATTTATTACTCGGAAACACTCATCACTTATATCGAAGGACAATAGAAAACTTATATTACTGCATGATTCGAACCCACTCCAATGAACAGCTCCATCGAGATATATAACATTCTTGATGAGTACATTAACGAACATTCAATCGATACACCATAAGGCTAATGCTAGGTGAATATGAATCCCATTATATATGAAGGCTGCAATTTCGACTATCGAATGATAGGGATAAAATTCAGCACCCAAGTTCAACAAATATAATTAAGGGGTAATCATGGGTCCTAACCCTTTTGTGGTTTGTTTTGGCGATCCTAACTGAGCTTGACCTTTCCTTGCACTTCTCAACTGTAACCTTTCCATTCTTTGTGCAAACTAACATTTTCCGTCTATTTTGACGATTTCGTTAAAAAAAATGCTATTGTGCACGTGACCAACACGTGTCAAAAACCTAACGGAATCCGTTAAAATAGACGAAAATTGTTAGTTTTTGCAAAAAAATGTCAAGCGTAGTTGGGAAGTGCAAGGAAAGGTAAAGCCCAGTTAAGATCGTCAAAACAAACCTCAAGGGGAGCTAGGACCCACGGTTTCCCCTATAATTAACGTATGTGATTACTGAAACAGATGATAAGTACTCAACCAGATCAAGTCTCAAACAATCCTACACAAATCTTAGTTGTTTGAAATAATTAAAATACCACCCATATAGTCCATTCGCCACACTTTCATTTAAATCTTCGTCCATTTCTTCTGCCATCTACAAAATACTGGACATGTAATTAGTATATGTTTAGAAAATCCGATGCATGTAATTAAAACAATATAATCACCTCCTAATTTTAGTGTACAAATTAATACAGAGAATTGTTCAAACTTTCTTCAATTAGTAATGTCAAAAAATATGAAAAACAAGGATTACTGATCATATATCCAAGATCGTTAAGAAAACTAATGTGGAGATTGTTTCATACATATTGTTAATCTGTACATTTTCTTTGCATATAATCAACTAATGAGATGTAATAGGTTTGTGCATATGGCTTTACAAAGTAGCGCCCAATATTGAAAAGTAATGTTCCCAAAATTTTGTAACCAAATCAAACTTTCGCCATGTTCACACTAAAATAGCTTCCAAATCGACAGGGACACAATATATAATTACTAAAGTGTTTCCAAATAAAAATAGGGATAATTGTCTAAAAGTATCCTAAAGTTTCGTCCACAAACGGGTTGATGTACAAAGTTTTGTCCACGCTGTGTGGTTACCCTGAAGTTTTGTCCACGACTTTTTTAGTTTTGACGTAATAGGGATGTTCAAAATGATGGTCTGGGGCCTCTGGGCAGTGCTTCCCGGATTGAATAGAAGCGTGGACAATACTTCAATGCGCCCACAAAAGCGTGGACAAAACTTTGTGCATCAACTCATTTGTGGATGACATTTTAGGGTAGTTTTGGATATTTATCCCATAACAATATATGTCCATATTAGAAATGGGTGAAAATATTAGGAGTATTAGGAGAATATGTTGATTGCCTTGATCCGTCACCTCAAGCGCAAGCTTTCCTCCTTTCTTTACATTAAAAACAGACTCTCCTCGTAAATACACGCATTTGAGATGTGTTTGTGAAACGAGAAAAGACGTTTACATGTTCTACTCTCGGTATTGTACAAAACCAAGTCTTCATAGTCCCCGAAGTCTTTGTAAAAAACATCGTAGTAATCATGCACCATAAGAATTTCATCATTCTTCCACAAGCGGAACGTGAATGGTTGGGGTAATGGATAACCGTCAGCACTTATGTTGAACAATTTAGTCCAAGACTCGGTCACTCCATACTCTTTCATTGTCCAAACTGAACAATCAATTCGTGCTATATCCCACGCTATCACATGAATCAATCCATCGAATGCCACACTTCGGGTTTGTATGTAATCCTCATCTTCATCTCCGCCATTCCCAGTGAATTCTGCACAACCAGGCATCCTTATTTCTCGAAAAACCTCGTTGCTCATATCGAAAGACAATAGAATCTTTTCACGGCTTTCGCCGTGTCTATATCCAGTCCAATGAACAGCTCCATTGAGATAACATTCCGAACCAGGACGCCCGACCCTCCATCGATGAAAAAGCGGGCTAATGCCCCTCCAAACACCCTTCCTCAAATCATAAATCTCAAACACATTCGCACCCACATCACAAAAATCACCACTCAAGACCTTGTGATCATTGGTTTTGGAGTCGAATCCAAAACCAAAACAATAGAAATTTGGAGCACTAGAAGTGATGGTGCGAGGTGGAACCTCAACTACTTTTCTAATAGTAGGGTTCCATAAAAGGAATCTAACTTCACTATCACCATAACCATATTTGGACAAACAAATCAACCCATTACAGGAACCAACGGTTCTCACATCGGAGCCAAGGAATGCCTCGGGGACTTCGTCGTGTTCATGAGACTCCGTAAAGGACTCGTCGTGAGAACTAAACGAGCAGACCTCGGATCTCTTATCGTATAGTTGAAGAAGAAGGCGATAGCGGTTCTTGTTTATGTTTCTGACGGAATAGTGATCGGAGATGAAATAAGAGACGAGAGAGTACCATGATTTAGAGACGGAGCTGCACTGTAGAATCGACTTGCTCGGTAATCGGTTGAGGATCTCGCTCCAGATATGAGGAGGAAGATCGTCGACGGCGGTTCTTTCGGCTTCCGCAGCCATAGTAATGACTTTGGGGTTTTCTCTGAAAGCGTTACCATATTTATATGGTAACATTAGAGCGGTTACGACGCAGCGGTTTCTTTTTAGTGAGATGGTTGCTTGGGTTACGAAACGTACCTCTTCAATTACGAAACGGTTTCTTATAGTTTCTCTCCAATTACATTCCTTTTTATTTTTGTTTATTTCAGACAAGTTGGAAAATTATAGAATGTCTCATATTAAACTAAGGCCTAATTACACATAACTACTCTATTTCATTTGCAATAAGTGTCATGAGAGTTCCACAAGGTACGCTAAACAAGATAAACGTGGCTTAAGCGCGCTCTTGATGGAAATCATCGATAGAAAGCGATAAGCCGTGTCCGGTGGCGGCCGAATGTTGGCGTCTTAGCCAAATGAAACTGGAGACTTCTTAAAATGACTGAGAACCATACTAGCTATAAATCCCCAAACAAAAAAGAGAGGTAGGGTGTCTTCTATGGAAAGTTTGGAAGGCCGAAAACAAGAATGTGTGGGATGATATCTTCTTGATAGTAGCGTCCATCTATTATACGATTTCTTATTTAAATGCAAGATGACTAGAGGCGAAATATCGATAGGGGACATGCACTCCTAATCCATCTCAATCAAGACGTGGAGCAGCAACCAGTTGTACTTACCCATGGGTCTTGGGCTATTAACATAGATGGAGCTCTCTTTACAGCAACAAATCAAATGGGTATGATTGATTGGGTGTATAGGGACGACACATGTCATCTCACAGGGGCTGGGCCCTCCTCTTTTTAGAGTCCTGAGAATTTGGGACTGGTGGAAGCTTATGCTATCAGGGATGCATTGTAGCGACTACTTCATAAGTCATATCAGAGAGCCACCATCCGAAGTGATTATAAGATCATAGTGAATATGATCAACAAAAGAAGAAAGTCCTCTTCTCCTATAGGGATAATCGCTAGCGATTGTATTACCCTATTATCTAGACTCGAGGTCGTGTAACTCGATTTTGTAAAACGGACAACGAACAAAGCAGCTCACTAGTTTGTCATGGCGGCATATTCCTCTCATGTCTGGGAATGACAAGAAGGGTTTATATCGAAGTCATTTCATCGTATTCTTATTATCGACGTTTAAATAATATATCTCATTATTTATCAAAAGAAAAACAAAATTAGATTTTGATTGAAGAAGAATAATAATAAGGTCCTAGATTAGAGCTCAAATATTTTTCTTATATAAAAAATTTAACTCCTGCATAAAATTAGAAACGAAGGTTCCAATGATGAAGAGCTCAAATATTGTTCTATAGCAACATGATAATTGCAATTTCCAAAAGATGTTGACCCAAAAAACACCCTTGTGTTGTAAAAAAGCAAATCACAGAAGCTTACACTTGAAACATTGATCTATAATACTACAAGACTATTTCAGTTTCCATGAGATATTAACCAAAAATATTAGATTTATGCCCCTGATATATTCATGATAGGTAAGAAATTAAAGATCAAAGTTCATATCGTAAAATCTATAAATATCTAGAATATAGCTATATGCACGTGAAAACTACTTCAACGAGAAGAGGAACAAGAGAGATTTAATTTAAATTTGCTTTGCTGATAAAAAAAAACGAGAAGAAAAACATATACAACACAATAATTTAGACCGAAATCCACGGTAAGTATTTTCATTAAGTACTTCCATCAATAATCCGGTTCAAGTCTGTGGGCTTCTACTGACATTACAAAAAAAAAGGTGGATTTGTACCTATCATCCGTCTAGCTTCTTCTCCCATTCATAGAACGGTAGAAGAACATGTCGACTTCTTCACATTAAAACTAGACTCCCCTTAAAAACACACATGTCCTTGATGCGTTGAGTACACGAGAAAAGTTGTTTACATTTTCTACTACACATGTTGTACATAAGCAACTCTTGGCTATACTCCAAGTCTATGTGCCCCTCATCATCGGTCTCAGACTCATAGTCGTCGGAGAAATCATGCACCATAAGAACTTCACCATCCTCCCAAAAGTGGAAACTAGACGGTTCAATGCCGTGATAAACTTCGGTACTTAGCAGGTCAATGTTGAACATTTTAGTCCAAGATTCTGCTACTCCGTACTCTTTCATTGCCCAAACCGAACACTCCCCGTACCAGTAAACGACACGATTATTCCAGTCCAACTTCCACACTATCACATGAATTAATCCACCTAATGTCACGCTTCGGGTTTCTATGCGACTTTCATCATCATCGGTCCAATCAGGCATCCTTATTTCTCGAAAAACTTCATCACTCATGTCGAAAGACAATAGAATTCTATCAGAACTCCAAACTTTTCTATGTCCAGTCCAATGAACAGCCCCATCGAGATAACATTTTGGAGTAAAACCCCTAACAAACCACGAACGCACCAGAGGGCTAACGACCCTCCAAACACCCTTGCTCAAATCAAAAATCTCACACACATTTGCATCCGAAACAGGACCGTCACAATTCTTTCTACCGAAAATCATAACCTTGTAATCACCGGTCTTGAAGTCAAATCCGAAACCAACATAAGAAGATTCAAAGATACTAGGGTAGTAAGGGAGAGATGGAAGTTCAACTACTTTTCTAATAGTAGGATTCCATATCAAGAATCCGATGGCTTTAACATCATCATACCATACCCGTTTGGACAGACAAATCAACCCATTACACGAACCAACAATTCGAACATTTGATGAATTCCCAAGGAATGCCTCGGGGACCTCATCGTGCTCACGGGACTCCATAAACGACCCATCGTGAGAACTAAACGGGACTCTAACACTATCATTGATTCTATTGTCGTAAGGTTGAAGAAGAATGCGATTGTCATTTTTGTTTATGTTTACAACGGAGTGATCGGAGATGAAATCAGGGCAGGAGACGAGAGAGTACCATGATTTACAGACGGACCTGAACCGTAGAATCGATTTCGCCGGTAGTCTGCTCAGTATCTCTCTGCATAGTTCATGAGGAAGATCAACATTGCTGTTCATTCTGTTGGGTTTCGCCGCCACCATTGTATGCGTACAAAGTACTACAATCACAATATTTTTAATGGTATTGGTTTCCTAAACAGGAAGCAAGTAGGATTACTTGACCCACAAGCTAAAGGATATTACCGTAATTATACAACTGTAGTTTGTAATGAAGGACCAGTAAAAAAGAGAAAAAGTAACCGAAACAATTGAGGAATCCAAAAGACTTTAGAAACCTAATCGAGACCCCCACACACTTACGTTGAAATAACCATCGAGACTTATTGTTTTGGAAATATGGTACTATCGAATTAAGTCTTTGGAGTCTACTATCAGCAAAAAAAATGGGTTTATTCATAAGCCGGAGCTTAAGAGGGATGTTAGAGCATCCATAATACTGGGAGGTGAGCTGCTGGTGGGGAGCAATCGACGACGGGGAGCAGGCGGGGAGCTGACAGGAACCTGACAGGGAGCTCGCTGGTGGTGAGGACCGACGGTGAGCTCACCACCTCATCTCAACGCCGGCGATGAGCAAAATTTTGAAGAAAAGTGTCTTTACCACCAGCTCTTACCACCCACCATTGCACGGTGCTGGCGTTTTCCGCCGGCAGTGAAGCAAAAAAATATTATTTTTATGCTCACCAGCAGTAGCTCTTCGCTAGTATCGACGGTGAGCGTTGTGGATGCTCTTAATGCCCCTGTTTCCCAAGTAAAATTTAGATGGGACAGCGTCAACGGCAACGAGCCATCCAAGCAGGGTGATTTTAGTAGGCAGTTTGGATTTCTAGAGTATGGAAGCCCATTCGAGCTTGGGACCTTCAGAGTTCTTCCTGAGGGCTTCATAAACCGCTTTGACTGAGAAGACTTTGGAATTGTGCAGCCACCTCCTCTTACAATGTCGGTCATGCCCTCTTATGCTCATTGCTGCCTCTTCTACCCTTCGTTATCACCTAGGGGTGTCCAGAATTGCCCTATAACCCACCTAGGGGTGTTCAAAATTGACTCATAACTCAGTCCACCCGTCCAACCCGGTCCCAATGGGTTTGCCCCCATGGGTTATAGGGACGGGCCTAGGTTCAAAAATACCAAACCCGGAGTGAGCAGTCCGGGTAACGGATCCATGACATAGTTTCCTACATAATCCGGACCACCCGGATATCATACAAGTCCAAGAAGTAAGGCCACAATCTTGCAATTTTAATTACTTTTGCATATGAAGATTGATAGCTTGAGATTTTGAAGATGATTATCAATTTCGTAATAGAACATGTCGTAGTTTTGTGTTGAACTCATATTTTGTAATCGTAATCTGTTTTGGGTCAACTTGAACTCCCTATTAGACGTTTGTAATCCTTGAAACTTTTATAAAGTTTAAACAGGGTATGAAGTTTTTCCAGCATTAAGAAGTGACCAAATTGAGAGCTTCTAAGCACTCTTTAATGACTTCTTAATGATTTTTTTTGGATAATGAAAAATGTATTTGAAAGTATATGTTCTACTACTTACGGTTAATGTTATCAATTTCTATTAAATTCGGATGGGTTGGTCCAACCCGGTGAACCGGTCCATAATCCGGACGGGCGGGTTCACAGGTCCTTTTTTGGCCCCGGGGCCAGGAGTGGGTTAAATTTTTTGAACCTGGTCACTCCGGATCGGTTCAAAATTTTGGCCACGGGGCCGGGGCCCGGTCCCGGCCCATGGACACCCCTAAACCCAGCCCACCCGATAAACCCGGCCCACCCAGCCCCAATGGGTTTTCCACCACTGGTTACATGGATGGACTCGGGTTCAATAATACCAACCCCGGGGTGAGCGGTCAGAGTAGCGGGTCCGTGACATGGTTTCCTACTTAACCCGGACCACCCGGATATGGTACAAGTCCAAGGCCAAAGGCAATACTCTTACAATTTTAATTACTTTTCCAAATAAATATGAAGATTGATGGCTTGAGATTTTGAAGATGGTTATAATTTTGTAATAGAACATGTCGTAGTTTTGTATTGAATTGAATTCATCTTTTGTAATCTTAATCTATTTTTGGTCAATTTGAACTCACTATTTGACATTTGTAATCCTTGAATCTTTGTTAAAATTTCAATAGCGTAGAGAGTTTTTCATCATTAAGAAGTGACCAAATTAAGAGTTTCTAAACACTCTTTTTTGACTTTTTTAATGGTTTTTTGTGTAATGAAAAAAATATTAGAAAGTATATGTGCTACTACTTACGGTTAATGTGATTAATTGTTAATAAATTCGGATGGGTTGGTCCAATCCGGTGAACCGGCCCATAATCCAGACGGGCGGGTTCAAAAGTCTGTTTTTAAGCCTAGGGTCGGAAGTGGGTTAAATTTTTTGAGTCTGGTCACTCCGAACCAGTTCAAAATTTTGGCCACGAGACCGGGGCCCGACCCATGGACACCCCTACTGTCACCACCCAGCCTCTCTTTTCTTGAGAATTGATACCTTTTAGGTTCCCAAAATCTTTTGGGTTTTCTAAGACTACCTACATCGAGCGAATCACATCGCGAACCACTATTCGTATTTCGTAAATCGCGCGATGTTGATCGTGTGATTCATGAACCACGAACCACGATTTCGCATACCGTGAGTCATGGTTCGCACTACGAACCACGATTGTGAATGGGATCGGCGAGACAAGCGTCGAGACGCAGACTAGGGAAAAAGGGCTTGGGACTCGATCGAAAGTGCTAACCGTAGGGCACCAACGCTAGACCACAACAATGACCACACCCAAAAGAAACCCACCAGCGGAGAATCAGAGCACATAAGCCAGAAGCCACAACCACCACCAACGAAAACAGAAGAGCTGCGTCCTAATCGGAGCACACGACGAGCCATCGATTCGAGCTTCGTCTTCGAGCACACCGGAGGCTGCATGAGTCAACCGAGAGAAACCACAGGAACGACCTCTAAGAGAACATCTGATAGTTGGACCAACTGCGACAGTTGAGGACAGAACGGGTCAAGCCCTAGAAACTGCGTGTGAGGCGCATTCTTTTTCTATTTCTCCGTGAGAAAAACTCACTAACGCTTGATCGACATGGTCTTACAAGAATACAATTTTTTAGACCGCGTGCCCTTACGTGTTCAGGTCAAACGTCTGTCAGATCAAGAAGTTAACGTTGCCTTTGCCCGGGAACAAGCTTGCCTAGTTTGGGTCATAAAATGAAAGAGATACAACATAGGAACCGAACCTATCTCATTAGATACTTAAATTAATAGCTCATTTTCTGAAACTGTTTTTCAAATTACATTTTTTTCATCACCAATAGCAAGTCTATTCAAAACTTGAGTACAAGCGGGATAAAATTATACCAAAATTGTTATACCAAAAACTAACGTCTGCCTAAAATTCTCTGGATGATGATGATGAAGAAGAAGATGAAGTTAACAGCCAAATCAAGTCTCAAAATAGTAATACTTAAAAACATAGAGTTGATAACAAAACCTAATCATCTCTTAAGCATAAAGTTGATAATAAAACCTACTAAAATCTTAAGCATGTTCAAACTAGGATAGCATGCATTTACACTATTATCTTCACCTTCATTTGAATCTTCATATAATTCTTCAATTGCCTACAAAAAAAACATGGAACACGACAATCGGCATAAGTTTAGAGGAGTAAATTCATTTAGGTTACATATTAGCACAAATATATACAAAAACATTATATAATTCAACACGAGTCAAAACTACCTTCAGAGACAATAATCAAAAGATACAAAACACAACTACTCGATAAGATCAATGTTTGAAATGTAATGCAGATAACAATTAAATGATGATTTGTATACTTAAATTTTTTGAAAGGCAGCATCACAAAATGAGGAGTGTCAGCAAAGTCATTACCTATAACACCATGGTAATTATAGTTTCCCAAAGATGTCAACCAAAGAAACACCCTTGAGTTGTAAAAAAAGTAAATCAAAGAAGCTTACACTTGAAGTTTAAAAATATCTAGAGTATAACAATAAGAACATGAAAGCTACATTCAATAAGAAGAGAAACATGATATTTCTTCAAGTAAATGTGTTCACTAATTATCATTTATCAATAATCCTATTCATGATTGTAGGCTTCTGTTGACATTATTAAGAAACAAGTAGATTCATACCTATCATCTTTCCAGCATCTCCCCCTCACAGATGGATGAAAATATGACCGGTAATAAGCGACTATGTTGACTTTCTGGATCCATTCACAGTAAAACTAGACTCTCCTGGTAAAGACATAGGTTTGATATGGATTTTGAAAATGACCAAAGACGTTTACATGTTCTACTCCCGATGTTGTAAAAACCAGCTCTTCATTACTACCACCAAAGTCCTCATAATCATCCATCACATCATTGTAATCATGCACCATAAGAAGTTCATCATTCTTCCAAAAGCGGAATGCGGATGGATCAGATACCGGGCAAATGGGAGAACTTAGCAGGTTAAGGTTGAACAATTTAGTCCAAGACTCTGCCACTCCATATTCTTTCATTGCCCAAACCGAACAATCCTGCGACATAAATCGCTGTACATCCCACACAATCACATGAACCAATCCATCGAATGCTAGACTCCGGGTTTGTATGAAACTCTCATCATCATTTCCATTCCCAGTGAATTCTACAGAATCAGGCATCCGTGTTTCCCGAAAAATCTCATCACTCATATTGAAGGACAATAGAATCCTATCACGGCTCTTGCCATATCTATATCCAGTCCAATGAATGGCTCCGTTCAGATAACATTCTGCACCACGACGCCCAGCCACCCATGGATGAACTAGAGGGCTAATGCCCCTCCAAACACCCTTCCTCAAATCATAAATCTCACACACATTTGCAACCACATCAGAAGAATCAGAAAAGTCAGTATACATACACAGAACCTTATAATCACTAGTCATGGAGTCGAATCCAAACCCAAAATAAGTGTCACTTAGATAACTAGAACTGAGAATGCGAGATGGAAGCTCAACTACTTTGCTAATGGTCGGATTCCATATCAGGAAGTTGACAATGTCAGCAGCTTTTCTGGGCAAATCATATCTAGACAAACAAATCAACCCATTGCAGGAACCAACAATTTGAACATTTGGGCCAAGGAATGCCTCGGGAACATCATCATCGTGTTCACGGCCACGGAATGGTTTAGGGGAATCATCGCCATTGTGTTTTCGGCCGAGGAATGCCTCAACAAAGGACTCGTCGTGAGAACTGAATGAGCAAGTATCTTCTCTGTTATCGTGAAGTTTAAGAAGAAGGCGATTGCGATTCTGGTTTAGGTTTCCGGTGGAGTAGTCGGAGATAAATTTAGGGCAAGAGACGAGAGAGTACCATGATTTGCAGACCGACCTGCACCGTAGAACCGACTTCGCCGGTAGTCTGCTCAGTATCTTGCTCCAGATTTCAGGAGGAAGACGAAGATCATCGCCGGCCCTTCTTTTCGATTCCGCCGCCATCGTCTTCTCTGGAAATGACTTTGGTGGCGATTTTATCAACCACGGTATATATAATATAACTTCTATTTGGAACCCTATCCACAAATGGGATATTATAGTCAAACTCACTGTATGCATCATTTTTTTTTAAGTCGATGTGGTATATATTATATAAAAATCATCGAGAGTATATAATTACGATATTATAAACTTTAAAGTGGATTCTATAGTCGCTTCCTATAGTGCCATCGACGTCATTTCTTCTTCCGTCTCCGCCTACTCCGTCATATCTACTTTCATCTCCTTTATCGTGAATGTTGCTATCTTCGCCTTCGTCTCTTTGTCGCATCTGTTGTCGCCTTCACCTTGTTCGTCGTACCCACTGCCGCCTTTGACCCCAACCCATGGGAAGCATGACCCGGGATTCGACGATCAACTCGGAACGCATTCGGTGGAGTCCAACCCACCTCCACACCCTGTGTAGGATCGGTGGTTCCGGTTAATGGAACCCTACCCGTAGAGGCTGATCCACCACCATGAGTGAGTTTTTTAACTGGCCAATGGAGGAACGAAAAACAAAGGCAACAGCCGACCACCGCGGGTGACGACTATGATGTTGTAAAGCACCGCTGGTATCCCCCCTCTAGGGTCGGATGGAGGAACCTCGTTGGTGTACAACCTCTCGGGGGTCAAATGACTCTGGCACTCTTACCCACCGGATGGAGGAGCCCTGGTGGTACTTCTCATCCCCAGGGACGGAGGAATCTAACACCCATACCCAAGGCAGCCTGGACTATACAGACACTACCGAGGAAGAGGCCCTTATGGGGTGGTAACGAGTCACGGTGAGCTGTCTCGTGGGCCGTCATGAGTCACCCAGGGCATTTCGTGGTGTCTATGAGGAGCCACACCATGCCTCTCTAAATCAGATGCCTTCTGATTCCTAGTCTCCTCCTTTTCCTAACATACTTCTTAATCGACTGTTACGACATAACAATATCGGACTCGGGCCGACCTTTGGGCTGGTCAGGCGAGCCCATTTCACATTCGGACCGAGTGGGGGCTCCAACCCGGAATTCAACCAATCCACGGGCCTCCCAGGACTGAACAGACCCGCATGGAATTCGAGAGAGGCGGAATCTAAAGGCTCCTCTAAAGTAGGAGAGGCGAAAAGTGCAGCGACATGGGGCTATAAGCACCCTCACCTCACAGAATGAGGCTGAGGTGGTCCAGTGTAGGGTCGGTTGATAATCACCTGCTCACTGGATGTAAGGTGGAAAATGTTCCATCAAGATCCGACAAGATACCCCTCCGCCTTCTCGGGGCCATCAATTCTGCGCTTAGAAGTCTTACTATTATCACTACAAGGAGGACAATGTACACTGCCATCTTGGGGAAGTATCCAGTTCACCGCAATACCCTTCCAAAAATGGATCCGCTCAACCCTAACTTCCAGGTCAGATTAGCTGTAGCCGGTATCGCTGTCCCACGACGCTACCACAGTACCCCCTTCTGAACGTATCAGTAAGGCGGTTTGATTCAATGAATCAGATTTCTTTTTATTGGAATTTATTTCTATTAACATTTCTTTTACATAACTCTTATTTTAGTGTTTAGTGGTACATCAGTCTTTCATCTGTTTCAATTTATAATATCAATCCTTTATCTATCAAAACAAATTGATAACCATATCACGGCTCCAAACAATCATAGCTTAAACAAACACAAAGTCAATAACAAAATCAAATCAAATCAAATCTTAAACATGTTCAAACTAGACAACTATTCATTCTCTTCACAAAATCAAATCAAGTACAGAGATACTTACTTAGCACGCTCATTATTTCTCAATTCTCTGTATGTATATGGATGCCACATCAAAACTGCCATCATATAATGCAATACAAGTGTGCTAAGTAGGTCATCCTCAGAGACAACTTTCAACCAAAAGTCAATTGTGCAATACATTCATCATGATTTACATAATGGGAACCCTTCTACAACTAAAATTCAACATGTATAGTTAATTAACTGTGCAAGGCTTCCCAAAATGAGCATAAAGTTGACAACCATATATCAAGTCCCTAAAACAGCATAGCTTAAAGATAAAGTCGATAACAAAACCAAATGGAATCTTAAACATGTTCAAACCAGATAGCATCCATATCTTCGCCTCCCGTTAAATTAATACTCGTCTACTTCTTCAAAGATCTACAAATAGTATAAAACAAGAGTTGAAAGATCTACAAATAGTATAAAACAAGAGTTGAAGAGAATTAGCGTATGTTTAGTAAAGTGTATTCATTTATGCTAAATATTCACACAAACATGTAAATACTATCAACGGGTTGGAATGGAGCATATATCACAAAATAAGGTTCAACATATATATTCCATTAACCGTGTAGTTTCATCAAAATGAACATGAACTTGGTGACAAGACAATCATATCTTAAACATAAAGTCGATAATAGGATCAAATCAAATATTAAAAATGCTCAAACAAGATAGCATCCATATCTACAGTTATCCTCACCTTGAGTTAAATCTTCATCTGCACATAATATGAAACACATATTTATATAAGTATATTCATTTATGCCTAGATATTAGCATTGCAAACAAGTGTCGGCCAAGTCATTTTCATCTACCAACAGATTGGAATGAGCGTCTTTTGCCCACTCATGGTTTTTAAAAAAGCAATCCGAGCTTATATTGTCAAATCTAAAAATGTCTAGAATATAACAATTAGCACATGAAAAGTACCTTCAATGAGGGGAGGCACATGTTATTTCAAGGATACCATTCGTAATCCGACATATATAACAACATAATTTAGACTTCATTAACTAGTATTCATCTATTATCCTACTCACGATTCCAGGCTTTATTCAGATGACAAAGAGAAACAGGTAGATTCGTACCTGTCATATGTCAAGTTTCTCCCGTTCACAAATGCATGAAAATATGTCCGCCAGAGAATATGCTGACTTCCTTGCTCCATTGACACAAACGCCCTCTTTGTCTCACATTAAAACTAGAGTCTCGTTGTAAAGGCATATATCTCTGATGCACTTACTAAATGAGCGAAGTTGCTTACATTTTCCACTCTCGGTGTTGTACAGCAACAACTCGTGTCTGTCCCCGCATTCCACGTCCTCGTCCTTATCACCGTAATAGTTCTCCCAGAGATCATGCACCATAAGAACATCACCATTCTCCCAAAAGAAGAACTTGTCAGGTTCAATACCTTGATAAATTTCAGCACTTGGCAGGTCAATGTTGAACAACTTAGTCCAAGATTCTGCTACTCCATACTCTTTCATTACCCAAACTGAACAATCCTCATACACATCAATAAACTTATCACTCCGCTCCATCTTCCACACTATCACATGAATCAACCCACCGAATGTGACACTTCGAGTTTCCACACGATCTTCATCATCATCATCATCATCACTATCATCATCATCATCATAATCAGCGTTCTCATCAAATTCCGCACAATCAGGCATTTTCATTTCTCGAAAAACTTCATCACTCATATCGAAGGACAACATTACCCTATCAGAATTGCAGTCCAGTCTGGATCCAGTCCAATGAGCAGACCCATTGAGATAGCATTCCGGACGACCACCAATCTTACTCAGATCCTCTCCAATGAGCGGCCATGAATGCACGAGAGGGCTAATGCCCCTCCAAACACCCTTGCTCAAATCAAAGATCTCACACACATTCCCCTTCGCATCAGAACAACCAGAATCACCCAAATCAGGCGCACAACGCCTAAACATAACCTTGTAATCACCCGTCTTGGAGTCAAATCCAAACCCAAAATAAGAGGGCTGTAGGATAGTAAAAAGATAAGGGCGAGGTGGAACCTCAACTACTTTTCTAATAGTGGGATTCCATATCAGGAATCTGATAACTTCAACATCATCAACAGATTCGTATTTGGAAAAACAAATCAACCCATTACACGAACCAACGATTTCAACATTTGAGGGCAGCAATGCCTCGGGGACATGATCGAGTTCACGGGACTCTATAAACGACTCATCGTGAGAACTAAATTGGCAAGCTCCAACAAAGCCTGTGCCATCCGCAAGTTTAAGAAGAACTCGATTGCCATTTTTGTCTAGGGTTCTGACAGAGTAAGCTGAGATGAAATTAGGGCAAGAGATGAGGGAGTACCATGATTTACGGACGGACCTGAACCGTAGAATCGACTTCGCCGGTAGTCTGGTCAGTATCTCTGAGCAGATTTCAAGAGGAAGAACACAGCCGCCGCCGGCCGTTCTTTTGGGTTCCGGAGCCATCGTCGTCTTCTATCCAACAATGCCCTTTGGAATCAAAATATTTATTTTCTTTTCTAGTACTTTTTAGTATATAAAGATAATCAAGTAGAACTTTGAAAATTTTAAGATAAACTTTGTTTCACCACCTAATGAAACTTTTAGTTCCACTTTTATATCGGTTTGTCGACTTAGACATCCATTTGTGATAGAAAATGATAAAAAGTTCAAGCTAACCTTCACTAACACTCAAATTTTCAAAAGCATGTTATTATTTTTCAAAGATTATTTTTATTTATTTATTTTATATAAATCAATTTTTTATTTTAAAAAAATCAGTTTATTCTTAAAAAATCATATTTTATTTTTTTAAATTTAGCTTTTATTTTAAAAAATCAAAATAAAATTAATATCCATCCTCATGGCTTTAAAGCATTTCCATGTCCGTTCTCACCCTTAGACCATTTCCATCTCCTTCCGTCTCTATCTCGATTTCTATTTACACAAGAGAACCTAAATCGGTCATTCAGTCTATTCCTATGTATATCATGAGTGTGATGCATCTTTCACGAGGTTTAGTGGACAAAATTAATGTGCTCTTGTCCATTTTTGGTGGAGTTCCTCTGGAAGAATGGATAATACGATAATATGACCATCATGCTCAGTCCTGTCTCGGCCTAAAGAGGTAGGAGGGTTGGGTTTTGGAAACTTCGTAGATTTCAATACCGCCCTTTTAGATAAGCAGTTATAGAAGATTGCTACGCAGAAGACCAGCTTGGTTGCTCGTGTTTAAGAAAATCAGATATTTTCCGAACTCTTCACGTTATAGGCCAAGAAGGGCCATAATCAAAACCTCATTTGGCAGAGCATTTTGTCCACACAAGACCTAGTCCAACAAAGGGCCAGACGGTCTCTCGGGTCTGGGACGGCGACCTCTGTTCTCCTCCACACTTGGCTAACACGAATAGATCCTTGGATCTCTTCGTCAGCCTAGCCTCTAGAACACACACGTGGCAAGTCTCATGACGTCAGGCGCAAGACAATGGAACGAAAAGGTCGTATGTGACCTATTAAATGAAAGAGACAGTACGCTATCTTATCAGTACCTATTAGTGCCTCGACCTCCTCGGACTCATGTATTGGATGGGCGAATCGCTAGTCCACTATTCAGTTCGGTCAGCGTATGGTCTACTTAGCTATTTCCGCCACCGTCATCACCAGCGGTGTCAACACCACTGTCGGCTGCGGCTCCTCCATCGGATCGGTGTCCGATCGATCCCCACCAGCGTCGGATTCAACATCCACGCCACTCTCCTCCGGCAATACAGGTCCCCAATGAACATACCCGTCGCCGACATGCTCTCCATCACCCTCCATACCTGTGAACTCCATGAAGATTGATGCAGAAATCGCAAAACCCTCCCTTTGTAAACCCTAGGTCGTAAGCCCTAGCAGAGAGAAATAGGGAGGCGTTGCGTCTCTTAGTTCAGTTACATATCCTTTTCTAATAATCAATATATCTTTTTTTTGAAACGAGTAACCGGCAATTTCATTAATGCCAAACGACAATCAAATAGTGTGAGGCGTGACCGCCTCGGGTTCCAAATATTTGTCCAGGCCGACCGTAGCAAGCCCGGCGCTCATGGACCCATAGTTTTAGCCCGCACAAATTCGTGGGCAATAACTCAAGACAACCCCCTACCGTCGTTTCAAAGTAACGGGGGGAAACAAACCAAATTCCAAAACCAACAGAAAATAAACGGTTCCAACAACTAGAACAGGAATAGCAAGAAATAAAGATAACTGGTGTTGAAGATGCAGGCTTCCCGGAACCTCCCAGCAGTGGATGTCCCGGGTCTGTAGGTATAGTCTGGGACCGACTCCACCCACCCCTGCTGGAACTGATCATTCCTCCATCGGAGGCCTCTGAGCCTCCGCTCCAGCAGCTGTTGCCTCCACCACCGCGGGCTGATACCCGGGCTGTGGTGGATCAGTCGGGTCACCCCTGTACTTCTGCAACTCTGGGGGACAGAAGTACATTGGCCCGCTTCCGGTGTTCAGAGAGTCCGCCGGATAGCCCCGTGGATCTGTCTCCTCTTCATTCCTCATAATTGCATTGAATCTGGGAGGAGCTCGGATCACCGGCCCAGTCGCAGGATGGATGTTAGCCAAGAGGTCAGGCTTTGTGGGCCTGGGTGGCGGGTTGGGTGCTCCATAGCCGCCCCCCTGCAAGGTATTGGTTAACCCATCTTGGTTAACCTTAGCCAGAAAGTCAGGCTTTGACGTGCCTGCACTGAGCGATTCCGCGCCCATGGTAATCTCTCTCGAACGGACCTCAGGGTACAGAGGTAGGTCGCTCAGGATCGGGGCCGGGGGGATGCGGCTGTCCACCTCCGGAGGCGAACCCCCTGAGTCGCCAACCCTCGGACAGATAGGGCTGTCATACCGTTCCCTTCCGGCCGAAAGAGGATGATGGGTATCCGCCGGGCACTGTATCAGTCGGGGAAGGTTCCCCAAGCCCAGGTAACCCTCCCTCGGTATGGACGAGAGGCCAGTGTACGACGGCCAGAACTCCAGTGGTACAGGAGCGTCGCCGGCGACCAACGACGTCTCGGTGGGCGAAGGCTGGCCCAGCTTGTCCAGCGGATCTGTCAAGGGCAAGCCCGACTTGTCTTTCAGATCTGTCGTGTGCGATGGATGCCGAGGGGGACAGCGACCGGACCAGGCAGCAGCGGGAGAGCAACGGCGCGACGCGCCTGGTGTTGGGCGGAGGTCCCAGTAATCCGACGGACCTCTGCATGTGAGGGGATCTGGTCGGGGCCGGTCCTATCCGACTCGTGGAGATGGGGGAGAGGCAGATCCGACCTCGTCTGATCGGAAATGGGCGCTGTTGGAGGCGAGGGGGCCTGTGGCGGCGATGGGGGTCCAGACGGAGTCGGGCGGGAGCGAAACACGGCGGCGGCGTTCGTGCTCGATTGAGGAGCCTGATCGGAGGAATGAGTAGTATGAGTGAGGGCGGTGGAACGACTGGGGGCTGTTGTTCGTAGATGGTGGGGAAGGGCGGCGGCGATGAATCCAATGGGGTTTTGAGATAACCTCAAGAGGTTGGGAGAGAGAGCCATTATCCCGTGATTTTGAGATGAAATATAGTGAGTGTTTGGTATATTTTATAATCAATAAATCTATTTCCTTTTGTAATAATTTTCAGTATATAAATTTCAAATATAACTTGGCACATGACTTTATAATTGATATTTATCATTTTGCTTTTGAGCAATTATATTTAGTATTTGTTATAAGGTAATTTCACTATAAAAAAAAAAATTGTTCCACAGGGTTCTCTCGTATCTCCACTGTTGTCGTTCGTTCCTCCTGTCGTCCTTGAAGCTTTTTGTTGCCTCAGCTACCGTCAACTTTGTCGATCACCAAGTCTCTTGCATGGATTCCGTACAAGCCCAACTCACCGCTCTCATGGTATTGAACACCACTAAGGCACATCCCCTCCCGCCCAGCCCCAAAGTTGTGCAGACGTCAATCGTGTTCGGCGAACCTGGCTACATGTCACTGGTCCCGAGTACCAAGCATGTTCAATCTCTTCGATACCAGAAGAAGACCAAACGGCCGACCCCGAAACCTCTCCGACCCTTACCCCCCATGGCCTTGAACCCACTGCCCGCTTTGACGGCGACCAAATATGGAATCTCCTATCGGACATGACCCCCGTTGTCGTACCTAGGATGATCACGACCAGTTCTCCTCGGCCCGTGCCTCCGACCCCCTCGGTTCCCATGACCACGATATGCTTAGAGCGTTGCTGCAAGCGCTACTTCCCCAATACCTCTCCCTCCCGAAACCTAGGATGCGGTCCCCGATCGCGTCCATACTACCGACTCCCCATGACCTATTATAGGGAGTCTTGTTGGATCCATCTAGGGATAACCCTTGGGTGCACCCAAATGAGATGAGACCGCGGGATGAGGGAATTACTCCAAATGGAGGGAACCACCAACAGGTACCATCAATCAGACATCCGACTGATAGTACTATAATCCATTCGGATATAGGTAAGTCCCTTATGGAGACATTATGGCTCTCCAACAGAGCTTTGATTGCCATTTCCCGGGCAGTGACGAACACTTGGTAAAACTTGGGACACTTCGGTTCAAGATTCAACTACGCCGTATTCCTTTATTGCCTATGAATTATAGTCTTTACTTGTTCTTTTCTCGTATTTATGCAATACCAACAATGCAAGTATTTTTCGGTAAACAAAGTTCAAGGAACCAAATGTTAGCATATAGGATATAGGAAAAACTCTCGGAATAAGCTGTTTTTTTGACTCATGCTCATATCCTAACTGTTAAGAATTTTCAGTTCACGGACTAGCTGAGAAATTTTCACCACCTCTCAAATCCTAACGCATGGTAACTTACATTTAGCATAAAACAGTGCGAAACTGAAAGCTACTAACAATTAGGATTTGAGAATTGGTGAAAACTGCATAGATAGGAAATGAAATTGAATTTCTTAACGGTTAGGATGCGATTGAAGTCAATCAACTGTTAGTTCCTAAAGTTATCCTCATATAGGAAAATATATGACTAAGTTTAGGTGGATCGGGGGACGGCTAATATTTATGAAGTTTGCTGCAGAAACTCTTAACATTGTTTTGAGACACCCTTGTTGGTGTTCTCCTCGTATTGACTGTAAATCATGGTTCTAGGGACCGTCTAGGTTGCCTCTGTTTATACTTTTATCTTTGAGGGTTTCCCTCGATTTTGGTCTTCGATTTGAAAACTAAGTCTATATAATTTGCTGATAAAAAAATATTCTTAACGCTTGTCGAATTGCATCAAGAAGAGGCTCTGAGTATGATAGCTTCATACTCACTTTTGATGCATTTCTGGTATGAGCAAATTCGATGTAGATGATTACTAGCTTAAATAAACATAAAGTCGATAACAAAATCAAATAAGATCTTGAACGTGTTCAAGTTAGAAAGCGTCTATATTATTCTCTTCACGTTCAATTAAATCTTCATCTGGTCCTTCAATCATTTACTAATAACATGTCACAAGATAGTTTCGATCTTCAAGAGATATTAACCAAAAACACGTAAATTTGACGTAAATAAGGATAACATTTGTAATTCGACGTATAGGACAATATAATTTAAACCTCATGAATTGACATTATAGAGAATCAGGTAGATTCGTACCTATCATATAAATTGACTTCTTTGATCTCACATTAAAACTAGACTCTCCTCGTAAAGACACATATCTGAGACGCTCCTAGCGAACGAGAAAAGTTGTTTACATTTTCGAGTGTCGCTGTTGTACAAAACCAAATCTTTCCAACCATACTCCTCGTCACTGTAATCGTACTCGTGCACCATAAGAACTTCACCATTCTCCCACAAGCGGAACTTGTATGGTTCGGTATATTTATAAACTTGAGCACTTTCCAGGTCAATATTGAACAGTTTAGTCCAAGATTCTTCTACTCCGTACTCTTTCATTACCCAAACTGAACAATCATCGGCATTATAATCCCACTCCCAAATCCACACTATCAGATGAATCAATCCACCGAATGTCACACATCGGGTTTCCATGGGAACGTCACCCCCATCATATCCACCATTGACTGCACCGTTCCACGCGAGCTCTGCACGATCAGGCATCCTTATTTCTCGAAAAATTTCATCACTCATATCGAAGGACAAAATAATCCCATAAGAAATCCCGAAGCGCCTAGATCGAGTCCAATGAACAGCCCCATTGAGATAACATTCCGGGGTGCCACCCCAAATATCCCACGATTGCACCCGAGGGCTAATGCCCCTCCAAACACCCGTTCTCAAATCAAGAATCTCGAACACATTCGTCGAGTTCGAACACAGAACCTTGTAATCACCCGTCTTGGAGTCGAATCCAAACCCATAAAAAGAGTAATCCCCGGCATTAGAACAGAGCGGGCGAGGCGGAAGCTCAACTACTTTTCTAATAGTAGGATTCCATATCACGAATGTGATGACTTTAACATCATCAACACATTCATGTTTGGACAAACAAATCAACCCGTTACAGGAACCAACAATTCTAACTTGTGACCCAAGGAATGTATCATGGAAATCGTTGTGTTCACGGGGCTCGGAGAACGACTCGTCGCGAGAAGTGAATGAGCAGACATGAGCTTTAGTGTCGTAGAGTTTAAGGAGAAGGCGATGGCAATTCTTGTTTAGGTTTCTGGTGGTGTAAACGGAGAAGAAATCAGGGCAAGAGACGAGATAGTACCATGATTTACAGACCGACATGCACCGTAGAATGGACTTCACTGGTAGTCTGTTCAGTATATCCGTCAAGATTTCAAGAGGAAGAACACAATCGTCGCCGGCCGTTCTTTTGGGTTCCGCCGCCATCGTGGAAATAGGGTCTATTAATCACGATTTATATACTGCTTTATAACATCGAATCTACACCGGTGGGTTTTGGGGTATGTATATAAAAGGATTTGATTTTTTTTATTTGGAGGTTTTAGGGACCGTGGACGATTTTGGTGGTAAATCTTTATATATGTGAGTTTTTTTTAGCATATAATAATTTTTATAGACAGGAAATTAGAAATACAGACACAGACGGAAAATAGAAGACCGAAATAAAGTGCAACATGAAGGAACGAAATAAAAGGGTGAGACTTAGTCAAATCAAATAACACTCATTATTTGACTTGATCTGAAAATGTCTGTGATTAATGATCTGGACCGTTTAAGGGGCTAACAGGCATCCAAGAAGAACACCAGACAATGAGGGAAGGGGTCGTCGGGCTTGCACCAACGTTGGTAGGGCGTGGCGTGGATCCCCATACACGCCTCGATGCTCGATCTCCCACGCATTTTCATGGACGAGACTGCTTTGTATTTCTCGCATGGGAGATCCTTTGGTAAACTGATGCGCTAGCAGGGGGGGCATATCCCTTGACATGTACAGCTGCATGGAGCACGCGAGAAGCTCCTCCCAGTTTGGCAGGAGATCTTGTGTTGCACCAGATTCATTTGGTCTTCTGGCCTCTAGGGTTCGAGGTGATGGTACCGAGCAGTGGCACTCATGCTTCCAACACGACACACGTGTTAATGTGGTAGGCGGAAGATCTGGAGTTGTGATCCTAGTCCTCCGACCCAAGTTGTCAAGAGGCCCTCAGCATTCCTTCCCTGTCAAGAGCAGCATGTATAGGTGAGGATGGCCTACGTTGGATGTTCCCATGCCATCCCTCCGGTTGTAGCATCTTGGTGGGGGGGCTTGAGGGGGTATCCTCAGCTGGCAAGGCGATTGACCGTGTATGGTGGCCTGGTTGAGCTCCCTAGCGATGGAACTATTGTCATCATGCCGAGAGTCATGAATGATGCTCTGATGCTACCTCCCAGTTAGAAGGGGTAGACTAGACCACGTTCAGTCGCACCAGCG
This sequence comes from Erodium maritimum, assembly GCA_963921825.1. Taxonomy (NCBI): domain Eukaryota; kingdom Viridiplantae; phylum Streptophyta; class Magnoliopsida; order Geraniales; family Geraniaceae; genus Erodium; species Erodium maritimum. Next base: position 58,402,162 of record OY997596.1, on the reverse strand, counting down.
ATAAATATGCTCGTTCGAGTCAGTGGTGGAGAGAGGAGTATATGCGCGAGATATTGTGGAGGAATCCCGGAAGAACCAGGGTATCTCGTGGCACCGGGTCACCGCGCCTCAGATGCGATGATGATGGGGATCGTAAATACCCGTTCAATCGTACCCAACAGTAGTATAATAGGGACAATCGTGGACGACACCGATAGAATGGAGAGAGAAAAGATAGCCATGAGTGATGTCGTTTGAGATGTTGGGTGATGCCAATTTATTATATGATTGTATAAAAAGAATTTGTCATCATAATTAAATCTAAAAATAATAGTATTGATGTTGATACTATCGAATGAAAAATAAATTTTGGGATTGAGATGTTCTTATATGTCACCTCATAATAAGTTCAACAAAATTAAAAATATCAGAACTGTTTCTAGTGACCTATCTAATATGGAATGGAGTTTTGGTAATTTTATTAAAGGATAATTTCATCTCAATACCCTAAATCTTTTATATTTTATTTAGAATACTTTAAAAAAAATTGTGTTACTTCAGTACCCTAAACTTTCATTAATTTATTTAGAGTACCCTAATTCTTTTTTGTGTCACATCGGTACCCTAAACTTCACAGTGGTAGGAGCGATTGAGGGGCAGTCGATGGTATAACATGATCGATGGCATGATGAACCCGACAAAAAAATTTCAACCATTAAGCCCACAACGAATATTGTCCCTTTTCCATCTCTAAAACAACCGGCATGACATTCCTAACATTCGTGATCACACGAGCGAGGTGAAACTTAAATGCTGCCATTTAAGGAAGGAAGGGATGTAGAAGATAGACAAAGAATAAGGCTAAGTTAGGAGTAAGAGAGAAGAAGAAGAATATGACTCTCATAATATACAGGAGATCAATGCTTGTGTTCATTTAGCATCTCTCAAGATTCAGGAGGAAGAAGAAGATCGATATCCCAAGGATACAAAATCCAAATAACACATGCATGAATCCTAAATGAAACACTATAACATAAGCGGTCGAGGAAGAGAAGGATGTGAGGCGAGCCAATCTGTTGAAAACTCCTGTTATAATGTGAAAAACACATAAGCTATGTGGAAATAACATGAGATTATAAGATTTTCCTTTTCGAGAAGACGATAATCAATAAGAAGAGTAAATGATCCATAACTAGTTGATAATTATATCAAGTCTCAAAACATTCATAGCTTAAACAACATGTTCAAACAAGTTAGCGTCTACAGTTCTATTCACATCCCATTAAATCTTCTTCTTCTTCAATCATCTACAAATAATATGAAACATGAGAATCAGCATAAGTATAGTAAAGTGAATTCGTTTATGATATAAATATTCACACAAATATGTAGAAACTGGCCACAGACTGAAATGACAAGAATGCAACATCACAAGATAAGTGTTGAATGAGTCATTTTCATTTATTACCCCAAAAGATAATTTTAGCTTTCAAGATATATTAACCCAAAACAGAGTAGATTTTGTGACTGATATAACCTTGAGCGATTTTTGTTCACTCAAGGTTTGTAAAAAAAACGATCATCAAAGCTTACAGTGTCAAATCTAAAAATATCAAGAATATAACAATTTGTATGTGAAAACTACCTTAAATGAGAAGAGGAAAATGTTATTCTAAGGATAACATTTGTAATCCGACATATATAACAACATAATCCAGACTTCATTGACAACAATATTCATCAATCATCTTACTCGTGATAGCAGGCTTCTATTGAAATTATAAAGAAACAGGTAGATTCATACCTGTCATACGTCCACATCCTCCCGTTCACAAATGGATGAAAATATATCCGAGGGTCACTTCCTTGATCCATTGACACAAATGCCCTCTTTACCCTTAGACTCACATTAAAGCTAGACTTTCCTCGTAAAGGCACAAATCTGAGATGCGCATTGTACATGAGAAAAGATGTTTACTTTCTCCACTCTCAGTGTTGTAGAGAACCAACTCTTGTCTGTCCCCCAATTCCACGTACTCGTCCAAATCATAGCGCTCATCATACTCTGGGATATCAAGCACCATAACAACTTGACCATTCTCCCACAAGTGGAACTTGTCCGGATCATTAAATTGATAAAACTCGGCGCATACCAGGTCAAGGTTGAACAATATAGTCCAAGATTCAGCTACTCCATACTCTTTCATTGCCAAGACGGAACACTTCAGTTGCTCAGAATCATTCCTCACATGACCATTCCCTAAATACTTCCACACTATCACATGAATCAATCCACCGCATGACACACTTCGGGTTCGTATGATATCGTCATCATCATCACCGTTCCAAACGAACTTTGCATAATCAGGCATCCTTATTTCACGAAAAATCTCATCACTCATATCGAAGGACAATAGAATCATGTCAGAACCCTCTGCATGTATGTAACCACTCCAATGAACAGCCCCATTGAGATAACATTCTGGAAGACCACTAGTATCAAACAAGAAATGCACCGGAGGGCTAATGCTCCTCCAAACGCCCTTGCTCAAATCAAAAATGGCACACTCCGCATCAGAACAGTCACATTTCTTTCTATGGAAAACAGCCGTGTGCGTACACATAACCTTGTAATCACCCGTCTTGAAGTCAAATCCAAACCCACAGTAAGGGTATTCACCATATTCACAGCAGGAAGGGCGAGATGGAACCTCAACCACTTTTCTAATAGTAGGATTCCATATCAGGAATTTCATAACTTGAACATCATCACACCAGTCAAGCATGGACAAACAAATCAATCCATTACAGGAACCAACAATTTTGACATCCCAGCTAAGGAATGCCTCAGGGACTTCATCGTGTTCACGAGACTCCATAAACGACTGGTCGTGAGAACTAAATGGAAAAGCTCTGTGGCTTCTTTTATGATAAGGTTGAAGAAGAACGCGATTGCCATTTTTGTTTAGGGTTCTGACAGAGTAATCTGAGACGAAATTAGGGCAAGAGATGAGAGAGTACCACGATTTGCAGACGGACCGGCACCGTAGAATTGACTTCACGGGTAGTCTCGTGAGTATCTCTGACCACATTTCATGAGGAAGAGGACAATCGTCGCCGGCTGTTCTCTTCGGTACCGCCGCCATCGTCTTCTACATATCCTTTGGAATGGCTTCACTCCTCTCTCACACACTACATATCCTTTTCTAATAATCAAAATATCTATTTTCTTTTGTAATAATTTTTAGTAGGGAAAATCTTAGGATAACAAGTTTAAAAGACCACAATACTCGTACCTATTATTCAAATTTTCAAACTCATGTCATTGGTTCAGAATTTAAAAATAAATGAAATGATAATAATACTCTCCATTGTTAGGGTATTAAAATAAAATAAGTTTTTTTTTATAAATTCGATTTTTATTTATGAAAATTATTTTTATTTTTAAAAATTCAGTTTTTTTTTATAAATTCAATTTTTATTTTTAAAAAATTCATATTTTAATTTAAAAAATACATAAAAATCAGTTTTTTTTTTATAAATTCAATTTTTATTTAAGATTTTTTTCTTTTAAATTCCATTTTACTCTTTTTCTCTCTTATAACCCTAGCCCCTTATTTTCTAATCCATTTCTTCTCTCCTGTACACGCCTCCATCCTCTTTGTCGCTTCCTCTTCCTCTTCCTCAACTTCACTAACACAACTCACCGGAGCTCAACGTCTCCGACTTCGGCCTCAACCCAGATCTAGTCCCAGCTCGCCTCCACCGCCGCCCTCCACCGTCGACAAGGTTCAGTTCTGGAGAAGAAGCTTACGAGCTCGTGGTGGTCTCTGTTCGTTCCGGCTCCTGGTGGCTTCCCGTCTGGCGAGACGGCCTCAAACATGGAGGGTGGCTCAGATCTGCTCATTAGTTCCCAGATGTATTTTGATTTTGATTTGGGTTCAAGTCTTCAAGATCTGGTGTTCTTATTTTCAATTTTTTTCTGCAAATTCTGTAGATATGTAAATTAATTCATTGTACAATCCATTGTTTTGTGACTGTAAAGATGGGTCTGAGTTCATATTTTTGTATGAATATATCACAAATTAGTAGTGGTTGTGAACGTGGTGTACTGGGATATGTAATTGAATGAGATGTGAGAGTTGATTGTGTAATTAAATGGGATATATAGAAGAATTTGATTTTGTTTTCGTTAACTATTGGTCAATTAATATTATTAAGAAATACTAATTAATTTTTTTAAAGAATTACTGGAAAATGTGAAGAAAAATAATTATTAAAGAAAAATAATTTTCATAAACAAAAACCGAGTTTATAAAAAAACTGATTTTAATGTATTTTTAAAATTAAAATATGAATTTTTGAAAATAAAAATAATTTTCTTAAATAAAAACTGATTTTAATGTATTTTTAAATTAAAATATGAATTTTTGAAAATAAAAATAATTTTCTTAAATAAAAACTGAATTTATAAAAAATACTGATTTTAACGTATTTTTTTAAATTAAAATATGAATTTTTTAAAATAAAAATGATTTTCTTAAATAAAAACTGAATTTATATAAAAAAAACTGTTTTTTTGTATTTTTTGAATTAAAATATGAATTTTTGAAAATAAAAATAATTTTCATAAATAAAAACTAAATTTATATAATAAAAAAACTGATTTTATTTTAAAAATAGTGAAATTTTCATTTTAATACCCTAACAATGGAGGGTATTATTGTCATTTCACTTATTTTCAAATTCCGAATCAATGACATGAGTTTGAAAATTTGAGTAATAGTTAGGGGTATTATGATATTTTTAATTTTTTTCATCCAAACTAACAGAAAGTAAACGGTTGAGTACTAAAGTGAAATTAAATGTTTGGTTTAGATATGAAAGTGCAAAAAATTTATGACTGGGTATTATACTGAAATTAAATGTTTGGCAGAGTATTATACTGAAAATTTACCTTTTTAGTATATAAATATCAAGGGTTAAATATTGAAACTTACTATTAAGTATTGATCACGAACACTGCACTACCCATATTTGTAAAATCACATATGTAATACATATAGTATTGGTCACGCGATTGTGTTAGTGAAAATGGACGGAATATTTTACTCTGTTAGCCATATGACAGCTAGTTGAGAATAAAATGACGATTTTGACATTACTCATATCAACCTTATGACTATAATAAGAGAAGTTACCATTTTACCTTTATTTTACAACCAAACCAACAAGTCGAGGTAAAGTCCGAAGACCCCTGTTCAATACTAGTGTTTCGACATGCTAGACTACACAACAAATTCTAAGACAACAATTAGAAGTTACACGACAATAGAAGATTCACTCGATAGCGCAAGACTAAGGTTCTAAATACCGCACTAGGTGGTTGTCTTGATTTGCCGGATGACGTGTCCCAAACAAAAGAAGAGAGGCCAAGACGATCCGCCTATTTCTGGGCCCAATAGGTTTCTAATCCCCATTAGACCCCCGCTCCCGAGAGTCAAGATCCTCGTCGATAATATCGGACAAGCGAAGACAAAAAAGGATCCCTTTATCCTGGTGGTGGAGGTGAATTCATGTGGATATGCTGAAAACCCAAGGCACCATGACGCCGACAGAGAAGTCGATCGAGAGCACAACAAAGACAAAACGGAAGGGAGAGAACAGAATCGTCCGAGCTCGAGATGCATGGTTATTGAGGACGGGAACCAGGGAGAGACATGCAAAGGAGAGCGTGCTCTAAATAAGTCAGAGTGATGATGGAGGGAGCCTGGCCTACGTGGAGGCGGCCACGACACCGACTCACATGAAGGCGGCCACTTCCCTAGACGGTATGACAACGTCGGTAGAGGAGCGACGACAACGACAGGGTAAAGAGACATCGACACCAAGGAGAACTGGCGGCTCGGATGTGGGGGACAGGTCTGTTCTCTGGAGAGCAGAGCGTCTGGACCACTTCCTCCGGCTCCTCTCTCTTCCAAATGTCCTCTGGGTGACTCATTGTTGCTCTGCCATCGCTCCTCTTTGGTGGTGTCCTAGTTGGAAACGGTTCATCTTGACCCTCGGTGCCGCTCTCGGTCCCTTCTTCTTGGTCGTTGGATTCGTGGGTGTTGGTCCCAACGCTCCCCATCCCTCTATTGGTCGCAATGACGTGAGTGGCGGCTCTCAGCGGCTCTCAGCGGCTTATTGCCACTACTAACAAGTGATGTCATTTATACCGTTCGAATTAGAAGAGAGAGTGCCTGAATTAATTACAAATTTACAGTATGGTATTGACTAGTTCATAACCACATCACGTCTCAAAATAATTATAGCTTAAATAAACATAAAGTCAATAACAAAGTCAAATCATATCAAATTCGGAACATGTTCAAACTAGTATTCTTTTCACATTCCCTTAAATTAATCTTCATATACTACATGAAAACTACCTTCAATGAGAGGAGGAACACAGTATTTCAAGAATAACATTTGTAAAATGTCAAGCTTCTCTTGTTTGCAAATGGATGAAAATATGCCGAGTAAGAGAATGCGTTGACTTTCGTGATCCTATGACACGTGTGTTATTTATTTATTTTTGGATAAACTCGAAAAATTTTATTAGAAAAAATTAGATCCAAACAGAATCTAACCAAAAACAACCATTACAAAAGAGTTAGGGAACAAAACCAGAATCAAAAACGAAAAGAATCACGAAATCACCCATCAGTGACCCACTCTTCACCATCCGAAAGTCAGGGTCGGATCATCAAAAGCTTTAGCTGCATGAGCCTGTTAAACAACTTGAATTTGTTGTAATATCTGTTTCCCAATATCCACGTCTGCTGTTTATTTTTACATTAAAACTAGACTCTCTTCGTAAAAACACATATTAAAGTTGTCCTTAGCAAATGAGAAGAGTTGTGTATGGTTTCTACTCTCAGTGTCTTACTAAACCAACTCTTGTATGTTCTCTGGGAGATCACGCACCATAAGAACTTGACCATTCTCCCGTAAGCGGAACTTACATTGTTCTCTGTATCGATAAATTTTAGCAATTTGTATGTCAATGTTAAACAATTTAGTCCAAGATTCAGTTAAGCCATACTCTTTCATTACCCAGACCGAACAATCCCCATTTGTATGACCATAATTCCGTTCCCAGGTCCACATTATCATATGAATCAATCCACCCAATGTCACGGTTCGGGTTTCCATGGCTCTGTTATCGATGTCCCCATTGACAACTTCTACATAACCAGGCATCTTTATTTCTCGAAAAACTTCATCCCTCATATCGAAGGACAATATAATCCGATCAACACTCCAAACGTACCTGGATAAAGTCCAATGCACAACCCCATTGAGATAACATTCTTGAGTACGAACCCAAATATTCCGCGAATGCACCGGAAGGATAATGCCCCTCCAAACACCCTTCCTCAGATCGAAAACGTCACACACGTTCGTATTCGAATCTACATAAGAACAAACACAATCCTTCGTACCCAAACCAGCCCTCACCAGAGTGCATAGACAGAACCTTGTAATCGCCCGTCTTGGGGTCGAATCCAAACCCATAATAAGGGAATGCCCGAGAATAGGGCACAAAGGTCGAAACGGAAGCTCAACTACTCTTCTAATAGTGGGATTCCATACCACGAATGTGATGACTTTAACATTATCAACACATTTATATTTGGACAAACAAATCAAGCCGTTACATGAACCAACAACTTTAACTTGTGACCCAAGGAATGCAACTTCATCGTGTTCTCGAGACTCAGCAAACGATTCGTCGTGAGAGGTGAATGAGCAAACATGTTCTCGATTATCGTGAAGTTGAAGAAGAAGGCGAATGGGGTTCTTGTTTAGGTTTCGGGTGGTGTAATCAGAGATAAATTTAGGGCAAGAGACGAGAGAGTACCATGATTTACAGACCGACCTGCACCGTAGAATCGACTTTGCCGGTAGTCTGTTAAGTATCTCGCCCCAGATTTCAGGTGGAAGAAGAAGATCGCCGGTCCTTCTTTTGGGTTCGGCCTTCATCGTCTTCTCTAGTTATGACTGCGTTTGTGGTCGATTTTATCAGCCGCTGCATATATAGGTTTCCTGTAGAAAAACTTTTTGCTATTTATTTTGTATGTTTTTTTTAATATAAGGGTGTTTATCTTTGTCGAGAAATCCATAAGAAACACAAGGGATTTTTGTTTTAGATTAACTCCCACCCGCAAGGTTTAGTTTTCTCTCTAAAACCCTAAGTCTTTTTACGATCTTGGCGGCTACAGCATCCTATCACGAGGGAGACTATCACCATCTGTCCAGCGGTGGAGGGACGGTCAGGACGGCGGCAGGGCTCTCCCGGTCGGTGTCTCCTCTTTCCCAGTCTCAGGTATTGCTTTACACTCCAGTAGCGCCGGTTCCAGCTTTGGGAGGGACAGCGGAGGAGTTCGTACATCATGTGTTCTCCGCTAGCAAAGCGGAGGAGGGTTCGACGTTGCCGACCAGAGGCACGGGCGGGCGTGGGGCACATGAGAGACTACTCGATCTACCTAGGGGACCACTCCGATGGTCCCCAGCGGTAGGACCGAGACCAAGGCATAGACAGTCCGATTGTTGGTCTGACCTACGCCGTTAGATGCTACTCGTGCAAGAGGGTTTGGGAGACTGGAAGAGGCGGCTAGGCAAAAGTACGGCTAGGGTTCCTGCTGAACCGAGCCCGATGGGCCTGCCTCACTTGTCATTACCATTGGGTCCTGCGGTGGACGGGGCTCGAGCCCACGTGGTTGGAAAATCAGGTCATTGGGTGACCTGGGTCGGATTGGGTCAAGAGGGTGGGCTGTTTGGGTTACACAACCGGGTCGGTTCCACTCATTCGGACGGGGCATAACATACAGCAGCGGGGGGATTTCAGCACCCTCTCCTCGCGGAATGAGTCCGAAGCAGTCCAGAGGGGGGTCGACCAAAAACCGGCACGGTACTTCCCTACCAGCTCGGAGGTCAGCAATCCCGCGTTTTGGAGCCCTACCAGTGTCAGTCAATGGAGGACGACGCACGCTGACAACCTGGGGGAGTACTTTGTCTACCAGTATCTATATTCGGTAAGGGGTCTGCTCGATCCTAACTTCCGTCAGTCTGGACTCGCTGTATCGGTGTCGTCAGACGCTACCGCAGTCTCACCTTCCAAGCGCCTTCAGGAAGTAGTTGGAACCTTGAGCTTTTTATAAGCATGTCTTAGTATCCTCTTTTTTAGAACTCGTTTCATTTCGATTATTCTGTTCCGAGTCCCCTCTCGGAACGGTCGGTGAGATAAATCCAAGACGTTCCGTTCGCCCACCACCGAGCGCGATCGAGCATATCCTCCTCCTTCTCCTCCTACGATCAACTGACTTCCATCATCGTTGCCTCCTCTGCCTCTACATATGTTGCTGCCTTTGCCTCCTTCACTATCTTCGTTGTCTTCTTCACATCCTCCTTTGTTGCCTCAACTGTCTCCTTTGCATCCTCCTTCATCGCCTCCACCTCTGCTGCCTCCTTCTCTGATTCAAACTCATCGGAGGAATGACCCAAGGTCCGACGATCAGCTTGGGACGCACCCAGTCACCCGGGGCCTCCATGTAGGGCTGCTCCAACCCCCTTCACTGAATCGGGGACCTAACATCCCCGATGCAGCTCAAGGAGAGTGGAATGAATGGATGCTCATGTCGGGAGCGACCAGAGAAAACTTGACAATGACAGGTGACGTCGTGGAATAATGCTAACAACTGATGTTGGTCCAAACAACCAGGCGATGTCCGGTACGGAGCCTCACCGGGTCCAATGAGTCTAAGGACGAGCAACAGGGTAGGGGGCGCACGCCTCGCCCTGCCAAGGTCGGTGCAAATTCGACATCCTGGTTCCCTCATTTCTTGGTGTTCTCCCTGAATGCTCGTTATCCCCTCAAGTGCTCCATATCTTTTACCACAAACAATTTTAGGCCGAGTCAGGAAATGATCATTTTACACATCATTCGCACAACCAACAGTCTGAAGATCGCCTCTCACTTATTGTCCTTCGTATAACCAGGTATTTCGTAATAAGATTAGTGTACGATACCTACAAATTCAAACTATGTCTCGCCTTTTTTATTTCTACCACTTATATGTTGCTTATTTTCGTTTACCAACATTGAATGAACACAGATCACATACCATCTAACAAATTTTGGACTACCATCTAACATTTTGATGAAGAAACAAGAAATAAAAGCATATTCATATACCATGCATGTCTGATTAGGTTGATCGAGAGATGAATATGTTATAGCTCATTCATTATTTGAAGGGCAGTTGAAAAAACGTGGACACCCATAGCCTCTGAGTGTTGCTTCTACGTCGATGACCACGAGAGAGATCCTCGGTAAGGTTTGGAAGCACGGTCGAGACCTAAAGAACATCGAAAAAGAGGAAGAACGACATGACAAGCTATCAGACAATGGAAGATAACAACATCATGTTTGCGATATTTGAAGTAATAGTAGCAGTTTGCTTGGATTTCCTAGTTTCCTCCAAAACAAGGCGAGACCACAACTCGTAGAATAGCAGGAGTAACATGTGATTAAAGACGAGCGCTTGACGTTGGGGAATTGATCAACTAACATTTACCTTTAGCGGCCTGAACGGTTACCTCTAGCGGGGATCTGGAGTTCGAGTTTTCTGGATTCCTCGGGTCAAGGTTCTTTGTCGGACGGTAGCGACTCTGAATCGGCTAGTTTTTTTTTCCTTTTGTTTTACAGCTTTTAAATAACTGCACTTGGTGCTGATTAAGTGTGCACTAGTTGCACGGTTTGTGTGCCCTAGTTGCACGTTTGGTGTACACTTGTTGCACGGTTTGGTGTGCCCGTTATTTGGCACGGTTTGGTGTGCACGTTGTTGTACTTTTGACGTGCACGTGTTTGCACGTTCTATGGCGTCCTATGTGCGTTCTAGTAGGGAGTTCGGTAATATTATTATAGGGTTGTTAGTTTGAAGTTTGTAATTTTATCGTTTGCTTGTGCGCTTTCATCAGATTGTATGTATGTCACTTTGATTGATATATAAAATTGATGTCTCCCGCTTTTCATCAAAAAGAAAATCAACAATGTCTAAAAATCGGAAAAACTATCGACAATATACACAAAATAAGGGTCGATTGGGTCATTGTCATCTATTATACCAAAAAGATAATTTCAATTTGCAAGACATATTAACCGAACAAACATGTAGATACATGACTCTGATATAACCTGAGCGATATTTGTTCATTCATGGTTTATGAAAAAACAAGCATCAAACATTATATGTTCAAATCTAAAATTATCTAGAATACGACAATCTGCACGTGAAAACCACCGTAGATCAGAGGAGGAACGTGTAATTTCAAGAATAACATTTGTAATCCGACATATATAACAACATAATTCAGACTTCATTAACTAGTATTCATTAATCTTTAAACGACATTATAAAGAAACAAGTAGATTCGTACCTATCATATGTCCAACGTCTACCCGTTAACAAATAGATGAAAATATGTCCGATATAAGAATCTGTTGACTTTCGTGATCAGGTGGCACATATTTCTTGTTTACTCTTACATTAAAACTAGACTCTCCTTGTAAAGGCACATATCTGAGACGCGCTTAGCAAACGAGAAGAGTAGTATATAGTTTCTACTCTCAACGTCGTACAAAACCAACTCTTGTGTGTTCTCTGGGAAACGACGCACCATAAGAACTTGACCATTCTCCCATAAGCGGAGCTTCTCTAGATAAAGTACAGCAATTTGCGATTCAATGTTGAACAATTTAGTCCAAGATTCTGTTACTCCATACTCTTTCATTACCCAAACTGAACTATCCTCATCCATATAACACGTATAATTCCCGTCCCATGTACACACCATTACATGAATCAATCCACCTAATGTCATGGTTCGGGTTTTCATGGAACTGAAATCGTTGTTCCCAATGATGAATTCTTCACAATCAGGCATCTTTATTTCTCGAAAAACTTCATCGCTCATATCGAAGGACAATATAATCCTATCAGGACTTCGGTCGTGTGTGGACCCCGTCCAATGAACAGCCCCATTGAGATAACATTCTGGAGTATCGGTCCAAATATTCCATGAATGCATCAGAGGGCTAATACCCCTCCAAACACCCTTCCTCAGGTCAAAAACCTCACACATGTTCGCATTTGAATCTACGTAAGAACAACGACGCTTCTTTGTCCTTGAACCAGTCCTCACTGAGTGCGTAAACATAACCTTGTAATCACCGGTCTTGGAGTCGAATCCAAACCCATAATAAGAGTAATGCCTGGTTTTACAACACACATTGCGAGATGGAAGCTCAACTATTTTTCTAATAGTAGGATTCCATATCACGAATTTGATAACTTCAACATCATCAATACATTCATGTTTGGACAAACAAATCAAGCCGTTACAAGAACCAACGATGTTAACTTGTGAGCCAAGGAATGCCTCAGGGACTTCATCGTGTTCACGGCCACGGAATAGTCTAGGGGAATCATCGTCATGGTGGTCACGGAACTCAGCAAACGACTCGTCGTCGTGAGAGGTGAATGAGCAAACATGTTCTCCATTATCGTGAAGTTGAAGAAGAAGGTGATTGGGATTCTTGTTTAGGTTTCGGGTGGTGTAATCGGACATAAATTTAGGACAAGAGACGAGAGAGTACCATGATTTACAGACCGACCTGCACCGTAGAACCGACTTAGCCGGTAGTATGCTCAGTATCTCTCTCCAAATTTCAGGAGGAAGAAGAAGATCGTAGCCGGCCCTTCTTTTGGGTTTAGCCGCCATCGTCTTCTGTTGTTATGACTGCCTTTGTGGTTGATTTTATCAACCGCGACATATATATGTAGGTTTCCTTATAAGTTCTCTCTAAATATGCATCTCAAAATACATGTATAGTACACACGTGTCCATTACATGTAGAGAGAATCAGGTAACGGTGTGGATCGCAATCCATTATATTGATCTTAGAATCGTAATCTCAGTGAGTCCATCCATCTTGGTTAACCAACAATTTGTTATGATGAGCAAGTTATGGTCGTCCAAGCCGCCTGGAAAAGACGTTATCCTCCGGATCATCACGAAGACATAAGAAACATCAGCGGAGGGGTTGGTGATTAAAGACGTTGGTTCGAGAGTGTTTGGTTTTTACTTTGAAACTGAGAAAGCTCGGGCAAGGGTTCGTGACAATGAACATGGTGCTTCGATGGAAGGCCTCTCCTATTGGATGATCTAAACCTGATGGCTAGAGAACCGCCTATCCTGGACAGGCTCCAGCTATGGGTGCATGCTCGGGGTCTTCCCTTGTTGGTCCGTACCAGAACCATGGGGGATTGGGGCGGCTCTAGGGTTATGTGTCCACGTCCCGTGTGACAAATGGGGGACATGTTGGGAAGATTCAGTCAAAATACGCATCTGGCATCTTGTAGAGCGCCCCCTTCGACGCCACCTGCTACTGTGCTTTCGGGAATTTCCCGATCCGGTTCGTATTACCCTTACCTATGCAAAGCTCCCTTTCGTTCTGTTATAACTGTGGTATGATAGGTCACATGGTGGCCGAGTGTGATCGGGAGGTGGTTGGTACCCTTAGGTTCGATTCTTCGATGCTGGAGTATCAAAGGGACCGCCAACCCAGGACGTATGCTACCGATTGGGACGCTCAACCGTCTCGTAAACCGGTATCCTCAACTACTGCACATAAGGCCCTGTCATCTCGAGATAGTGTCCTGAAAGTATCCTCGGCTACGACACCTAATGGAGGGAGGCGCTCGGCCGATCCTGGCTGGAAAACTTGGTAATCAGACAACCCTCGACTAGTGAGAAAGTCGATACCCCGACCCTGCTGAAGCACAGAGATGGACCTGTACTTGGAGCCGGACATGGAGTCGGAATTGAATTTGATGTTGGCGCAGGCGTCGGAGGAGTAAAATGAGAATCCAATAGGGATCCATAGGAAGAGGAAGACGGGGCGGGCAAGCTGACCCGCATGGAGGAATGAAAGAAATTCATTGCTCTAGGGACTTTCCTTGGGAAGGGTCCTTGATCAGAGTTCTGCTTCCCCTTCGAACCAATTACTGCAAGTTCGGTTTAATACATCAAATAGAGCATGAAGGCTACACCTTGAGCAACAATCATTGGTTTCGTCATATGTTAATTTTGTTTTTAGTACGCATTTATGGCACTTCCAAAACCGATAGCGTCTTTGAGTTTTTTGTAAAGGGACTTACTAGGGCTCTTGACATTCTCATGACTCTTTTTTACTTCGTGGTCAAAGAGTTTATCGTGATGAACACCTCTGTAGCTGGTATTTATAATTAATGATAATGCAACTTTCATCCAAAAAAACGCCTTCATGAGGTATAATGTCTCTATGGTGCTTAGGGTTTCGAAATCCCTCCCCTCTCGGGTTTTCTTTGGATCGTCTACACATCTGTACCGTCAACGACGCTCTTCTCTAGGAAGTTCTTATCGACCGGTCTTCCCTACTCCTCCCTCTTTGTCTCCTCTGCAATCATCTCCGACCGCCCCACGATTGGCTTCGCCCTCCTCTCCTCATGGACTGTGAATCCTATCTAGGAACTGTTAGGGTATGAATTTTTTTTTTCTTGCGACACAATGACTCTAGAAGCTAGTATGGCAATCCTCCAACGAAATCTGGGTTTCATGGTGGAACTTGGCTCACTCTCTTCATTCTTACGACACTGTTGTGTTTCTCTGTGCCTCTACACCTCATCGATGTTGTGTAAAAAGGATGGTGCATACTTCGCGATGTTCTATAATTCCCTAATACGGTGGTGATCACCCTCTCCGTCACGCCAGAAATGAACACACAGGCACAACCTCTCCGTGTAACCTTCCCATTCTGAGATGAAGAGAAGGTTACACGATGGACAACACCAAAACCATTAGAGAGCCCTTCCCCGAGCTCGGACTAGTCAAATCTAAGCAATGAATGTTGAGGAGAGAGCCGACCGGGAAGCATTGAACGGAGCCGAGACACCACACCAGCAGAGAAGAAGATTGCGCTTCCAGATCTATGTGGACGGAGGAGCGCTGACCCAACGACGGCAATTGTAGAGGTGGAGCTACACCTAGGCCACACCCCTGATGGAGAAGGGCGGTACTACCATATCTGGCCGATTAGAGGAGTACAGGTTCGGAAGCAGAAAGTAAAAGAGGAAGAAGAAAGATAAAGAAGGGAAGAAGGAGAGAGGGTAGCTTCCGTTGGTAGCAGCCAAGGTCGAAGCCACGACCGTCACCGACATAGCAAAAAGATGGTGGCGATGAAGATAAGTTCGAGTTTGGTTCGGGTCCGAGAGTTGAGAGAAAAAAGGGAAATATTGTATGTGAAACCAATTTCTAATCCTCGCACCATAGGAACTTGACCATTCTCCCATAAGAGGAAGTTTTATGGTCCTTTATATCGATAAGCATTAGCAATTTGTAAGTCAATGGTAAAACAATTTAATCCAAGATTCAATTACTCCGTACTCTTTCATTGCCCAAACTAAACAATGATCATTCATATCATCAACATAGTTCCCTTCCCATGTCCACACTACCGCATGAATCAACCCACCAAATACTACGGTTTGGTTTTTGACCGTTACGGAGATCACTTATTACTTATGTACATGGTATCGAAATTTTTTTTTTATAAGCTCGAAAGTTTTATTAATAAGACTAATTCCAGGATGGAATTAGAATGCCATGTTTCAAGAAGAAACATGGTAGGTACCAACGATTACAAGGGGGCTCCAACAAAGGGAGCCAAAACGCCTAACCTTTTAAAGAAAATAAAAACAAAGAACAGGAAAAACACAGGAAAAAACCCCGCTAGTCCTCAACACCTGAGGTTAACGCCGATTCTTCGCATCCTTCTTGGCAGCTAACTCGTGGATTGAAGTCCATGCGTCAACGCCCTGTGATGATGCTACGACCTGAGTGTTTCCGGTTCTAACTTGCTCAATTTTTTTCCCAATATCGACTGGACGGATATGCCGCTCGCGATCAGAGACCTTCGGTTTGCACTGAATGGTATAAAACTCCGTCAAGTGTTTAGGTGGACGGCTCACACGCTTGGGCCGCACAAGAGCATCCTTCCACGGGGAAGACTTGCCCGTGGAAACGGCAGCAAAATCAGATAATGGTTCTGATACAGGCCCTACTTTAGACCCAAACGAAATTGATCCAGTACACTTGACAGACCCATGAAGCCCAACCGAAGACTGTGTAGACCCATCCTCAACCGGCCCAATCCGAAGCCCAGACGACCCATCTTCGTCTTCAAACTCGGTGTCCTCTGCACGCTGAAAATCCCTGAAGTCACGTTCAGAATCAAGCGTAATCAACTCGCGAATCTCGCGAGAATCCCGTGTGAGATCCTCAATCGGATTAGGAATTGATTTTCAGATCTCCTCCATGCCAACTGTTGAGATCTCCTCCCCTGAAGCAACCAACTCTGGCGAGTAAAACGGTTGTTCGTCAACCGGCGGCGTCGCACAATTTTTTTTCGATCTGATATCTCACGAGCCAAAATCAGAACTTGTATGAGAATGTTATTCTCTTATCACCCCATTTTAATTCTTTTCGATCAAAAAACGTACAAAATATAACAAGAAAAAAATGGATCAAACTTTACTAACTGAGATTGCAAAGTTTAGGAATGTGGACTAAAACTATTTAAAATTGATGCATTTTTCTTTTCGAGAAGCTAACTATATAGAGACGATGATCAATACTTATAAGGTAAATGATTCTTAACTAGTTTATAACCATATATCAGGTCCAAGATCCGAGCACACACTCCCAGTGTGTCGACCTCAGATAGTGAGTGGTATGAGGAAGATTAGAAGAAGTCGTTTCTGACTAGATGATTCTGGTCGTTTTTTGTTAAGGGTTTGAGCCCTGTTTCTTCTTTGGAGACTTTTGTAATCGTGGTTGTTTGCTTATTGGTTTCTCTTCCTTGGAGAATGACCATCGAATAAATTTTTAGCGCTTATAAAAAAAACTAGTTTATAACCATATCAAGTCACAAACCGATTATAGCTTAAATAAATATAAGGTTGATAGCAAAATTAAATCAAATCTTGAACATATTCAAACTAGACAGCATCTACGATTCTCCTTTCATTCCATTATATCTTCATCTACTTCTTCATTCATCTACAAATAATATCAAACACTAGAATTAACATCGGTATAGTAAAGTGAACTCATTTATGGAAAATACACACAAATATGTAAAACCATCAACAATATTCACAAAAATCCGTAGAAACTATCGACAAGCTTGAATGCGACAACACAAATTAAGCGTCGATGGATTCAATTTGCAAGACATATTAACCGAACAAACACGTAGATTCATGACTCCAACATAACCTTGAGCTATGTTTGCTCACTTATGGTTTGTAAAAAAGCAGTCTCCAAGCTTATATCGTCTTATTTGAAGGAAAATATTTTTTTTTATAAGCTCGAAAATTTATTAATAAGACCGATTCTAAAAAGAAAACATTTATAATCCGACATATATATATAACAACATAATTTAGATTTCATTCACTAGTATTCAACAATCAACATGCGCATGATTGTAGGCTTCTATTGACATTATAAAAAAAACGGGTAGATTCGTACCTATCATATGCCCAGCTTCTCTCGTTCACAAATGGGTGGAAATATGCTATCCTTCGATATTCGTTGACACATTTGTCTTCTCTGGTCTGTCTTACATTAAAACTAGACTTTCCTCGTAAATGCACAAATCTGAGATGTACTTAGCAATGGAGAAAAGTTATTTATATTTTCTAGGGAAAATTTCATTTTACCATCCTGTCAAACATTTAACTTCATTTTGATACTCTGGCATAAATTTTTATCAGTTTCATACCCTAACCAAACTTTTAATTTCACTTTCATACCCAGCCGGGTAAAATGTCCAAAATACCCCTAACTATTACTCAAATTTTCATCCCATGCCATTGCCTCAGAATTTGAAAAGAGGTGAAATGACAATAATACCCTTCATTGTTTAGGGTGTTAAACTGAAAATTTCAATAATTTTAAAACAAAATCAGTTTTTTTTATAAATTCAATTTTTAATTTCAAAAAATCAGATTTTAATTTTAAAAATACATAAAAAAAAGTTTTTTTTATATAAAAAATCATTTTTATTAAAAAAAAAAGACGCGACTTCGTCTTCTCCGGCCACCCAGCTCCGCCGGTGTCGTCCCCGACCCCACCCAGCTCTGCCGACGTCGTCCCCGAGCCCTCCCACTTCGCCGGCGTCGTCCCCGGCGTGGTTCAGATCTGAACCACGCCGGGGACGACGCCGGCGAAGTGGGAGGGCTCGGGGACGACGCCGGCGGAGCTGGGTGGCCGGAGAAGACGCAGTCGCGTCTGTTTTTTTTTTTAATAAAAATGATTTTTTATATAAAAAATTGTTTTTAATTAAAAAATATTTTTATATAAAAAAAACTTTTTTTATGTATTTTTAAAATTAAAATCTGATTTTTTGAAATTAAAAATTGAATTTATAAAAAAAACTGATTTTGTTTTAAAATTATTGAAATTTTCAGTTTAACACCCTAAACAATGAAGGATATTATTGTCATTTCACCTCTTTTCAAATTCTGAGGCAATGGCATGGGATGAAAATTTGAGTAATAGTTAGGGGTATTTTGGACATTTTACCCGGCTGGGTATGAAAGTGAAATTAAAAGCTTGGTTAGGGTATGAAACTGATAAAAATTTATGTCAGGGTATCAAACTGAAGTTAAATGTTTGACAGGGTGGTAAAATGAAATTTTCCTTATTTTCTACTCTCAATGTTGTACAAAACCAACTCTTGTTGCACACACATGAATCTCAAACACTCGGCCTTACGCACCATAAGAACTTGACCACTCCCATAAGCGGAAGCTGTATGGTCCAAAATGGCGATAAACATTAGTTATTCGTAAGTTTATGTTAAACAATTTAGTCCAAGATTCTGGTACTCCATACTCTTTCATCGCCCAAACCGAACAATCCTCATCCACGTCATCAGAACCCGAGCACCACCACGCTATTACATGTATCAATCCACCCAATGTCACACTTCGGGTTAACATGGGACTTTCACCGTCACCATTCCCAATGAGGGGTTCAGGCATCCTTATTTCTCGAAAAACTTCATCGCTCATATCGAAGGACAATATAATCCTATCCGAACTCAAGAAGTGTCTAGATCGAGTCCAATGAACAGCCCTGTTGAGATAACATTCCGGAGTACCACTCCATATCTTCCACGAATGCACCGGAGGGCTAATGCCCCTCCAAACACCCTTCCTCAAATCAAAAACCTCACACACATTCGCATCCACGAAAGAACAATCAAAATTCTTCGTACCCAAATCGGAGTGCGAGAACAAAACCTTGTAATCACCGGTCTTGGAGTCGAATCCAAACCCGTAAAAGAGTAATGTTCGGCTGTAGAACAGACAGGGCGAGACGGAAGCTCAACTACTTTTCTAATAGTAGGGTTCCATATCACGAATTTGATGAGTTTAACATTATCAACACATTCATATTTGGACAAACAAATCAACCCGTTACAAGAACCAACAATTTTAACTTTTGAGCTAAGGAATGACTGTTAGAGATAAGAGATAATAGAGTTTGATAAATTTATAAGAAATTAGATTTTTTTGTAGAGAGTGGGATTTGAACCCGAGTCCGTGAGGTGCCAAGCTCTGATACTATATTAGAGAACCAACTCAACTAAAAGCTCAAGCTGATAGTTGAAGGCCCAATTATAGTTATATTCTAACACGCGCTCTCACGGACAAGCCCTTTACGGGTTTGGAGGTGAATTACTTAGAAGAGGAGATGAGCTCATTGATAAGAGAGATAATAGAGTTTGAATGTTAAACAAACTATGACTTAGGGACATCGTCGTGTTCACGGGACGCAACAAACAACTCATCGTGAGAAAAAAATGAGTAAACATCTTCTCTACCATCGTGAAGGAGAAGAAGAAGAAGGCGATTGCGATTCTTTTTTAGGTTTCCGGTGGAGTAGTCGGAGATAAATTTAGGGCAAGAGACGAGAGAGTACCATGATTTACAGACCGACCTGTACCGTAAAATCGACTTCGCCGGTAGTCTAATCAGTATCTCTCTCCTGAGTTCATGAGGAAGTTCCGCAGTCATCGTGTTCTCTAGTTATGACTTATGACTGCGGCATACATATATATAGGTTTCCTTATAACTTCTCTCTAAGTACGTTTCTCCACTAGTTGGGAAACTAAATTATTCGGATAAAAACTAATTTATCACATAGAGAAAAACAGGGATAGAGCTCTAGGGGCGGTTGCTAGGGTTTGTTTTTTCGTCGTCGTTGTTTGTCTTTTCATCATCTTTTTGATTGGACTATGATGGACTAAGGAGCCTGATACGTGGAGTGGTATAGGGATATTTAGCAGGCATAGTGCGGCGTCGGGGAAGCAGGTATACGGGGATGGTGGTTGCAGCGTCGAGCCGAGGAAGGCGAGGGCTTGTGGACTCGGGCAACCAAATCCGTCTTTGGGCGGAAGAACGGACGACCGGGAGGTATCTGGAACGTTGTTGGTGTGCTATGGGGTGTTTGCAGGTTGTGACCAGCGACAAAAAGAGGGGTCTAGGGCTTTTGATCGCTGGTGGTGATAGACTCGAAACCAGGTGGTCGAGGGTCCGCGGTTTGACCTCAAGAGGGTAGATAGATCTTGAGGCGGAGAAGGGAACGTCCCAATCGAGGGCTACGAGACAGTTGATGATGGGTCATGGCAATGGTTGCGCAGGGCGATGTGAGTTTCTGTCGGTGAGGGTTGTCATGGCGGCTCTGGTCTCGGTGCTGGTTGGTAGGATGGGTGTTCAGGTGTCCGACTATCAGTGGCGGCGGGCGCTGCAAAACATCAGGAAGTTGTTGGTTATGGTGACGCCGGGATGATCTCGGGCGGGCAAGACGACAACGGTAGCAGTGGCGGAGGACGGAGTGGATGCAGCGGAAGCAGTTGGTCGGGGCTTCGATCCACACATGTTGTTTGTCTGACTGTAGAGTGGACATGTACCTCAGAGGGGCATACAGAATCCAATGGAGGGATACCACAACCAGCGAAGGGCAGAACGCACCCTCGCCTCGATCAATGAGGACTTTGTGGTCTAGTGAGGGATCTGTCTGTAATACCGCCGCACTAGACGTTAGGTGGCATCGGTTCCAGCAAGTACCGGGATAGCATTCTGCAAGCAGATCGGGTACAAGTATTTTTACGTTTCTAAAGGCCCACATTATCATGAGAGTGTAGACGACGTCAGCTTGCTCCTCGAAAGGATGAATAGTCCATTTGAGCCATTTCAGTCCATGGTTACAAGACTGCCCAGGTCGTCACTCTTGGGTTTCGATAATCTACTGGAGCATAGTTCAGAGTCGATTTGTACCTGTTCGGAGTATAAGGTTCACTCGGCCCTACTCCACAATCTACAATCGTTGTACCGGTTGCCTCGACCGCTATCACAGCATTCTCATGTCGACACCCTTGAAACACTTCGGCGAAAGAGTATTTTTCAATTTAGCAGTTGTCATACATTGTGTGGATCTTTTATTTTGTTTCCTTATAATTATTTCAATTGTTAGTTGTCTTTTCTAGCTGACCCGTTTTGAGGCTGTCTCTTTTAAGATTTTCTTTTATTAATATATTACTCTCGTTACCCGCTCAAAAAATTACTCGAAAGAAAAAAAAAACTTTTTGGTATTTATTTTGTATTACATATAACCCTCTTTTTTATAATAGTAAAATAACACTTTAAGTCGGCTTGTAGTATGAAAATTACTCTTTTATCCTTGCCATTTATTTTTATTTTTGATAAAAGTTGATAGGATTTTATTAGTTTGAGACAGAATCTCTACGAGCAAGATTTGAAATATACAATGGGCAATCATTTTCCCAAGAAACATTTTCCCTATCCTCAACAGTTAGCCTTTGTATATCATGAGCGACTTTATTTGTTGATCGCTTTACCCATTTCAAACCACCAACAACGTCATTGCGGAAATAAGAAATTATATTCTCAACGATAGCACCAAAAGATCCAGAACGATCACAAGAGCGGTGGGTCTGATGACCAAGGTATAGCATTGGCTGAAGAATTATACAAGAAGAAGGAAGGGAACGACTTTGTGTGGAAGCATTGATGGAATCTCGTCAAAGGTGAGAACAAGTGGACGTCAAGGAACTTTGACGTAACCCACACAGCGGAGCTTGAGGGGCATATAGGATTGGCGTCGTCTTTCCAACCATCTAGCGAATCAAGCAAGCGCAGTCGCGAAGACACACATGGGGATGACAGTGAGCGCACCACGGGGGTGAGCCAAACTTCGGGGTATCGTTGGCCTATGGGTCAGAAGGCTACCAAAGTTGCAAGGCTCAAAGAAAAAGGAAAAGTCTCTGAGACGGAGGAGATTGCCTCGAATGTTGCGGAGGCTCAACAAGCGATGCACAATGCGCTCGAATTGAAGCTGAAACTCATGGCCAACAAGGAGCAATACTTCGACATGTTCAAGGAGGAGAACTTCAAGAACGCATCGAGCATAACCCCCAACAATTTAAGGCCCATTTTGCGACCCTTGCGATGTTGCGTCATATGATTCAACAGTGACATTTCTGTGTTCCCTCGTCTGGTTTATTAATTATATTTCCAATTGTCCATATTTGTTTTTCAATTAATGAACTGTAGTTGATTCTTTCCGTTCAATGAATGAGGTTAATTAATTGTCTGTTACCTTTTATCTTTGAAATATTTATTTTCCCGTCTTATTTTATCGATTCCATTGCATGTTGCATATCCGTTAATTAATTGTGGGATTGAATTACATCTACACTTTGAGTTGCATTTTTCCAACATTTCGGTAATAATAAGTCGTTGGTACCCTATGTTTAGTTTATACTTCGATAATATTAACAACATAATATTAGCCGTGTAATATTAATGTGTTTTTTTTAATAAAAATGTTATATTTAATATTAATTTATTCAAACAGTCAGCGACAAACAATCAACAGAAAAAATACCACTAGGGATTGTTGGCAGATAGATGAAGGAGGGTTAAAATAATATTTTTTAATCGAATAGCCTACCACAGGAGATACCCTTAATAGCATGACGTTAGAATATTTTCTTTCTCGAGAAGTAACATTCTTTCTCGAGAAAATAATTATGTGATAATCAATAAGTGTAATGTATAACATAAGCAGATTAAATTTTGAACATGCTCAAACTAAATAGCATTATCTACTATTCTCTTCGTCTTCCCTCGAATCTCCATCTGCATTTTCACTCATCTACAAATAATATGAAAAACTAGAATGAGATAGAAAACGATCCAATTCTCACCATAACAATTCACGGAGATTAGAACAAAGCGAATTATGCTGAGATGATAATCAATCATTATAAGGTAAATGATTCAGAACTGGTTGAGAACCACATCAAGTCTAAATACAATAATAACTTCAACAAAATACAAAGTCTAACAAAATCAAATCAAATCAAATCTTGAACATGTTCAAAATGGACAAGCGTCTAACTTCTCTCTTTTTTTATTTCATTAAATCTTCGTCTCCATCAATCCTCTACGAGCAATAAAAAAAACGAGAATTAGCATATGTATAGTATAGTAAAGCAAATTCATTTATGATAAATACACGCAAATATGCAAAACTATCAACAATATTCACACAATATGTAGAAACTATAGGCAGGTTGGAATGACTGGAATGCAACATCACAAAATAAGTGACTGGGTCATTTTCATCTATTATTCCAGATGATAATTTCAGTTTGCAATTGACCGATTCTTGCTCACTCATGGTTTGTAAACAAAAAGCAAGAATCGAAGCTTATATAGTCAAATATACATATATATATATAGAATATAACAATTTGCACATGATAACTACCTTCAATGAGAAGAGGAGCATGTTATTTAGTGGATAACATCTGTAATCCGACATATATAACAACACAAATTAGCATTCATCAATCATTGTACTCATGATTGCAGGACATATTCTTACATATCATATGTCTGGCTTGACTTCCTTGATCCATTGACACAATGCCCACTTTATCCTTTGTCTCACATTAAAGCTAGACTCTCCTCGTAAAAGCATATAATTGAAGTGCGCTTAGTAAATGAGAAAAGTAGATAACGCTCTCTACTCTCGGGGCTGTACAAAAACAAATCTTGTCTCACCATGGATTCCACGGTCACGTCCCAACAATCATTGACCATAAGAACTTCACCATTCCCCCATAAGTGGAACTTGTATGGTTGAACTTGTTGATAAACTTCAGCACATCGTAGGTCAATCTTGAACAATTTAGTCCATGATTCTACAACTCCATACTCTTTCATCGCCCAAATTGAACAACCCTCGTCCATATCAACGAAACAAGTGTTCCACTTCCATGCTATCAGATGAATCAATCCACCGAATGCCACACTTAGTGTTGCTATTTTGCGACTGTCACCATCAACGTTCCAATCAGGCATCCTTATTTCTCGAAAAATCTCATCACTCATATCGAAGGACAATAGAATCATCTCTGAACAACTGGGGTCTCTAAACCCATTCCAATGAACAGCCCCATTGAGATAACATTCTGAATTACCAGCCCTAACACTCCATGAAACCACCAAAGGGCTAATGCCCCTCCAAACACCCTTACTCAGATCAAAAATCTCACACAAAGTTGCATTAGAATTAGACTTCCTTCCACCCAAATAGCGCATACACAGAATCTTGTAATCACCCGTCCTGACGTCAAATCCAAACCCAATATAAGAGGGTAAAGGTATCATCGAAACATTCGTGTTCGGGCACGAATGAGGAACCATAACTACTTTTCTAATCCATGGAACCTCAACCACTTTTCTAAGAGTAGGATTCCATATCAGGAATGTCAAAGCCTTGACATCATCATAAGATTCATCTTTGGACAAACAAATCAACCCATTACAGGTACCAACAAATTCAACATTTGAGCGGAGGAATGACTCAGGGACTTCATCGTGTTCACGGGACTCCGTAAACCACTCGTCGTGAGAACTAAATGGCCTAACAATGTCTATGTGTCTATTAACGAAGCTTCTACTATTATCGGAAGGTTGATGAAGAACGCGTAGGCCATTTTTGTTAGGGTTTCTGAGAGAGTAATCGGAGATGAACTTAGGGCGAGAGATGAGAGAGTACCATGATTTACAGGCGGATCTGCACCGTAGAACCGACTTCGCCGATAATCTGATCAGTATCTCTGTCCAGATCTCCGGCGGAAGAACACGATCGTCTCCGGCGGTACTTTTGGGTTCCGCAGCCATCGTCTTCTTTCCAGAAATGACCTTTCGAAATGCTACTCTACTCAACCTTATCCTCTGCAGTGGGAGGGAGACAAGATCAACGGACGAGAAGGAACGGGCTCACCTCACATGGGCCGCTGTCTATGGGCCAGATCTGGGAAAGTTTGAATTGTTTGGGCACTTTACTTAAGCTCAACGACTGTTTCAGGCGCATTATCGATTGAATGGGTTAATTTAGATTAACCGTCTAAGCTTAAGCACTGAGTCGTCAAATTTTGGTACGACTCTTTTTAAGCGGTAGAGCTCGCACCACAAACAAGAACCCTGGACGAGAAGAGGCGAAGACCAACCAAATAAATAAGTAGAGTAGGGAAGGGGGAGAAAGAACCTGACAAAGAAAGAGGAAACACCTATACCATCCTACGAGCGAAAAATTCTCCCGAAATCAGGCCAACTGACGCACTTATTCCACATTCATCAAAGTTGATCACCCTAAACCGACCAGCACCGAGAAGAGACCCCAAAAAGGGGGGTGGAAATGGTATTTCTACCAAGCACATGATGATTGAAGACGATCTCATCTACCTCCAAAATCACGAGCACGCATCGACTTGAAAACCACGAATAAACAACAACTGAGACGGGTTGTGAAGGAGGTCCAACGGCGGCTTAGTAGACACGGAGATGCCGAAAACTTAACCAGCGAACTTAAGGGAGATGAGATCCGCGATAATCCCAACAAAGAAAATCCCCCCACGAGCAGATATGGGGGTCACCAACCTTGTCCCAACTCCACACCTTATCAGGAGTAAAAAGAATTTCATATCAGCGCCAATCTTCATCAAAATGCAAAAAATCCTCTCATCCTAATCTGAGACACCACCAACCTCCAAGACTGTGTGGAAAATGGATCAGAGCACAACAGCAACAACCACCATCAGCTCCCACACGAGCACCCCACGAGCAGCGAGAATACTAGAACCACACAGATCTGGACCTTGAGAGGTCTAGAAGCAGGTCCCACCCTAGTAACAGAAACCCTTACCGGAGACGAAAGGAGTATTGCCCGAGTTGTGAAGAAAAAAATGCCCCCAATCTCGTCGACAGCGAGGCGGTCACGACCGGAACTCGAGACGGAACCCACGCCGAACCCAGACTCACCGGACATAACAAAAACCCAACCACCAGTATAAAAACTACAGATCTGAACAGAAATAAACGAAGAGAAGAGAAAAAACGAAGGCTAGGAAAGAAACCGGCCATGGCCTGACCATCACCGGTGCGATAAAGAAGAAATAGACGGACGAAATGAAGGTGAAGGAAGCTTGGATTGAAGGAGAAACAATCGCCGGCAACGACCACAGCCATGGCCATGGCCATCACCTGCACTAATAAGAAGAGGAGCGGTGGGGTTAGAAAATTGGACTTTGAACCGTTAAGCAACGACTCGTCACATTTGGTATCGGATTTTAAGCGATTTGTCCTGATTTGGAGAACATTTCTCTTGAATTGATTTGATCATCCCGGTTTTTGACATTTTCGTTTTTTTCCCTCTCTAAGGTGGGGGCACTACAACTGATTACAAAGGCAAGATATTGGGAAGCTTCACCGGACTCAAGAACCAAATACGTTCACTTTCTCTGACCTTTACTTGCTATTTTGTTCGAATATGTAAACACTGTGTCTCCGTTATGGACAGACAGGGTTACGGACGGCAAGCGTTTATGAGTTCGAGTAGTAATCTGCCCTTCCAAAAGTTTAGATGCATATCTTAAGATTCAATCTGCCCGTATTTCGATTGGATGGATCCGCATCCAAAATGTGATTTGTTGGGCATATTAAAGATCAAACGTGTTCGATAGTGCGAGTCAGATCAGATGCCCACCCATAAACACTCATATTCGTACCTATCATCTTCTACTTTCTTCTCCCGTTTATAGATGGATGAAAATATGATCGGTAAAAGAATACGTTCCTCACACAAGACTTCCCCCTCGATATGTGTAGTACAAAAACAACTATTGTCTGTACCTAAAGTTCGTGTACTCGATATCGTAATCGTTTGCAGACAGATCATGCACCATAAGAACTTTACCATGCCGTGAATTAATATCTGAAATAGCTTTGAGCACTAAGCAGGTCAACGTTAAACAATTTAGTCTAAGGTTTTGCAGCTCCACACTTTCATTGCCACTACCAATGAAAGTGTATGGAGTTGCAAAACCAACAATTTCAACATTTGAGCAGAGGAATAGCTAAGTGATGCCATCATCGCGAGAGAACAAAATGAGCGAACATGGAATAATATGAGATTAGAACATTTTCCTTTTCGGGAACTTGATGCGGGTGCATTTTAACACATAAAAGAACAACTTTTTATCGAATTATATAGGCTTTTGGTCCCGGTTTTCTATCATATATTTAGATTTAACATGAATAACTGATTTTATCGATATGTTCGGTGCTCCGATGGACTTTAGATACATTTTTGGTGTTTCGTGCTTGTGGACCATCAAAGGGTCAGTTTTGTTCGCTCCAAAATATATTGATGATTGGTCTTGTTTTGTAGGTCTCAAGAAAAGGAATTTTTTGGCGCAAGAACGAGATCAATCGGAGCTCAAACGAAGCCGGAGCGAGCAAAATAGCAAAATAGGAGTAAAAATGGAGCAGCGAGTCACGTGGCGACACCTGTCCAGCCGCCAGACCAGCTGTCGGCCTCCTGCGTGGCAGCGCTTCAGAGCGACACCTGTCCCAACTGCCAGCCGCCTTCCCTCCAGCCGGCCCCACCTGGGCGCGCGTGGCACCTCCACCTGCTGCCACGTGGCTACCTCCAGCCGGCATTCATCCAGCATCCGCCATGTGTCCATTCCAGCCGCCGGCTCTACCCTGTCCGACACATGTCCAAGCCCTCAGCCTCTCAGCTCGCGCCACCTGTCCAGCTCAGCTCCTCCTCTACCCATCAGCCGCGTGTCCACTCAAAAAAAAGCCAACCCTACTCTTCTGAGGCAGCGCCGCACAGTGGGAGGAGGGAATTCTTTTGAAGCAGATAGAGAAGGGACCGAGCTCCAGAGGGAGCGAAGCAGATCACTTCTGAAGCAGATCAATAACTGTAAGGTAAATAATTCATATCCACTTGGTAACTATACCAAGTAAATCAAATCGATAGCAAAATCAAACCAAATCTTGAACATGTTCAAACTAGACAGTGTCTACTATTCTCTTCACATTCCAGTAAATCTTCCTACTTCTTCAATCATCTACAAACAATATGAAACACGAGAATTAGCATATGTATAGTAAAGCAGATTCATTTATGATAAATATTCACACAAATATGTAAAAACTATCAACAGGCTTGATTAAATGCAACATCACGAAATAAGTGTCAACCGGGTCATTTTCATCTATTATACCAAAAGATAATTTCAATGTGCAAGAGATATTAACCAAAAATACACAGAGATGCATGACTCTGACATAACCTTGAACGATTTTTGCTACTTCGTGGTATATAAGAAACAATCATCAAAGCTTATATATTCAAATCTAAAAATATGTAGGATATAACAATTTGCACGTGAAGACTACCTTCGATGAGAGGAGGAACATGTAATTTCAAGAATAACATTTTCAATCCGACATATATAACAACATATAAAAGGAAACGGATAAATTCGTACCTATCATATTTTGACTTCCTTCGATGAGAGGGGGAACAAGTAATTTCAAGAATAACATTTGTAATCCGACATATATAACAACATATACAAAGAAACGGGTAGATTCGTACCTATCATATGTTGACTTCCTTGTTCCACACAAATGCCCTCTTTACCCGTAGTCTCACATTAAGACTAGACTCTCCTCGTAAAGGCACATATCTGTGATGCCATAGTCAAAGGAGAAAAGTTGTCTACATTTTCTACTCTCGGGATTGTACAACAACAACCCTTGTTTGTCCACCAAATCCATGTCCTCCCACTGATCATGCACCATAAGAACTTCACCATTCTCCCATAAACTGAACTTGTTCGGATCAATATCTTCATAAAGTCCAGCACCCAACAGATCAATGTTGAACAACTTAGTCCAGGACTCTGCTACTCCATACTCTTTCATTGCCCAAACAGAACACTCCTCGTACATATCAACAGCATAACATTCCCGCTTCGTCAGAGTCTTCCACACTATCACATGAATCAATCCACCGAACGCCACGCTTCGGGTTTCTATACGACTGTTGTCATCATCATCATCCACATCACCGCTCCAAACGAACTCCGCACAATCAGGCATCCGTGTTTTTCGAAAAACTTCATCACTCATATCAAAGGACAGTACAATCTGATCTGTAGACGCACTCCAATGAGCAGTTCCATCGAGATAACATTCCGGAGTACGACCCCCAACTTCCCATGAACTCACCAGAGGAAGGATAATCCGCCTCCAAGCACCCTTCCTCGAATCAAAAATCTCGCACATATGTTTACCACAATAAGATGAACGTGTACACATAACCTTGTAATCACCAGTCTTGGAGTCAAATCCAAACCCATAATAAGAGAAACAAAGAGAACTAGAACAGTAGCTCCCAGATGGAATCTCAACAACTTTTCTAATATTAGGGTTCCATATCAGAAACTCAACTTCAGGATCACCAAGATTATACTTGCACAAACAAATCAACCCATTACAGGAACCAACAATTCTAACATTTGAGACAGTATTTGAGTCAAGGAAGGCATGAGGGACATCATCGTGTTCACGGGACTCCACAAACGATTCATCGTGAGAACTAAATGGTCGAGCTCTAGGAATGGCTCTATAATCCAAACCGTAAGGTTGAAGAAGAACGCGAGGGCCATTTTTGTGTAGGTTTCTGACGGAGTAATTGGAGATGAAATTAGGGCAAGAGACGAGAGAGTACCATGATTTACAGACGGACCTGCACCGTAGAATCGACTTCGCCGGTAGTCTGATCAGTATCTCCGTGCAGATTTCAGGAGGAAGAACACGATCGGCGCCGGCCGTTCTTTTGGGTTCCGCCGCCATCGTCTTCTACTCAACAATAATTTATGGAATCGCTTTTCTTCTCTCACATTACATATATATACCCCTAAATTAATCAAAATATTTAGGATTAACTGCAAAATAATATCTCCATTTTGATTGAGTGCAAAATAATATCTTGAATTTATTATATTGTTTTGATTTATTTAAAATCCAAAAATATTATTTTATTTTAATTTTAAAAATAAAAAAATAACAAAAATTAAATTTTATATCATTATTGGTCGTCCGATCTTATGAGAGTTATTCTTTTTCTGTTCCGAGGTGGAGCAATCATTGATTAAGAGTGAGTTATAGGATTTCCAACACTCTGTAACTTTTCTTGTCGAAGTAGATCCGCGTATGAGCCCTTTTGAAACCTCTTTCCCCACACCTTTGTATGGGCTCGGGTCTCCTATCTTCCGGTTGGGACGACAAACATCAAGGTAGGGGTTGATAAGGAACAAATTAGGAAATTGTTTGGAAGTGGATGTCGACACCACCAGACATGGTTAAAGAAGACCTTTCTGGTAGTGATTGAGCTAGCTGTCTGCTTTGCCGTCAACTTCTTCTCATGATAGGAGATGGGGTCGGAAAACCCTCGTCAATATCAGCTACGAGAGGTTTTCGGAACATTGCTATGGATGGGAGAGGATCAGCCATATAATCCGCAACTTCAAATACTATTTACCAGTCCCCACATGCAGACTACATGGGACCCACAAACGGGTGGAATTGACCAAACGGACGGCGGGGAACAATAGGGTCGAGTGTCATTCCACGGGGTTTCTATTAAGATATTTGGACACATTACTTGATTACCAAGTAATCAAGTCACGAAAATTAATGACTTGATTACCAAGTAATCAATATATGGAATGGAAGTGTATGGTTTGATTATCAAGCAATCATTATCGGGAAAACTTAGATGTCTTGATTGCCAAACAATAACTATTAGAAAGTTTTGAGTATTAGACTTAACTTAATTATGGATAATTATTCCCTATATACAGGGGTATTCTTATTGTAATGGAACAACATAAATCAATGTTATTTTAGATTTCTACCGTTTCCATCTGGCCACATCTGCCGCAAGTGAAGTGTAACGGAATGGCCACATAAGTCGCTAATATGTGACCCTACTTGACAAAATGGTTATCGGAACCTGGTGCCTGACCCTCCTTGGCCTTGGAATGGCGAACAGAGACATGCCTAGACTCTTGTTTCCTTGACTTGGTCGGACTTTTGCTCGACTCTAGCCGGAGCAGTCTTGATGTATGAACTAGCGACGATAACACAAAAGTGATCGTACCTTGACATCAAAGTGAACAAAAAGAAGCGAAGGAATGGGTTTGGTGCTCCATCGTACAACTCGTTCACTCTCTTTGCTATTGCTGCTTTTGGGGTTTCATACTCCTTACACATTTTGAGTATGGCATTGGAGTCAGGCTCTCTAAGAAAGAAGGTGTTTGGATATTAATCTGTATGTTTCTTTTAATAAAAGTATTACAGTATTAAATTTAATATTATATATTCGAATAACCAGCAACAAACAACCATAACAAAAAAAACATCATTAAAAGTTGTAAAGCTGTTGGTGACTGATGGATGCAAGATGACAAATAATTTTTTTTTATCGAACAACCAACCCGAATAGCCTAACACTGAAAATGCTCTTAATTGCAATGAATTAGAGTATCTTCTTTCTCAAGAAGTTCTTTTTTTTAACGAGAAGTTATTATGTGATAATCAATAACTGTAGTGTATAACATAAGCAGATTAAAGTTTGAACATGTTCAAACTAAATAGCATTCTCTACTATTCTCTTCGCCTTCACTCAAATCTCCATCTGCTTTTTCACTCATCTACAAATAATATGAAAAACTAGAATGAGATAGAAAACGATCCAATTCTCACCATAAAAATTCACGGAGATTAGAACAAAGTGAATTAAGCCGAGATGATAATCAATCATTACAAGGTAAATGCTTCAGAAGTACTGGTTGAGAACCACATCAAGTCTAAATACAATCATAACTTAAACAAAATACAAAGTCTAACAAATCAAATCTTGAACACGTTCAAACTGGACAAGCGTCTAAGCTTCTCTTTGCATTTCATTAAATCTTTGTCTCCTTCAATCATCTACGAGTGATATCAAACACGAGAATTAGCATACGTATAGCATAGTAAAGCAAATTCATTTATGATAAATACACGCAAATATGTAAGACTATCAACAATATTCACACAATATGTAGAAACTATAGACATGTTGGAATGACTGGAATGCAACATCACAAAATAAGTGACTGGGTCATTTTCATCTATTATTCCAGAAGATAATTTCAGTTTGCAATTGATCGATTCTAGCTCACTCATGGTTTGTAAACAAAAAGCAAGAATCGAAGCTTATATAGTCAAATATACAAATATATATAGAATATAACAATTTGCACATGAAAACTACCTTCAATGAGAGGAGGAGATGTTATTTCGAGGATAACATCTGTAATCCGACATATATAACAACACAAATTAGCATTCATCAATCATTGTACTCATGATTGCAGGACAGAATCGTACCTATCATATGTCTGGCTTGACTTCCTTGATCCATTGACACAAATGCCCACTTTATCCTTTGTCTCACATTAAAACTAGACTCTCCTCGTAAAAGCATATGATTGAGGTGCGCTTAGTAAATGAGAAAAGTCGTTTACGCTCTCTACTCTCGGTGTTGTACAACAACAAATCTTGTCTCACCCTGGATTCCACGGTCTCGTCCCAGTAATCATGGATCATAATAACTTCACCATCCCCCCATAAGAGGAACTTGTATGGTTGAACACGTTGATAAACTTCAGCACTTTGTAGGTCAATCTTGAACAATTTAGTCCATGATTCTACAACTCCATACTCTTTCATCGCCCAAACAGAACAACCCTCGTCCATATCAACGTAACAA
This sequence comes from Erodium maritimum, assembly GCA_963921825.1. Taxonomy (NCBI): domain Eukaryota; kingdom Viridiplantae; phylum Streptophyta; class Magnoliopsida; order Geraniales; family Geraniaceae; genus Erodium; species Erodium maritimum. Next base: position 58,368,751 of record OY997596.1, on the reverse strand, counting down.
TTGTTCCACTTCCACGCTATCAGATGAATCAATCCACCGAATGCCATGCTTAGTGTTGCTATTTTGCGACTGTCACCATCACCGTTCCAATCAGGCATCCTTATTTCTCGAAAAATCTCATCACTCATATCGAAGGACAATAGAATCCTTGCTGAACAACTGGTATCTCTAAACCCATTCCAATGAACAGCCCCATTGAGATAACATTCTGGATTACCAGCCCTAACATTCCATGACCTCATCAAAGGGTGAATGTCCCTCCAAACACCCTTACTCAGATCAAAAATCTCACACACAGTTGCATCAGAATTAGACTTCTTCCCACCCATATAGCGTGTACACAGAATCTTGTAATCACCCGTCTTGACGTCAAACCCAAACCCAAAATAAGAGGGTAAAGGTAACTTCAAAACTTTCGTCTTCGGACACGAATGAGGAACCATAACTCCGTTTCTAATCCATGGAACCTCAACCATTTTTCTAATAGTAGGATTCCATATCAGGAATGTCAAAGCCTTAACATCATCATAAGATTCATCTTTGGACAAACAAATCAACCCATTACAGGTACCAACAAATTCAACATTTGATCGCAGAAATGACTCAGGGACTTCATTGTGTTCACGGGACTCCGTAAACGACTCGTCGTGAGAACTTAATGGCCTAACAATGCCTATGCCTCTATTAACGACGCCTCTATTATAATCGGAAGGTTGATGAAGAACGCGTTTGCCATTTTTGTTAGGGTTTCTGAGAGAGTAATCGGAGATGAAATTAGGGCGAGAGGTGAGAGAGTACCATGATTTACAGACGGATCTGCACCGTAGAATCGACTTCGCCGGTAATCTGATCAGTATCTCTGTCCAGATCTCCGGAGGAAGAACACGATCGTCGCCGGCGGTACATTTGGGTTCCGCAGCCATCGTCTTCTATCCAGAAATGCTTCTCTACTCAACCGAAATATCTATTATCCTCTGCAGTGGGAAGGAGACAAGATCAACGGACGAGAAGGAACGGGCTCATCTCACATGGCCCACTGGCTATGGGCCAGAGCTAGGAAAGTTGGAATTGTTTGGGCCATTTACTCAGTCTCGACGACTGTTTCAGGCCCATTATTGATTTATTGGGATAATTTCATTAACCGTCGGTTTTTAGATGTAAAATTGGAACCTGAACCGTTAAGCTTAAGGACTGACTCGTCAAATTTGGTACGACTCTTTTTAAGTCGTCTGCTCTGATTCGGTGAAAAAAATTTCCTCCTAGATCGGGCCTCGGTCTTGACGCAGGCAAGACGAGTACGAGCGTATACGTATTTGGTTAAAGACGCAGCAAGGTATGTACGAGCTAAAGATCGTCATATGGATGTGGGTTCGGAGGACCGGATGTGTGTTTTAAGCATTAGACAAGACCACGCGAATTGTAGGCGTTCGATATTATGAGCAAAAATTGTAGGCGTTCGATATTATGAGCAAAATAAGAGACGGGACAAGAGGAGAAGACTTGAACAAGGTTGTGTACTTGTGCTCGGTTTGTGTTTGTGTTTCGGCATGTGGATAAATTGATCAGAGAGGTTTGTTAAGCTCGGGAAAGTGACTTCAACAAGGTTGTAGGGTTTGTATTTGTGTTTCCGCATGTGGATAGGTTGATCAGAAAGGTTTGTTAAGCTCGGGAAAGAGACTTAAACAAAGTTGTGAGCTGTACGGATCCGTTGGAAAACTCGGTCCCGTGACACTAGGTAGACTCGACAACTATATCAAGGCCATCTCCGTCATGGACGGATAGGGTTACGGACGAAAAGCGTTTATGAGTTCCTGTAGTAATCCGCCCTTCCAAAAGTTTTACAAAACGAACATGATATTGATAACCAAACATGATATTGATAACCAAGTTCCGAATCATTCATAGCTTAAACATAAGTTGATAACAAAACCAAACCAAGTCTTAAGCATGTGTAAACTAGGTAGCATCCATATCTATAATTCCCTTCACCTTCCGTTAGATCCTCACCTACAAATAATATGAAACATGAGAATTAGCACATGCTTGGTAAATTAAAGTCATTTATGCTAAATATTCACACAAACATGTAAAAACTATAAACGAGTTGGAATGATTGGAATGCAGCATCACAAAATAATTGAAATGTGTCGCCAAGTCATTTTCATCTATTATATCGAAAGATAATTTCAGTTTCCAAGAGATATTAACCTAACAACGTAGATTCATGCCTCTGAAACACAAGAACATAGATATTAACCTTCATTTTCATCTAACCTTATATCGACAATCTAAAAATATCTATAATATAGCAATATGCACCTGAAAGTAATCATCTGTTATACCAAAAGATAATTTCAGAGAACTCTCCGCGATTATCCTCTTCACTCAAACTAATTAGCATTCATATATCTATAATAATCTTCACCTTCAGTCAAATCTCCATCCACTTCTTCAATCATCTAGAACTAATATGAAACACAAGAATTAACATATGTTTGGTAAAGAGAATTTACCTATGCTAAAAATTCGAACAAATATGTAAAAACACACAATGGGTTGGAATGATTGGAATGCAACATCACAAAATAAGTCAAGACTTGAGAGTGTCAAACAAATCATTTTCATCTATTATACCAAAAGACAATTTCAGTTTCCAAGAGAGTTGATTAATGCCTCTGGTCTAACCTTGAGCTGTTTTTGCTCACTTGTGATTCGTAAGAAATTAATCATCCAACCATATTTTGACAATCTAAGAATATCTAGACTACAGCAATATTCACGTGAAAACTATATTAAGTGGAAAGAAAAAACTCTTAATTCTTCGAAGAAAACTACATTAAGTGGCTTCCTTGAATTATACCAATTCAAGGAAGCCAGAAGAGAGTTATTGCTCTATTATCCAGTTTATGATTGTAGGCTTTTATTGACATTGTAAAGAAACAAGTAGATTCATACCTATCACTTGTCCGACTTGTGCTTCTCCTCCACACAGATGGATGAAAATATGACTAGCAAAAGAACATTAACTTCCTTGATCTACCGACACAAATGCTTTTCCTCACATTAGAGCTAGAGTCTCCTCGTAGCGACACAGATTTGAGATGCATTCATTACTTGAGAAGAGATGTTTACATTTTCTACTCCCTGTGTTGTACAAAGCCAAACCATGCTTTCCAGATACAATAGATCCACCCTCCACCGGGAGATCATACACCATAAGAATTTCACCATTATCCCATAAGTGGAAATTGTCTAGGCAAAGATGAGTATTTGGCAAAAGTTGAGTATTTTGAAGGTCAATGTTGAACACTTTAGTCCAAGATTCTGTTACACCATATTCTTTCATTGCCCAAACTGAATAGCTCCGTGACAAATCATTTGTGTAACCCTCCTTACCCACTATCACATGAATCAATCCGTCGGAAGACACAATTTGGGTTTCTATGTGATTGTCACCATCATCTCCAATATCAATGAACTCTGGACAATTAGGCATCCTTATTTCTCGAAAAAACTCATCACTCATATCAAAGGCCAATAGAATCGGATCAAAATTTTCAGAATCTGTAGATCCAATCCAATGAACAGCCCCGTTGAGATAACATTCCGGATTAGAACTCCCAACATCCGAATACGAATGCCCCATGAGGCTAATAGCCCTCCAAACACCTTTCCTCAAATCAATAATCTCACCTACATGATCATCGAAGTCGTCCTCATCACTCACAACAAAAAGAACCTTGTAATCACCAGTCTTTGAGTCAAATCCAAACCCAAATAACGAGGGTTCATAATCATTAAATACAGAACAGAAACGGCGAGATGGAAGCTCAACTACTTTTCTAATAGTAGGGTTCCATATAATGAAGGTGACTTCACTATCATGATGAACATATTTGGACAAACAAATCAACCCATTACAGGACCCGACAATTCGGAGATTTGAGGCAAGGAATGCCTCAGGGACATCATCGAGTCCACGGCACTCAGTAAACGACTCATCGTGAGAACTGAAAGACACAACACGTTCTTCACCACTAAGTTGAAGAAGAACGCGACTGCGACTCTTGTTCAGGTATTTGATGGAGTGGTCGGAGATGAAATTAGGGCTTGAGATGACAGAGTACCATGATTTACAGACGAATCTGCACCGGAAAATCGATTCCGCCGAAGCTCTGGTCAGCACCTCTCTCCAGATCTCAGGAGGAAGAAGATGATCGCCACCGCCGGCCATTCTTTTGGGTTCCATCTGTGAACATATTTGCTTAGTCTTTTTCATTAAGTACACAGTTGGTTGCCCTAACTTCGCTCCATTCACCTCTAAACCATTGACATTATAAATTCACCTGATCCATTACGCTCAATTTTATATATCAATCAAAGCATTGATTTTTTTGACGAAAAGCGGGAGACCTTACGTGATTGGAAATACTTCAAATACCAAGACAGGACGAGATATAGTTTTGATGACAGTTGAAACACTGATTCTATAGCTACGAGCTCGATGATGACTAGGGAGAATGTAGGGGTGGTTCCCTATTTCAATTGTGTTTAGCGCCAAAGCTTCTTAACTCATTCCCCGATTCGACTTGCCCGGTTTTTGCAACAACCAGTCAAGGAGTATGTCAGGAAACGGAAGAGAGTAGAGGTCAGCAAAGGGTTGACTTGTATCGATCGGGGGTGTCTCCTTAGTGACACCCTGAGGTTCTCATAGCAAATCGTGGTAATCCGTGAGACGTTCCAGCATGCCTCAATGTTCCGTCATGGAGGTCAACTTCAATATTTGTATCCGCGTCCGGAGAGTTCATGTTGCTATTAACATAAGTTCCTGAATCTTTCGATAACTGGGGCGAGACGTCCCAATAGGGGTCTAGGACTCGGTGGATGATGGCATGAAAATCATCCCAGGTTAAGTGGCCATAGGACCCCATCAGAGACAACATGGTGTATTCTATAATGGTACTTGTTTGGTGATTCGGCTCCTCGATCTAGGTCATGTGGTTTCGTTGTCGGTGGTCCTAGGATAGTGTTTGGTATATACACATCCGGTGCAACCCAAATCTGCACTCGGATATCGCATTCCTGGAGGAGGTGGGGAGAACCTTGTTAAAATGGATCATCGAACGCTGGGTCAGGGAGGATCCGCTCATGATGGTGGATCGTCGTCCATGGAGAAAGGTTATCCTTATGGCGCCAGAATTCCTGCATGATTCGTGGCCTTGGTCCCAAGATCCCTTTCCAATGTATCGTGGCATGGTCGGCATCAACTCCAAATGTTTGTTTTGGCAACCTCCGCGGTTGATCAGTCACCGTCAATCCCTTTTGCATTGCTCCACGGAGAGATGTCCTCATCGGTGTTTCTGTCGGCCTCCATCGAATAGTCGGTTCATTCATAGGTTATGTGCTTTGAGCAAACTTGCTCAGTGGTAGGCTGGGGGAGTTTAAAATGATAATTGGTATGGTGGGTGGGTTCCTCCCTCGAAAGTATCCAAGGTCCCCACCGATCTGGACGACTGACCGTGGAACGACAGGATGGTAGACGAGATGCATTCGGTGTATTAAGGCATATCTGTTGTGGGTCAATCGTTGATGGTAGTGGCCGAGAGTGATTGGAAGAAGGTCGGGTGGAGACGATAGCTTTAAGGCGCAGAGGATGTTACTGAAAATTGAGAGGAAACCCCTAGGTTTCAGATTAGCACAGACGTATTTAAAATTACGACTAATTATAGATATATGCACTCTTTTCATATGATTATACAAATGTTTAAAAGAATCATATGAATGTGTAACTGACGCGTTAGTTCTTAAAGCGAATTATGTTAGATGTTACCGCAAAATAATAAACATACGCTCAATTACTATTCCACTATCGGCGGCCATGTGCAGTTTTTGCAAAACCAAATTTGAAGACATCTCTCATTTGCTCTTGACTTGTCCTCGAGCTTCTTCGATTTGGTATGCAGTTTTAAGCTGGTGGGGGATCTCAGGTTGTCTCCCCGAATCTCCCCTGGATCTCATCTATCAGTGGCAGGGTTTGGCTCCTAAAGGCCTCGCTGGCATCTTCTGGAAAAAGACCATTTTCATTGGCTTTTGGCATTTGTGGCTCTCTCGGAATTCAGCAGTTTTCTCTGAAATTTTGGAACCTCCTGAACTGGTCCTTACTAGAATCAAGCTGTTCAGCTTCTCCCTCCTCAGCCTCAACCCGTCGAGTAGCTGCTCAGAAGATCTGGAGCTCTGGAAATTTTCCCCCCGAAGTTGTCTGGCTTAATTCTTTGAGCTGTTCTTTCATCTTTGCCTTTACTCATCTTGTATCCATCTCCTTTTATTTCTTTTGCATTAAAATCGTTTTTTTTGCGGATCAAAAAAAAATTACTATTCAAAATTACTCTATTCTAACTCTAATCCTAAACCGTTCTATCTATTAATTAAAAATAATAAAATGTGTTATAAAAAATCAGATTAACATGTCTTCTTTCTTGAATACTTGTGTTTGTGCTGGGGACTCAGTTGGCCCGGGCGCCAGATTTGTCCTAGCTTTAGTATTAGATTTCCAGTCGATAATAGATTCGTTCAAAAAAAGTCAGGTTCTTTGTTGGAAGAATCAATTATTGAACATTTTTTATCGGCAAAACAAATTTAAATTAAAACCTCTTTGGAGGTGAAAGAGGAGTACAAACTGATCTAGCTACAGACCAAAAAATCCAAAGAAGGACGCAACCAACTATAAGGACAGAACCAACAACAAACACCCAACAGGGTATGAACAAGACTATCAACAAGAAAGAATAATCAGATAACCAAATATATCAACAGACTCGAACACTGACATGAAAGCTTATCCTCAAAGATCGACAAGTGAGTCACCAATATAAACACCGTGTGAGGTTATTATATCTTATTTACATTGATATTGTAATCTTTTTTTCATCTTTCTCTGTGTGATTCGACTTATTCATTAATAATACATGTTTGAGTTTTATTTGTTTTCTATTGTTCATGGAATAGTGCTTACAACCTTGGTTGGAGAGGCGAGCAACTTTTGGCGGTCGTTACAGAGAGCTTTTCTTGGGGTTTTAGAGCACTCACAACACAACGCATCATGTAAGTTGTAACGCATCATGATTCGCGACTAGCGACTCACTAAAACGGGAGTTGCGAGTCGCGACTCACAATTGTGGTTCGATGATTCACAAGTCGTGGTTAGCCAACCAAAACGTGTCACGTGGGCTCTAAAAAATCTGATTTTGTACAAACGGTGTCCAAATTTTATAAATTTACTGTCATTAGGTTCTTATTGTTCTAAATAATTTATTTAATGTCTTTGATCACAAAAAAACATTGATTTACACTTCGAATGGAGAAAACGAACAAAAACCCAACATCCCTACAAATCATGATTCTCATACATGATCCTTACATTGTGGTTCACAGCTAAATTTAGGGGATTACATTACAATTCATCTCAGTCATCACATGATCCTCACATCATAATCCTCATATGTGATCCGACCCACTGCACATGCTTTTAATGCCACACTATAGTGCTTTTGTAAGGTTATGTATGGTAGGTTTTGATACCATTTAACATGTTGATGAAGAAACAAGAAATAAAAGCAATAAGAAGTCACCCAAATACAGGTAACTCCTTAGGTGGATGCTGGTTTGGTTCATGATTTTATGCAGCTTTCAAGATTTTGTCACTCATTGAAGGAAAATTGTCTTCCTCTAATATTTCTTGCCACAACAACTGAATAAGAGTATTCCCCTGCCTCCTTGAGAGATGTTTTATTTAAATTTGTATTGTTGATAAAAAAATCGAATAAGAGGATGATTGAATCTTCCACAAAACCTTAAGCCAGTTAACTGCCACATTATTGAAGATGAAGTCATTTTTTACCAACCACAGTTCCATACTTATACTTGTAATGTTGAGCCAAAGCTTTTCCCAACTGGAACCTATGAATGGCTAAGAGGAGAACAGACCTTGTATGTGTCCATAGATGATAAGTATTCCCCACCAAGAAAGAATCAATCCCCATAGAGTCCAGCTCTTAGTACAATAAAACAGAAGCTCAAGGTTTTGGAGTGCCTTGGGGAACAAGGCATCCATATGCTTTACATTCCATGAGAAAATCCTGAGGCTCATTACGGTCGGTTTTGGATTTTTAATCATTGTTCGGGTTTGATCCCCTTAGCTCTTTTTTAGAGCTTTTTTTATAATTGTTCATTTTTTTTTACACCCGGTCGAGGAAAAGAATGTGAGGCGAGCCAATCTATTTAAAAGAACATATCAGTCACGTGGAATTAAGATGAGATTATAACATTTGCCTTTTCCATGAATTAATTATGTAGAGACGATGATCAATAATCAGAAGGTAAATGATTCATAACCAGTTCATAACCATGTCAAGTCTCAAAACAATCCATACCATACCTATAATAAACGTAAAGACGAAAACAAAACCAAATCTTATCAAATCTGGAATATGTTCAAACCAGACAACGTCTACGATTCTCTTTACACTCCATTAAAGCTTCATCTACTTCATTATTCATCTACCAATAATATCAAACACGAGAATTAGCATACGTATGGTGATGCGAAAACATTCATCGCAAACACACAAATATGTTAAACTATCAACAATATTCACAAAAATCCTTAAAAGTATCGACAGGTTGGAGTGACTGCAATGCGACGTCACAAAATAAGTGTCAATTGGGTCATTTTCATCTATTATACCAAAAGATAATTTCAATTTGCAAGACATACTAACCAAACGAACATGTAGATACATGACTATAACCTTGAGCGATTTTTGTTCATTCATGGTTTATGAAGAGAGCAATCATCAAAGCTTATACGTTCAAATCCAATATTATCTAGAATACGATAATTTGCACGTGAGAACCATCGCCGATGAGAGGAGGAACATGTTATTTCAAGAATAACATTTGTAATCCGACATATATGACAACATAGTTTAGACTTCATTAACTGGTATTCATTAATCATCTTACTCATGATAGTAGACTTTAAATGACAATATAAAGAAAGGAAAAACGTTTTTTCCTAACCCTCTTCAACCTTAAGTTATCACGTCCTAACTTATGTGACCTTCAGTTATCACTTCCTAGCTCGAATTTTTTTTTACAATTCCTTACCCCGAAGGTGGTACTTTACTACAAAAAGTAGCTGCTTTTTTGCAGTTAGGAATTGTAAAAAAATACCACCTTTGGGTTAGGAATTGTGAAAAATAAATTTTTTGAGCTAGGAAGCGATAACTGAAGGTTGCATAAGTTAGGATGTGATAAATAAAGGTTCAAAAAGATTGGGAATCGGTGTTATCCCTATAAAGAAACCAGTAGATTCGTACCTATCATATGTCCAACGTCTCCCGCTTACAAATAGATGAAAATATGCACGGTATAAGAATCTGTTGACTTTCGTGATCCGGGGACACATATGTCTTATTTACTCTTACATTAAGACTAGACTCTCTTCATAAACGCACGTATCCAAGACGATCTTAGCAAATACGCAGAGTTGTGTATATTTTGCACTCTCAACGTTGTACAAAACCAACTCTTGTATGTTATTACTTCGGTGAAGACGCACCATAAGAACTTGACCATTCTCCCATAAGTGGAGCTCGTACAGATAAACTAGAGCAATTTGTAAGTCAATGTCGAACAATTTAGTCCAAGGCTCTGTTACTCCATACTCTTTCATTGCCCAAACTGAACAATCAACTCGGTCCATATCAATAACACTCCAGCACCTTTTCCACACTATTACATGAATCAATCCACCAAATGTCACAGTTTGGGTTTCCATGGAACTCTCATTACTGTTCCCATTGGTGAATTCTTCACAATCAGGCATCTTCATTTCTCGAAAAACTTCATCGCCCATATCGAAGGACAATATAAACTTATGAGGACTCGAATCGGGTATGTATACCGTCCAATGAACAGCCCCGTTGAGATAACACTGAGTACCATACCAACTATTCCATGAATGCATCAGAGGTCTAATGCCCCTCCAAACACCCTTCCTCGTATCAAAAACCTCGCACACGTTCGCGTTCGAATCTACATGAGAACAACAACATTTCTTTGCACCCCAACCAGTCCTCGCCGAGTGCGTAAACACAACCTTGTAATCACCCGTCTTGGAGTCGAATCCAAACCCATAATAAGGGCGATGCCTAGTGTTAGAACACACATAGCGAGATGGAAGCTCAACTACTTTTCTAATAGTAGGATTCCATATCACGAATTTGATAACTTCAACATCATCAACACATTCATGTCTGGACAAACAAATTAACCCGTTACATGAACCAACAATTTTAACTTGTGGGCCAAGGAATGCCTCAGGGACTTCATCGTGTTCACGGCCACGGTATGGTCTAGGGGAGTCACCGTCACGGTGTTCAGCAAACGACTCGTCGTGAGAGGTGAATGAGTAAACATCTTCATTACCATCGTGAAGTAGAAGAAGAAGACGTTTGGGATTCTTGTTTAGGTTTCGGGTGGTGTAATCAGAGATAAATTTAGGGCAAGAGACGAGAGAGTACCATGATTTACAGACCGACCTGCACCGTAGAATCGACTTCGCCGGTAGTCTGCTCAGTATCTCTGTCCAGATTTCAGGTGGAAGAAAAAGATCGCCGGTCCTTCTCTTAGGTTCCGCCTTCATCGTATTCTCTCGTTATGACCTTTTTTCAACCGTGGCATATATATATATATATATAGGTTTCCTTATAACTTCTCCCTAAATACGTTTCCCCACGAGTTGGGAAACTAAATTATTCGGTAGAAAAACTTTTTGCTATTTATTTTGTATCTTTGTTTTAATGTAAGGGTGTTCATCTTTGTCAAGAAATCCACAAGAAACACAAGGGATTTTTATTTTAGATTAACTCCCACCCGTATGGTTTAGTTTTCTTTCTGAAACCCTAAGTCTGTTTACGATCATGGCGGTTACGGCATCTTATCACAAGGGAAACCGTCACCATCTGTCCAGTGGTGGAGGGACGGGCAGGACGGCGACGGGGCTCTCTCGGTTGGTGTCTCCGCTCTCCCAATCTCTGGTAGTAGCGCCGGTTCCATCTTTGGGAAGGACAACGGGGAGTTTGTACATCATGTGTTCTCCGCTAGCAAAGCGGAGGAGGGTTCGACGTAGCCGGCCAGAGGCACGGGCAGGCGTGGGGCACAGGGGTGACTACTCGATCTACCTCGGGGGCCGCTTCGATGGTCCCCAGCGGTAGGACCGAGACCAAGGCAGAGACAATCTGACTTACGCCGTCAGATGCTACTCGTGCAAGAGGGTTTGGCCGGAGGGGATCCGGAATTTCATTGGAGATCGATAACGTCGGAGACGGCGTCGGAGGACCGGGATACCGAGATACTGGTCGCCTTTGGGTGATCGATACCGAGAAGGAGCAGCTACAGGAGGAATTGAACCGACCAGATGTGGAGAGAACGGCGAGAGACTGGAAGAGGCGGCTAGGCAAAAGTACGGCGAGAGACTGGAGGTCATCTTTTCCCGACGAAATGCTACCATCTTGAGTTCTAGTGAGGTCAAAACCAGGGGATCTGGTCCCCACGGTCGGGGGCGAGGTTACCCTGGTGAGAGGAAGGCAGTTCCAACGATGAAGAGGATCCCAATGAACAGAGCAAGTCGGAAACAGACCATGGGCGGCTTTTCCCTTCGAGGACAGGCCAGACGGAGCGTCTATGAGGTCTGCTAGAGGAAATTCGGCAACCACGAGAGGGGGCGAAGTTTCCCCGATAATGGGGGAGTTGTTCCAATGTTATGAGCAGGCCCACGGAGAGGGAGCGACCGACAGTCGACTAGGGCATGAAAGAGGTTTTGGGGTCGGGGATCTCTGGAGAAGCATAGGGTGAGAGAGAGAAGAGCCGAGGGACCGGAAGGACAGGGCACACCTCCACCGGCAACCCCCGAGGTCGGAGCCCGAGTGGCCGCCGATAGTGGCGGAACCAAGACAACGAGGACACAAAACCCGTGTTAGGGTTTCATCAGAGAGAGAGCGCCTATCTCTTTGAAATATTTTGTAAATGTTGAGTTTTTTAATTTTGCACTGGTACTAGAGATCTCAATCCTAAAAAATACTAAAACAGTAAAGCACATTATTTGCGAGACAAGTAAAAAAACAAATCAGTGAATTATCAAGGAAAACACATTAATGGATGTTATTGTCATGGGTAAACCCATTTCCATACTGTTAAATAACCTTTTTACATACGTACGTATTGTAACCACCTTTGTATGTAAGTTCTACATGTGATATTTTTTTTATTTTCAAGTTTTACCAATGATTTTTAGTTATTTTCAAAAAATACATGGCCATTTTTGTAAATATCAACGTCACCTTTAATAAAGTTCATCATTTTTTGGAAATTAAAAGTCGTTTTCTGACAGGACTTAAACATAAAGGTCGTCATAGTATGGACTTACCACTTTCACCTTTGTCCACAACACGGAAATGTCGCTTCCCCTATTGTCGTTGAATAAAGGAGATGTCCATCTTCAACATTCCTGCAGAACACAGGAGACCGAAAGATTGACGAACTCATTTCTTACCAGCCATAATTCCATATTGTTATACTTTGTAATGTTGAGCCAAAGCTTTTCCCACATGGAACACATGGATGGCCAAAAGGAGAATAGACATTTTATGTGTCCATAGATGATCCAAAGTATTGCCCACCAAGAAAGAATCAATCCCATAGAGTCCAGCTCTTAGTACAATGGAGGATGAGATGGTTGATTCTTCAAATTTGAGAGAACAAAAAGGGCAAAGGCATTGCTGTAGGGATTTTGATGCAAATATCTTTCAAATAGCATTTACTAGGCATTGCATTGTGGCAGCACAATAAAGAGCACCTACAGTAGGGCGTTACAGGCTCATTGTAGCGGGCTTGTTGCAAGCGCTGCAACACCTCCTGCAACGTGTCCTCGACACAGAAGAATTACATTTAGTAGGGATTGCATTGTGACAGCACACCTAAGCAAAGGTTTCAATTTTTGGTGAGGTCCCAATATCCCAAGGTTTTGAACTGCCTTGGGGAACAAGGCAATCATATGATTAATATTCCATGAGAGATGTTAAGGCTCATTAATGTATATTAGGAGGGGCCAAAATACCACTAGATCTAGAAGAGTTGTGATCAGGATCCCCTTTTTTAAGGGCTTCTTTAAAATTCTAATCATCCAACACTTGGTTAGGGATTCCAAAATACCTCGACAAGGTTTGGAGGCACGGGTACGAAACCTAAAGAACATCGAAAAAGAGGAAGAACGACATGACGAGCTATCAAAGACAATGGCACATAACAACCATTTGAGTTTGCAATATTTCAAGGGAGTAACATAAAGGAATAGGGCAGATAGTTCTCGACTCCCAATCCCCTTCCCATCTTCATATAAGGGTGGGACTCCATCTATGTTTCAAAAACTGTCTACCAAATTGAGAGCTTATCTTAATAAGTTTTCTGTGTTTTTTTCTTCTTCTTCTGTTTTTAAGGTTTCTCAAGTTGATCCCCTCATATTGTGGGTTGCATCTTCTTCCAGCTTGGATTTTTCCTTGTAAAATTCAAGTTCTTTCAATAAAATCATAACTTATAAAAAATCATGTTATTAGAGACGAGCGCCTGATGTTGGGTAATTGATCAAATAGCATATACATGAATGCTAAAATCACACATTATAGTCCGTAAGTGAATTATGTTTTTTGTTCGGAACACTCGGTCGAGGAAGAGAAGAATGTGAGGCGAACCAATCTATATAAAAGAAAAACATACGAGTCATATGGAAATAGGATGAGACTATAACATTTCCCTTTTCGAGAAGTTAGTTATGCAAAGACGATGATCAATAATCATAAGGTAAATGATTCATAACTAGTTCATAACCATATATCAAGTCTCAAAGCAATTTTAGCTTAAATAACCATAAAGTCGAGAACAGCATAAATTCAAACCAAGATACAAAATTCAAACAACATATAAATTAATAGTAGATCAAACATTATTTTTTGTAAGTGAGTAATGATTTTTTTGGAACGATTCTGTCGGGAAACAGGAGGATGTGAGGCGAGTCAATCTTTCGAGCAGCATTTTGAGTAGTTAAAACCTAAATGAATCACGTGCAAGTAACATGAGGTTAGAGTATCGTCTTTCTCGGGAAGTTAATTATGTGATAATCAATAAGTATAAGGTGGATTCTTACATCTTACATAGACATAAAGTCAAAAACATAACCAGATTAAATTTTGAACATTTTCAAACAAAATAACATTCATGTCTATTATTCTCTCTTCATCTTTGTTTCTCACTCATCTACAAATAATATGAAACACTAGACTGAGATAGAAAAAGATCCAATTCTCACCATAAAAATTCATGGAGATTAGGACATTTTTCTTTTGGAGAAGTGAATTATGCTGAGATGATAATCAATAATTATAAGGTAAGTGATTCATAACTAGTTGAGAACCATATCAAGTCTAAATACACTCATAACTTAGATAAAACACAGTCTAACAAAATCAAATCTTGAACACGTTCTAACTGGACAACGTCCGCGATTCTCTTCGCATTTCATTAAATCTTCGTCTACTTCAATCATCTACGAATAATATCAAACACGAGAACTTAGTTTATGATAGATACACTCAAATATGTAAAACTATCAACAATATTCACACAAATATGTAGAACCTATAGACAGGTTGGAACGACTGGAATGTCATTTCAGTTTGCAACTAAGCGATTTTTGCTCACTCATGGTTTGTAAAAAAAGCAATCATCAAAGCTTATATAGTCAAATCTAAAAATATCCAGAATATAACAATTTGCAAGAGGAAACTACCTTCAGTGAGAGGAGGGACATGTTATTTCGAGGATAACATATGTAATCCGACATATATAACAACATAAATTAGTATTCATCAGTCATTGTACTCATTATTGCAGGACAGATTCGTACCTATAATATGTCTGGCTTGACTTCCTTGATCCATTGACACAAATGTCCAGTTTACCCTTTGTCTCACATTAAAACTAGACTCTTCTCGTAAAGGAATATAACTGAGGTGAGCTTAGTAAATGAGAATAGTTGTTCACATTTTCTACTCTCGGGGTTGTACAACAACAACTCTTGTCTGACCCTGGACTCCACGTTCCAGTCCCAATCATAATCTCTATCATTGTACCCGTACTCGTCCATCAAGAGATCATGCACCATGAGAATTTCACCATTCTCCCATAAGAGGAACTCGAATGGTTGAGCACGTTGATAAACTTCAGCACTTCGCAGGTCAATGTTAAACAATTTAGTCCAAGATTCTGCCACTCCATACTCTTTCATCGCCCAAACTGAACAACCCTCGTTCATATCAACGACATTATGGTCCCACTTCCACGCCACCACATGAACCATTCCACGGAATGTCCCCTTTAGTGTTGCTACTTCGCGACTGTCATCATCACCATTCCAATAAGGCATTCTTATTTCTCGAAAAATTTCATCACTCATATCGAAGGACAATAGAATCCTATCAGAACTCCCGCCCTGTCTAAACCCACTCCAATGGACGGCCCCATTGAGATAACATTCTGGAGTACCAACCCTAACACTCCATGAATGCCCCAGAAGGCTAAAGCCCCTCCAAACACCCTTCCCCAGATCAAAAATCTCACACACATCAGAACAATCAGAATCCTTTCCACCCAAAACAGCCGAGATCTTACACATAACCTTGTAATCACCAGTCTTATCGTCAAATCCAAACCCAAAATACGAGGGTCCTCCAGGAATCGTCGAAACATCCTCCTCAGGACCGTAACATGGAACCTTGACTACTTTCCTAATAGGTGGAACCTCAATTACTTTTCTAATAGTAGGATTCCATATCAGGAATGTAATAACTTTAACATCATCATAAGATTCATCTTTGGCCAAACAAATCAACCCATTACACGAACCAACAAATCTAGCATTTAAGCCCAGGAATCCCTCAGGAACATCATCGTGTTCACGGGACTCCGTAAACGACTCGTCGTGAGAACTAAATGGCCTAAAAGTTCCTCTATAGTCTCTATTAATAATGCATCCATCGTAAGATTGAAGAAGGACATTTTTGTTTGGGTTTCTGACAGAGTAATTGGAGGTGAAATTAGGGCTAGAGATGAGAGAGTACCATGATTTGCAGACGGATCTGCACCGTAAAATCGACTTCGCCGGTAATCTGGTTAGTATCTCTGTCCAGATTTCAGGAGGAAGAAGACGATCGTCGCCGGCCGTACTTTTGGGTTCCGCCGCCATCGTCTTCTATCCAACAACGACCTTTAGGTTTCGCTTCCCTTTTACTTCTCCCGCTAAATACACCCGCTAAATACACCGATCTTCCCTTGCAAAACTTAGTATTCTGTTTATATATTAAAAAAAAAAGCTAATTTTTATTCATTACAAAATCAAGTAAAATTTCACTAAAAATAACTGGCCAAATCGGAGTGCAAACACTGTGCGCCGTTTATACTTGCAGAAACAAAGATGTTCATGGCCTTTATGGTGAGGTTGTTACTGAAATTCTGAAGTTCTTTTCCGATTCTCCATCGCTGCATTTGGATTGGGTGAAAGGGGAATGTAACCATGTTGCGCATGGTCTTGCAAAATGTGCGATAGATGATAAACGTTCTGTTACTTGGGGTTCTGTTTGCCCAAACTTTGTATTTACTATGGTCTGTAGAGACGTGTTTCTATAAATGGTATGTTATCTCAAAAAAAAACTAGCCAAATCGATATTAGTTTTTTCAAAATCAAGGAATATTTATTGTTGAATGAGATCTAATACAAAATGTTCAAATGGGTAATTTTGAAATTAAAAAAATAAGACAAATGACTATTTTTTGTCCAAAAATAAAAAGAAGATATGTACTAACACATGAACCTCATGAGTTTGGTGCGTGCATATGAAAAAGATGCATAACAAGATTTAGTCAGGGGTGTTGGGGAGAGCCAACCTAGGGGTAAAGACGACGAGGGGCGAAAAGCACCCTCGTCTCATCGAATGAGGAGTTCGTGGTCCAGTGAGGGTTAGATTCGTAACATCGTCACATTGGACGTATGGTGACAGTGGTTCCATCAAGTTCCGACATGATACTCTTTTACCATCTCGAGAGTCAGCACTCTTGCATTCACGAGGCCCTACATTGTCATTAAAGGGAGGACAACGCACGCTGGATCCTTGGAGAAGTATACAGTCTGTCCAGAGGTCAACTATCCGAAAAGAGACCCACTCTGCCCCAGCTCATTTGGATTCATTGTACCTGTTTCCTCGGACGCTATCGCAGCATTGACATATGGCAATCTCATTGGAGCGTTTAGACAAATGAGTTTTTTTTTCGTCCTCATTGTCTCACATTGTTAGGATTTGCATTCCATACCTTTTACTCTTAGACTTTTGGTTATCCCGTTTTAGGTCGGGAATTATTTTGATTTGAATATACAGTAACGTTTACAATTCAAAAAAAAACATGATATTTTATAACATTTTAATAATATTACCATTTATTAAACTTGAGATTTTAACATATAATCTAAATGTAAATTATGATTTCTAACAAGCCCAGATCACATCTTCATCTATAGGAGTATGCGTTTGTGAACAATACATCTATAGGAGTACGTATTCAAACAAGATAAAACACTGTAAATTGATAGACAAATTTTAAAACTAATGTTCAACACATATAGTTAATCAAACATCTAAGGTCTACAAAAGAGCACGAAGTTGATAATAACCAAGTTTAGGAACATTCATAGCTTAAACATAAGTTGATAACAAAACCAAATCAAATCTTAAACACGTATAAACTAGCTAGCATCCATATCTATAATTCTCTTTCCTTTCCGTTCAATCCTCACCCACTTCTTCAATCATCTACAATCAATAAGAAACACGAGAATTAACAACTGCTTAGTGAAGTGAATTCATTTATGCTAAATATTCAAACAAACACGTAAAAACTATAAATGGGTTGGAACAGCATTACAAAAGAAAATGAGGAGTGTGGCCAAGTATTTTCAGCTATTATAGCGAAAGATCATTTAAGTTTCCAAGAGGTATTAACCTAAAAATGTAGATTCATGCCTCTGATGAGTTGTTTTTGCTCACACATGATGTGTAAAAACTATAATTATCAGTCTCTTCACTCACACTTGGTAGCATTCATATCTATAATTCTAGAAATTCGAAGAAATATTTTAAAAGACAATGAGTTGTAATGACTGGAATGCAACATCACATATTAAGTTAAGAGTGTCAAATGAATCATTTTCATCGATTATACCAAACGATAATTTCAGTTTCCTTTGCTGTTTTTGCCCACTTGTAATTTGCAAGAAATTAATCATCCAACCATATTTTGCCAATCTAAGAACATCTAGAATACAGCAATATGCACCTGAAATGGTTGTAGGATAGATTCGTACCTATCATATGTTTGGCTTGACTCCCTTGATCCATTGACACAAATGCCCTCTTTACCCTTTGTCTCACATTAAAACTAGACTCTCCCCGTAAAGGCATGTAATGGAGATGCGCTTAGTAAATGAGAAAAGTTGCCTACATTTTCTACTCTCGGTGTTGTACAACAACAACTCTTGTCTGTACAAGGACTCCACGTTCTCGTCCCAATCATAGTCCTCGTCATCGTAACCGTACTCGTTCTTTGAGAGATCGTGCACCATAAGAACTTCACCATTCTCCCATAAGAGGAACTCATATGGTTTAACACGTTGATAAACTTCAGCACTTCGTAGGTCAATGCTGAACAATTTAGTCCAAGATTCTGCCACTCCATACTCTTTCATTGCCCAAACCGAACAATCCTCGTTCATATCAACGGCATTATTGTGACGATCAAACTTCCACGCTATCACGTGAATCAATCCACCGAATGTCACACTTCGTGTTACTATTTTACGATCGTCACCATCACTGCTCAAATCAGGCATCCTAATCTCTCGAAAAATCTCATCACTCATATCGAAGGACAACAGAATCCTATCAGAACTCCCGAAGTCTCTATATCCAGTCCAATGAACAGCCCCATTGAGATAACATTCCGGAGTAAAACCCCGAACATTCCATGGTATCTCCAGAGGGCCAATGCCCCTCCAAACACCCTTCCTCAGATCAAAAATCTCACACACATCTCCACTCAAAGCACACAGGATCTTGTAATCACCAGTCTTATCGTCAAATCCAAACCCAAAATAAGACGGTCCAGGGACCGTCAAGACTTTCGTCTCTGGACAGTAAGGTGGAACCTCAATTACTTTTCTAATAGGTGGAACCGCAATTACTTTTCTAACAGTAGGATTCCATAGCAGGAATCTCATAACTTTAACATCATCATCATCACGACTTTCATCTTTGTACAAACAAATCAACCCATTACAGGAACCAACGAAACTAGCATTTGAGTCAAGGAATGCCTCAGGGACTTCATCGTGTTCACGGGACTCCGTGAACGACTCGTCGTGAGAACTATAGGGGCTAACAATGTCTCTATCGTTATCATTACCGTAAGGCCGAAGAAGAACGCGACAGCCATTTTTGACAGAGTAAGCTGAGATGAAATTAGGGCAAGAGATGAGAGAGTACCATGATTTACGGACGGCCCTGCACCGTAAAATCGACTTCGCCGGTAACCTGGTCAGTATCTCCGTCCAGATCTCCGGAGGAAGAACACGATCGTCGCCGGTCGTACTTTTGGGTTCCGCCGCCATCGTCTTCTCTATATCCCACAATGACCTTTGGTAATGCTTCTCTTCTCTCTTTATATGGAACGGGTTCACCTCACGTGGGCCCCTTGATATGGGCTAGGGCTAGGTGGGTCCTAATTGTTTGGGCCCTTTACTTAGGCTCGATGACTGTTTCAGGCCCGTTTTCCATTTTTTTTTTCCAATTAGTATTGTTTTACGGGGCGGGGCAACGCCGGGGCAGAACCAGGGTCGGGGCGGGGACGGGGCTTGCATTTGACGATCGGGTCGGGGTCGGGTATTAGGAAACCTGCCCAAAACCCGCCCCGTTGCCATCCCTACTTTCGACTAACCGTCGGATGCAGTTAAGGATGGCAAGGGCTTCGTGTAGTAATCCACTCTTCCAAAAGTTTGGAGTTTTGTTTGGATGCAAATCTTCGAGTTCAGATAACGAGCGATAAATCAAACATTATTTTTTGTATGTAAATTATGGTTTTTTTGGAAGGACTCGGTCTTGCTATGTACAAAGCATATCTAAAATAAACCAATACCAGCAAAAATTCTTCTCTCTAAAACTCTCTCTACCTCTACAGTGTAACCCTAGCGTCTCTTCCTCTCCGTTGGCCGTTGTCGGCGGCTTACTAGGCCTCCGGGCTTGGTAAACCGTCGGCAACCTTCCCCTATCTCTTTTACCTTCTTCCAATCCCTCTTTCTCCTTTGTTTTTCCGTTTAGATTTCTCGTTTTACCCTGGTCAGTTCCTCCGTCTACTTCTCCGACACGGCGGCGTGGTTCTTACACCGGTGAAGACGGTCCCAGTCTAGTGGGACGTTCTTCCTCATCTGTGGATGGTGAGATCTGGGACTAGTTCTACGCTTGGCCTCTCGTCTTCCTCAGATCCGGCTTCTCGCGGCGGCTCTTCTTTCTCTTGTTTCGGATCCTCCTCTTCTGTTTCTCGGTGTTCCAGGCCTCGTCAACCCAGCGACGAGGGGTTTTGGCCTCTTTTGGCCTCGATTTGGAGAAGACGGAGCTCGGGGAGGGTTGGGTTTCTTCGGCGGTCCTGATCTGGTGGAGCGGTGCAGTTCTTCTTCCGATCTACATGCTACTTTCCTTGGTAAGGTCACTTATTTCTATCCTCTCTTCTTCATTTTACTCCTCCCGGCCCAGATCTATAGTCTGGCTTCTGCTTTGACCTCTCCCTTTGGGTCGTCGGGTTGGTGCTGGCCACCGACGTGGGCTCTATTGAGACTTGAGAGATAGATCTGGACCTACCACTCTTCCCCCTCATCCTTGTTGTTCTTGTCCCTCGCTCTCTGTCCTTTATCCACCTCTCCGTTTCCTCATCCTTGATGGAGGATGAGGTCCTTCACTCGGGGTTGGCCAGTGTTGGGTGTTTCCTAATGGCGTGTAGGAGAACGTGGATAGAGATTTGAGGGTGTGGTTCTGGGAGTCACAGGGTCACGGGAATTGACCTGGGTTCCCCTCTCTTGGGGCCCTGGGTAATTGGGTGGTGTAATTTGTGAAGAAAGTTGGAAATTTTGATCTTTTGGGGCAAGTTGTTGTTTGGGTCAGTTTTTGGGTGGATTTTCCTTCTATAGTGTTTGGTATTGCTGTTGGAGCTTCGTGGGTGCTTCTCTTTCTTCGTGATTCTGTCGGGGTGTTGTTTTGGTTCGGCTGGTACTGGTTGGCCGGTTGCGGTGCACGTTGAAAGCTTGGTACTTTTATTGCTTCATGGGCTTGGTTGGAGCTGACTTGTGGTGGGTGAGAAGTTTTTTGTTTCTGTTTGGTTGGTCGGCCCTGTCCCTGGTTGGGCCTGGATTTTCGTTCGAGCCTGACTGGGGACTTGGGTTCTTTAGGTTTGCTCTTATTGTTAGTTCATCCAGGTTGTGACATGTGTTTTGTTTCAGTCCCCTTGGCGGGATAGGTTCAATCACATTGTTGGGATTTTGTGGTTCTGTAATTTGTGCTTATTTGTGGTTATTCTGGGTATTAGACCTTTGTTGTTTGTATGTGTGATGGTTGGGTTCCCATTGTTGGGTTCCTCAGGTTGTAATCTTGTTTCGTTGGTTTGGTTCCCTGGATGGGTTCCTCTGTTTGTAATAATGTTATGGTTGTGAGGGTTCGCCCGTGGCCTTGTCCTTCACTTTGAAGACTTGGTTTTTATCAAAAAAATGCTGATAAAAAAAAGCATATCTAAATAACATGAGTCATGTGGAAATAACATGAGTTTAGAACATTTTCATTTTGGAGAAGTGTAAAGGATTCATTACTAGTTGATAACCATACCAAGTCTCAAAACAACCATAACTTAAATAAACATATAGTCGATAACAAAATCAAATAAAATCTTGAACATGTTCAAACTAGACAGCAACTGCGATTCTCTTCACATTCCATTTAAATCTTCATCTACTTATACAAACAATATGAAACACCAAAATCAGCATATGGATAGTGAAGCAAATTCATTTATTTATGATACATCTTCACACAAATATGTAGAAACTATCAACAATGTTCACACATATGTAAAATCTATCAACAGACTTGATTGAATGCAACATCACAAAATAAGTGTCAACAATGTTCACACGATTTGCACTGTAAACTACCCACGATAAGAGAGGAACGGGTATTTTCAAGAATAACATTTGTAATCCGACATATATAACATATATAAAGAAACGGGTAGATTCGTGCCTATCATATAGTGACTTCCGCGATCCATGGACCCAAATGCCCTCTTCACCCTTTGGCTCACATTAAAACTAGACTCTCCTCATAACGGCACATATCTGTGATGCGATTGGTAAAAGAGAAAAGTCGTTTGCATATTCCACTCTTGGTGGTGTACAACAAGGCCTTTGTTCCTGTTGAAGCCTTTGAAAACAGCCTCCTGCACTTGCTGTCCTGATACTCACTCACATCCAGATTTGTGCAAAGATGAGCCCTACACTACATTCACTTGCATCACACCAATCCATTATTGGTGCCTACTTCACACCCTTCTGCTGAGTCGCGAAGATGCCTCTCTACACTCTTGTGCTCATCCGACTCCACCTTGACAGATTACTACACTACTCTTTTGTTGGGCTGATTTCATTTGTTTGAGGCTTTTGTTCTAGTTTCGCTGGCTTTAGTTTGCTTTCCTTTGTTCTTTGGTTGGTTTGTTGCAATCTGTAGTGAGATTGCGCTTTTTTGTAACCTTTTCCACCTCGGAATTGAGGTTAATTTAAATTTGCTTTCGCCGATCAAAAAAAACAACCCTTGTTTGTTTACCAATTCCATGTCCTCATCCAAATCATATTCCTCATCATCCTCATCCTCGCCCTCCGAGTCGTAATCTTCCATAAGAACTTCACCATTGTTACAATTGCTACTCTCGGTGTTGTACAACGACAACCCTTGTTTATCCACCAATTCCATGTGCTCGTCCGAATCATATTCCTCATCATCGTAATCGTCCTCATCCTCCGAGTCGTAAACTTCCCTACACACGACCTTCCGGATATCATGCACCATAAGAACTTCACCATTCTCCCATAAACGAAACTTGTTTGGTTCAATATATTTATGAACTCCAGCGTCCAGCAGGTCAGTGTTGAACAACTTAGCCCAAGACTCTGCTACTCCATACTCATTCATTGCCCAAACAGAACACTCCTAGTCCATATCAACAACATAACCTTTCCTACTTCGTCAGAGTCTTCCACACTATCACATGAATCAATCCACCGAATGCCACACATCGGGTTTCCACGCGACTATCATCATATTCATCATCCACATCACCGTTCCAAGCAAACTCTGCACATCCAAGCATCCTTATTTCTTGGAAAACTCTCCCCAAGACCCGTATGCAGTCGCCGACCTGAGGGCTAGAAAATGACAAAGGCGAGGAGGGCCAAAGAGAAGGGGGAGAGAAAGGTACCGGTCGACATAACACTCGGCCTAAAGTTGGCCAACATTGAGAAGCACTGTCAAGAGTCACTTGTTGTGTCGGAGTTTGTCATGGATGAGTTCTGCTTACTCCAACAGGTTGATACCTCGAACATGGACTCCGACGACTTGACGACCCATAAGTGCCAGGATGAATGTATTGGTGTAATGTGTTGTATGCTAGATTATATAATACTTTTGATGAAATCCTTTGAGATGTTCCTGGTTTTTAATTTAATGAAGTTTGTTATCATGTTTCTCGATATTAGCTAGGTTTAACATTTTGTCTCACAATATTAACAATTATCCCTGGAGAATTTTCGGTGAAACACCACTCAGTTAAGGAAGCGGAAGAAAAAAAGTCGATAAATTAAATAATTCGACCCACGTTATGTATGATAAAATTCAATTAAATAGTTTACTTGTCCATTAGTTTCGGGGTTGAAAACTCAAAAACTATCGACAAATTTGTTTCTTGTCTGAGGTTGAAAACAATCCAAATCCATATTGTTTGATGGTATTGTGGTAATCGTCACACATATAAACCCATATTAGATCGAATTGGTCTATTTCCACTGCACCAACGAAGACAGATTAGACACACTCAATAAGAAAATATTTAGTTCAATTAGACCAGAAACAAATTGATTCTATCTATTCTCATTGAGCTCTTAGATGTAGCAATGTGAAAATTTTCCTTCAAATAATAGGTTGCCAGGACAAAAAAAGACCCATGCAATAGAGGTGGAAACGAGTGAGTCTTTAGCGAGGATTGTAACTCAATTTGTTCAATACAAGGTTCAGATTCATTGTTATTGCAAAAATGACACCTAACAATACAAAGCGAGTGAGTCTAACAGATACAAACTGAATGAACAACGTTTTTACTACCACGGTGGTTTGTTGGAATGACTCGACCAAGGAAGAGAAGGATGTGAAAGATATCTGTCCAAGGCATTTCAGGTATTTCAAAAACATGTCATATGGAAATAACATGAGATTAGAACATAATAAGTAATTATAAGGTAAATGATTCAGAACTAGTTGATAAACATATCAAGTCTCAAAACCATTATAAAGTCTATAACAAAATCAAATCAAATCTTTAACATGTTCAAACTAAACAGGTTCTGAGATTCTCTTCAGATTCCATTAAATCTTCATCTACTTCAATCATCTGCAACTAATATGAGACATGAGGATTAGTATATGTATAGTAAACCTAATTCATTTATGATATATATAGAAACTATCAATAATATTCACGAAAATATGTAGAAACTATCGACAGGTTGGAATGACTGGAATGCAGCATCACAAAATAAGCATAGACCGGGTTACTTTCATCTATTATATCAAAAGGCAATTTCTGTTTTCAAGAAATATTTACCCAAAAAGATTATGTAGATTCATGGCTGATATAACCTTGTGCGATTTTTGCTCACTCATGGCTTGTAAAAAAACAATCATCAAAGCATATATTGTCAGATATAAAAATATGTAGAATATAACAATTTGCCAGTGAAAACTACCTTCAATGAGAGGAGAAACACAAGAATTAACATATGTTTAGTAAAGAGAATTCACTTGTACTAGAAATTCGAGCAAATATGTAAGAACACACTTAATGAAAGGAGGAACATGTTATTTCAAGGATAACATTTGTAATCCGACATATATGAGAACATATATTGACATCCTACTCACGATTGCAGGCTTATATTGACATTATAAAGAATTAGACAGATTCGTACCTATCATATGCCCCGCTTCTTCTGTTCACAAATGGATGAAAATATGTCCGATAAGAGAATATGTTGACTTCCTTTATCCATTGACATATATGCCCTCTTTACCCTTTGTCTCACATTAAAGCTAGACTCTCTTCATAAAGGCATATAATTGAGGTGCACTTAGTAAATGAGAAAAGCTTTGTACATTTTCTACTCTCGGTGTTGTATAGCAACAACTCTTCTATGACCCTGGATTCGATGTTCCAGTCCCAACAATAGTCCTCGTCTTCGTAACCGTGCTCGTTCAGTGAGAGATCGTGCACCATAAAAACTTCACCATTCCCCCATAAGAGGAAGTTGGAAGGTTGAGCACGTTGATAAACCTCAGCACTTTGTAGGTCAATGTTGAACAATTTAGTCCAAGATTCTGCGACTCCATACTCTTTCATCGCCCAAACTGAACAACCCTCTATCATATGAACGGCATTATGGTTCCACTTCCACGCTATCACATGAATCAATCCACCGAATGCCACACTTTTTGCTGCTACTTTGCGACTGTCATTATCATCGTTCCAATCAGGCATCCTTATTTCTCGAAAAATCTCATCACTCATATCGAAGGACAGTAGAATCCTATCAGAACCCCCGATGTCTCTAAACCCAGTCCAATGAACAGCCCCATTGAGATAACATTCTGGAACACCACCCCTAACATCCCATGAATGCACCGGAGGGCTAATTCCCCTCCAAACACCCTTCCCCAGATCAAAAATCTCAAACACATCAGAACAATCAGAATTCTTTCCACCAAAAACAGCAGAGGTCGTACACAGAATCTTGTAATCACCAGTCTCGTCGTCAAATCCAAACCCAAAATAAGAGGGTCCTCCATGGATCGTAACGACATCCGTCTCAGGACAGTAAGATGGAACCTTGACTACTTTCCTAATAGGTGGAACCTCAATTACTTTTCTAATAGTAGGATTCCATATCAGGAACGTGATAACTTTAACACCATCGTCACTTTCATCTCTGCACAAACAAATCAACCCATTACAGGTACCAACAAATCTAGCATTTAAGCCAAGGAATTCCTCAGGAACATCGTCGTGTTCACGGGACTCGATAAACGACTCGTCGTGAGAACTAAATGACCTAACAATGCCTATATCATCAACGCCTATACATCCATCATCTAAAGGTTGAAGAAGAACTTTTTTGTTTGGGTTTCTGAGAGAGTAATGGGAGATGAAATTAGGGCAAGAGATGAGAGAGTACCATGATTTACGGACGGATCTGCACCGTAAAATAGATTTTGCCGGTAATCTGGTCAGTATCTCTATCCAGATCTCAGGAGGAAGAACACAATCGTCGCAGGTCCTTCTCTCGTGTTCAGCCGCCATCGTATTCTATCCGGACCTTTGGGTTTCGCTTCAATACTCTCTTTTACTTTTCTTTTTTTTTTTGAGAGGAAATGGAAATATCATTAATGTAAAATAGTTTGGTGACCCCACACATGGAGTTCATCGTACATAAATCAAGCTAACATAACTGGAAAGACAAGTGCAGAAAACTTAAAAGTGCTCTGTAGCATAATTGCGGTCGGGGGGGTGGGACTGCGGTAGCATCCGGGGATACCGATACAGTATACTACAACCAAAAGAAACTGATCGAGCAGATCAGAGGATAAACGAACAACGGTGGACCAGTTACTCCCCCGGTATGTCAGCATGCGTCGTCATCCCTTGACTGATAATGGTAGGGCTCCTGAACGCGGGAATGCTGACCCCGAAGTGGTAGGGCAGTAACACATCAGCTGTTGGTGATCCCAATGCCACCTATACACCAGGGAGAAGGTACAGCCGACCAAACCCTCCCTGGCCCCGACATGAATCATTCCTGGAGGCAAGGGTGCTTGGAGCCCCCCGCCGCTGTAGGTGATACCTCATTTGACGCCGCCGAGTCTTCCTCCTCCTCCGACTCCTCCTCCCTCACTAGCCTCTTGTTTCCAGATAGTGACGGTGCCAGATCCTTCGGCACCCAGTCTTCCCGACCCTCCTCCTCTCCAGCTTCACTATGGCCCCACCACCCCGGCCTTCCTTCCTCACTGGTGTTCGTGGGGTCTCTTTAGATCGTCCACCTCTGCCCGACCCCCCTAAATAAGTTCAGTTTGTTCCAGGGGTAGCCTTCCCATGTTTCGCCTTCTCTATTGCCGACCTCGGGTCCCCTGGTGCCCTCAAGGATACTCCCCTAGATCCTCCAACAACCGGACAGACCGGGAATAGGTGACCCGCGCAGCAACAACCAAAACAGTGTTCACGTAAATGTTCGTATGAAATAAGCAAATGTGTCCTTACCTGAGAGACGGATAGGCGAAACCAAAGTTGGCTCTGCAGAGGGATCCTGATATCCGCTCTAATTCGGACCTTCATAAAGTCCCCCCAGCATAACCCATCCTTGTCCAAATCCACGCCTTGGCAGACGCCCAGAGCATTGCCGACCCTAAATCCCACATCCCTCGTCCATGCCTCAACTGGGAGATTGGACACTCGCGCCCAGACCGAGAAATGGTGGAATTGCAGATCATTAATCTGCATATGAGCCCTCAGATACGTAAAGAGGACCAGAGAATCCCAAAAAGACCATGGTTCCCCCAGCAGAACCCTTTTCCCTTTCCTTAGCCGTTCTGAAGAAAAAAAACGACCAGACCACCTTCCAATGGTTTAGCCTCAACCTTCATACCCCAGACGTCCTCCATCCTTGCCACTACTGATTTCCCGAAAATTTCCTGGTAGTCAGGACCTTGGCTGCCAGCGCGTACTTATACGAACTCCCCCTGCTAGTAATCTCCTGAACCGGTACCACGACCTCCCCGATACGCATAGCTCCCATCTGACGGTCCAATGCCAATTGTTCCCCCCTATCGGGTCCGGTACCCAGCGATGGACCCCCCTGAGAACCGGGTTCGCATGACCCAGCTGACCAGCTTGCAGAGGAGGATCAAATTCAGTTGCTTGACCCGACCCGACCCTCGGGTCCACCCCGACCCTAAGGTCCGGTCCATCTCGCGTACCTCGGCCCGCTCCATACCGGGCAGCCCAAGCCGCCACATCCCCCTCGCCTCCACGGGTCCAGCCCGGATGAGGTCCCAGCCCAGCCCGAGGTTGACCAGCCCTACGGGCATCATTCATGAAACCCCGCCCCAAGCCCACAGCCTCCCTGGCCCGATTGGGCGAAACCCTAGCCGCCATAGGCTCCTTTCCCTTTCTTCGCCGCCAAGTCACCTCCTCCGGCGTCGCCCTCGCCGCCAGCTCCGACTCCGAGACAGGCATTTTCGTCCTCACGTCCGTCCCAAACGCTGAGTCCGACGAGATCACTACCGGAGCACCTCCCTCTCCGTGCTCCATCTCCCTGCCCACATCACCGCCTTCCTGAGCCCCCTTGCAACGCCCTACACCGGAACCCAGACGTCTCGGTCTGGGGCCTTTCGCCGCCGTGCGACGGAGGGTGGTCGGACCAGATCGGATCCGACCCCCCACCACCCAACCTTCCTCCTCCACTGGAAGGGCCGAGAAGCACATCTCTGGCTGCCTCGAGATCCTCCCCGACCATACCCCAGTCGACACCACCGGACTGGCATCATCCTCCGGCGTCTCCTCCGACGAAGGCTCGATCTCCTTCTCCGTCTCCTCCTCCGGCTCTAACCACCCATGGTCGAAGCCTTCTTCCTGCACCAGGGACACGCCCCGATCACCCGACTCCGTCAGACGAGGCCCCTAATGAACCCCGTCTGCATCGCCGCCCTCGCCGCTCGCCATCGACTGCGAATGCTTCATGAGTTGCGGCTGAAATCGCAAAAACCTTCTAAACCCTAGAGAAAGGGAAGCCGACTGCGTTTTATACTCTCTTTTACTTTTGCAATACTTCTTCGTATTTTATTTTTATATAAAAAAAACTAAATTTTATTCATTACAAAATCAAGTAGATTTTCACTAAAAATCACTAAAAACCAAGTGTTGAAAACTTCTTGCCCGAGGAAATTAAGAGTCCTCGGTTTTGAAATATTCTTGTCCGTGGAAATTATAATTCCCCGGATTTGAAAGTTTCAAGTGGTTATTATTTTCGATCCACTACTCCTAAAACATCTCCACATATCTGATTTCATAACCCACTTTGTATTTTTGAAATCAGATATAGTGATTACGTTTTTATAGTGTGTGAAAAAAAGGAAAAAGAAAACGAGAGAGAAAGCTCTGATTTTTGGTGCTAGCACACAAGGGTTTTGGGAAAGCTTGTTGGTGTGGATACCTGAAGAAGACAGATTCCTTTGAAGACATATTGACATCGTCAAGCATTCAAGGTGTTCTTGGTCCCAGTCTCGAACCAGGCTCGAAACTACAAGAGGTAATTTCCGTTTAATTTTTGTGTGTCAGTTTATTCATAATTACATGGATCCTAAGGATTTTATAGGTATTTATTATTTTCGCTGCGTTTTTGGCACCCTAGTGGTGGCGGTCTCCTCGTACTCCGAGACGGTGAGGCAGGACGTGCATGGGCAGCCGGAGATGTGGAGGTGGTGGGCTGGGACGTGGAGGCGGCGGGTTGGGACAAAATCCCTTAGGGTTTCGACGGAGGTTGCACGGACACTGGGCCTTCAGATCGGGCCTAGGTGGAGTGGATATGATGGGCTCAAGCTGGAGATTGGGCTGGTGCGGGTCAAAGCAGTCAGACCGGTGTTGGACCGGGTCAGAGAGCAGGGCCGGAACAAGGGCCTCAAGGCTGGGCTGGATGGGATCATGGAAGTCAAACCTGGGCCGGGTCCAACGAGGCACACGGACGGGTCGGGTCAAGACTCTTGGCCCAGGTCGAGTCAGGGAGATGGATTCTCTAGGCTTCACATCCCGGTCGGGTCTCACTTTTTGGACCGGACTCGAACAACTAACACCACGGGAAGAGCATCATTTGTAGCGGCGGGGGGCTCAAAGCACCCTCGCCTCGCGGAATGAGTCTGGAGAGATCCAGAGAGGGGTCGGTCGGTTGTACCGCCCCTCTGGATGTAAGGTGGCAACGGTCCCACCAAAAGCCAATATGGTACTTCCCTACCAGCTCGGAGGTCAGTAATCACGCGTTTAGGAGTCCTACCACTATCAGTCAAGGGAGGACTACACACGCTGACATCCCGGGGGAGTACCTAGGCCACCACAACAAATCTTAACAATGGGTCTGCTCGGCCCTTGCACCCTCGTTTGGATTCGTTGTATCAGTGTCGTCAGACGCTACCGCAGTATTCCCCTCCAGACAACAACTGAATCCCTTAGAGTGCTTTTACTCTTATGTTCATGTCATTTCTATTTCATTGTTGCAATTTCATTATTCCAATGTTTGCTTGTTTGTAAACATTTTTATTTTATAATATTACCTTGTTTTGCTAAAAAAAAGGTGAACTTCACCATTCATTCATAAGAGGGACAGCCGTGAATTAGTGTATGAGAAAAAGCTTGAACTTCAATGTTAAACAGTATAGTATAAGATTTTGCAATTCCGTACTCTTTCATTGTCGTTACCAAGGTGAACTGAGCCCAACTACCATCATAGTGAGGACAAATAAATCATAGCAACTCAAGAGCATTTCCAACGCTCGTGGTAAAACCGGCGTTTTGTCACTGACGAGAAGAAAACGTTGACGTTGCTGCTGACGATGAGGGATGGTGGTGAGCTCACCATCTGCACGAACCATCGACTGTTGGAAAATTGTGAAGAAAATAGCACCAATAAGCTACCAATGGAGATAACATAGACTTCATTGAAAATCTATTTTGTAAGGTCATCGTGGTCGCAAGGATACGAACTGAAATAGCATGTACACGAGCGATAAATCAAACAGTATTTGTTGTATGTAAATTATGGTTTTTCGGAAGGACTCGGTCTTGCTATGTACAAAGCATATCTAAAAAATGAGACATGTGGAAATAACACGAGTTTAGAACATTTTCATTTTGGATAAGTTAATTATGCTGAGACAATAATCAATAACTATAAGGTGAATGATTCATTACCAGCTGATATCCATACCAAGTCTCAAAACAACTATAACTTAAATAAACATAAAGTCGATAACAAAATCAAATAAAGTCTTGAACATGTTCAAACTAGACAGCATCTACGGTTCTCTTCACATTCCATTAAATCTTCATCTACTTCTTCAAGCCTCTAAAAACAATATGAAACACAAGAATTAGCATATGGATAGTGAAGCAAATTCATTTATTTATGATACATCTTCACACAAATATGTAGAAACTACCAACAATGTTCACACAAATATGTAAAAACTATCAACAGGTTCGATTGAATGCAACATCACAAAATAAGCGTCAACCAGGTATTTTCATCTATTATACCAAAAGATAATTTCAGTGAACAAAAGATACTAACCAAAAAAACATGCATGACTCTGATATAACCTTGAGCAATTTTTGCTCACTCATGGTACATAAAAAACAATCAGCCAAGCTTTGTATTGTCAAATTTAAAAATATGTAGAATATAACAATTTGCACTGTAAACTACCTACGATAAGAGGAGGAACAAGTAATTTCAAGAATAACATTTGTAATCCGACATATATAACACATATAAAGAAACGGGTAGATTCGTACCTATTATATGGTGACTTCCATGATCCATGGACCCAAATGCCCTCTTTACCCTTTGTCTCACATTAAAACTAGACTCTCCTCGTAAAGGCACATATCTGTGATGCGATTGGTAAAAGAGAAAAGTTGTTTACATATTCCACTCTCGATGTTGTACAATAACAACCCTTGTTTGTCCACCAATTCCATGTCCTCATCCGAATCATATTCCTCATCATCCTCGTCCTCCGAGTCGTAATCTTCCATAAGAACTTCACCATTGTTACATTTGCTACTCTTGGTGTTGTACAACGACAACCCTTGTTTATCCACCAATTCCATGTGCTCGTCCGAATCATATTCCTCGTCCGAATCATATTCCTCATCATCGTAATCGTCCTCATCCTCCGAGTCGTAAACTTCCCTGCACACGACCTCCCGGAAATCATGCACCATAAGAACTTCACCATTCTCCCATAAACGAAACTTGTTTGGTTCAATATATTTATGAACTTCAGCACCCAGCAGGTCAATGCTGCACAACTTAGTCCAAGACTCTGCTACTCCATACTCTTTCAGTGCCCAAACAGAACACTCCTCATACATATCAACAGCATAACCTTCCTGCTTCGTCAGAGTCTTCCACACTATCACATGAATCAATCCACCAAATGCCACACATCGGGTTTCCACGCGACTGTCATCATATTCATCATCCACATCACCGCTCCAAGCAAACTCTGCACAATCAGGCATCCTTACTTCTCGGAAAACTTCATCACTCATATCGAAGGACAACAAATTTGCAGATTCACTCCAATGAGCAGCTCCATCGAGATAACATTCTGCAGTGCGTCTAAGACCCCCAACATGCCATGATTTCAACGACAGAGGAGGGCTAATGCGCCTCCAAACACCCTTCTTCAGATCAAAAATCTCACACAGATTTTCAGCATCACCAAAAGATCTGTGCATACACATAACCTTGTAATCGCCCGTTTTGGAGTCAAATCCAAACCCATAATAACAGAAAGCCATGGAACCAAAATCAAAATAGCCACTCCGAGATGGAACCTCAATTACTTTTCTAATAGTAGGGTTCCATATCAGAAACTCGACTTCAACACCATCATATTCATATTTGCACAGACAAACCAACCCATTACAGGAACCAACAATTTCAACATTTGAGCAAACACCGTCAAGGAAGGCCAGAGGGAGATCATCGTGTTGACGGGACTCCATAAACGACTCATCGTGAGAACTAAATGGGCAAGCAATATCACGGGACTCCATAAACGACTCGTCGTTTAAACTAAACGAGTCATCGTGAGATTGAAGAAGAACGCGATGGCCATTTTTGTTTAGGGTTCTGACAGAGTA
The DNA here is from genome assembly GCA_963921825.1 of Erodium maritimum. Classification (NCBI taxonomy): domain Eukaryota; kingdom Viridiplantae; phylum Streptophyta; class Magnoliopsida; order Geraniales; family Geraniaceae; genus Erodium; species Erodium maritimum. The sequence continues at coordinate 58,335,259 of OY997596.1, read as the reverse complement.
ATCGGAGATGAAATTAGGGCTAGAAGTGAGAGAGTACCATGATTTACAGACCGACCTGAACCGTAAAATCGACTTCGCCGGTAGTCTGCTCAGTATCTCTGAGCAGATTTCAAGAGGAAGAAGACAAGCGATCGCTGTTTTGGGTTCCACCGCCATCGTCTTCGAATCGCTTCACTTCTCTCACATTAATATCTTAACGAAACACGTAAAAGTATTGTTACAAAAAAGAATAGGAGTATTAAGCGTAAGTGTAAATAATATCTTGAAAATATCATTTGTGTAATTTGTATAAAATAAAAATATTCTAACTTATATTAGAGAAGTCTGCTGCGGTACAATCCCGTGAGAGGGTCTCGCCCCAGACGGTCGGAGGTTCAGCAGCTTTCCCCAGTTGGGATGGCGCCGCAATCCCTTGAAGATTACGACGGAGAGGGCCCTACGTTGGATTGGGAGTTTGGATCAGTTGCCCTAAGCCCGGTAACAATGGACCCGATACCTAAGGCTCGGTTGTCTCGAGGAAGAGGCACTGGCGTAACAATGGACCCAATACCTAACCCGGGTCCTCAAGTTCCCACCTGCGATGCCAACCAGTTTCCCGCGATAGGCCCCCTAGGTGGTCCTACCCACAAGCCCCGACTTTTGTACACGACAACATCCGGCGAGGGGTGGGTGGGGATCAGCTCTCTGCTGATTCGATTGTTGCCCTTCTGCCACTATAGAGTGGTGGGTTTCGAGGTGGGGGACGCGCCCACCCAGGAGCGCGACCTGGTGAAGCTCCGGCGCCTATGGTCCGTGGGAGCGCAGCTGCTGGAGTACTGGAAAGGATGGCGCCTGCATTTGGCTGGGGCGCCAAGTCACAGGCGGGGAAGATGCCCCGCTGGGAGGAATGATTCACCACCTGAGCATCGGGGACTAGCTCTGGGAGGGGTCCCTAGATGATGCTTTGCCTCCCACCATCATCATTACTGTCCAGATCTCCGGAGAAAGAACACGACCGTCGCCGGCCGTTGTTTTGGGTTTGGCAGTCATCGTCTTCTATCCAACAATGATCTCTTGCAATGCTATCAACCGAAATATCTCAGTTTACATGGGCCACTGGTTATGGGCCAAGGCTAGGTGAGTCCGGATTGTTTGGGCCCTTTACTTAGGCTCGACAACTGTTTCAGGCCCATTACCCATTGAATCGGTTAATTTTGATTAACCATGGTTTTTTTAGATGAAAAATCAGATCCTGAACCGTCAAATATCGATTCTTTAAATTTGGTATTGGATTTTAACTTACCGGTTTTAATTTAGTGGATATTTTCCTTGGCTCGATTCAGTTATATCTTGATTTTTGACATTATCGTTTGTTTCCTTGGCTCGATTCGGTTATATTTTGTTTTTTGATATTTTTGTTTTGTTTTGGTTATATCTGGATTTTGACTTACCGGCTTTGATTTAGTGGATATCATTCTTTGATTCAAACAATTTTCATGCACCTACTTATATTACAAAAATACTATACCTCGTATTGATTTCACACATGTAGTTGGATCAATTGGTGATGGGTTTCGTAGTATGGTCGATTGAATTTTATGTAATAAATCGAGCTTGATACCATGTGCGGGCAGGTGGATCATCCACAAATCTATCTACTTTATTCCGCAATTCACCCGTATTGTTGCGGATCAATAAAATTATATCCGAATGTTCCCTCATATACGGATGAGTAACAGATCGGATGGACAGTCAGACGAAACGGATCAACGAACGATTCTGAATACCTATCACCAGACTCATGCAACAAGTCTATTCACTTTCCATAACTGTTACTTTATATTTTGTTTCCATATATAAACACTTACTTCGTCTCTGGTTTCATCATGGATGGATAGGGTTAAGGACGACAAGGATTTCTGAGTTTGTGTAGTAATCCACCCTTCCACTCTTTCATTGTCGTTACTAAGGCGGTAACTGTATCCATGGTTGCAAAAGGCGTGGCCTAGGCGTCGACTAGTCAGAAAAAAACTGTTCTACCGCCCCGATTTTGATGGGTCGGGCGGACAAAGGCGACCAAACGATTTTGGTCGCTTGGGCGGCGACTGAGTTTGTGTAGTAATCCACCATTCCACTCTTTCATTGTCGTTACCAAGGCGGTAACTGTGTCCATGGTTGCAAAAGGCGTGGCCTAGGCGTCGACTAGTCGGAAAAAAAATGTTCTACCGCCCCGATTTGGATGGGTCGGGCGGACAAAGGCGACTGGACAATTTTGGTCGCTTGGGCGGGGGCGCAGCTAACAGGGGATACTTTTTATCATAATGTAGAAGAATACATAGGTTTTTTTTTTGTGATCAGCAAAGCATATTTAAAATAAATGCTCTATGAAGTATAGAGCAAGTGCGTGGTACAATGAACCGAGCATTACCCATGGGAACCTCAAACCAACCCTCAACAGCATGAGGTGTTACAAGCAAGTAGTTCAGTTACAACAAAGGATCACAAGATACAACAAGGATAAGCAACTGCTCTCAACATGTTGAGGTAGCACCAAGACAACAAGAAAGGCCTAGAAACAGACCAAAGCACCAACAGAAACAAACAGGCAGAAACTGAAACCAAGGAACAGAGTAAGGGTCTAACATACCCAGAATTACCAGCCTTTAAGAGCAAACAAAAAAAGGGGTCTCTATTACCCTAATTTAACCACCATGAAGAACAATTGAAAAAAACAATTGAAAAAAACAGATCCAAAGGCTCAACCCATTACCAGAAGAGCTCCACCCCAACCTTAGAAAGGAAGCACACCCCAAACTCAACAGACCCATAACCCTCAACAAAGAGGGAAAAAGGGTAAAGCCGGTGGCCAACACCAAGAGAACCGGCAGAGTTAAACCCAAACACCAAAACTCCCAACCAAGTGACTTCAGGGGAGGGCAAAACTACACCCTAAGGACTCGCCGACGGTCAGCACCTTGAACCAGCGAGCTCGAACCAAACAGTGTTCGAGAAGAAGTGAATGTTGGGTCTCGAGGTAGGGTTGGAGATGAACCAACTCGCAGCGGAAAATCAATGAAAACCAAGAGACAATTAAAACCATGAAACAACTAACAAAGAATGGATTAACAAGAGAAAAATTCAGCACTAGTTCTTACCAAAACAAGAACACCGGTTAACGAATGATTGGCTTGAGTCTCCAAGACGCCTACGTATCCACATCGGAATCAAAGCCACGTAGTTCTTCTCTTTGAGGACTCAAGAACACAAACATGGAGGTGAGAGCTTGCCTAACCCGAAATGGCCATGGAAGAGGGAGAGAAGTTGTGTTTCATATTCTTGTCTTGTGTTTGTTATGTTGAAAAAGGATGACTTAAACATAACAAAACTCATACTTGTCCAACTAAAGGCATGAGACAAGTATGGTGTCAAGTAAGGTGTAAATAGGACAAAGTATGGCAAGACAAGATTGGGTTAGGTGGTGAATCACCAACACCTTAATCCTTGTCTTGCTTACTTAGTACTAATTAATCAAGACTTGATTAATTAGTTCCATGGGCCTTGGTTGCATGGGCCTTTCATGGGCCTCTTGGAACATGGCCCGTGGCCATTTCCAACGAGGTCCCGTGATTCGCTCATCGCCTCCATGCCTTCCATACCGGAAATGTCCAACATTATCCGACGCGATCAATCCCAAGACTCCAAGCCTTGTCTCGATCCGTAAAGTCCTATTCACTTACGGGCACATGACCCAAAAACCCAGTTTTGGTCATGTCCCGAGACAACTCCCCTTTGGCCATTCTCCATAAATGTGTCAATGAGTTTCATCCTCCGGTGTGACCCTTAGGTTTATGCATGTCAATAGATCAACGTAAAATCCCATTTTACTTGATCCTATTTAAGTGGCAACTAACGAGACTTTAGTATTGCCTGACACTACATAACGAATCGACCCTGTCGATTCTAACCTTTCCGTCGTCCCTGTCATTATCCTTTTATCTCCGATATCCTGATTGAGATAAGGCATAGAGCCGTCATCCTTATTATTCTCAATCATCGTTCCTTGATATGTGAGATGACTGAAGATATGATACCCAGTATCATGTGCATGACCATGCTATTCTTTCAGTCACTCTCGATCAAGCGGCCGAGAACCGATATCTTTCTCATACCTCAGTATGAGGGATAAATCCCTTAGCCATCTTTCGTGTCACTCATGTAGCCCGTCCCCAAGCCAATCCTGGCCGTTATGGAAGCCCTGTTACGGACAACGTTAGGCTCAGGTCAAACTCAGTTGTTGACTACATAGCGATCACAAAGACTCCTTGGTCTAAGGATACATGACAAGCTACGACAATGAATATGTTCATGACTTGATCTATGGCACATATTCATGTCGGGTCGTCCAATATCATGTCCCACATGATATCTATGATCAGACTCCGGAATCCCATTCCAATGACTAACAGAACGTAAGCCATAAAGAGCCATCTTTCATACTAGTCGCTTCTAGTGAAGCTTTGTTAACTAGGGACCCATCGAGTGTGATCTATCTCGATCTATGGTTCTATTCGCATGGTGGGCATAGATCAGAGCACACATCGATATATTACTCCAACACATACGTAATATAAAGCCGCTTTAATTTTATTGCTAACGATGATATATACATTTGGACATTTAGAATTGAACTACGGGCACTAAGACTAACAGTGAAGCCACAAGATTGGAAGATTAGGGAGAAAAGGGGACCGTCGGTTTACTTAGAGATACGAGAGAGTACCGTGATTCACATATAGACTTGCACCGTAAACTAGACATCCTCAAAAATTAGGCTGAGACGATAATCAATAACCATAAGGTAAATGATTCATAACTACTTGACATCCATACGAGTCTCAAAACATTCATAGCTTAACTAAACATAAAGTCAACAACAAAATCAAACCAAATCTTGAACATGTTCAAACTAGACACCGTCTACTATTCTCTTCACACTCCATTAAATCTTCATCTACTTCTTCAATTATCTACAAACAATACGAAACACGATAATTAGCATATGTAAAGTAAAGCAAATTCATTTATGGTAAATATTCACACAAATATGTAGAAACTATCAGCAGTAATTACTCAAATATGTAAAAAATATCAACAGGCTTGGATGCAACATCACAAAATAAGTGTCAACCAGGTTATTTTCGTCTATTATACCAAAAGATAAGTTCAATGTGCAAGAGATATTAACACGGAGATGCATGACTCTGATGTAACCTTAAGTGATTTTTGCTCACTAATGCTATATAAAAATCAATCATCAAAGCTTATATGTTCAAATCTAAAAATATGTAGAATATAATAATTTGCACTTGAAAACTATCTTCGATGAGAGGAGGAACATGTAATTTCAATATTATCACTTGTAATCCGACATAAATAAACAGGTAGAATTGTACCTCTCATACGTTGACTTCCTTGATCCATGAACACAAGTGCCCTCTTTACCCTTTGCCTCACATCAAAACTAGACTCTCCTCGTAAAGGCACATACCTGCGATGTCATTGGGAGAAGAGAAAAGTTGCTTACATTTTCCACTCTCTGTGTTGTACAACAACTCCACGTCCTCATCTGAATCATATCCCTCGTCGTAATCGTCTCCATCCTCCGAAAAATCATGCACCATAAGAAGTTCACCATTAACCCATAAACAAAACTTGTTTGGTTCAATAGATTCATGAACTCCAGCACCCCGCAGGTCAATGTTGAACAACTTAGTCCAAGACTCTGCTACTCCATACTCTTTCATTGCCCAAACAGAACACTCCTCGTCCATATCAACAGCATAATCTTCCTGCTTGGTCAGAGTCTTCCACACTATCACATGAATCAATCCACCGAATGCCACACATCGGGTTTCTACCCGACTGTCATCATCATCATCATCAACATCACCACTCCGAACGAACTCTGCACAATCAGGCATCCTTATTTCTCGAAAAACTTCATCACTCATATCAAAGGACAATACAATCTTTTTAGGACACCCATTTGTAGATTCACTCCAATGAACAGCTCCATCGAGATAACATTCCGGCGTACAACCCCCAACGTCCCATGGATTCACCAGAGGAGGCCTAATGCGCCTCCAAAGTCCAAACACCCTTCTTCAGATCAAAAATCTCACACAGATTTTCACCCAAATAAGATGTGTGAGTACACATAACCTTGTAATCACCAGTTTTGGAGTCAAATCCAAACCCATAATAAGAGAAAGCCAGGGAATCAAAATCAAAATAGCCACACCCAGATGGAACCTCAACTACTTTTCTAATAGTAGGGTTCCATATCAGAAACTCAACTTCAACACCATCATATTCATATTTGCACAGACAAACCAACCCATTACAGGAACCAACAATTTCAACATTTGAGCAAACACCGTCAAGGAAGGCCTCAGGTATATCATCCTGTTCACGGGACTCCATAAAAGACTCATCGTGAGAGCTTAATGGAAAAGCTCGAATAGAGTCTCTAGACGGTTGAAGAAGAACGCGATGGCCATTTTTGTTTAGGGTTTTGACAGAGTAATCGGAGATGAAATTAGGGCTAGAGATGAGAGAGTACCATGATTTACAGACGGATCTGAACCGTAGAATCGACTTCGCCGGTAGTCTGATCAGTATCTCTGTGCAGATTTCAAGAGGAAGAACAGAACCGTCGCCGGCCTTTCTTTTGGGTTCTGGAGCCATCGTCTTCTACACAACTTTTTTTTGAATGGCTTCACTGCTTCTCTCTCACTGAAATATTAACTTGAAGTGAAATGATTGTGATTGTGAGCATGGGTTTGAGGCTCATAGTTCCAACACCATTTCAATTAACTTGCTGTGTTGTAACATCAATTGTGAGGCTCCAGGTGGTGGTTGTTGATACAAATTTTAATGAGTAATTATGGTACGTTCAGTTTTTTTTTGTTTTTTTTATTAAAAGTTACAAAAAAATTAAATTTAGAATTCAACAGTGTAATAGATAAAAATACTCTTTAACCAAAGAAGAAGGCTCCTCGGCCTTCTCTTCCGATTTCGCCTCAGCCTCCTGAGCCGCCTCCACTGTCTTAAAAAGTCCCTGCTCCCATCGCTGTCAATGTTGTCGTCCTCAAAGCCTCCACCCTCATCGAGCTCGTCCTTAACTTTGTCGTCCTCAACGCCATCGTCGCCATCGTTTCCCCCAACGCCGTCGTCCTCAAAGGCCCCATTGTCGCCTCCAACACCACCAGCACCCCTCGCCTCATGTGCCGATGCGGCCACCATTACTCTCGACCGAGCAGCACTACCTCCTCCTATGTCCCCATCTTTGCCACCAGATCCGTTGTTGTCCTCGCCCCCTCTACCACAAGAGTCACCGCTATTGACACTTCCTCCTCTGCAATCAGAGTCGCAGCCTCCTCCTCCGTTGCTTCCGTCGACGGTTGATCAACCACAATCATCGGGGGCGCAACTGGATCAGGCGTCATGATTATGACGCATCCGATCGGGCAAGGACTCTGTACTGAGCCGCCTCACTCCCATCTGCATAATCGTCTGCTGGATCGGGACCCTGACATCCCCGCTCGGTCTTAGGGAAATAGGAATCAGCAACTGCTCTTGACGGCCACCGGTACATACTCGACGCACCAACCCTATCCGCTGGATTAGGACTCTGGAAACCTCGAGGTGTGTGTAGGGACGCACACGTTGCGCTACCGAGGTCGATCTAAATCTGACAGTCTGGTCCTCCTGTGTTCTGATATTTTCTTTCAATGCTTGCTATCATTTCAATCGTCTGACAACAGATATCCTGAGCATTTTCATATCGAGACAAGACAAGAAACAAAACTTGGTGCACAACCGACCTCATGTTTCCCTTATTTTTTTGGGTTACTCCCTGGGTTCCTGCTACCCCCTCAAACACCCCGAATCTCTTCCTGCGAACGCTTTTAGGTCGAGACAAGAAATGTCAGTCATCGACGAGTTACCTTATACCCGTCCTACCGAGGCACCAACCTCACCACTTCTATCCTTGGTATAACTGGGAAATCTATTATAGAGTTAGTGTTTGATGTATACATAATAGAATTTAGCCTTCCTCTTTTTCTTTCTACGTCTTTCCTTTGCATGGTCAATTTTTTCATAATTAATAGTTTCTTATATGCTAAAAAATAGAATTGACATTTTCATTGAAAATAATTAAAATTCTAACATAATAATCGAAATAAAATAGAATAAAAGATAAATATGCATCACCATATTTATTTCAAAGGTGTTCGATGAGGTCTACTTTTAATGTATGATGAGTACGTCGATCGTACATGATTGCAGTGTTTGCTACTATGATATTGAACGGGACGAAGCTTCTTTGCGTGAATATTGGTTTGTTTGACCCACCCTCATCTATTTGTTCAGTGTAACCATCACATGTATGTCATTCTGCCTCGACAATCATATTGTATATGATAACATATACATTCATAACTAGGCTGAGGGAAGATGATTTCCACATTCGACTCGTCCGGATGATTTTGGGTTTGGAGGAGTTGGTAATGGAAGATGTGATTTTTTTATGCTAAACATTTGAATTTATACAAAATTTAGGTCCATTTTAGCAATAAAATTTGTTTTCTTCCAAATAAAAATGTATTTATTCAAGGGTCAACTATTGGTCAATGAGCATATAATCGTTGGCATCGACGGATAGTGCCGTCGATAACGTAACCAACGTTGTCATCCGTCAACGCTTATCTGTCAGCTATCCGTCGACTTTTGCTTCTTTTTGCCGACGTTTCGGCTTCCCAGCACCTATTAGTCAACGATCCGCCACCGACCGCAGATGCTCTTATGTCAACCGACAACAAATAAAAACAAATGAAAAAGACAAAAGGGAGGGGAGAAGAGTTCCTATTCATACGGCTACCGTCACGAGAGCACTCAAGTGATTGGGAAGCTTCACTTGACTCATAAAACAAATCTATTCACTTTTCACGAACTTTACTTCATATTTTGTTTGCTTGTTTAAACACCAATTCTGGATCTATTAGAGTGGATCGCTAATGTACTCGATCGTGAATTAATATCTGAAAAAGATTGAGTGCTAAGCAAGTCATCGTTAAACAATTTAGTCTAAGGTTTTGCAGCTCCATACTCTTTCATTGCCCAAACTGTACAGACAAACAAATCAACCTATTGCAAAACCAACAATTTCAACATTGGAGCCAAGGAATTGCTAAGTGATACCATCATCGCGAGAACAAAATGAGCAAACATGGAAGAATACGAGGTTAGGACATTTTGCTTTCCAAGAAGTTAATTAGGCTGAGACGATGATCAATACATGTAAGGTAAATAATTCATAACTACTTGATAACCATATCAAGTAAATAAAGTCGATAACAAAATCAAACCAAATCTTCAACATGTTCAAACTAAACCGTGTCTACTGTTCTCTTCACATTCCACTAAACCGTCACGCTTCTTCAGTCATCTACAAATAATAAGAAACACGAGAATTAGCATATGTATAATAAAGCAAATTCATTTATGATAAATATTCACACAAATACGTGAAAACTGTCAACAAACTTGAATGCAACATCATAAAATAAGAGTCAACCGGGACATTTTCATCTATTATACCAAAACGTAATTTCAATGTGCAAGAGATATTAACCAAAAAAACACGGAGATGCATGACTCTGATATAACCTTGAGCAATGTTTGCTTACTCATGCTACATGAAAAACAATCACCAAAGCTTATACAGTCAAATCTAAAAATATGTAGAATACAACAATTTGCACGTGAAAACTACCTTAGATGAGAGGAGGAACATGTAATTTCAAGAATAGCATTTGTAAGCCGACATATATAAGAACGTATATAAGGAAACGGGTAGATTTGTACCTATCATATGTTGACTTCCTCGACCCATGGACACAAATGCCCTCTTTACGCTTTGTCTCACATTAAGACTAGACTCTCCTCGTATAGGCACATATCTGTGATGCTATTGGTAAAAGAGAAAAGTTGTTTACATTTTCCACCCTCTGTGTTGTACAGCAACAGCCCTTGTTTGTCCACCAATTCCATTTCGTCGTCCTCATCATATTCCTCATCATCGTATTCGTCCTCGTCCTCCGAGTCGTAACCATAATCATCCTCGTCCTCCGAGCCATAACCATAATCATCCTCGTCCTCCAAGAAGTCATGCACCATAAGAACTTCACCATTCTTCCACAAACGAAACTTGTTTGGTTCAATATCTTCACAAACTCCAGCACCCAGCAGGTCAATATCGAACAACTTAGTCCAAGACTCTGCTACTCCATACTCTTTCATCACCCAAACAGAACACTCCCTGTCCATATCAACAGCATAACTCTCCCGCTTCGTCAGAGTCTTCCACACTATCACATGAATCAATCCACCAAATGTCACACTCCAGGTTTCCACCCGACTGTCATCATCATCATCACGATCATCATCATTCCAAATGAGCCATACACAATCAGGCATCCTTATTTCTCGGAAAACTTCATCACTCATATCAAAAGACAGTAAAACCTTAACAGGACTACACAAATTAGGAGATCCACTCCAATGAGCAGCTCCATCGAGATAACATTCTGGAGTACGACCCCCAACTTCCCATGAACTCACCAGAGGACGGCTAATGCGCCTCCAAACACCCTTCCCCAAATCAAAAACCTCACACAGATTTTCACCCGAAAAAGACGAGTGAGTACACATAACCTTGTAATCACCAGTCTTGGAGTCAAATCCAAACCCATAATAAGAGAAAGCTGGAGCATATAAAGTAGAAAAGTAACTCCCAGATGGAACCTCAACTGTTTTTCTAATAGTAGGATTCCATATCAGAAACCTAACTTTAACATCATCATGTTCATATTTGCACAGACAAATCAACCCATTACAGGAACCAACAATTCTAGCATTTGACCAAACATTTGAGTCAAGGAAGGCCTCAGGGACTTCATCGTGTTCACGGGACTCCATAAACTAAATGGGCAATTAAAAGCAATGCCTCTGTAATCGTAATCGTACGATTGAAGTAGAACGCGATGGCCATTTTTGTTTAGGGTTTTGACAGAGTAATCGGAGATGAAATTGGGGCTAGAGATGAGAGAGTACCATGATTTACCGACTGACCTGAACCGTAGAATCGACTTCGCCGGCAGTCTGGTTAGTATCTCTGCGCAGATTTCAAGAGGAAGAAGACAACCGTCGCCGGCAGGTAATTTCGATTCCGCCGCCATCGTCACTTCTCTCACATTACAATTTACATCTACTCCTAAAATTAACCAAAATATTTAGAGTAACTGCAAAATAAAATCTTCATTCTTTTTAAAAGGACGTACCTTTTTTTTAAATGGTAAATAGCATCTTGAGTGTATCGTTTTGTTACCATTTGAATAGAATGACAATCATATTGTTATGATTTAGATTAAAAAACAATACATAAATAACAAAAAGTCAAGTTTTTATGTTTTTGTTTTTCAGTACAATGTGGTATAGAACGAAAACAAAAACGAGGGATAATTGAAAGAGGCCGGAGGTTCCGTAAGAGCATCCACAATCATCTCGCCGGCAGCCGGCGAGATGGCGGCGGCGAGATGGTTTAAAGTATTGTTTTTTAATCATCTCACCAGCTCACCGCCAGCGAGCTCTGCAGTGGGCTGGCGGGGAGGCGTCGGCGAGATGTAAGAAAATTAATTTTTTTTAATGTATTTTTTATGTAAAAATAGATTTTAAATGGAAAAACAACAAATGTTAATGTGATAACTAAAACACCGAATAAAGAAAACAACATAGATAAAAATAAACTAACACCAAATAAAGGAAACTAACACCAAATAAAGGAAACTAACACCTACTAAAGGAAACTAACAGCTAGGCGTCTCCAAATTTATTCCAGAGATGTTCGACAAGATCGTCCTTCAAACGGTAATGCATACGTTCATTTTGCATCCTCTCAGTGTTTCCGAGTATGACATTGGTCGGGACGAAGCCTCCTCGTGCAATATGTGGTTGACTTGGACTACCTTCTTCTGTTTGTTCACGATACCCGTTGTATGTATGACGTTCAGCCTCAACTATCATATTGTGCAGTATAATGCACGCATTCATGACCAAATCGATTGACTTGGGAGCCTACAAGCGGCTCGGTTGTTTGATAATGTGAAACCGAGCTTGTAGTACGCCGAAAGCTCGTTCCACATCCTTCCTGCACGCTTCTTGGACTTCAGCATACTTCTTCTGCTTCGGCGTTGACGGTAATGGAATTGTTTTTACGAACACTGGCCACGAAGGGTAAATACCATCAGCAAGATAATAAGGAAGTGTGTAATTATTACCATTTATCGTGTAAGCAACCGGTGGTTGCCAACCGTTGACAACGTCCGCGAACAGCTTCGAATGGTTCAGGACCGTCAAATCGTTGTTCGACCCCGCCATGCCGAAGAAAGAGTGTCAAATCCATAAGTCACGAGTTGCAACGGCCTCAAGTACAACGGTTGGTCGATTACCGTGGTCCCTTCGGGAATGTGCTCCTCGAAGGGCCTTTGGGCAGTTCTTCCACTCCCAGTGCATGCAGTCAAGACTTCCAAGCATGCCCGGGAATCTCCGCGCTTCATTAACCGCCAAAATGTGGTCCATATCAGCTTGTGTAGGCTTCCGCCGGTATGTAGCACCAAAGACTTTATTCAGTGCTCTGCAAAATGTTCGCAAACATTCCAAAGACGTTGTTTCCCCTATCTTCACATACTCGTCCAACGCATCAGTTGCAATTCCGTAACATAACTGCTTAATGGCGGCAGTACATTTCTGATAAGGAGATAATGAAACTTGACTCAATGCATCTAACCTTTCCTTGAAGTAATCGTCGTGCTGCTCCTATGCATGAACGATACGGAGGAACACCGACTTTGGCATTCTAAACCCACGCCGAAACTGCACCTCGATGTACACAGGGTTGGTGTTGAAGTAGTCATTCATTAACCGTTCGTTTGCGGCTACCCGGTCACGTCGAATGTATTTGCGCTTCCGTGGTGGAGAATCCACCAAAGCGTCGTCCAACATCTCCTCGGTTGACAGACAGTCTTCGAGCATGTCATTCAAAATAGAATCGAATTCCATATCCTCAGGATCGAATTCCATGATGACGGACAAAGAAGGATGAGGGCCGGGACGATACTGTATGAGAATGATGAATAGTAGAGAGTTTGTGAATTTTAGTTTGTGAGGGTGGGTTTATATAAGGTTTTAGGGTAGGTTTAACATAAATGTTGTAGTTATGGTTAGCGTTTTTTAACATAAAAAACGACGATCAAGGTTATTCGATTGGACGTATAGATATTTTTTGGATAATATAGGTGGAGTTTATTTTTCAAAACAAATAGCATTGACACCAAACATTTTTATTGGACAACAAAGATTTTTTGAAAATAACCCCCTCATCTCGCCGGCGTTCATTGTCGGCGTTCGCTGCCAGCGAGAAGAACATAGCCAGCGCAGCTCGCCAACAAGCACCTCGCCTCCTCCTCGCCTGCTCCCCGCCTCTTTCTCGCCCACGGCTGTAGGTGCTCTAAAGATCAAAACAAATAAGAAGAAATGAAACAGTGACTTCGAAAACGAAAGAATAGTTTGTTTGCTTTTTTCTCTTCATATTATATTAAGAATATTAAATTTGAGGAATATGGAATTTTTGATTTTTCGCTCTTTAATTACTGTTTCCAAATTTTAGTTTTAGAGAATAAAATTATAATTTTAAAATAAATTTATAGAAAACACAAATATAATGATATAAGTGGCAAAAAAGTGAATACATCTACCACTTTTTTGTATTTATCCCAAATAGCTATGTTTAGTGATAATTTTTAGTATACAAATTTATACGCTTTTTAAAAAATAACAATAATATTTATCAATAATGTTTTGGTTCGATTAATGTCATCTGGTATTTTTTGTACATAATTTTTTATAATATTAAAATAGCACCGATCAATTTCCATTCTAAACTATCTCTCAGCTATCATTCTCCTACCCTTATTCGAGTCACATAAAATGTCGAGCGGTGACCTACATAATATGACACTAACCAAATTCACAGTTGAATAGCCAGAGGATTTTTTCCGATTGTTGATTCAAAATCCAAACCCTTACTCTTATTCAAGCCACAATAAATGTCGAGCGATGACTTACATAATATATTAATATATAATACTGACCAAGTTTACAATTGAACATCCAGAGGTCTTTTTTCAGTTGTTGATTCGAATTCTTCCTCCTACCCATTTATGTTTGATTTAAAGGACTAAATTAGATTGATTTAGGAATGATTTGGAAAGTAATTTCGACATTTTTTTAAATTATTTAGGTCATGTGTCAGACACATAACAATTTTCCGTCCAGAAATGGACAAAAAATTAATGATGGGTATTAAAGTGATACAAAGTCAATTTCAGGATATCGAGGTAAGAAAAAAAATTAGGGTAGTAGAAATATATACCGAAAATTTTAGGATAATAAGATCGAATTTACCTTTAAAAAAATTAGTCTAGCAAGTCGACGCTAAACAATTTACTCTACGATTTTGCAACTCGTACTCTTTCATTGTCTTTACCAAGGCCGTAACGCAGGGATGAAAAGTTGAAAGAGCATGTAAGTGAATATGCTAAATCAAACACTCTTTTTTGTAAGTGAACTATGGCTTCTGGGAAGGATGTGAAACGAGCCAAACTGTCCAAGGCATTTTAGGTAAATGATGCAGAGATGATAAGCAATAATCATAAGGTCAATGATTCATAACTAGTTCATAACCATATCAATTATCAAGTCTCAAAACAATCCATAACTTAAATAAACATAAAGTCGATAACAGAATCAAACGAAATCTTGAACATGTTCAAACTAGACAACGTCTGATTCTCTTCACATTCCATTAAATCTCCATCTACTTCTTCAATCATCTACAAATAATATGGAACACGAGAATTAGCATATGCATGAATCCGATATAACCTTGAGCGATTTCTGCTCACACATGGTATATAAGAAACAATCATCAAAGCTTATATTGTCAAATCTAAAAATGTCTAGAATATAACAATTTGCACGTTAAAACTACCTTCGATGAGAGAATGAACATGTAATTTCAAGAATAACAACATATATAAAAAATGGGTAGATTCGTACCTATCATATGTCGACTTCCTTAATCCATTGACACAAATGCCCTCTTCACCCTTTATCTCACATTAAAACAAGACTCTTCTCGTAAAGGCACATATCAGCGATGCCCAGACCAAATGAGACAAGTTGTTCACATTTTCTACTCTCGGCGTTGTACAACAACAACCCTTGCTTGTCCCCTAATTCCATGTGTTTGTCCGAACCATATTCCTCATCATCCTCGTAGTCATAATAGTCCTCGTCCTCCGAGAAATCATGCACCATAACAACTTCACCATTCTCCCAAAAACGGAACTTGTTAGGATCAATGCTTTCAGAAACTCCAGCTCCCAGCAGGTCAATGTTGAACAACTTAGTCCAAGACTCTGCCACTCCATACTCTCTCATTGCCCAAACTGAACACTCCTTGCACATATCAACAGCATAATTTTCCCGCTTCGTCAGAGTCCTCCACACTACCACATGAATCAATCCACCATATGCCACACTTCGGGTATCTACACGTATGCCATCATGCTCTCCCCTATCACCGTTCCTAACCAACCATATGCTTTCAGGCATCCTTATATGTCGAAAAATTTCATCACCCATATCAAAGGACAACAAAATCTTTTCAGGAATATGAACCCCAAAATGTGGAGATCCACACCAATGGGCAGCTCCATCAAGATAACATTCTGGAGTACAGACCCCCTACATGCCATGGATATACCGGACGAGGAAGGCTAATACTAATACGCCTCCAAACACCCTTCCTCAAATCAAAAATCTCACACAACGACGAGCGAGTACACATAACCTTGTAATCACCCGTCTTTGAGTCAAATCCAAACCCATAATAATAAGAGGAATCTGAAGCACGAACAGAAGAACCATAACTCCTAAATGGAACCTCAACTACTTTTCCAATGGTAGGATTCCATATCAGGAAGGTAACCCTAGGATCATCACGACCATATTTGCACAAACAAATCAACCCATTACAGGAACCAACGATTCGAACCTTTGAGCCAATATTTGTGGCGAGGAATGCCTTAGGGACATCATTGTGTTCACGGGACTCCATAAACGAAGTATCGTGAGAACTAAATGGGCAAGTAAAAGCAATGCCTCTGTCATCGTAATCGTAAGGTTGAAGAAGAACGCGATGACGATTTTTGTTTAGGGTTTTGACAGAGTGATTGGAGATGAAATTGGGGCTAGAGATGATAGAGTACCATGATTTACAGACGGATCTGAACCGTAGAATCGACTTCGCCGGTAGTGTGCTCAGTATCTGTGTGCTGATTTCGAGAGGGATGTGAGAACCGTCGCCGGCGGTTGATTTGGGTCCCGACGCCATGGAATTTGTGGAATCGCTTTCACTTCTCTCGCATTACATATTTGGATCCTAAAATGAATCAACATATTCAGAGATAATTTTTTTGTTTTGAACAGATTTAGAGATAACTGCAAAACAAACACTTCGCCTATCTTCATGATGATAACGCTTCTTTTTTAAAAATGGTAAATAATATTTAATTTTGAACAAAGTATGTAGATTTCAATAACATTTAAAGAGTCATCATATGTTTAGAGTTTAAGAAGGTCCCTCAACAATAGCTTTGAGAAAAGGTGATTGTGCAATACAGTTTGTAAAAGCTACATATGCAAATATAAAATAAACTAAAGAGTTGACGAAACTGATAAATACGGTTTAAGGTGGCACCTGAACGCTGTTTGATCCCATGAAATGATTTCATTTTGTCTGGTGGAGACCGAACTTGATCTCCTCAATGCAGGGGCGGAACTAAAGGGGGTTCCATGGAAAACCTTAAATATAAGAGAATCTAGCTTGATGGTTTAAGTCTTGTGAGTAGTTACGTGAGAACTTGTGTTTGAAACCTCGATGGAACATCTTGTGACTTAAATGTTTTGCTTCTTATTTTGTCTCAAGTTTAGGCTTATGTAAAGGCAGGCCCGATCCGTTTATCTTCTGATTTGTCTGAAGTTTGCATTTGATTTGTTTTGTGTTGTGAGAAATATAAAAATCTGGGACTATGGAAGATCAAGGGGATGCCAACGTAGCTCAGATGCTTGCTGCCATTCAAACTCAACTCCAAGACTTTAGAAATCGAATGACAAGAATGGAACAGCCACCATCAGTTCGTAGAAACCCCATTAGAAATTTGCATGCTCCAAAAGTGAACCAAAATGAAGATGACTTATAAGACTCTGAAGATGATGACCAACCAGATTTTTATTCAAACTCAAGGTCAAGGAGACAATACAACTATGATTGAGGCCGAGAAGAGGGTGCTAGACATGTAAATCGAGATGTCAAGCTCAATGCCCTAACTTTCACACGGAAGGTCAATCCTGAAGCTTACCTTGATTGGGAGAGATGTATGGAGTATATCTTCGAATATTAAAATTACTCGGAACAAAGGAAAATTTAGTTAGTTGTTGCCCAACTTACCAAAAGTGTTTTGGCTTAGTGGGACAAAGGTGTGTTCGAGATAAGGATGCAAAGGCACGGTCAGATCGCTACTTGGGAGGACATGAGATTCATCATGAGAAAAAGATATGTTCCAACCTACTATTACCGAAGCCTACAACAAAAATCGAGAAAACTATCTGAAGGAAATAAATCGATGGAGGAATGTTTTGATGAGTTTGAGACACTTCGGAACAAGTTAGAGTCCGAAGATTCTAAGGAGTCTCTAATGACACAATTCCTAAATGGTCTTCATGATAGAATTGCTAGAAAGGTAGAGAGAGAAACCTACCATGACTGAGAAGAATTGTTGCACCTTGCTACTAAAGTCTAACAACACATTAAGAGGAAGACAAATTCTACTAATCGGAACAAGAATTCTTGAACATCACACCCACCAAAAGCTCTATACAAAGGAAAGTTCGATGAGATGCACCAGAAGTTCAAAGGGAAGCTACCAGAATCATCAAAGGGAGCTAAACCAAAGCAAGGTAAGGATTCAATTCAAAGATCTCGTGACATTACTTGTTTTAAATGTTAGGGAAAAGGACACTGTGCACGGGATTGTCCAAACCAACGAGTGATGATCCTCAAGGATAATGGAGAATACGAGTCTCAAGATGAGGAAAAAGAGAGAGTATGATCCGGAGAAGATATTATCGATTATCCAGAAACTAGAGAACTACGAGTCATAAGGAGAGCTCTTGTCTCATTCTTTGATCCCGAGACTACCCAACGAGAAAACATCTTTAACTTACGACGCAACATAAACTCTAAGGTATGTAGATTGATTATTGATGTAGGTTCTTGTACTAACGTGACCAACAAGTGGCTCAATGATTCTTTTAAGCTCAAGATATCTGAGCAAGTCGTCGTACCTTTCAACATAAGAAAGTATGCGAATCAAGTTGTTGTGACGTGGTCCACATGCAAGTGGTCACCTTCTTTTAAGACGACCATGACAGTGTGATAAAGAAACTCTACACAATGGCCGGACCAATTACTACTCTTTCACTCCCAACAACAAGAAGCACATTTTGGCTCTTCTTAATCCACAAGAAGTCCATGAAATATAGATATCCATGCCCAAATGAGATAAGTTAGACAAAACTTACATTACACATTCTACCATTTTGAAATCTCTTGATTCATAAAATAAGGTGCTACTAATGATCTTTATGGAATGTTTGTTCTCATGTCAAGAAGAGCATGAATTATCTCTCGAGATGCTTGGACTACTAGAGAAGTTTAAAGAAGTGTTTCTCGAGGAGATACCTTCAAGTTTGCCCCCAATAAGAGGAATTGAACATCAAATCGATCTTGTTTCAGGAGCACTGTTGTCTAACAGACCAACTTATAGAGTCAATCACAAAGAATCTCAAGAGCTAGAAAAGAAAGTTCAAGATCTCATGTCAAAAGGATATATCCGTGAGAGTCTTAACCTATGTGTTGTACCTATCCTTCTAGTACATAAGAAAGACGGAACGTGGAGGATGTGTGTTGATTGTCGAGCCATCAATACTATCACTGTCAAATTTAAGCATTCAATTCTGAGACTTGATGATATGTTAGACGAGTTTAATGGAGCTAAAATATTCTCTAAGATTGTTTTGAGGGGTAGGTACCATCAAGTCAAAATGAAGGAAGTATATGAATGGAAAATAGCGTTTAAAACTAAGCAAGGTCTGTATGAGTGGTTGGTCATGCCATTTGGACTCATAAACGCTCCAAGTACATTCACGAGGCTCATGAATCATGTCTTAAGGGCATACATTAGTAAGTTTGTGGTAGTATATTTTGATGATATCTTGGTTTATAGTTTCAACCATGCAGATCATTTAAACCACATCGAACAAGTTCTAGATACACTCTGAACTGAAAACCTCTATGCAAATCTGAAGAATTGCATATTTTGCATTGATCAAGTTGTGTTTTTTGGGATTTGTTGTAAGCTCGCAGGGATTGAAGGTTGACGAGTAGTAAATCAAAGTCATTCAAGATTGGCCTACACCAACAACCATTGGGCATGTTAGAAGCTTCCATTGATTGGCCAGCTTCTATAAAAGTTTTGTGAAGGATTTTAGCACCATAATTGCCCCTTTGACCGTAGTGATTAAAAAAATATGGATTTAAATGGGGTCAATCAAAAGAAGAAGCAGTCAAAACGCTCAAAGACAACCTTACACATGCACCTGCTTTGGTATTACATAACTTTGATAAAACATTTAATTAACGTATGATATGCTTTTATTTAACGAAATGTTGTTTTAAACAATATACCACTCATATTAATGATTGTAATTAACATTTCTTCAGACAACCAACATGTAATCGCCTTGACACCGAGTAGTCTAGTAGAAGTTAAGACAGTCATTGTTCACACCGACTAGTCTTGTTAAAGTCAGGGCATTCATTATTTCAACCGATTATATTAAATAATTCTTCTCCTTTATATATTCACGACATTGACAAACATTTTTTTTGATCATAATATCTTATTTTGTTTCCTTCAGGAACATCCATGTAGGTCCGACTCTACATGTTTAGAGGTCTAATGCCAACATGATTAAAAAGGTCTAGCGGAGCTCTAGCATATGGCAGACGTGGTGGAAAGATCGTTGGAAGGAAGAGTGGCTGACTCCTTTTTCTTCCAGTAAATGAAGGAGAAAGCTCGGGTGTTGACTAGAGAGCGGTGGGATTTTCGGCTCTCTCTGGTCCTGTTTGTAGACCTTAGAACCCATATGCGACCGCAGGACATGTTATTCACCTATTTAACAGTGTAGGTCCACCTATCATACCTCCCGATGGGAGCTTAGAACCGTTGTGTATGCTTCCGTCTAGGGGACGCTCTAGGCATTTGTCTCATTGTGGACGAGACGATGCGGACGTGATGAGCTTGAGGTCAGGGGGGCTGTATGCGAATTCGGGTGCGGTTGGGCGTACGACTTCCACTATAGAGTCAGTTATGGTTCCATCTCTCGTAATCAGATATACGAATTCTTCCTCACATTACTTATGAACACATACCACAACATTGTTTTAGTTGTATTCGTGTCGGACATATGGCCTCGACATTCCCAGCAGAACATGGAGATAAGGGTCCCTCTTGGAGATCCCATACTGACCCACAAGTTGTCCGGTCCCAAGCTCGGTATAGGCGGGAGCCCTCAGGGAAAAACAGGTCTCACCCGAGGGACCTTTCCGTCCACCAAACACCGAGATACACACAAATGGACTGGACACCAAGAGATCGGAAGGGGAAGGGGAAGATGGGGAATGAGGAGGCAGACTCTTTTGACTGTGTCAAGTATTTTCCTATCATAAGTGAGTAGATGAATTGCCCCCCCCCCCCCCCCCCCCCAAACCACGAGTTAAGTCTTTTTCTAGTGATAAGGACTCATCCGGAATTCCTCCATGGTCCCTCATTATGAGGAAGAGACCCTCTGCCACTTCTGACACCGACAAGAGGTTAAACCCACTCCTTCTCGAGGAGCCGTCCGGAGGAAAGATTGAAAAGCGTTCGGGGACTAACTACGATTTCTCTACCGACGGGTAAGAAGCGTCTGGTGGGGGATATCTAAGACTCAGAATACGAGGGTTCTACACATTCCGATAAGGCATACTGAGCAGCGGCGGAGGGCAACAAGCACGCTCGCCTCGCCCAATGAGGAGTTAATGGTCCAACGGGGACTTGCAAGTACTACGCCTCACCATACGTATGGTATCAATGATTCCACCAAGTATCGACATAGTACTTTTTACTACCTCGGGAGCTAGCACTCTCGCATTCTTGAAGCCCTACATTATCAATCAAGGGAGGACAACACACACTGGATTCTCGAAGGAGTACTTAGTCCGTCCGTACCAACTTTCCGAAAATGAACACGCTCTGTCCTAGCTCACTATTTGGAATAACTATACCGATTTCTCCAGTTGTTATCACAATACTCCTATCCCCACATTCACCAGAACATTTCAGTATCTAAGCATTTTTCTACATTTGTTATTGTTGTTAGACCGCGATGTTCAAACTATTCAACTCATTTATCTGTTTTATTACTTCTTGATTATCCCGCTTTGGACTAGATCTTATTTTCGTTTAATTTAACGATTACAATTATAGTTCAAACATAAATAAATTGTTACACGATATTATTTGACTTAGGACGGTTTCCTTATTTATTCCGAGTCCCCTGACCGTAAATTCTGACAAATCCGTGGGTGTACTTCTAGCAAGAGCTCGTGACTTATCCACACAAGCACAACTCTCCGCTCGAACCTACTTCCAGATCTGGTGCTATAAATACCAGAGAGCGTATCTTATAGCTTCCCTCGCTCGAAACGAATCTAGGGTTTTACACATCTCTTCTCCGCCTCTCTTCCTCAGGTACGTCTCCCTCCAGACCTAATTTTTATGGCGATTTTTCTGTTTTTCTCCATTAATCGCTGAAATTTCTAACCATATTGCTGTGGTTGATTCCGATTTGTGGCTTGGCTGACTCGTTATCGAAAAAAGTTATTAATTTGTCGTGATTATCGAGATGGGTCATGAATTTTATTGATTTTGAAGCTGATTTAGTTTCCTGTAGGAAAAATGCCTCGCTATGATGATAGATACGGTGGCACTCGTCTCTATGTTGGTCACCTGTCCTCGCGCACCAGAACGCGCGATCTGGAGGACATTTTTAGCCGCTATGGCAGGTACTGGGTTTTCCCCAATTTTGTGTTTTGAGCAACTGCAATGTCCATGGTTGTGTATGATGATTTAGTTAATGGCTGTACTTGGAGGAACTCTAATATGAAACATTGAAGGCTGTTTTGTTTTTACATTTAGGAGGAGATTTTTGGGTGGTGATTATGATTTTGACATTTTAGGTGTTTGTCAAATCTCTTGTATGAGTGTTTGACAATGTAATGTGTTCTTTAATAACTGTGCCGGAAAGTTGCACCCCTCCACATGTCTTTGTGGTTTAACTCAAATGATCTTGTTGAAGGTTTATTGGCTTTTGCCGAACCTGGAGGTCTTATGGTGAGAGGGTGCCCTTTGGTGGATTTGGCGAGTCTTTCTGTAGTGTTATTGCGTATTTTTATGGAAATGGCAACAATCTCAAAACTGGTGTTTAGTTCATCTATGAGGGGCGAAAGTACGAACCCTTTGATTCTTGTGTGATGATGGCCTTACTGTTTCTGGCACCCGTTTACGCAGAGTACGCGATGTGGATATGAAGCGAGACTTTGCCTTTGTTGTATGTATTCCTGCATCTTTTCCCCTTTCTCTCATCTATTTGACCGTGTTGTGTTATACTGATGAAACTCATGCTTTGCAACGATGATTTTTGTGCTCTTCCTTCCTGTTTCTCATGGTAACAGGAATATAGTGATCCTCGAGATGCTGATGATGCTAGGCACCGCTTGAATGGACGTGATGTTGATGGATGCCGTATTGTTGTGGAATTTGCGAAAGGGGTGTGTTACTTCACAACTGCTTGCCTCAAAAGTCTTCTTAATATTCTTTCTGATTTGAATTCTCACTTGATCCCTTTCTTCTTTGGTAGCTGACTTGGTATTTTATCGTGCTTGAATTCTCACTAAGAAAAGTTTGAATTTTGCATGTAGACACCAAGGGGTTCTGGTGGATCCAGGGAATATATGGGCAGAGGCCCTCCTCCTGGGGAAGGGCGCTGCTTTAATTGTGGACTTGATGGCCACTGGGCTCGAGACTGCAAAGCTGGGGACTGGAAGAACAAATGTTATCGCTGTGGGGAACGAGGCCACATAGAAAGGAACTGCCAGAACAGTCCTAAGAAACTGAAGTATGTGTTCTCTATCTCCCTTCATCAATGTTCTAAAACTTCCGGCCATTTTTGGATGGAAAATGGTCATGTGCACTGCACATGACCCTAACTTTTTTTTAAATGTCCTAAATTCTTCTTCTTCGAAAATTTGACTGTACTGTTATTGTCATATGGACCTTTTTTTGAAACATGGGTTGTGCATTGTTTAAACTTGTGATGTTGTTTGGAATCATATTATGTTATTAAACTATTGTTATTTGTATTTAACATATGTGTTAAACATATATATGTTTGATACAAAATGAGTTTTGTCTACGTATATTCTAGTAAAAAAACCCTTATATTTTGCCTCGCCGAGTTTTACAACCTTGCTCTTCAAATGTATCACCAGAGTGGATATTTATATAATTACATGTGTTGGGTTCTTTTCCAGACGAGGCCGAAGCTATTCACGGTCACCATCTCCTCGTCGTGGCAGGAGCAGAAGTCGTAGCTACAGCAGGGGACCTAGTTACAGGTTTGTACACTAGATAGCTTCCGTTAATGTCGTATAATCCTTCTCTAAATATGACCTGAATACTTTTGGTAGATGTAGATTACTCGTACCATCTCCAAGACAGACTTTCAACATGACTCTTTTCCCTATTACTCTCATATAGAAAAAAAAAATATTATCTCATAACGGAATTGAATGAAGAAAGGCTTTTTTTAGTCCTTTCTGTCCAGTGCTTAGGGGCGTTTGACGGGTTCCATTCATTCCTTACTTAAACCTCCTACTTTGACTTTTAGTGCCTCATTTATGTCCTTAATCTTCTATTCATTGCATGAGCTACATTTTTTTCTTATGCAGTCGATCTAGATCACCTGTGAGGAGAGATAGAAGTATTGAGCGAAGTGAAAGAAGATCAAGGAGCCCACGTGACAGCCGGAGTCCAGGAGGGTACAGGTCAGTCTCACCGGCCAATGTGAAGAGCCCTCAAGGGAGGGACAGCCTTTCTCCAAGGGAACGCAAGCAGGCCAATGGGTCAGATTACAGTGGGAGTCCCAGACAGAAGAGCAGAAGCCCTGCTAATGAGAGAGATGAACTCAGGGATAAAAGCCCTGTTGAAGAGAACGGACGCAGCCCCACACCCACACCCAGGGATGATGAGCGCAGCCCAAGCCCCATACCCAGGGATGACCGGAGCCCAATTGACGACGATGATAATCACGGCTCACCAAGGCGCAGCGAATCAAACTAGGAGGGGGTTTAATTTTATGAACTATTTTCTGGTATTGTCTCGAGAATTTTATCGCAGCGAATCAAACTAGAAGTGGGTTTAATTTTATGAACTATTTTCTGGTATTCTCTTATGGACTTGAATATTGACATTTTGCTGTTGAGACGTTTGTTCTGATTCGTATTTGGATAATATTAGTGTTCCTTTGTCGACTGTTTTTTCTGATTTTATATTTCAGGGTTTCTTATGGATTTTAATAGGTAACAGGTGACTGAGCAAGATAGCAGGTCGCGTTATTTTATCGTCAAGAATAAGATATATGTTTCTATGTATATTACAAAAATAGGACTAGTAATGCATTTTATCTTTTGGTTTAATTGTCAAAAATTAACCTAAAATACCGTCCACGGTAAAAAAAAGGTGATCTGTTCGTCGGTTAGAAAAATATAATTACTTACAAAATGTTGAATGCATTATCAAACGCCCACATGAGTGTTAGTAGAAATAATAAATCAAAATTGTATATCATTGTTTCCTACGCTATCCACGGTCAAAAAAGTGATCTTTTCGTTTGTTAGAGAAATAATTACTTACAAAATACTGAATGCATTATCAAACATCAACATGACTGTTGTCAGAAATAATAAATCAAAATTGTATATCATTGTTTCCTACATAACGACGACGGATAATACATTTTAGAAGTTTGGATAAAAAATGTATTTTTTTCTTATGGATAAGAATTTAGGGTAGTTTTTTTATTTATAATTAACCCTTATCTTTTCGTCAAAGGTACATAAATTTCGAAGGTGTGGTCCAAACTATTTCATGTAAGATATATATATGCCTCTTCGGATTGTTAGGTCGATTCTAAGGTATATATTATTATTTTTTTATTTCTTAATCATCCGGCGGGACTCTTGATTCATATATGATCATATTTAGCAATCTCTTTCATTTGAAGGTCATCATATCGGGTTATTTGTAACGGTCAACTCAATCACTCAAGTCCGTTTAATCCTATTTAGACCGGCTATAGGATGACCCCAACTTTTGCCTATTCTATACAGTTTCTCATGAGTTTATTTCGTCCTAGTTAAAGCTCAACATCATGGAATGCAACAATTATAGTCCCGAGATTGTTTCCTACCTTAAGAATTTTATACTACTCCATTTAGAACCAGACTGTGATACCACTGTTAGTGAGAACCAATACTCAATAACGAAAAAGAAACAAGAATATTCATTGACAACTCCACTTTACTCAAAAGATTAACTTATCGAGTATGAGCTTAACATGATATTAAGTCTTAAAGCTCAACATCATGAAATGCAACAATTATAATCCCGAGATTGTTCCGTACCTTAAGATATTTATACCACTCCACATAGAACCAGACTATAATACTATTGTTAGTGAGAACCAATACTCAATAACGAAAAAGACACAAAAATATTCACCGACAACTCCACTTTACTCAACAGATTAACTTATCGAGTATGAGCTTAAAGTGATATTAAGTCTCTTAATCATATACTTCGGTGGTTGCAAAATTGACCCATTACCAACGACAATGTAGTTACAATAAACCTTATGCTTTCATTTTTATTTTTTCATGCTTTCTATATGTTTTTCTGATGTATTGGATTTTATAATGCTTGGTTATATTTTGATTGTTTGATATTGACGTTACAAAACACTTCAATTTTTTTTGAGGTAACAAAACACTTCAATTTTAAGATACTATATATATATACATAATTCCTAATTAACATGAACAAGTTGTGTGAATCACGAAGCTCTCTCCATTTTTAAGGTTTCAAGTTGTCATTGTTTGCGGTCTCTTTTTCGGGTCTCTTTCCGTTCATCCACCATTAACTCACCACCACCACCTCCTCTTCCTCCAGCGTCTTTGACGGTTGTACTCCCGATCCCGGCCTGGAACAGCTGGGGCTAGGCATCTACAGTGCTCCGCTTCACCACCACTATGTGCGGTAGCTTGGTCGTGATTCCATAACTATTCCTTTGCTCTACGGACCACTCGTTTCATTGGAAGGACGTGAATGGATCCTTTCAGCCCCCTGATTTGAATCTCGGGGGTTGGGATTAGCGGCGGTAGGCGTTGAGAGAAGCATCAACTGATGGAAAAATGACGACGTCGATGCGTTCCCGTGGGACACGTTGGTTGGCTCAACAAACAATATGAGTATCAAGCGGGTGAGCGTGACACTGTTGAGAATACACGTCTCATGCTAATGTGATCTGAAAGAGCTCGATCTCAAGTCTCCTCCTTTTCTTGAGTACCTTATTGGATGCCTGAGATCATTCTCACCTTCTCCTAAGGGTCTTCATCGAGACACCAACGTGTCCGTTAGATAAAACATGTATTTCGTCAGACAAAACAAGATTTTCTAAGTCGAGCCAAGAAAAATACAAGTTGTAGCGCACCTCGTAATGAAATAGAGATCCAACATCTCAAAAGTCACTTGGAATAGCCAGGTTTTTAGTCAAACGGTTAGTGTCTCGGGGTCTATCCGGGGCTATGTCTCACCCTCTTTGTTTTCCTCATTAGTAGTGTTATCAATCATCTTTAGTAAATAAAGTTACCGATTATGCTAAAAAATATATACTATATACATATAGTCATTATTAATTATAAATATCCGTTTTATTATGTAAACTATAAACTAATAAGAGTTATTGAGTTCGTGAAATCTCATAATCCAGATGCTGTCAGCGCATGATGGTAATTTTATGAATAACGTACATTTTTTGTCATTCAATCGTACTATAACATGTGTTGACCACGTATACAACGTACAAAACGTTCCAATACTTTACATTACAAGGTTCAACACTTTCAAGTTCCACCACTCTTTGCAAAATGGTATGCTCTATTGAAACCTTTGTATTATTGTATGTGTTACGGTCTTAATTAATACGCGTTACAATAGCGGTCAATACACATTATGATAGTGTATAAAGGCATATTTCTGACTTACGATCTCATCCGTTTGTTTCTTTAGATCTAACGGCTTGCATTGTAGCTTACAAAATTACAGTTTTACCCCTATATAACGCAATCTGTCATTCACATATTTCATTATAAACTATAAATTTGATAAATTGCTATTACGCATGTGATGACTTTCTACTGTTATCGTTATGGTGGTTGGTGGGATCATTAACCTAAGGCCGTACCATGCCATCGCATGTTTGTGATTAAAAAAAACACATTTCTTTACATAAAATAGTGTCTTAATGTCCTTTTTATTGGATCATGAGCATCACCTCATGCTTGGGCTTCAGGGTTTCATTATTATTGTGCTTTTATTAAGGGTCAAAAGTCCAGCTGAATTTGAGGGATAGATCATCATGTTCCTCTTCAAATAAAATGTTGCAATGATGAGTACAGTTCTACTTTAGTTAGTACTTGAGCCCGATGTTCAGGATCACTCATGTTCAAGTTTATAATTTGGGTTAACCGTTCAAAACTATCTTAAAATTTCGTCTACAAATAAAATGATGTACAAAGTTTCGTTTATGTTATGTGGTTTATAGTATCGTCCACAGACTTCTGTCAGAAAAAACTAACGGAATATTCTGTTGCTGTTATACATATGACACATGTGCTAATTAAGGATAAAGTGAAATGACTATTTTACTCTTCTTTAACCCTATTCATTCATCTGATCCTTTAGAATTACAAATATACTCTTTTTTTTGAACGATGGTGCAATTTTATTAATATCAAAGAACTACATAGGTGTGGCCCGAAGAATAAATTCCCCGACCATGAGTAAAGGGTTAGAATAGATGAACAATGTTTCTCTAACCCTTATCGAAACATAACCGACCAAGTCGGTATTTTGAAGCCGTATAGACCATGACAAAAAACGGAGAGGGGGAATGGGGTACCGGAGATCCTGAGGGACCTCAACGGTAAATGTGAAGTGGGGAGACAGCACATCATACAGGGACCCCTCCCAAGGTCAGTCTCATATGCATGATACGCTACTCATTCCTCTTGAAGGGGCTGCTTCCCCTCCCTGAACTGTTCCTCCCTAGGGACTCCAGCTGCCGACCGCTTCAGAGTATTCTGGATGTCCTCGGTTGCATTTCGTCCAGGGGTATCATCCTCAAGAGCTCCCCTCTCTGTCCAAGTCCTCCCGACCAACTGATCTGTGGGTGGTAGTGGTGGATCCAGTCCCGAAGGAGCAATTGGCTGAGACGTCGCAACCAGCTGACTTGATCGAGGTGGTATAATGGGTCTCGGGTTACAGTTCAAGTGACCGTATGGATCCGGGACCGGTGGAGTAGTGGCCGGTAGTCGGACTGGTTCTCCCCAGTCCGTAGCGTACGCCTTGAACTTCTTCTCTCAGTGGTATTCCAGCATAAACTCCCCAAACCGCGGAGGTCCTCTAACCGATCACGGGGCAATCTTTCAGGATATGGCCGAGCCGACCACAATTATAGCAGAAGGTAGAAAGTTTAGTATACGTGAGGTCGACAGTGATCGGGTCCGAAAATTCCGGGAACCTCAGCACCAAGCTCTTCCGTAGTGTTTTCTCAAGGATGTGCCAGAACCTCACCTTAACAGCCCCTCCCCAACACATTCCCCATTGGTCGCAAGGGACATGAACGCACATTCCACATTTCGTACGCCAGGGACAATAGGTAGGACAGATGCGGTGGATTCATAGGTGGTGGAGTCAGCATTGGTTGGGATGGAACCAGTAGGAGCGGTTGATGCCATGGCGAGGTGTCTGACGTCAACTAGTGCAGAGGCGACGACAAAGGCAATGGGCTAAGATGTTATCGCAGATCTTGGACACTGCGTGCAGGAGCCATTTGGAGAGCCAGAGGTGATCGATGAGCTCAACAAGATGTATGGAAGAGAAGATGGGGCTTCGGGGCAGACAATAGCAATGAACGATGACCGAACAAATTAACCTGAGAGAAATGGACGCCGACCATACTTTTGCAATCGAGTTTAGTTAAATTCAAACGTCAATACTTATTTTGGAACTAATATTAATCCGAATAGAGCTAAGCAATTCACTTCTAGATATTTTCTGAATTGGATAGCACATAGAATATAACCTTCTTCTTACCAAATATAAATTTGAAAATTGTGTAGATCATCAAAAATAATAAATTGGCAATGTAGTTATGACAATAATAGCGCTTCAATAGTCTCTTAACTATTGTATTTAAACCACATCGGTTTGAATACAAGCTCAATCACGCCCTCAACCAGGAAATTTCATAAAATATGCCTCATAATGGTATAAATTTATTTTCTATGCTAGTATAGTTCAAAATTTGAAAAATATGCTTTTCAATTGTTTTGGGACAATAATACCCTCATTCTAATTTAAACAAGATAATTCATAGTTTATTAATTCATGGGAAATTTCATAAAATATGCCTCATAATGGTTTAAATTTGTTTTTCAAAATTTGAAAAATATGCTTTTCAATTAGTTTAAGACAATAATACCCTCATTCTAATTTAAACAAGATAATTCATATTTTATTAATTCATTTAAATCTATTTTCAAAATAAATATTCATTTCTTAAATAAAATATTTTTTAAAATTTAAAATTTATTAAAATTATATTTTATTTTCTTAAAAATCAAATTATTTTGACAAATATTTTTAAAAAGATAATTCAACGATGATGTTTCAAACAAATATATTATACTTTATTATTTTTTTTCCAGTTTTATTAATTATTAAATTCCTATTTAAATTTATATTTTTTAAATCGGATTATTTGAAAAATATAATATGAAAGATAATTCAATTTTATAAACTTTTGAAAAATAATTTCGATTTTATAATAAAATATATTTTATATAATTTTATTAGTAATTCGTAGTTTATTTTTTAAAATTTAATTTGAAAAATAAATTAAAAATTAAAATATTATTTTCATAATTAATAAAATATATTATAAATTTAATTATCTTTAAAAGTTATTTATCAACGTAATCTGTTTTTTATATAAAAATAAATTAAGATCTGATTTTAATAATTAATAATATAGAATAATATTTTTTATATAAAAAATATTATTTCCCTTTATATATTCGTATATTAGAAAAAAAATATTTTGTTAATATTAGTAATTATAAAAATCAGATTTGAATTTATTTTAAAAACAGAATACTCTGCTAATAATTTTAAAAGGATATTTAAATTTATAATATATTGTATTAATTATGAAAATCAGATTTTAATTTATTTTTCAAATTATATTAAAAGTAAAATATGAATGTAGTAATTAATAAAATTTATTTTTGTAAAAATACATTTTGTTCAATTTTATTAGTTACTACATTCATATTTTATTAATTATGAAAATCTGGTTTGAATTTATTTTTATAAAACTTAATTATCTTTCAAATTATATTTATCAAAATAATCCGATTTAAAAATTTATAAATTAAAATAACAATTTAATAATTAATAAAACCGAAAAAAAATAATGAAGTATAATATTATTTTTGAAAAATTATCGTTGAATTCTATTTTTAAAAATATTTATCGAAATAATTTGATTTTTAAGAAAATAAAATACAATTTTAATAATTTATAAATTTTAAAAAATATTTTATTTAAAAACTGAATATTTATTTTGAAAATAGATTTAAATGAATTAATAAACTATGAATTATCTTGTTTAAATTAGAATGAGGGTATTATTGTCCCAAAACAATTGAAAAGCATATTTTTTAAATTTTGAACTATACTAGCATAGAAAACAAATTTATACCATTATGAGGCATATTTTATGAAATTTCCCTTTTAGTAACGAGTGGAATTTGTAGGATCACAACAAATAAAAACTGAAAGGGTATTTTTCTTCCGAAGAAAAAACAACTAAAACCGTATTTAAGAATCATCGTCGATATCTCAATGTACGTTCGGGATAAGGCTTGTTCTATTTCCTAACAACTAAGCTCAGTAGCATGGGAAAGTTCGATCAAAATCACTTCTGGAATAAGAAGAGAAACTCTGTCTATTATCATTTGTATTAAGATCCGACGGCGCAACAACATGCGTTAGCGTGGACATAGCGTAGAAAGCACGCATGGACAACACAATATATGCGTTCATTGAACAAAAATTAAGAAAAACAGAAATTTTATGTATATGATCAAGATTGAGCAGATTTGGGATAATAAAAATTTATGATATTAAGAGAAGAGCATCCACAACGCAAGGAAAGCGGGTAGACTAATTCATCCAAACCTTCAACAAAAATACATTTTTGTGGGGAGCTAGTGTAGTTGCTCGACAAATTGAAGGGTACCATTCTCTTGTTATTCAACCAAATTATAGAATGGTACCCTTCAATTATTTGTTAGAATATAAGCTACTTCTATAATTTATCCAAGAACATAAAATTTCTCTACTTCTCCAAGAACAGAGCAATCGTTTTCTTCTTTATCGGTGCTACTTCTTATACACGGTTTCGAGTTCGTTTGGTTGTCGTTATAGCTCAGACGGGACAATAAAAGATTTTAAAGAAACCGGTTCGTGGGCCTCAACATACCAGTTTCTTCTCCAAACATCACGTCAGGTTAATGCATCGATTACGTATCACTATTACGTGACCTTATTATAATACCCTGTCAATATATTATAGAATTGACTTATCAATTAAAGTCGTACGTTATGGGTGCACCCAAGTTCCACAAAAGCACCCGCTCCTCTACATCACTTTATACGCGGCACTAGAAATAATTTAAAACATTACGAAAAGACGAAAACACCCCTGACCCTCCAATCCCTCTCTTTTATACAAATCATCAAAACCCGCTTTAATCTTGTCTGCCATACCCACTAATCTCCTCCCAAACCCTTTCGCTTTCTCCAATCACTGTCGTTTCGATTCATAGCCGTTAGTTTTTCAATTTCCTTTTGAAAATTTGTTTCCACGATTTTCACTCGGCCGGCCGTCGGATCGACGACCCAGTAAATGCATCCCAGTATCTGATTCTGGGAATTTTCCTGATTTTTTGAATTTTTGTCGAAGAAGAAGAGCTTCGTTGTTGGTGTACGGTAAGTGAGTAGTTTATGCTAGCAATTTTGGTTTGTGGGTTTTGATTATTTTTTGGAAATTTTGTTGTTTTGATTCTGGGTTTGCTTTGAATCGTTGATTCGTGCTTTGAATTGAACTGGGTTATGCTTGTTAGTAGTGATATGGGGTTTGATTGGGATTTTTTTGTTTGTTTTGGTTCTGGGTTTGCTTTGAATCGTTGATCTGTGCTTAAGTTGTAATGGGTTCTGCTTCTGCAATGAAGTTGGTGTGTCTGTGTTTGGTCAACTGTTGGAGTGTGAGTGTTTCTCTGATGTTTGGGGTTTCATTTTCATGTGATTCAAGTTTTTTCTTTTTGACTGATTCTTGTTGTTGGCAATGGCTTTATTTCATCTTTTGCTTTTGTTGCCTCCTTTGTGTTTCTTAGAAATCAAGTAGACAAGGACCCACTTCTTATGGAGTTGAAAGAAAAGTAGTACTGGACAAAATTTGATTCCTAGGACTGAATTGGGTTTTAAATTACTAGCAGAACAGAAATCACAAATGACCCTTATGGAGTCCCTAGCTTTTGCTGAATTAGCTAATTGTTTGGTACTAATTTGCACCCCCCGTGGAGCCAAATCTCCATCCTAAGGCCGTGCTATCCGAAAGGGAAAGGTCTCCCGTTCAAATTGGTTTCCTACTGGTACCTTGCATTGTAAAATGCGCTAGACAAGAGAGTTTCTGAACTCTAAGAGCATCTTTGATGGGAATAGCCCAGGCTAATCCGCTTGAATCACCAAGCCTCCCACAACGTCCGCGAGGCAAGTGGGCACAAGGAAGCGAATTGAGCGGGGCGATGATTCCTTCGCCCCAAGGTGGACGATTCGCCAAATAACCCTTTTCACCGATTAGCCCCCAATTCGACTTGAGTTGTACAGGTGCTCTAAGGGGGTCATATGGCATTTCTATAGCATGCAGTGTTATCGGGGCTATCCAAGATTGAATCACAGATCTACTGTTCTCGGGGTGGGGAGTATATTGATTTTGCTTCTTTGCATACCGTTCTCTTGGACAAAAGTTGTTGCTTAAATCTATAGCACAACACTTCTTTCTTAAAAGGCAAATCACATGTATAAGCGCCTTGTCAGTTTTTTTGACCAAAAGCGTCTTGTCAGTTTAGTTATATAATTGCTGGGAATACTAGGTTATAAAGCTCAGTTTTTAAACGTGTTAATAAAAAATTCTGTCTCTTTTAATAAAGATCTTGTATAAAATAGTATTCCCTGAAACCTCTTTTGACCTTTTTTTCTGCACATAACCTGCTTTTCTATTTAAGGCCCTCAGGTGGAATGCTTACAAAAGAAAGAAAAAAATAGTGGATATCTGTAATTTGTTTCCATCGATAGTGTTTGCGTAAGCACGACTACGTTATTCACATGGATTTCTTTGGTTTATCCTGTCTTTCAGATGATATGTTTTGTAATGAAATTTCTGAACCTGCAAATTTTGTTTGTTTTCTTCTGCCAGTTTATAATGTATAGCTATAACTGTTATTATTCGTATGTAGTTTAGTGAATTTTCTCTTCACTAATTTGTGGATACCATTCTGTTCTTTCTTCGAGATGTGGGTTCTTAAAAGTTTAAATCCTTGCTAATTACAATTGGTTTACAGATGACAAATCAAACCGGAGAAAAGACTGAGAATAATTTCCGGAAGGTGATGAATTTCTTCTCCAAACCACGAAAGCTGGTACCTGATAATAGCCCGAGCTCCGGTACCAGTTTGGGTCTTCGGAGGAGCCGCTCATTGACGTCAGCTGCCTTTCATGTTGATGGTATGGAACAAGGGGACCTGTCTTCCCCAAGCGATCATAACAGATCTACTTTAAGTAGGACTACCAAAGCTTTGAATCAACAATCCAGTCGTTTATCTCGGTGAGACTTCTTTAGTGAACAAATTCTTAACATTATGAATTTGTTTCTTTAAATATTTCATAGGGATAATTGCAAAACAGTACCATGAGCATGAGGTATTCATTTTTTGCAGCTTGTAGCCCTCTTTTTTATATATATAATTACAAAAAAGCAACATGAACTTGTCTTTTTTTTTTTGTTGCAATTTATATAAAAGTGATGATTTTACCCTTACATTTTAGATTTTAACATAAATTGTAAAAAATCCAAATTTATATATCTCTAAGTTTTCTTCCTCTTTCTACCTTACAAAGAGTAAGAAATTTAAGGAATATGAAAATTTGGATTTTTTGTTTTTAAATTTCCAAGGATAAAATCGTCATTTTGAAACAAATTTATACATAGTGCAACAAAACATTTGATTTTTGTTACTGCAAATGCATCTTTAATGTTTTGTCAGGAGTCATGCGCCTACTCCTGAGAGGCGATCCAGGTCACAACAGTTTGATGACGTAGCAGCTAGTTTGAATGCACATGGATTAGAAAGGCCCAGTTCCTCTGGCTCTTCTAGAATTCACGATTCTTCTGGAAGCTCTTCCAATAGCTCTAGCAACAATACTATAGATCGATACATTGATGTGGAGCAGACGCCACCACAACCTGAAAAGAGCAAGTTGAATAGCTCTTATAAAAGAAACTGCACAGGAAATGGAAGTGGTGGTTGTGGGAGGCGTCCTCCGCGTGTTCAGTATCAAGCACAGAACTCGTCTACAGAGAACGATAAGCCAAGGTCATATTCATTTAGAGAAGCCAAAGGTACTCATCACTATTTCTCTTCCAGAGATTGGGTGGATAACGGTTTTGCGCACGAGTCTCCACGAAGACTTGCAAAGAATGTTATTGAGAGACTATCCCAGTCTCATGTTCCTAAACCGAGTGCATGGGACTCTAATGATCCCATCACTATTGGTGATGTCTATGCTGCTCGGCCAAATCCAGATGTTCATAGCAGGAAAAGTTATTCATTTGATGACCCATATGAAACGATTAATGGGTATGATGGTGCAAAGCCTTTTGAGATTGAAGAGCACACAGATATGGAGTTACAGCGGAGATCAAAGGAAGCTGAGGAGAGAGTGATGTTTCTTTCTGGAGAGCTTGAGCGCGGGAGGTTTCTTCAAGATGGGGTGTTTGATGTGCCTGCACTGGTTCAAACTATCCGAAGCTTAACTGAGGAGAAGATGGACCTGGCCTTGGAAGTTTCGGGCCTCCTACAGTCTCAGATGATTGAGAGGGTTTCAGCTAAGGAAGAGCTCAGGTTGGCTAAGGCAGAATTAGAAGGGCAGGCTCGTCGACTAGAGAAGGAGAAGACCGAGTTGCAGATGTCATTGGAGAAGGACTTGGACAGAAGGTCAAGCGATTGGTCATTCAAGTTTGAGAAGTACAGACAAGAAGAGCAGAGGCTTCGTGAGCGGGTTAGGGAGCTTGCAGAGCAGAATGTCTCCCTCCAGAGGGAGATCTCTTCTTTCAGTGAGAAAGACACAGAAAGCAGAAGCATGATGAAGAATTCAGAGCAACAATTGAAGGGATTAGCAGCAAAGGTGGAGGAGCTAAGCATGGAGAACCAGGCTCTTCGAAAAAATGTTCCTGAACTTCAAGACAAGTGTAGAGCTGCAGAGGAAGATCGAGACTGCATGAGAATAAATCTTGAAGAGAAGGGAAGAGAGTGTAGTGAGTTACACAAGTCCATCACAAGATTACTTAGAGCCTGTAGTGATCAGGAGAAGACAATCGATGGGTTAAGAGAAGGATTGAGTGAGGAAATTAGCAAGAACCAATCCGATAAATATGTCTCGAAATTGCAAACCGAGCAAGCGAGGTTGATTGGAGTGGAGATGGCTTTGAGAAGGGAGGTCGAATCTTGTAGATTTGAAGCTGATTCTCTTCGACGTGAGAATATTAATTTATTGGACCGCCTAAAAGGAAATGCGAATGAGAGAGTTGCGTTGACTTTCAGGCTAGATAAGGAAATGTGGGCCCGCATTTGTTGCTTACAAAGTCAAGGGTTGTCAATGCTAAACGAAAGTTCTCAAGTCTCTTTGAAATTATTGGAATTCGTTAAAGGTAAATTGAGCCATCAAGAAACGAAGCATGGTATTGAAGCTATCAAAAATGGTTTGGATGGACAGTTTATAATCGAATCCGAGGTGAAAGTTCAAGGTTTCACGCGTGGGATCGAAAGCCTAACAAGGAGTTTGCAGACAATGTCAGCTTTGCTCCATGAAAAATGCAATCTAGTGGCTTTGAAATCTCAAACACACTGCACACGTTCTGATGAGTCAGGGCAACTAACTGATCAAACTTCAGAGGCAAGTTTTTACAATTATGATCTTGAACTTTTATCAGCTTAAAATATACTTATTCATTTTATTTGTATTCTACTTGTGAAATCCTTATTTAACTGCCACTATTTATGCAGGATACTATAAAATCTGAACTCAAGGCAGAAAGTCTGTTGACAAGTCTATTAAGGGAGAAACTTTACTCTAAAGAGTTAGAAGTTGAGCAGCTGCAAGCGGAATTAGCAGCAGCAGTGAGAGGTAATGACATCCTCAGATTTGAAGTCCAAAATGCACTGGACAATCTTTCTTGTGTCACACACAAGTTAAAGGATCTTGAATTTCAGGTAATTATTCAATTTGCTTTTAATGGATAATTGTGAAAAATACACATAGTATTTACTTTTTTCAACTTATAGCCATTTTCTTTGATAATTGCAAAAAAAAAATGACTGAGCTTGTTTATTTGTTGCACTTTGTCTAAATTTGCTTGAAAATGACAATTTTGCCCCTTGGAAAATTACATTTGAAAAATAATAACTAAAGAAAAAAAAACCAAATTTTCATAACCCATTAGTTTCTTACTCTTTGTAGTTTGTACAGTTCAAAAAGGAAGACAATTAAGGGACATGAAAATTTAGATTTTTTATTATGTACTTTTTTATTTTTAAATCTATATTGTAAAGGTAAAATCGTCAGTTTATACAAATTGCAACAGAACGACGAGTAAATTTATATTTTCTGCAATCATCAAAGAAGAGGGATACTAGTTGCAAAAACTGAATACCTCAAAGTACTTTTATTGCAACTATCCCATGAAAAAAAAAGGACTAGTTATTTTCTTCCGATGGCTTATCTTTGAATTGTCAATTTTTTTCCTTCTCTATTATAGATGCTGAAGAAGGATGAGAATGTAAGCCAGCTACAGAGCAGCCTTGAAGAATATAGTAAAGAATTAACTATCACTAGAGGCATGCTCTCAAAAGTTTCACAAGAGAGAGATATGATTTGGGAGGAAGTGAAGCAGTACAGTGAGAGAAATATGTTGTTGAACTCTGAGGTTAATGTGCTGAAGAAAAAGATAGAGTCCCTGGACGAGGATGTTCTTCTAAAAGAAGGTCAGATCACTATCCTGAAAGACAGTCTAGACAACACATCGTTTGATCTCCTTGCAAGTCCCGATAACACGCTAGAGTTCAGGCTGAAATAAAATCAATTGAATGCCATCGAGAAGGGCAATACTGTTCATAGTCATATTTGAGTTTTGTAGTTTGTGTTTTTTTTTCCAGTGTCTTTCTTTTCGTTGCTAAAAATATTTGGCGATGAAGTGCTCAAAAAAGATATTTCGGTAGGGGACACGTATATACACGATTGTATTTACATCATTTACCATTTTTTGTAAAGCATAAGTGTATTTTGCTTGTTCAATCTATGAAGCAGTTTATTCTTTCAAAACTTCTCTCTTATCCTGATTTTGTTGGCAATATTGCTATTTGCTTGATAATAACCATATTCTAAGAAAGGATAAAGGGAAAATTACATTTTACCACCCTGACAAACATTTAATTTCAGTTTGACACCCTGACATAAATTTTTATCACTTTCATACCCTAACCAAACTTTTAATTTCACTTTCATACCCAATCGGGTAAAATGTCCAAAATACCCTTAACTTTTATTCAAATTTTCAAACTCATGCCATTGGTTCAGAATTTAATAATAAGTGAAATGACAATAATACCCTTCATTGTTTAGGGTGTTAAAATGAAAATTTCCTTCAAAATTTTCAAATTTTACAAAATCAGTTTTTATTTTAATTAATTCACTTTTTATTTATGAAAAATATATTTTTTTCATTTTTAAAAATATAATTTTTTAAAATTCATTTTTTATTTAAAAATTAATATAAAAACTCTTTTTATTTATAAAGAATATTTTTTAATTTTAAAAATTCAATTTTTATTTTTAAAAATTCAGTTTTTATTTTAAAAATAATATAAAAACATTTTTTTTCCTTAAATTCTTAATCATTTTTTTTTATTTCCTTACATCTTCCTGATCCTTTTCAATCTTCTCTTTGTCCTTTTCAATCTTCTTCTTCGTCTAATTTTTTTTTCGGTTTACTTCATATCTTTAACTATTTTGGTTTACTTCGTCTATTTTGATTTGCCCAAATCTATTTTGTTCCCATGCTGTGGCAAATCAAGCCCAGAGAATGAATTGCTCAAACTGCTCAAACTTTGGGTTCTACAGCTTCGACAAGTTCCAGCAGAGAGTAGAGAGGGTGAGGGAGATTTAGGAGCATTGAACCTTGAACCAAAACACAACAAACACAGTCAACCGAGTAGATTCAAATCAAGCACAGATCTAGACTCGCCAGATCTAGATTCAAACCGAATCTGGGCTCAGGGCAAGGCCGGCGGCGGTGGTGGGTCTTCGGATCTGGGCTCAGGCAAGCCGGCGGCGGTGGTGGGTCTTCGGATCTGGGCTCAGGGAAAGGGCGGCGGCGGTGGTGTGCTGACGAAGAATGGTGGTTGTTTTGTGAAGAGCGGAGTTGTTGATGGAGTTGCTGGGTAAATAGTGTGTGAGAGAGGAAGATGAACAGGAGGGAGAAAGATGAACAGGAGAGAGGAAGATGAACAGGAGAGAGAAAATGGTGCTGGGTAGAAAATTGGAAAAAACAAAAAAAATATATATATATAAATAAAATATTGATTTTTATAAATAAAAATGATTTTTTAATATAAAACTGATTTTTCATAAATAAAAAGTGAATTAATTAAAATAAAAACTGATTTTGTAAAATTTGAAGGAAAATTTCATTTTAACACCCTAAACAATGAAGGGTATTATTGTCATTTCACTTATTTCAAATTCTGAACCAATGGCATGAGTTTGAAAATTTGAGTAATAGTTAGGGGTATTTTGGACATTTTACCCGATTGGGTATGAAAGTGAAATTAAAAGTTTGGTTAGGGTATGAAAGTGATTACAATTTATGCCAGGGTATCAAACTGAAATTAAATGTTTGCCAGGGTGGTAAAATGAAATTTTCCCAAGGATAAATGCAAGAAATGTACTCTTTGCAACTTGTGTAGCCCCTCTCTGCTATTCACAAAAAAGTACCATGAATCTTAAATTTCTTACTTCGTATGTTACAAAGAATAAGCAAATTAAGGGTCATGAAAATCTGGATTTTTTGTTTTTTACTCATTATCATTCTTATACGATTTCCAACAAGAAGACAAGTTCAAGGTACCTTTTTGCAATTATCCCGTTTAAGAATGCATCTCTCTCAATCAACTCTCCCTAAGTTTAAAAAGTTTCTGACAAACCCCCAGGTTTTTTGTCTCAATCATCCGCCAATCTTTGGGTGTGAAATGTCGAAAATACCCTCATGTAAAACTGTAAAAAGATAAGGGTGTTATTATCCTGGAATGTTTTATGATTATAATTTGAGTTCTATATTTTCTGAGATATATAACTTGGTAATTGCCCCTTCTATGGAAACCTTTGAAAAGAGAGAGCTCTATTGATGATGGAGTTTGTAAGAGTTGGAAACACAAGGAAACACTTTATTTCTGCAGCAAAACCAGTTGCTGCTATTGATATACACACACAAGACCATACAAGGTTTTCATGACCTGATATTACATTCAGACCAAGTCCTCAAAGGTTGCAACATGAGGAACAAACCCGTCTTTAGAGTGACAATAATCAAACCCATACCACACATTTCCCGGCATAAATGTCCTGAAGTAGAACATGTAAGAGGCAGGCACAGCACGACGACCACCATCCTCCTGGCGAAGCACCTTGACCCAGCCAGGTCTCCACCCGTCTGAGCCAACCCTCTTAAGGTACAAGGAGCACACTTTCATGTTCATACACGGCCCATTAGCCTCGAACATGTCCACAGCACATCTCTGGAACCCTCCATAAGCACCGCCTTGTCTCTTCAAACCTTCTCTCGGAGCATACATCAACTTGGGGTTCTTCAGGTGCTTCACTATGATCACATTTTTATCTGAGTCACTGAACCTTACACTGACATGGTCTTTTGTTTCTGCAGAGGGTGCACAGGTTGTCTCAATCTCGATCGAGTAGGAGCAGTTCTTCTGAGACAACGCTTCAGCAGGCAGAGACACCATGATGATGCCAAGAACAACGATGGTGAGTATTTTTTCTTGCATTTTTATTATCGGTTATCTTGTTTGTGGAAGTTTGCTAGTTAGGAACTGATTTATATAGGACAGTGAGCAGCTTTAGTAAAGGTTCTGTGGATATAAAGAAGGGGGTGAGATCTAAAGACAGTGAAAAATGGGTAACTTTGAGAAAGAACCTATTCCCTTTGTTTCGGCTTTAAACTGTGGGAGATAGTGATCTGATCAGAACCAATCCAGTTGCAGAGTTTGGGATCGTAACAGATACACATGTTGGGTGATCAAAGCTGTGCCATGTCAATTCAGGTTGTAAAGAGTTCTGGTTTATGATTGTGAAAACTGATATGATCCTTATCTACAAAAACTATAGGGGAGACTTCATTAACACCTCCTTTGACCTTTGTTTCTCAAATACACACGGTAAAGGTGATTAATTTTCAGTAACACACTGTCACCTTTGGTTTATCATCAAAAGCAACTGGGTTTGGGTTCCAAAAAACCACTGATGAATGAGAAAGGCGACGATGTGTTCCTGATAAAACCATCACTTTTTCTGTGTAAATCCAACTTTGTTTTTTTTTATTAAGGGTTAATTGTCAAAACCTACCCTTAAGTATAATCTACGGCCAAAAAAAGACCTTACCTTTTGTCCACGTTTTTAAGGTGCAGAAAGTATTGTTTACCGTTGTTTTGTGGGAAACAGCAGATTACAACTTTGACTCATCATTTCTGATAACACTCGTCATTTTCCAGTAGATTTGTGGGCAATTCATAATGCATTTAATAGTTTTGTGGGCCATTCGTACTGCATCCAATAGTTTGTGGGCAGACGATGGTGGACAATACTTTGTGCACCTTAAAAGCGCTGACAAAAGATAAGGTCATTTTTGGCCGTGGACGATACTTTATGATAGTTTTTAACAATTAACCCCTATTAATAATGAAAGATTACATTGTGTTACTGATAACCCCTCAACTTCAAGGGGCTTTTTTATAGCGAAAGGTCAAAATGGATATGTAAATAATGTTGTCCTAAAACTATATCAGTCAATTCAAAAATGGTGTTTCTTGAGCTTTTCTTGTTACTTCAAATCAATTGGTGCTTGGAAGTCTTCATTTTTTTTTCTGGGTTTTTCTAGCTGTTGATATACTTCAGATGAGCTTTTGTTGTTTAGTTTTGCAAGTGCTTGTGAATGAAGTGTTTGTGAACTTTAAGGTAGTGGGAGAGTAATGTGAAAGGGTGTGTAATAGAAAACTGCAAGATGGGTCACTTTGAAGGGTAAAGAAGAAGAGAAATGGGGAACAGAATGAACATGATGACATCAAAAGAGTTATGCTTTTAAGTGTTGATTTGATTGCCTAGGAATCACCCCTTGTGTTGTGAGTTAAGGATGAGATCTTTCATTCTTCTTTATTCTTTGAGTGCAATCAAAGAGCAATCTCCAACAGTTGTGAAAGACATTTAAAAACTAGGGTTATTGTCATCCGAGTACCCTAAAAATATTTGGTTTTCATCCGAGTACCCTAAAAATACTTTGTGACAGATAAGTACTCAAACGAAACATTATTTTCAAATAAGTACCCGCCGTTAGTTTTCCATTCATTTTGGATGAAAAATGGTCATGTGCCTGACACATGACCCTGGCAGAACTACCCTCGACACTTTAAAACCTAATTTTTCACCTTTTTTTTCTCCTTAAGCCTCAAAATTTCAGACCCACGCCTCTGCTCCAGCCCCATCTCTCTCTCCGATCTCCTACGTCTCTCCCTTTCTCGATCTCTTCTCAAAACCTCATCTCCCCTCCCTCATCTTCCTCCACCTTCCTCCTCCTTCGCCACAACCAAAACCCTAACCTTAGGGTCCTCTTCGTTGTTGCCGGCCCTCACAGAGCTAGGGCTCAGGTGCTTCTCAGGTTCTACATCCTTCTTAAGAATCAATTTCTGGGTCGATCAATTTCTTCAACATGTACTCGGTCTCGACCTCGAACATGGTGAAGCCCGAGAATCGCAGAATCAGGGCGCCTAGGGTTTCGCGGTCCTCTCTCCGGTCAGATCTGCACTCTGACAAGTTCGGCGTTCCTCTTGCCGCCGGCCAGATCTGGTACGCGGACAGATCTAGGTTTTTTATTTTGCTATGAACTTGGGCTTTTTTTATTCATTTGATTCTGCCCAGAACTTTGATTATGCTCTGAATTTGATCTAGGTTTTTATATTCACTGGTGATGATGAAGATGTGGGTTATAGAGGAGTCGAACCTATGCAATCTAGGGATTTTTTTGCTCTCGGTGGTGTTGGAGTTTGATTCTGGAGGTGGATTTTTAGCAATTTGATTTGGGTCATGCTCAACATTTGGAACAAAATTGGCTATGAACATATGAACATGGTCTTCTTGATCAAGAACAGATGAAAACTGATTAAAATGTGATGAAAAAGATAAAAAAGAAAATCAATAATCAGATCTAAAAAATGATGAAAAAGAAAATTAAAATCTGATATGAAAATAAAATCAATAATTCTAGAATTTTAATGAATTAATTAATAAAAAGAATTTCAGAAAATGAAAGAATTAAAAACTGATTTTTTTTTAAATAAAAATTTGATTTTTTTATATAAAAAATGATTTTATAAAAATAAAAAATGATTTTTTTAAAATAAAATTTGATTTTTTGAAAATAAAAACTGTTTTTTTGAAAATAAAACTGTTTTTTAAAAATAAAAATCAATTTTATAAAAATAAACTTAATTTTCAGAAATCAATTATTATTTTATAATTGTTTTATAAAATAAATAAATAAGTAAAAAGAAAATTTGAAATTCAATGGTATGGGTTTGAGTTGGGGAGGGGTATTTTGGACTTTTCAACGTTTTGGATGGAAAAATGGATGGAAATTAGACAGAAACTAACGGCGGGTACTGATTTGAAAGCAATGTTTCGCTTGGGTACTTATCTGTCACAAAGTATTTTTATGATACTCGAATGAAAATCAAGTATTTTTAGGGTACTCAGATGATAATAACGCTAAAAACTATATTGTATCTATCTATTGGTCTATTTTATATAATTTAGTTTGAGTTAATTGTATACAGTTGTCGTGTAATACACATAATAAACATTTGAAAAGTTGTATGCATCCATTTTTAAAAATTTACATCTTATGTTCGGTCAAAGCCACTTATACTATGAGAGCAAATTAAGATGAAAAATAGGTCTCAGGTCTAAAAACTCTATGGTCTCCAAAACCCTAGCTGTCGTCAGGGGTTCTTCACTAACCTCTGCTGCCGATCAAATCGAATCTCCGTGCCGTGGTATTACCAAAGGGTGAGTTCGAGACAAACTCGACAGGAACTAATGGGATCTCAACCGAACACCCGCACGAGCCAATTGAAGAACGTCTTGAAGCAATACAGTTAGTGGGATCCGGGGGAGGAAAATGGGGAAGGGCCAGTGGTGGTGGCCTATCCTCCAAGACCCAGGGCGGACGATGCTGGGACGTCTCGGGACAACAAGAAGAGCATCGCAACATATTTCACTGCTTTATTGTTGTTATGTTTTTTGATTGAATTACCTTTTAGTTAGTTTGAGTTTTGATTCTATTCTTAAATCTTTTGAAATGTCGGTAAAAGAATGTCCTCAAATATTGTCT
This sequence comes from Erodium maritimum, assembly GCA_963921825.1. Taxonomy (NCBI): domain Eukaryota; kingdom Viridiplantae; phylum Streptophyta; class Magnoliopsida; order Geraniales; family Geraniaceae; genus Erodium; species Erodium maritimum. The sequence goes on along the minus strand of OY997596.1, from coordinate 58,290,457 downwards.
CCGATCACAAATAGACTAGTTTATATGGATTCAAAAGAGTCGAATTCGTTTAAATATATCCGTACAATATCCTAAAGCCCGGAGCCCCACTTTGTATTTTTGATTGATAATAAAGCACTTCTACAGTATCAATTTAAAATAATATGTCGAAAAAACGAAATTGAATTAACATGTTTCTCCATATATTTGGTCTTAACTCACAAGTTAATCTATCACGAAGAGTTCAACATTTGACAGACAAAAATAATTTAAAAAAGAAAGAGCTCTGCTAATACTAACGCTCTGCTTCACGCGCCGCCGCATTTAAGCTCTTGCGCTTCTTCTTCTTCCGCTGCTCCTCCGCATCGACCACTTCCCCGTCGTCGCGTCTGCTCTTCACGCTCCTGTTTTGGTGCAACAGAGCCACCTCGTCGAAGGAAGAAGAAGCGCGTCTCAGGTACGCCGAAACGCCTCTAGAAGCCCCCGTCTCGGCCGATACGAACGTCGACAGAATCGCCGCCGCTTTCGCCACCGACACCGGCTTCGACTCGGTGACGGTCCCCGAAATCGTCCTCATATCTGGATCTGATACGCTATGGCCTCTAGGGTTTACGATTCATAAACCCTCTAGCTCACGAGCCGCTATTTATAAACGAAATAATTATTATTATTTTATTATTTTCAATTACATTTATTTAATTTAAATAATTAAATATAATTTATTGTTTGGCGGCGAGGTCTTCGACGGAGGTGATCTGAGCGGCGGCGAATCGGTCTGAGTTGGCGGATCTAACTGACTCGCCGGCGATGACGCGTTTTGGAGGAAGCCAATAGTGTTTGACTGTCTTTTCGGTCTGAGCCAAAATTGTCACTGCAAACCCGAGAAGAGATTAAAGATAATTGCACGATAGCCCTCTCATTATTCCATATTTCCAGTAAGCCCCTCGGTTTTACTTTAATCTAAAAGATTTGATTTTCTGAGATATTTTGTAATTAAGTATCAATTTTATTGATTACACATAATATTTATATTTAGAGATACTGGTAAAAACAACTTCGAAGTATTTATTTATTAGGTTAAATGTACAAGCATATTCTTATGTATTGATCATAAACAATAAATTATTAAAATTTTAAAAGTGTTAAACAAAAGTATTTTACGTTTTGGTTACAGGTCATTTACATGTTTTTTATAAATTGGTTACATATCACTTATATGTTTTATAAATTAATCACATATCATTTATATGCTTTTATGAACCGATTATGAATATTTTATGTCTTATGAATTGGTCGTGGATAATTAGCATACCTCTAATAATAATCGATTCTTTAGAGTAACTTATTGTTCGTAACCAATACATAAAAACAAGTTTATAATTAAATATCAATTTTATTGATTATACATGATATTTATATTTAGAGCATCCACAATGCTCACCGCTGGCACTGGCGGGGAGTCGCTGGCGATGAGCATTAAAATAATATTTTTTGTCTCAACGCTGGGTTACTGCCGACGGAAAACGTCAATACCGTGCAATGGTAGGTGGTAAGAGCTGGTGGTAAGGGCTTTTTTCTTCACGATTTTGCTCACCGCCTGCGTTGAGAAGAGGTGGTGAGCTGCCCGTCGGTCCTCACCGCCAACGAGCTCCCCGCCTACTCCTCGCCAGCTCTCAGCCCACCATTGTGGATGCTCTTAGACATAAGGGTAAAAACATAATTTTGAAGTATTTATTTTTGAGGTTAAATGTAAAAACATATCTTTATGTATTAGTCATAAATAATAAGTTGTCCAAAATTTAAAAGGGTTAAATAAATGACCTTACATTTTAGGTGCATGTCATTTATATATTTTTATGAATTAGTCACGTATCACTTATATGTATTGTGAATTGATCATATATCAATATATCATTTATATAATTTTATAAATCGATTATATATCTTTTATATGTAAATTAATCACTCATCATTTACATGTCTTTAATAATGACCGATTCTTCAGAATAATTTATTGTATATAATTTATGCATAAAAGTGAGTTTCTATATTTAACTCTTATTTTTAATAATTATAAAAAATATCTTGAATTTGTGTTTATAATTTATACAAAATAATAATTTTATCCTTACATGTTAGATTTAAAAAATAACAAGTTTTATATATAATAAAAATTACATCTTTTAGTTTTCTTCATAAACAATAGGAAATTAGAGGACATAAAGAACTTGAATTTTATGTTTTTCAATTTTTTTATTTTTAAAATTATATTTTTAAAGATAAAATCGAACTATAATTTTTTTAATACATAATACAGATAAAGTCAAAAGATTTTTTTACATTTACTTATAAATTACACACAAAAAACATGAATACCCAAAATATATTTATCACATTTATATAGCTCTTTGATTTATTAGACATGTGATTATTTGAGAAAATGGATACTTTGTTAAAGAGGTCAAAGTCAAAAACTCCAACTTGAAATAAATAAAATAGAAAAAGTGAAATAAAAACCTCAGCCCACAGGAAAAACCAACCATGTACTCCATTTTTATATTCATCAAAAAAATAAAATAAATTGCAAAGCAGAGCAGAGCCATAGCTAAGATTGTGCCAATAATAGCTATTACCATCTCCAATCTCTCATCTTTCTCTCTCTGGATCCAACGTCCCGACCCGTTCTGACAACTAATTTTCCCATGTCATAAACACTCCACATCTCCATTGATTTCTCGGCTGGACCTGTCAAATAAATTCTGGGTTCCTCCTCGGCTCCTCCCAGGTTCAGCTCAGGTTCTTTTATGTTATTGAATTCGAAGATCACGAGTGATTATTGATTAATCCTCGATTTCTCTTCTCCAGAGGCTGTTTTTGAGGCTCAAGGGTATGTTCTGTTTTCTGGATTTTTCTTTTGATTTTTTTGGTTTTGTGTTGTTAAAGATCGTATTTTTGGACTTTTTCCGGAAACCCTTTTGATTATATTAGTTGATCTCCATTGGTGTTCATGTTTGGTTGTCTTCTTTAAGGTTATTTTTTTTGCAGTTTCTAGAAATACCCTCTTTGTTTCATGCTTATATGTGTGGATGGTTGATGGGTATGTTCTGTTTTCTCAATTTTCCATTTGATTGTTTGGTTTATGTTGTGGAAGATCATAATTTTGCAGTATGGTCAGAAACTTCTTGATTATTTTTGTTGATCCTCAGTGGTGTATTAATGTCTGCTTCAAGCTTAATTATGCAGTTTATAGAAATACCCTTTTTGTTTCATGCTTATGTGTATGATTGATCATAGGGGAAATGTTATTTAGACCCCTCAACGACCTTTGATTTTTAAAAACACATGGAATCCGTTAATTTGTTCCTAAAACACCCGACTGAATAGGTGATGGTTTATCATGAACACATTGTCACCTTTCTCATATATCCGTGGCCTTTTGATGATAACTCCTCACCTATACAGTGTGTTTTTGAATATCAAAGGTCGCCGAGGGTGTGTTAGCAAAGTTACCCCTTGATCATATCATGAGATTTGTGAGCATACCCATAAATTAATTTTCGATTTTGTCTCTAATTCAGGCTTCTGCATATTGATATTTGTCATATTTGTTGTGGTGATTATAGGTCTGATATCTGTAACCTGTGTTGTGGGTGTGGGGAAACCTAAACATAAATCAAGGTTCAGTCTCTTCTCATAGACATCCAGGTGGTATATATATTGATTATCAGGTCTCTTCGGTGATAATTTCACAAGTAATGTGAGATGGTTTCTACAACTATTATGAAGTTTATGTATCCTTGTTGGAAGCCTTCAATTACGGGTGAAGTTTCCAATAGAGGCGGAGATGCTAGCGGTCGTTCTGAGGGATTGTTGTGGTACAAAGATTCAGGACGCCACGTGAATGGGGAATTTTCTATGGCTGTAGTTCAAGCTAACAATCTGTTGGAAGACCAGAGTCAGATTGAATCAGGGCCAATGAGTTCGTATCTATCAGGTCCACAAGGAACATTTGTTGGAGTTTATGATGGTCATGGAGGTCCTGAGGCTTCACGTTTCATTAACGATAGCCTGTTTAGAAATATAAAGAGTATGTTTCTTCCACTTTATTCTTTTATTACGATTTAAATTAGAAACTTGAGGTCTATGCAATTTTTATAGGGTTCTGGGGATAGATATTGCATATTATACGTCTTTTCCACATATCTATCCCTAACTTTAAGCTTCTAAACTTCCAAAAAGTTACAGATAGCTCTTTTTAGCCAAAAATGACTAGAATGCCCTTGACCCTAATCTCAAAAAAGAGTCCTTATCGATTCGTTAATGATAGCCTGTTTAGAAATATAAAGAGTATGTTTTTTACACTTTATTCTTGTATTAGATCTTGAATTAGAAATTTGTGGTCTATGCAATTTTATTAGTGTTTACTGGGGATAGATATCGTGTATTATACATCTTTTGCACATAATTATTCCTAACTTTAAGCTTCTAAACTTTTTAAAAGTTACTGATAGCTCTTTTTTTGCCAAAAATGACGAAAATGCCCTTGACCAGACTCCTTATCGACAAAAAACATTTTGATTAGATGTATAAAATGGTTGAGTAGATGTAAAAAAGACTCCTTAAAAGATAAAAATATTAAAAAGATGGAAAATAGGTCATTTTTAGACTGGGGTCAAGGGCATTTTCGTCATTTTTTGGCGGAAAAGAGCTACCTGTAGTTTGTGTTTTGTGTAGGTAGCTCTAAATAATGTTTTAAAGATGGGAACATTTATGTGCAAAAGGCGTATAGTATGCAGTAGCTACCTGTGATTGAGCCATAGAAATGTGAGTCCTATACCTTTAGACCCCTTCCTTTCTGGAAAGAACGTCTCTTTTTAATAAAAACCCGAGCTTATTAAAAAAAAAAGTGAGTCCTATGCATTTCTTTTCTTACTCAATTTTAGAGGTTATGATTACTGACTCAACGTGTGTTCATGGTGCAGAGTTCACATCAGAGTCTGAGGGAATGTCAGCTGATATCATAAAGAGAGCATTTTTGGCCACAGATGATGAATTCCTCGGCCTAGTTAAGAAGCAATGGGCAGATAAGCCGCAGCTAGCTTCCGTTGGATCATGTTGTTTGGTAGGAATTATATGTAGTGGACTGCTTTACATTGCAAATGCTGGAGACTCCCGGGCGGTTCTGGGAAGGCTTGAAAGAACCGCTAAAGAGGTCAAAGCTATTCAATTATCATATGAGCACAATGCAAGTTTCGAATCTGTGAGAGAGGAATTGCGTTCATTGCATCCTGATGATCCAAAGATTGTGATGTTAAAACACAAGGTTTGGCGTGTGAAGGGCCTGATACAGGTGATTTTCATGTGCTCATGTTTTCATTTAATATATGCTAGGGATAATTGCAAAAAAAAGTATCCTGAGGTATTCATTTTTTGCAACTTGTAGCCCTCTTCTTTGATAATTGCAAAAAAAAATACCCTGAACTTGTCTTTTTGTTGCAATTTGTATAAAAATGATGATTTTAAACTTTACAGTTCGGATTTAAAAAATAATAAGGAAAAAACAAAAATAATCCGAACCTTCACATCCCTTAATTTTCTTCCTCTTTGTACCATACAAAGAGTAAGAAATATAAGTGATGTGAAAATTTGGATTTCTGTATCATTATTTTTTTAAATCTAAATGCTAAGGGTAATATCGTCATTTTGAAATAAATTTATACAAAATATCTAGTGCAATATTACCTAAGCTATTTAAGCTTGAGAATTGGTATGAAAATGGAATCACCGTTTAAATTGGCTTGGCAATTATCAATCTGAAAATCCCTCTCTTGATCGGGTTTACTACCTTGGCAGGTCTCTAGATCCATTGGTGATGCATATCTTAAGAAGGCAGAGTTCAACAGAGAGCCACTTTTGGCCAAGTTTAGATTGCCAGAACCATTTGACAAGCCAATCCTCTTAGCCGAGCCAACAATATTAGAGCAGAAAATCCAGCCTGAAGATCAGTTTCTTATATTTGCATCAGATGGCTTATGGGAGCACCTTAGCAATCAAGAAGCAGTTGACATTGTCTCCAGCTCACCGCGAAATGTAGGTTTTCATTCATTTTTTTCCATTCTTAATCGGGTTAATTGCAGATAGCTATTGCGTACTATACGTGCTTTGCACATACCTAAACTTTCAAAAATTGCAGATAGCTCTTTTTTGCCAGAAAATGACGAAAATGTCCTGAACCCTAATCTTGAAAAGGACGTCATAACTATCAACAACATTTTGGTTAGATATAGAAATGGTTGAGTAGAAGTAAAAAGACTACTTAAGAGATGAACAAGGCATTTTCGTCATTTTTTGGCGAAGAGTAGTTATCTACAATTTTCATTTGAAGGTTTAAGTAGCTGTAAATAGCGTTTTAAAGTTAGGGATAGTTATATGCAAAAGATGTATAGTACGCGATAATCGTTTGCAATTAACCCTTTTTACTTAACTTATTGTCTTCCTAATAAACTTATATTACAGTTTTTGCAATTAACCTTTTTTACTTTTACTTATTTTCTTCCTAATAAACTTTATCTTTTTTTGCTTTTAACTTATTTTCATCCTAATAAACTAATATTAACAAAATCATTCAACTTATTTTCTTCCTTAAGAGTTAAAAATATCACAAAGACAAAAAAAAATGTATTTTTTGAGATTAGAGTCAATGTCGTGTTCGTCATTTTCGGCAAGAAAGAGCTATCAACAATTTTTTTATTAAAAGGTTTAGTAGCTGTAAATAATGTTTTAAAGTTGGGATAGGTATGTGCAAAGGACATATAGTACACGATAATTGTTTGCAATGAACCCTTTTTGCTTTTAACTTATTTTCTTCCTAATAAACTTACATGACAATTTTTTTTTTCCACAGGGTGTTGCAAGGAAGCTTGTCAATGCAGCTCTCCAGGAAGCAGCGAAGAAGAGAGAAATGAGATATTCGGATCTGAAAAAGATAGACAGAGGCGTGAGGAGGCATTTTCACGATGACATCACCGTTGTAGTATTGTTTCTCGATTCCCAACTCATTGCTCGTAGCTCTCATCAAGGGCCATTACTTTCGATTCAGGGAGATAGCGGTGAAGACGCAAAAACAGATTGAAAGAGGTTCTTCTAACACTCAGGTCTCTACTTTATTTTGTATTGAGATATGTTTTTGTCCTTTAAATAGGACAACTTGTGAAAGAGAAAGAAATCAATATATAGCCACTTTTTTGCAGAGAACTTGTCTATATTATGCTAGAGAAGATCCTCTAAATAACTGTATTTATTATCTTCACATTCATCAGCGATCATGTCAAATGACAAAATTGTCTATTGTATTAAAAAAAAATCAGAAAATGAATACTATGTTGAAGCCGATCGGTCTTACATGGAGCTCTACGTTCTTCGATTAATTTATATTATCGCTTTCAAAAGTTGAGAACACTTACAAGATCAATTTTGTAATCGAGACATGTTTTTTGTGTGTAATTGTATCATCATTTAAAAAAATGTCTAGTAATATGATTCGTGTATGGTTTTGGGTAGTGATATAAAGTTCTCTTGAAGTTGCTATAGAACTGTGTTTTATCCAAATTTCTAGCGACAATTGTAAAAACTTATATAGCAGTATTCACTTTTCATAATTTGTAATCTTTTTATTTGATTGTGGTAAAAAAAATACCTTGAATTTGTCGATTTGTTACATTTTGTTGATTGGTAAAAAAACTATAAAAGAACGTACAATCCAAATTTTCATACCCTTGAATTACTTTTTTTTTTGTATGATACAAAAGTGAAAAATCAAGAGATGAAAACTCAGATTTTTTTAGTTTCTACTTACTAGTTTTAAATTTGTTTTTTTTATATAAACTGCAACACAAAGACTGGCCATTTTTATTTTACAATTATGAAAGGAGCGATACAAAAAATGAATATCTCAGTATCCCAAATTTCCACAAAAGATAAGTCACTGTAAACTGGATCTGTAGTAAAAATACTAAAGGGTGCCAAATACTGCAGTAAGGATAAACCTGTATTTGATCCAGAGTGAATCTTGAAATAGATGGATACAATATATTATATAAATTATTCATTTAATCTCCTCCTTTAGTTTACATTTCCTGAGATCGATTACATAATCATTTTGTCTCCATACAAAATAACTAAACCTCAGAAGATCCACCAGCTCCAAATCAGTATCTGAACCAGCTCGATCTTTGATATTAATAATGCAAATTTGGAAATGATAACAAGAGAAGCCTCCCCATCATACCTCAAAAGACAATTTCAACAGAGCTTTCCTCTTTATAGCTCATCTAAGGATTTTTTACCCAAACCAAAGATATCATTGTTTGGAGCTATGTATGTGTTGCTTAACAAGAAGTCCCACAACTATCATATATAGCTCATAACAATGCGATTGTATGGTCAGTTTGTATATAAAAGCGAAACGCTACTCCACCAGTATTTTCCCAATCTTCTTCACATATACAACTAGTGACCATACCGCAAGCCATGCTGAAATATAAAGCAATGCAACGCCGGAGTTCAGTAGGAAGCCTGGTCCCCCGAGACTGCATCATCGTTCGTGAAAGAAAGAAAAGGAAGGTTAGACATATTGAAATTAAAAAAAAAAACTACAATTCCGCTTGCTTGTCCAACTGGTCAAGAGCTTGAACTTCGGTTGGGCCTCTTTGGTCTTTCAAAGAGTCTTGTTGTGTCAAGTGGCAAAAATAGACCTCCCTTCTACATAAGGGGTGGTCTTGAGCCCAAATCTTGGTACATTTGAATAATTGCTGATAAAATAAAAGACTTGATTGTTCAACCTGCCGCCTCGAGTAGCAAGAAGGATGGTTAGTGCTATCATCTGTGTGGCGGTTTTCCACTTTCCCAAGCTATTTACAGCAACAGCCTGAGTGATTTTTGCGCATAACATTAGTTTGAGCTAAAAGGTTCTGACGGGTTTGGAACAGAAATAATGTATCTGACTTTGTATGATGTGCATATGATAGAGAACCAACCTCCGACAGCTTACTGTTCTGAGATGCAGCCCATTCCCTAACAGCAGACATAGTTATCTACAAACAAGTTATAAAGTCTTTTGTCAATATAGTGTACCTGATATGTTAAAATTGTGTATAATGATATAATCACATCGAGTTGCCTAAAGAGGGAGCAAAGGAAAACCGGTAGCAATTAAATTGATGAACTCAAATGAGAACAAATATAAACACAGTAGTCAACTGAAATGTGACATGGCCAAACAGTTCGAATATTAGACAGATGAACAATGATCAAAAGACAAGAATGTAACAGTTTCCAAGACATTTGTGGAAAAAGAAATCCAACGAAATCTACATAAAGATATGGTAGGAGCTTTTTGTGCATGAGCACGGACAATTATGTTTGCCATCATCTCCTTAAAGATGTTTACTTTTCACACATAGAATTTTATTTTTTTGTAACAAGAGAATTTCCGATGGGATTAGCCCTCTATTCGCCGGCCGATTCACCCAACCTTCTACAACGCTGGAGGCAATTAGCCTGGCGAATCTGGATGAATAACCACGTGTCGTATGGCAAATGGTCAGAAGGTGGGCAAATTGAGTGGGGAAATGAAACCTGCTCCCCAGAGGAGAGAGAATGGCCGAAACTGTCAAAAATCACAATTCACACCCGACTGCAAATGCTCTAAGATCTGGAAGGCTTTGCTAAGATAAAGTGGGTCAAATCAATAAAAAAAAAACTAAGCGATAGGTTCCTAACAAAGTTCTTCAGCACTTCCGAAAACAGCTAATGGGGGAAGGGGTGACAGTATAAGCAGACTCATATGCATAATTATCCAAACAATTTAATTGTAATGATACCACCCTACTATCTATTGTTAATTGATGCAGTATATCCATTCTTTCAAGATTCTTGTTTCAATCTTCAACAAGAACTGTATCACATACCATAAACCATCTTGTCAAGAAAATCCACTATAGTAGTAGAACAGGGTTACAAAATTATCAAAGGAAGCTTCTGTATTGCACTAATTGATAGAAAATGGCTAGAAAAGTACAGTTATAGATAACTTCAGAGGACTATCAAAACATGTTTTCTCACTACAAGACAAAAATGAGAACTAATATATACTTACCTCTCTACAGATAATGGCAACCGAAGGTAGGGTTAGTAGCCACGGTACTTGTCCAAACATATCATGTTCCAAAGGTTTGGTGCAAAGCAATACCAATGTCGTAGCAACCATAAGCTGCATTAAGTAATCATCACAGTCAATTAGGAGTAATCTTGACAGGCCGTTCTCCTAAGTATAACAGATCCCGTTACTCGGCACAATTCTGGAGACAACCATACCTTATCAGCTACTGGATCTAAAAAAGCACCAAAGGCAGAGCCTAACCGCATCTGCAAGGCAACATTTTAGAATTACACTGAGTGCTTACCTTTTTTTCAAAATGGGAGCAAAAGGTTACTATGAAATTACACTGAGTGCTTACCTTCCTAGCAAGGTACCCATCTAACCAATCAGTGATTGCTGCAGCAATGAAAATACTTGTCGTTGCAGTTGCTCCCCACCAACTATCCACATAGAAAGCTGGTGATAGAAACCATATTAGTCTAATCTAATTCAAGGCCTTGCCAATCATATAACATATACATTCAATTCAACATGTATTCCCATACAAAATTCAGAAGTTAGGGAGAGGGGGTACAAAACAGTTGAGAACTCCAAGAAAAACAAACTCATGATGTTCCTTAAAATACATATCAACCCACCAAACCAAAGATCATTACACAGCAAGAGCATGAAATTTACACCAAACCCCAAAAATATATGATCCAATCCAACAGACTCCCATATTTTGGGAATTGCACAAAGGGATCAAAATCATAATTTTAACATACATCATAATAATCACTACCAAATGGGATTATCCCGAAAAGCTGGAACAAATTGGATGCACATAAAAACCTTCCAATTGATCCAACCCAACAACCCATCAACACCCAAAATCAATCCAATCGATCAGATCATTGACAGAATCTAGCAAAAATCGAAACATACTCCCAATCAGAACCGGCACAGAAGCGACGCGGCCAAGCGTCAGTATGGTGGGCAAGGTGAGCAATTTAGACGAGGAATGGGATAGGTGCTGCTGGGTTTTCATCGACGGCAGTGAATTCTGACGGTTGAGGCTGGTACGGTCGATCTCGCTGTGCTCTGAACCCATGTCAGAGCCAACGACCCCCCGCCGACGCCGCTGCTTCCTTCCTAGTGGAGAATGCGAAGCATCCGGTGGCGGTGACGGTGGCGCGGAACCCTAGATTGGTGGATGGCGCGGCAGCGACGGGGTGGTTCAGGCGAGAGGGAGAGGGAAGAGGGGATGGGGTGGGAGATCGAGCCGGGAGCAGATTTATAGAGGGGATTTGGGTGAGGAGATTTTGGGTGGAGACGTGGAGGAGGAAGGAGGAGGAGTTAGGGTTGATGGAGGGTGATGATGATGGGGATGGAGTGGACCCACATGTACATGGAAGCTGCCATGTTCCTCTGTTTTAGGCCTTACCTGACATCATCACGCTCTCCCTTTTGGTTGGTTCATCCCACTCTATACCTTCCCATTGCATAAATTGTAGGATAACTTGATGTTCGTATTCTCATCGTTTGATTATTACTAAATCCTAATCAAAACAAATGTTCGTTTTAATATAATGACGTTGATCGTAATATCTGACATTTTCTTTCCAAAATTTTAACGACCGTTAAGTGAGTAACAGAAAAAGTTGATAGGTCAGGGTTATGATTTGAGAATAAACGAAAGGGCACAATTAGATAATGCATTCTCTCGAGGAAACAACTGACGTCGTCCTCCCTTTGACGATAATGAGGGTCTTTAGAAACGTAAAAGAGCTGACTCTTGATCCGGTAGTAGAATATCGTAGCGGTACTTGGTGAAACCGATGCCACCATGTAATTGGTGAGACGGTAGGATCGCAAACCCCTCACCAACCTCTCTGCTACTCATTGGAGTAGCCGGGGGTGTTTGCCGCCCCTCGCTTATTTGTATGTCTCTCCCTCGGTACTGATAGACCCCACTATGTCCAGACCATATCTACAAGCCTAACCCTATCGACAGAACTCTACCCCCTTCACTGGAATGGAAAAAGGTATCTCTCGGCGTATGTCTTAGGTCGAGAATGTCGTATCTCATGGTGCATCCTGCCACCATGTTCCTCAATCAAGCCGTTAATCCTCCATTGGTGCTCTCCTCTTTCCTCAACAATGAGGACGCCCCAACCAGAAGGACTCACTAAGAGCCTCCGCCTAAGCGAAGATTCACGGGGCCTCCGTAGTCCGAACCCCAAGATCAATGGTATCTCTGTTGCCTAGGTTCGAAACGCCACACTGCCATGTTTCGTTGGGAACCATAATAAAGTCATACTATCACCATTCTCGCTAATAATGTCAATAGGCATACCAACAAAAGAACTAATAATACGACGGGGGAGGTCAAATGAAAGAAGGGCATAACCCTCAAACTAGTAAAAAGATTTGACTGTTGGGCTGATACAGGTACATATCATAACATCAATAAGCAAGCCCACCAGTCATGAAAATCGGACCAATCAGTTGTATCGCAAGCTTTGACCTCATCTCGCTCATCGGTATCGCTCTTTGTCGCTCCGTACACGACCCTCATACCCTAGTCTCTCTACTAAAAAACAAAACCCTAGTTCCTTTTCTCTTCTCCTGAGTCGCCGTCGGCGGTGGCTTCGAATGCTACGACCACCGTTGGCCTTTGCTCTATCCTTATCCTTCTCTTACCTTTTCTCCCCCTTTTTTCTCCACGGTTCTTCTTCTAATTCTTCTTCCCTTCATTTGTGTTTCGGCTCCTCATATTTGGCTATTCTGGCTATAGATCTGACCTTCCACCATGCTCTGGTGTGTTTTGGAGCTATTACCCTGGGTGTGTACCTCTTTTGTGCCTTCAACCTCATCCCTGGTCCCCATGGTCGTCGATTTCAACAAATCTTCCCCTTATGACTCTAGATCTCGCATCTCCTTCAAGCGTCGCTCCAGTTCATATGGCTGCGTCGTCGGATTTCCTCGCTCTCTTCTCGATAGATCCTTCCAACTTCAAGCGGCTTGCGGTGATGCAGCACGAAGTTTCGAGGTTCGTCTCTGGTGGTGACCGGACGGACTTGTTCAGGCAGTGGCCTTGTTTTCTTCGTTCTAGAGCTTGGCCTTCGGATTTTCGAGGCGAGCTTCTCCCCCTCTCTTCTTTTGGTTCCTCTGATTTCTTATTCCCCTTTCCTCTGTCCTCAATCTTTTGGGGCTGGGGCTTCATCGTGTGTAAGGTGATGGCCTTCAACGAGGTATTTTGGCTTTTGAGCCATTCGTGGAAGTGTCGGGAACACTGGTTCTTGGGGTGAGCATTTTCCGACGTCGGTTTTATCCTTGTCGAAATTTTATTGTTTGTGGTGTTGACTGTCAATCGGTCGTCTCATCTTCCTCCCCACTCTTGTGTGGGATTGAAGGTGGTTGTTGCTTGGATTTCTTTGAAGGCTCAGGTTGTAGTGGGGGGGGGGTTGTGGGTGGTTTGTTGGGTCTTTTAGGTGTCTGTTGGTCGACTGGTGTGGGGGAGGTCGGATATGCTATACCCCTTTTGTTTCAGGGTGGTTACATGTAGGTTTCAGACCCAGTTCTTAAAATTTGGGATATCTGGGTATGTTAGACCCTTTTAGTTTTTGTCTTCGGTTGTTTAGTTTGGATTGGGTTATTTTCTGTTTTCTTCATGGCAGCAATATTGGGTTGTAGACCTATTGTACCCATATAATGCGGTGTCTTTTCAGGTATGCTCGTGTCTATTACTTGTGCGTTCTTCCCATAACCGTGTTTTCCTTTTCAAAAACTTGTTTCACTAAAAAAAAATTGTTGATAAAAAACAACAACCAAACATTTGGGTAAGTTCTATGTCTCTTAGAGCATTCACAACCATCTCGCCGGTAGCCGGCGAGATGGAGCTGGCGAGATGGATTAAAATAGTGGTTTTTAATCTCTCAGCCAGCTCACCGCCAGCGAGCTCTGCAGTGGCGTAGATGTTGCTGGCGGGGAGGCGCCGACAAGATGGGGAAAAATAATTTTTTAATGGATTGTATTATGTAGCATGAAATATTAAATGTAAAAACAACAAGTATTAAAATCGAGTCAATTTCAAGTTCGATCAACACTCGATCAAACAGCTTTGCCTTGCATGAGAAGACGATTAAGATGGCGAGAAACACAAGTTCTGGAGTTACCATTTACAACTTGAAAAAGTGGTCATCACACCAAACGGTATAGAAAAAAAAGGAACGCCCGACAAAATCACTATTTTAACCAATACGCTTAAACATCACAGATAAAAGGGTACAAAAGATGAGTTGAAGACGAAGCACTTGAGACAAGGCGAACCACAACTGCATGACCTAGAACTGAACTTAAAACCTAATAAACGAGAATAGCAACTAAGCGTCTCCAAATTTATTCCAGATGTTCGACGAGATCGTCCTTCAACCGTAATGCATCCGTTCATTTTGCATCCTCGCAGTGTTTCCAAGTATGACATTGGTAGGGACGAACCCTCCTCGTGTAATATGTATTTTCGCTTCCGTGGTGGAGAATCGACCAAAGCGTCGTCTAACAACCCTCCGTCGGTGGACAAACAGTCTTCGAGCATCTCGTCTAAAATAGAATTGAAATCAACATCGTCAGGTAGGTTGGCCATGATGACGGACAAACAAGAATGCGGGTTGGGACGATGCTTTCTGAGAAGGATGAATAGTGAGAGTAGAGAGTTTGTGATTTTTAGTTTGTGAGGGTAGGTTTTTATAAAGGTTTATAGGGTTGGTTTAAACATAAATGTTGTAGTTATGGTGTGTTTTTTAACATAAAAAACGAGGATCAAGGTTTTTCTATTGGACATTTAGATTTTTTTGGATAATATAGATGTGTCTTATTTTAAAATAAAATTAACAATGATCAAGAGTATTTTATTGGACAAAAAGGATTTTGGAGGATAAACTAGCCGTTGCCGCCGGCGTGAACTGCCAGGGAGAAGATCGTCGTCAGCCATCCTCGCCAGAGAGCTCCCCGCCAGTTCTTCGTCGGCGTTTTCTCCCTGCCAGCGCCTTAATTGTTGATGCTCTTAGGAGTTTGAGATCATTTGTGTATAACCAATATAAATAGCTTGTCCCTTTCATGAATTTAATCGTCCAATGTTGTGCTCATTTGTCAACAAGTTTCTTCGTAAATACATGTTTGGAAGTTATGGTCAAAATAAGACACAATTAGTGTCGGCACCACTGAACATTTCTTTATTTCACATATGAGTGTTTGAGTTTTGAAATTGATTGAGATTGTTAAACAATCAAAACACTCAGAGTTTTATCGGTTATGTCACGTTAGTGAAAGGAGTAAAATCTTGATTATCTTTGATTTAATATATTAACTTTACTTTAAAAAGTTATGATTTTTTTTTGAACTTTTATCATGTATTCTGAGTTCTTTTTATTCACTCTTATTTGTAGTTTTTTAATTAATAAACCTTACATGTTATATAATATAAGTGTTGTATCTATTGGTCGTTTTTGGGAATGCGAAGGACGATCAGCGAGACGATAACTCTCATACATCGAATTTGACATTCACGACATGTATACAGACTCGAATACCAAAAAAAAAACATAGGGCCTAAACAACCAATCAATAGGTCGTTTTTTTATCAACGATCAAATGTACATCTATGATACTAGAAAAATATAGTAATTGAGATGGTGACCAACATTCTTTCCAGGAGATTGAAGCGGTTGAATGTTGAGATGGAGAAAGATTCGTATATTGTCGCGAAAGGGACCGTCGGGAACAAAATGTATCATCTTTTAGTGTTAATATTTTAATGTCATTAGTATGATTCAAACTACAGTTTTGTATGTTAATATTTTAGTTATATGTTTATGTCAACCTTTTATTTTGCAAAGATCTACATAAACGTAAAGGTTCGGATCTTTACTTTAAGTAGAAAATATCCATTTTTCTGTTACAAATATGATTGACCTTTCCTTTATGTCAATGGTATCACACAATTTATACACCTTTTAAATCAACATAATCATATAAAATCTGCATACACATTTCAATATTTTCAGAACTCAAACACCATTTCCAAACAATTTTCGTAACACATTATTTTTTAGGGAAAGGGTTATTCTTTATCTTCTTTTTGTACCGTTCCTTTTGTTCTCCTGATCATACGTTTGTCATGACTCTCATCGTTTTTCTTTCTGATCCCTTGTTGATGTTGCCAACCACCAATCTTTGGAGGCCCGTGTCCACGTCCCTCCGTTGGTATCATTTCCCTGTCCTAACACAAAGTTCATCAAATCTGTGTGGAAGAGAAAACCTCAAGTAGTCTCTAAGGTTATTTCCCCATCGTCAGCTCTACTGTCATCGCCACCAGCACCATCACCTCAGTTGTCGTCTCTGCCTCCGCATCCTTTGTCGTCTTCACTACACCTCCTCCTTTGCCTCCGCCTTTGTTGTCTCCTTTGCCGCATTCACCTCCGATGTCGCCTTTACCTCTTTCGTCATCCCCGTTGTTGCCTTCACCTCCTTCGTCGCACATGTTTTCGTCTTACTCTCCGTCTCCTCTGCCACCTCTGATCCCAACCCATCAAAGGCATGACCTAGGACCTGACGATCAACTCAAAAAACACCTGATCACTTGGGGCGTTCGTGCAAGGTCGCTCGAACCTCCTCCGTTGGATCGGGGAGAAAATTCAACGGCGACGCGGTGTAGTCGTAAAACACTGATCACAACTCCTATTGGCCCAAAAAACCTGATGAGGTCTTTTACGCAACCTTGTTGTATCCAATGAGTCTAAGGATGAGCAACGGTGTGTGTGTGAGGACTCACACCTCGCCTGCCACGATCGATGCAAGCCCGACACCTTAATTATCCCATTTCCTGATGTTCTCCCTGGATGCCCGTTATCCCCTCAAACGGCCCATATCAATTTTCACGGACATTTTCAGGTCGAGTCAGGAAGTGATTTATGTGAGCTACAATTGAGTAGCCATCAATATGGAGACTATCCACCAATAGATTGTTCCTGGATTAGCCGAGTCTCTGGTTATAGGGTTAATGTATGGTAACTACAAGTCATGACTTATGTCTCACTCTTTTATTTTTGGTATTACTTTTGATTTTATGATTATGTTTGTGTCTGTATCGTCATTTTTTTATTAATAAAATACGTATATGCTAAAAAAACATGTTTGGGTTTAACAATTTTATAACTCAATGAATAACATTTAACGTAGACGTGTTTTAGGTATAATCTTTAGGTCCTGTTGGTTTTTATTTAAGTTGTCAAAGTTGTTTTTTATTTTGGCATATAAGTCTAACAAGTTTTGTTTTTGAGTCTGCTTTTGACAGACTACCCTGAGTTTATTTATAGACTATAGCATCTATAAAACTTCACTAATAAGGTAGACGCTTTATCTCTCTCTATTGGGTTCCACGTCATCGTTGACGTTCTCTTTTTTGGGTCTCGTCCCGTCCATCCACCGCCAATCCTCCATCACCACCTTCTTCCTCATTTTTCTGGCGGATTACTCGTTGGATGCCTTCTTATAACTGCCAGGGCAATGGATCAAAGGCTCCTTGCTACCCCACCGCCACATGCAGTGGCTTTGCTTTGGTCTCATACCTCCTCATTTGCTCTACGGACCACCAGTATCATAAGGAGGATAAGAACGGATCCGACGACAAGAGAGGGTCGAATCCAATCGCTATGGATATATGTTTCGGGTCCTTTCAATCCCTCAATCTGGATTATGGAGGTTGGGATCAACGGTTGGATTAGTAGGTGTTGCCGATGATGGAAGACGGTGTTGTCTCTTCTATAATGTCAATAACAAACGGTGGAAAATCGATAGTGGCGATGTGTTGTCGCAGATCAGTAACATGAGCCTTTATTGCCCAAAACAACCAGGCGAGGTCTTTTACGCAACCTCGATAGTTCCAATGAACACCAAACGGCTGAACGGGACGATGTTGAGGAGACACGTCCTTTCCCAATGGGATATGGCACAACCCGATCCCAAACCTCCTCCTTTTCTTGGATACCTTCTCGACTACTTGGCGTCATCCTCTCCTCCCCCCAATGGTCTCTGTCGCATGACTAACGTAAGGGTCAGGGATGCTCGAAAATTGGAAAACTAGAGGCGACATACCCAAATGTCTCTCGGCTTTTCCCGACGCGTGAGACTTAGTTGTTGGTCAGACGAGACTGAAATTTTAGATGTATGTTAGTCGGAAGCGTTTGTGGCTTATGGAATAGGAAGTGAGAAAATTTTGTCATCAGAATAACGCCAAACAACACACCTGGGCAGTGGTAAGAAGACTTTGTGCACATCTGAACACAATGAAGACATGCTCTAACATTTCTAAATCACACAGAGCTAATAACCACGACTCTTACACCATGTAAAAATAAGAACTAATCTTATTCACTTAATTTGAATATACACAAGAACACAATTATATATACATAAGGGTGTAAGCATTTTAAGTTTTTAACTACTCATTAATGGTGGGCTTATCATATACTCATGCATGTACTATTTATTACATATACCAGTTATATTTAGAGTGCGTACAACGTGCTCTTCCAACGTTTATGATTCCTACCAATATGGATTACGTGTAAGATTTAGACGATGTTGGGGACAATCATGTCATGCGGATTTGACAGGACAAAATGCATATTTCTACACATAAAAACAAAAGACGGAGAGATCGATAATTTTAGGGAAAATTTCAATTTAATAACAAACATTTATTTGTAATATAATATCCTAACTTATTTTTTTTACAATATAATAATCTAACAAACATTTATTTTCAAATTGGTACTTAAAGTAAACATTTGTTTTCAGTTTGCTACCCAACGTTAATTTTCCGTCCATTTTTGGACGGAAAATGGTCATGTGCACAGCACATGACCTTGTATTTCTACAAAATACCAAGAATACCCTTTAACCCTAATTATTTATCCTCTTTTTTGAACAGTGTCATTCTCTCTCTCCTTTTCTCACCCTCTCCTCGTTATGCTTCGCTCCTCTCTTGCAACAATCCTTCGGCCACCACCCCCACAAGAGATGAGGCAGAACCATGGCCTCCTTGTACCAGGATTAGCAGGTGTGGGTTTGGTTGGGTAATAGTAGACAGAGTACGACGCCGTTCGCCCGACCGTCTTGGCCATCAGATCTAGTCCTCCGCCGTCTCCGTGCCTGCAACCGGATCTGCTGCCCCAGTTCTCCGCGTCGACGACGGCTATTTCTGCTGGTGTAGGCACGGATTTACTCATCGAATGAACACGTCCGCCGTGGGGGTTCTCGCTGCTGAAACTCTGAATTTGAAGTTTAGAGTCAAACCCAAAAATGGTGCTCACTTGGACCAACTGTCTCTCCATCCCATCACTTCCTCGCTCATCCTTTTACTAATTGATTTCTCATTTATTTCAGTGTGAAGCTTCTTGATGCAATGTAACAATGATAATAAATTATTGGTGAGGTGTTAGTGTTGATGAGAAGATTCAGGGGGTTCTTGATAGATGAGAAGGAGATTGTGAAGCAATATGTGATAGCTTTCTGGGCAATTGTCACGAAAAGGGAAAATGGTGAGATTGAGTTTGAGAAATTGAGTTTGAAGAACAGAAACAAAAAAAAATATGAAAATTAGAAAAAGAAAGAAAATTAAAAGAATTTTTTTTGAAGATAAAACTTTTTTCGATATAAAAACTGATTTTAAAATAAAACTGATTTTTTAAAAATAAAAACATATTTTTAAAAAATAAAAATTGATTTTAGAAATAAATAAAAGAAGTTTAAAATAAATAATAATAAAAGAATTTTAAAAACTGAAAATTTTAAAAAATGATTTTTTTTAAAAAAACCAATGACATGTGTTGAAAATTTGATTGTTATGGAGGGGCATTTTGGACTTTTTACACTTTTGGATGGAAAGTTAACGGAAAAGTAACGTTGGGTATCAAACTGAAAATAAATGTTTGCCAGGGTATTATATTGCAAAAAAAACAGGTTAGGGTATTATATTACAAATAAATGTTTGTCAGGGTATTAAATTGAAATTTTCCCATAATTTTACGATAGGTTGCATGGGACTCGAACCTAAAACTCATCAAACAAGATATACAACTTTTATATTGAAATTATCAAAATATATATTTTAGCCAATATAAACTTATTTCTTGAATACCCGATACGATAATGAGAAAGATATATGTACATGTGTATAAAATGACCAATAATAAAAAAATTAGTCTCATTTTTTTAGAGAACGTGAGACTTTACAAATAGGACTAAAGAGTCTTGAGAACAATATAAGACCGCGTCTCCCGTAGGACACCCGACGCTCATGAACTCGTAGAAATAGTCTAGTTTGCATCATAGACAAAGAGAACTATCCCTACGTTGTATCATTTGCTGATAAACGAAATAAATGAAGATAAATTCCAACAACCAAAAACCAATAGAGTACTAAAAGTAAATAACAGAATAAAAACAACAAGAATAAAGTGGATCCTCCAGCAGCATCTTGTGATCCAAACTCGATTTTCCGACCGTGGGTGCCGCGGAGACAGACCCCATCCTATCGTCGTTCCTCCCGGATCCCAAATCTACCGTCTATATTGCTCCGAGACCTTTCCTAACCGGTTTGTGCATGTGTTCGACTGCTAGAGTTGTACCAAAACCAAATCTCGACAAATCGAAACCATTAGTTGATGGGATCGATATCGGGTTAGCCCTCAAGGCTCTTCATAGTCTCTTAGACTTAAAATAAAATCTCTTAGACTAAGTAAAGAATTACTATAGTTGTGCTCGGACATAGAAAAAAATCATTACCGGATTCGCCTCTCGCCGTCCTCATCGAACAATTGTCTTTGTCGCCTCGCCAGACAATACTGTGATTGATGACGTCATCCCCTAACATTGTTGATCTTATGATCAGAAATAATAGAACCATGGCGTAATCCATGACCATGACCAAAGTGTTGTGCGACACTAGGTTTTTAGAGTGTGAGACGTAAAATTTAGTTAAGGAAAAGTTAGTTTAAGATTAATTAAAAAAACATAGTCTCATAATATAACTTATTAATAGATTGTTTAATGTGTTACATTTTTTTTGCTTTACCCAATAATTTAATTAGAGAAATAATTGGATTTTTTAATACTAAACGTGGTGTTAATAATAATAGAGATACACGAGGCTAAATTATGCTAAAACTAGAAGCTACGTGAAAAATTCAAAACTAACAAGCAACATGAATAACAAGAATGAAAACCCTTAGCGGCCCAGGTATCAGTAGAAATCTAAAAAATCATTCGTTGGACGAACAATGCGGAGTGAGTGACGACCACTCTGTGAGTATTCGACGAAAGACCTAGTAGAAAGCATGACCCATGATCATCCAATATTCGAACCTTATCGGGTGAGTGACGACCACTTCAGGGATATTCGGTAGATGATTGGGTGGGAGACTTGGCTAAACCTTCCCTATTGAACTTGTTAGGTGCAATTGGAGTATCCTCCCGACTTGGTTACCAACTTCTGGCGTCCTCTCCCAGATAGTTATGAGAGTATCGTTAATTAAGAGCTTGCTGAAAACCGTCTAACATGACGGGAGTTGACATAATACCTTGTGAAGTTGGGTTCATCCTAAACTAGGCGATTGAGAAATATATACACCTAGTCACATGATCCTAGGGCTATCGTTCGGATAGGCAAGGCGTTTCTCTCCTCTCATATGTTGCGCTTTTACTGTATCCTTAACCCTAGACCCCTTTAATGGATTTGTGACGCTTAAAACTGGTAGCTCCGACTCCAATCGCTTTCTTCATATCTACCGTAATGAAAAACACCAAACCTACACTAACTCTAAACCAAATTTATCATCCATATATTTATAAACATTGTCCATTTCTCAACAACCCACCAACCTGAAATACATATATAGACTATAGCACATGCAAAATTGGAAAATTAATATTTTTAGCATAACATTAAGTGATAATTTTTAATCTTTTTTACAGATCACAATTAAACATATGTCCCACCCAACGTAGCACGTACCACCTACATTAAACTCTTCTTGTCAACAAAACTTAACTCTTATCACCATTTGTATATTAAGACAGGAAAGTTCCCATTAAAAATAAAACAGTAAAATATATTATTATTTTGTTCAATCAGAGATAATTATAAATAAATAAATAAATAATGCAGTATGTTTAGTATATTTTTTTGTATAAATTGTCTTCATTTTTATTAACGTTTGTTTAAAACACCACGAATCCATCTCTTTATTATATTTTGTATAAATTTATTTCAAAACAACTATTTTTATCTTAAAAATTCAAATATAAAACTAACGATTAATTCCATCTCACTCTCTTAAAAATTTCAGATTCTATTTAAACTGTCCTAAAAAAAATTTGTGTCGTCTCACTATCTTAAAATTTCGTTTGTCTCGATTTATTACCTTCTAATAATATATTACCTCACTAATGCCCTCTTCTTCCACTCATTACCCATTTCAATTTAATCAACTTCTTCCTCCGAATATCTGCAACACACTCATCTTTCAAAACCTCAAAAAAATGAGCCCTAAAAGTATCATTCTAGGGAGGACGACACACGATGACTTACTGGGGGAGATGTCAGTCCACCATTATTCCCCTCTCACTTGGTTGGCTCGACCAGTGCCATTTGGTAGAAGTATGTCGTATCGGTATCTCAGGATGCTACCGCAGATGTCCCCTTCGACCGCCCCTATGTCCGGAGCAAAGTTTATTTTCATGTCATTGCATTATGTTAGCTTCTTGGTTTATGACATGTATGATGAGTACAATTATGTGCTCATTGACCTACTTTATATTTCAGTAACAATAGTATCTGTTCTTCTAAAAAAACCTCAAAAAATTAAATCAAGAAAGAAAAACATAAAAAAAGTAGACATGAAGTTTTAGATCGAAACAAACGAAACTCTAAGATAACAAGACGACACAACAAAATTCAGACAGTTTAAATAGAATCTAAAACTTTAAGGTAGCAAAGTGGAATTAACCCTAAAAATAACAACAAAAAATATATAATCTAAATTATTATTTTTGGGCTCCCAGTTAAGAAATCGCCACATGTATTGTAATAATGCGACGGAAATTTCGCTAATTGCAATCGTCAACCGATAAGCTTCTCTTTCATTGTCAATATCCAAACATGGTGTTTCTCTTTCTCTCTCTAGAATTTATAGTTGCAGAGTAGAGAGAGAAACACTGAGAGCAAATCAAGGACGGGACGAGCCTTCTTCTTCCTAAGATCTCTCTCCATTTCTCCATCAAAATCGACCAATCGCACCAGTCCACGCTCCGCAATGAAGGCGGCTAAAGCTTCTTCGAATCATCTCCTCAATTTCGAGCACAAGAGGTAAGCTCAGCTCACAGCACTGCACATCTCAATTGTTCTCCTCTCTCTTCACTGTCTCTTCCGATTCCTCAGCTGTAGTGTTTCGATTGGGTTCTGTTTTTCTCTTCGATCCGTCAACGTCAATCCGTTTTTGTTGATGTGTGCTCGATTGGGCCGTGATGGTTTCTTTGATCGCATCTATCTGCTGCGTGTTACTGATTGAACTTCGATTTGATGGAAATTTTGTTTGATTTGTCAAAACTGTGGAATGTGAGTGAGATTGGACGGGTTGATTTGGGTTTTGCTTGAACTTTGGTGCTTTGTGGCAATGTCGGGTGGAATTTGGATGAATGTGTTGTTGTTGGAGCTGACAATCTTCTAGCGGAAGTGAATTTAGTTGAATCCTGATGTGTAATTGGTGTTTTCTTCATCTTTGGTTGTGTTCCTCTGTTTGAGTTTAAATTAGTAGGCAATTACCATTCAAAACCTGTTTGTCAGGATTTATTGAGTTTGAGTGTTGTGTATAATTGGTGGGTGTGGCATTTACAGGGATGCTTATGGGTTTGCTGTGAGACCTCAGCATGTACAAAGATACAGAGAATATGCAAATATCTACAAGGTTTTTCTATTTCTGAAACTTTTATTTTCTTGCTAAATGGTGGAACACTGTTTGGTTGCTGAGAAAATTAACATGAAGAGATAAAAACAGATAGCATGTGTG
This sequence comes from Erodium maritimum, assembly GCA_963921825.1. Taxonomy (NCBI): domain Eukaryota; kingdom Viridiplantae; phylum Streptophyta; class Magnoliopsida; order Geraniales; family Geraniaceae; genus Erodium; species Erodium maritimum. The sequence goes on along the minus strand of OY997596.1, from coordinate 58,266,208 downwards.
TCATGTACCAATGAGCTAACCTGACCAACTCATTATACGACATTAAGTACTATTTGGTGGTGAACTTGTGTTGTTGGGTTCTAATTACTTTAGGAGTTCTGATCCATGACTAATGTTTTTTTCTTCTTCATATTCTCATAAACCAAATAGTATTTAAAAGAGGAGGAAAGATATTATATATGATGCACTTTTTATTGTAGGAAGAAGAGGAGGAAAGATCAGATAGATGGAAGAGTTTTTTGGAACGGCATAATGTGATTGCTTCATTGCCTATAAATGGGTTATCTGTAGATGGGGATGAAAGAGTTTTGCATTCTGAAGGTACAGAGAAAGAGGCCGATGATAATTTACAGAGTGCTGGCGATGGTGATGATTCAAGTCAAACAAAGCCAGGTTATGATGTTCGGACTGAAAATGGCACTGGGAAGGAGGAGATATTGTCTGCAGGGGAGAAGATACAAACTCAAGTGGCACAAATATGGACTGAGATTAGACCAACCCTGCTTGCCATTGAAGATATGATGAGTGTCCGTGTTAAGAGAAAGAACAGTATATCAAAGGATGAGCAAGAGAATGGAACTGGGAAGCCGCTATCTCTTATTGAGGAGGCTAGATCTCCAAAAGGGGCCTTTGAAGAAGACTCCGAGGATGAGTTTTATGATGTGGAGAGATCTGATCCTGCACAAGATATGTCGTCAAATGATAGTACAAATGGTTCTTTTACTGGTGTTGGTGTTGATTTGATCCCTCCAGAATCCTTACACCATTGTAAAGAAGAGTTGGAGGTTCTCGTTCGTGGTGGGGTGCCAATGGCTCTTAGGGGAGAGGTAGATTTTACACTGTTGAACTTTCTTTTGTCTTGAACTCATTTATCAATGAATGAGTTTCTCATTTCTATATTCTTAATTTTCCAGCTTTGGCAAGCCTTTGTGGGCGTGAAAGCACGTCACGTTGAGAAATATTATCAAGATCTATTAGCTCCTAAAACTAATTCCGGTGATAATGTAGATCAGAGTATCTTGCTAGAAAACAACCGCGAGGGGTTGCATACAGACTCTACTTGTGTGCCTGAAAAATGGAAAGGACAGATCGAGAAGGTTACTACATCCATAGATTTGTAATTTTCAGTAGCTGTAGCTTGTGAGTCTTCCATTGTGCTTGTACGCACGATGTTATTATCTAAGTTTTTCAATTTTTTTCTTGGTCTGATGCAGGATCTACCTCGAACTTTCCCAGGTCATCCAGCCCTGGATGAAGACGGTAGAAATGCTTTGAGACGTTTACTGACAGCATATGCTCGGCACAACCCCTCAGTTGGCTACTGTCAGGTACTTGGTGGTGAACAGTGAACACTTAGTTGGGGTGTTTGTTTAGATTGTGGAAGGAGGCTTTTGTCTGCCACCACTTGCTAGGAAATTTTCTTATTATTTCTTTCCTTTCCTTTTCTACTCAAGTAACATTTTTCTCATACCACTTATTGTATTCTTGTTTGGTTATATACTCGCAGGCCATGAATTTCTTTGCTGGCTTGTTACTACTACTGATGCCTGAAGAAAATGCCTTTTGGTGGGTTTTGAAACGTCCATTTCAAACTGACATCTGACATTGTAATTGTTGACTTATTGATTGAGAAATAGTTTTCGGAAAACATGATGTATTTTTGTGCAGAAAAAATGAGAAGAGTAGACCATAACCATTGTTTTCTTTCTTTCTTTATTTATTTGTGTACTTGAAGAATACATTGGCGTGATATGTATATGTGTGCCACATCCCTGTGAATTTGTTGAATCTATCATTTACAAATTGGACTATAATTCTTCAGGGCCTTGCTGGGGATCATTGATGATTATTTTGCTGGATATTACTCTGAGGAAATGACAGAATTTCAGGTAATTTTCTGCTATGGAACTGATTTTGTCTGTTAGTTGCAATTAAATGAGATACCCTTCTGACATGCATAAGATTTATTCAAATTAATGTGTTTTTCCAGGTGGACCAACTTGTCTTTGAGGAGTTAGCGCGAGAGAGATTTCCCAGACTGGGTTTGATTCTTTTGTCATTTTTGACCATCCATTTTAGATGTTACCTGTGAAGATTTTGTGTGTGGTTTATAATGCCACCTTTAAACTGTTGCAGTCAATCATCTGGATTACCTAGGAGTGCAGGTGGCATGGGTTACTGGACCATGGTTCCTTACCATTTTCATGAACATGCTTCCATGGGAAAGTGGTCAGGTTTTAAGTTGTATTATTTATTAGAACATTTTGCTTGAACTAGCATCTTTTTTCTTGGGAAGCTTATTATAATCCAATGTCTTTTTTCATGTTTTCAGTTCTTCGGGTCTGGGATGTACTTCTTTTTGAGGGAAACCGCGTCATGTTATTCAAAACTGCACTTGCTTTGATGGAATTATACGGTACTGGCTGAGTTTCTTAAACTTAGTGATGCATTGATAGGGTACTTCAACATGAGTTATGTAAGGTATTTTATTTTGTGAAACTCAATGTTGCTCAGTGTTCTATAGGCCCTGCATTGATTACAACTAAAGATGCTGGAGATGCAGTTACTTTGCTGCAGTCACTTGCTGGCTCAACGTTTGATAGCAGCCAACTTGTATTGACTGCTTGCATGGGTTACCATGATGTTACTGAAACCAGATTACAGGAGTTGAGAAGTAAACATCGACCCACTGTAATAGCTGCAGTTGAGGAAAGAACAAAGGGTCTCCATGCCTTGATGCATTCTAAGGGCCTGGCCTCTAAACTATATGGTTTCAAGAATGATCCTAAAGCAGAGCAAGCACTTGCCAGGCAAACAAATGGTGATATATCTCGCTCCAATTCTGGTTCCACTGATGAAAAAGAATGCCTAGGCAACATGGAGGCAGATTCTGTTCCAGATCTGCAGGAGCAGGTAGTGTATCTTGCTTTTTTTCTTTAATAATCCCCTGTTTTTTACTACAGCGAAATGACATATCCGTGTGCCGATTGCTATTTTTCAGTTGACAAAAAGTCCTCTTGTTAACACCTTGTGAGCTTGGGGTCAAAATATAAGAATTAATTGATATTATAGAATTCTCTTTTAGCTTGGGGGATTATATTAGAAACATACATGTACTCTACTGTATTTGTATTCTTACAGCCTCCTACTGAATAGGGATTGCTCTGTTATGCATTATTCATTGTATGTTATGCCAAGAAAGTGATCTATTGATTCATTTTCTTTGTCTGAAATGTTTAAAGGTGGTTTGGTTGAAAGTTGAATTGTGCAAGTTGTTGGAGGAGAAACGATCTGCTGTTCTCAGGTTGGCATATCTTATACAACTGTAGTTTCCTAACATAAACTGTTAGGTTTGCACCTTGTTGTCTTATCTGCTCTGTAAAACAGACAACCTTATTCTACACGGGTTTTACAAGTTAAATTATGGACTTCTTTATCATGGTTGTAGACTCTGATATATATACAACTAAAATTTAAACAACTTTGGCAGTTAATACTTCTGATTGCCACCATAATACGCTGAAATAAGCCATTTATTTAATTTCTTAGGGTACATAGAAGTTAATAGTGTGTGTGGCATTTATACAGTAAGCAACATTACTTTTTTGCTACCGAGGTTTGAGGAACATAGATGGAAACTGCAAATTAACAATCAATGTTCCAATTTTGTGCCAGAGCGGAGGAACTGGAAACAGCTTTGATGGAGATGGTAAAGCAAGATAATAGACGACAATTAAGTGCCAAGGTATGTATCATTCACCTTTACTCGTGACTGTTTCTTTTTTGTTGAAAAGAGATGTCATCCTTGTGAACTGCATCTGCCTCGTCACTCCTTTTCCCATGCTGTCTTGGAAGAAACTTGCTATTTCAATTTGCTGCCCTTCACTTATTAAAGATGCCTGTAAATTACCTATTATTGGTGATGAGATACAGTGATAAATTGTTGCTGCTATGTGGTTTGAAAGTGCACTTGATAGACTAGTTGGACTCTCCCCTTGACCACCACAATCTTAAGATTGGCGTTACGTTTACCAAGCAAAATGAAATGTTATATCCATTGGTATCCTTTCCATGGATGGACTACATGGTTCAGGTATCATCACATTTGTTCCTCCCTTTTCGAACTAGGAAATTGCAGAAATTCTCATTGAGATTCCAGCCTAGACAGCAGGATATTAGATATTCTCCTCAGTTTTGCACAAGTCATTAGCTTGCGTTAAGCTATAAACATGTACCTCCTCTTTGATGAGGCTCTTATTTCAAAACGGAGGAATTATTATGTGACTTGACAAAAATGCTATTGCGTTTTGATGTGAATTTTCAGTTCAACTTCTGATTCATAAAAAAAAGTATCGTACATGTAATTGTCTTAATTTCTTCTATGGGGCTATCACCTTCTGCAATTTCATATTTGGGTAAATAGACCCATGAATTCGGTATGCTTAGAGTTTGATGCTAGTACCCCAGTAGTTATGCTACACTGCCTTAATGAAATATATTCGTTTTCCTATTAAAAAGTTTTCCAAGGATATTTTCTGGTTAGACCTGAATTTTAAGCCTAGAGCCTCAATCATTATGTTCCTTCAATGGATTGAAAACCCTGTGCACTAAGATAGATTCGTGATTGGTGGTTGAGCTCCTCACCTTTCATTTCTTTACGTAAGCCTTTAGAATATTTCTTATGTCCTCCAGGTTGAGCAGTTAGAGCAAGAGGTTGCTGAGCTCCGAAGAGCCCATGCTGATAAACAGGAACAAGAACATGTCATGCTTCAGGTTTTACTTTTCTTCATTTTAATCACTATCCAGACTATTTGTTTCTTAGCTCTTGTAATGTCATGGCAGTTATGATATTGCTTTAATCTGTAGGTCTTGATGCGTGTGGAGCAAGAACAGAAGGTTACAGAAGATGCCCGCAGGTTTGCTGAGCAAGATGCCGAAGCACAGAGATATGCAGTCCAAGTGCTTCAGGTATTTATTTACTAATGTTTGTATCCATAACTATCTTTACCGAACTGATTCTACAAACAATGAAAATGTTCAATGGACTATTTTGAAATGGCATTATGTTTTGTGTATTTATTTAGATGTATGTCACTAATAATATATAAAATAGTATTGCGGGTGGGGAGTGAGTCACCTTAATGCAAATTACTATCTACTACCCAAAAGGGATTCTTAAACCAGAATGCGTAAATGCTTCTGTGGGTCATCAATTACATTCACAGCTGGGTTATTTATGAAACAAGTTGAGAAGATGACGGGATCAAATGCTTTGGTAGATTGTGTAGCATCATTGTCATGTGTGTTGTCTATCGGATTTGATGCAATTGCTAATACATTTATGCAGGATAAGTATGAGGAGGCCATAGCTTCACTTGCTGAAATGGAGAAAAGAATGGTTATGGCAGAATCAATGTTGGAGGCTACTCTGCAGTACCAATCTGGCCAAGTTAAAACACACCCATCTCCACGGCAAGGCACTCAGGAGCCCTCTCAAGATGGGCCTCCAAGAAGGATTAGCTTGCTATCTAGGCCATTTGGGCTTGGCTAGCGCGTCAAGAGCAAGGTTTTGTTTCTTATCGATTTCCACTTGTGATTGCTTTTCACCGGGTCTAATACATGCAATTTATACTACTGTCAAATTTTTATGCCATTTTCACAATAACCTCTAGATATTGTCCCTCAAAATAGGAATAAGAGGAAAATAACTTACCAACGCTTGCTTGTCCAACTGGTCAAACACTTGAACTTGGGTGTGACCAGGGTTCAAGTCACAGCAGCGGCAGTATCTCTGAAGCTTTCTTTCTCTCCAACTTTGCTTGGGCCTCTTTGGGCTTCTCTCTCCAACTTTGATTGGGCCCCTTTGATCTCTCACCAAAATATAGACCTCCCTTCTGCATAAGGGGTGGTCCTGATCCCGAATCTTACTCATAATCTGACTTGTAATGACAGTTAAGTTAGTGATTCTTATTCATGTTATGCACATATTTTCTTTATGGTTACTAAAGCATATTACACGTAACAGGGGAAACCAAACAATGCCGATGAGATAAGTGATGTCGCAGAGAAGAGGAGTGGAAGCAGTCAGCAGAAAGACAGTAATGGTGTGCAAGAACAACATAAAGAGTAGATCATTTCTGGTAAACCAAAAGAGATATATACCTTCGGTTTGGTACCCCCAATATAGTTTATTTTCCTCGTATTTTTTTATATATGTAAAACGATATAAGCTCTGCCAAATATATGTGTTGTTGTTTTCATTTGTTCATTGTGTTAGTGGTGGCTAATAGTAGTTAGGAAGAGTGCAAGATACATGAATGTTGGTCACACAAACTGTATAATCTTTGTTTTGGTGTCTTGTAATGTTAGTATGATCATGTTTCCACCAAAACATTTTGACAACCTTTACATTTTGTGTAATACAATTTTGTTTATTTTCCATCAGATTCTCAGGAATAAGTATATTATAATACCACTGTTCTAATTAGGGATGTGATCGCACCGGTCACATATTGTTGCCGGATTACTAACCAGGACGGCTAGCGGTCGGGTTACAGATTTTAAAAACAGTATTCTTTTGCCGGTTTTAGGACTAAAGCATGAATTATATCCTTTTCTGTCCAAATCTTCAAATTTCGATTTGATTTTGGATAATCTAATAATTAGGATTAATTTCTCTGCCCGTCAAGGCAACACTCGATTACATAACATGTCAACCTTGATTGATGGAGAAATTAAACCAATTGTTCATCACTAGACCAATTTTGAGGATCTAGAAGGATCAAAATGAAGAAAACTCGTTTTTTTCTGGAGATAAAGTTTAAACAAACTTCAACAGATGGAACAAATGTCAATGCATTGTGCAAAACTAGTGAGAATTATCTTTGTTATGAGGAAGCAAAGCTCTGCCGAATTGTTACCAACACAAATTCAGCCCAACTGTTCCTAGAAAGCTGCTATTACTAACATGTAAATTACATTTCTCTAAGTGAAGACCAGTTTATATAGAGTTAATTATTTTTTGTACTCTTTTGAATTGGTAACACATCTTTAGCAACCCAAAGTTTTGTAACGTTCAATAAGAGTCTTTATGTTTTGATAACACACCTTTAATACCCCTTATGAATTGGTCATATATCATTCAATACCCCTCATGTATTGGTAACAGAACAATAACATGCCTTATGAATGGGTCACATATCATCAAAATAGCGTAAACTTGATCAAAATTCCGTCCATTGCGCTACCAATACATAAGGGTACTAAATGAATGTTACCAATACATAAGGGGTACTAAAGGTAATTAGCCCGTTTATATAATAGAAGAGATTTAGTTACAAAAATGACAACCTCAATTGTACATAAAAAAATGGGATAGTTGCAAAAAAAAAAGTACAGTGAAACATTCACTTTTTGTAACTAGTAGCCCTCTTTTTTTATAACTGTATAAAAAAAACCCATAACTAGTCTTTTTGTTGCACTTTGTATAATTTTGTTTCAAAACGACAATTTTACCCTGGAAAATTTAAATTTAAAAAATAATAATTAAAGAATAAAACATCCAATTTTTCATATCCCTAAAATTTCTTTTTTTCACTTGTTATTGTAAAATCAAAATGGTAAGGGTAAGATCGTCATTTTCATACAAATTGCTACAAAACCACAAGTTCTGAGTACTTTTGTGCAGTTACAAAAAAAAATGCTACAAGTTGCCAAAAATTAATACTGAGGGTACATTTTTGCAATAATCCCTAAAAGAATTTTGCACACATTTGAAAGAGTTGAGGGAGAGAACTCAAAAGCAAAGAAGAGAAAGAAAGGAAAAGAAGGAAGACACCCAATAACTTAACAACAATGGATTTGGCCATTGCACCTGCTCTCCAAAATTTGATACACAGACCGGTGCTGTCCATGGATTTGGCCCTAACGTGACTGTTCCCTACCGGTTCTAGGGCTTGACGAGCCCGTGTGGGAGCTATGGACTGGCTGGCTTTCTGGATCATATTCTTGGGAAGCAAGGTAAGTTAGGGCTGTAACTACATCAGCTATAAGGGGTCGCATAATGGGCTGTTCCTGAACACACATTGCTGCAACTGCAAGAGCTTGGTACAGCCCCCTCATAGGGTACTGCCCTTGGAGCGAAGGGTCAGCCATCTGAGAGAATTTCCTTCGGTCTTTGAACAAAGGCCGGGCCTGTGTCATGGAGAAACAAGAGTCACATAATATTCACAGTCAACACCACAGCTTCCTCGGTTTCTAATGATTAAACTTCATTCTATTTCAGCTTCTATAGTCGCAGACAATAGATTTAAGAATTAAGACCTCATTAAGGATCAGTAAATACTAAATCCCATCAGGATATTTGAAAATCACTATGATTTTTTAGGGACAATTGCAAAAAAAAAAAGGACCATAAGGTATTCACTTTTTGCAATTTGTAGTCCTCTAGTCTTCTTTGATAATAGCAAAAAAAACTGCCTTGAACTTGTCTTTTTGTTGCACGTTGTATAAAAATGACGATTTTACCCTTAAAAATAATAACTAAAAAATTCAAATTTTCATATCCCTTAATTTTCTCCCTTTTATACCATACAAAGAGTGAGAAATTTAAAGGATATGAAAAATTAAAGTTTTTGTTCTTTTATTATTATTTTTTAAATTTAAAATTTCAAGGGTGAGGTTGTCATTTTGAAACAAATTTATACAAAGTGCAATAAAAAGACAATAGACTCCTAATTTATACAACCGTTTTTTACACCTAATTTTTATTAGGGGTAAAAATCGGTTGACTTATAAAATGACTCCTTACAAAATAAAACTATTTAAAAGACTAAAAAGGGCATCTTTTGAGATCAGGGTCAAGCACATTTTTGTCATTTTATGACAAAAAGGAGTTAGGATAGCTGCAAAATGAATTTGAAACCTAACCCAAAAGAAAATGTTCTCTTACCCATGCAACTAGATTGTGCTCCCATGCTGATTTTGAATTGTCAATTGCTTTTCTGCCGGTGATGATTTCCAGAAGAACAACCCCGAAACTATAAATATCGGACTTCAACGTAAGCTGGCCCGTCATAGCATATTCAGGTGCACAATATCCATAAGTTCCCATCACTCTTGTGGATACATGGGTTTTGTCCCCAATAGGGCCCAGTTTTGCCAAACCAAAATCAGATAGCTTCGGATGATAGCCTTCTCCAAGCAAAATGTTTGAGCATTTCAAATCACGATATATAACAGGAGGATTAGCTTTGTCATGCAAATATTCCAACCCCTTCGCAGCACCAGCAGCAATTTTCATTCTCGTGTTCCAGTCAAGTTGCTTTTTATCAGGTGGTAGGTCTGGCATACAAGAGAGAGATAATAATTGCAAGGGTATAAACCTGAGGATATAATAATTGGGGTTAATTGCGGATAGCTATTGCGTACTATACATCTTCTGCACATAATTATCCCCAGTTTTAAACTTTTACACTCAGCTACCTAAACTTCCAAAAAATTGCACAGCTCTTTTCTCGCCAAAAAATGAAGAAAATGCCCTTTACCCTAATCCGAAAACCAAAAAACATTTTGAGTAGATGTAAAAAAATCTCAAAAGATACAACTATTAAAAGTGGTATTTCTTTGAGATTAGGGTCAAGGGTTTTTTTTGTCATTTTTTGACGAAAAAGAACTGTGCGTAATTTTTTAAGAGTATAGGTAGCTGGATGTAAAATTTCAAATTGGGGGTAATTATGTCGAAAAGATGTATAGTACACAACAGCTATCTGCAACAAACCCTAATAATTGAGCTTGATATTGTGTATACCATGTAGATGGTCTTCTAGAGATCCTAATGCCATGTACTCGTAAACCAAAAGTCTCTGATCTCCATCAGCACAATAGCCAACTAAGTTGACTAGATTGGGATGGTGGAGCAGGCTTAACATCAATACTTCGACAAGAAATTCTCTGTTTCCTTGCAGTCCATTACGATCAAGTTGCTTGATAGCTACCACCTGTAACAAAGAAGAGACAAGGCTCAAATAACAGGCTGATAAAATTAGGGTTAATTTTCAAAAATTACCCTAAAGTATTGTCCACAAATGAATACATACCTAAAGTTTTGTCCACCGACTTCCGTTAGAAAAACATTACAGGGAGAAACTGTGATGAATGTTCATAATGAATGGTCTGGGCAATTCTCCGTGGATTCAATAGATTTGTGGGCAATACATAACGCATTCTAAAGTTCTGTGGGCAATTCATAATGCATTCTATAGTTGTGTGGGCAATACTTTACGGCAGTTTTTGACAATTAACCTGTTACGTTTTTCTAACGGAAGTCGGAGGACAAAACTTTAGTGTAGCCTAAAAGCGTGGACAAAACTTTAGACATGTTTTTGTTTGTGGGCAATACTTTAGGGTAGTTTTTGACAATTAACCCATAAAATTACATTTAATGGTAGTATTAGCTTCTGACTCAACAAACCTTATTTGTACTCTCTAAACGCCCTTTGTATACACGGCCAAAGCCACCTTCACCGATAAGACAGTCCGCTCTAAAGTTCTTCGTTGCAGCAGCCAATTCACGAAATGTAAACGTATGTGCAGCAATATGCTCGGACCCCCCTTCGTTAGAAGCATCCTTAACATCTGACAAGGCATAGCCCTTTACTTTTTCTGAAACAACAAAATAACATCATTAGTAGGAAGATGAATGTTACAAACAAAACATGGTGCTAACTCATGGAAAGCTAAGGTTTGGCTCGATATGACATTCATGGCAACTGAATAGCAATACCGCCACCATTAAGAACTCAAACAGAACAATTATCACGAAAAAAAGGATAGAATTTGTTTGATCTTCTTTAATCACACAAAACATAAATGGAATAATTGCAAAAAGTTACCCCGAGGTATTCATTTTTTGCAACTTGTAGCCCTCTTCTTTGATAATTGCAAAAAAGTACCCTAAACTTGTCCTCTTGTTGCACTTTGTATAAAAATGACAATTCTATCCTCAATTTAGATTTAAAAATAATAAGTAAAAAACAAAAAAAATCCAAATTTTCATATCCCTTAATTTTCTTCCTCTTTGTACTATACAAAGAGTGAGAAATTTAATGGGTATGAAAATTTGGATTTTTTGTTCATTAGTCATTATTTAACTTTAAATTTTCAAGGGTAAAATCGTCAGTTTTATACACATTTCTACATAATGCAACAAAAAGACAAGTTCATGGCACTTTTTTACAATTATCGAAGAAGTGGACTACAAGTCGCAGAAAGTGAATACCTCAGGGTTTTTTTTTCTGCAATTATCCCAATACAAATTGCACAAACACTATACTTTGTTGTTCTCCTCCTCAGCTTCCATTACAAAACCGTAAGATATGATGCGCTTCAGGTAAATGGAAACATCTTGCTAAAGGAACAAAAACAATTCGATTAACACTTCAATTCTTAACTCTTAACATTAAACTTAAACATTACTGGTTTTGGCTACATGTTTTCTGGGTAAGGCCAACTGTTCTAAAATTATCAGATAAAAGCTGGTTTCTATGTAAACAAACCAAAACTAGTTAGAAATGGACCAAACAGCAAGGAAATGAAACTAACAGTGACTAAAAGCTTGTTAAGTACCAGTTCAACAATGCTAATCAAAAGTTACAAAAACACCACAAATAAAGCCAAATCTCAATCACAACAAAATCAACAGAACATTTGAGGACAAACCCATTTCAGACATGCCCAAACAAATCAACATTCCCCAAATGCCAACAATTTTTCTCGAACCAGTTCCCGCTAAAAAATCAAACCAGATCGCAACTGCATTGCAGACCCAGAACATCAAATTGGAGAATTTCACTTCCGTGACCCCTAATCAGCCTGAATCCAATCTCAAACAAGACGAATTCATGAAAAAAAAATCGACTGAAACAGTGTGATTCGAGATGAAAAATGGGCTAATACCTGAAGTTGATGGGATCTGATCGTCAAGCTTCTTGTTCTGGTTCTCGCGCGATTTCCCAGAACAGAGAAAGCAACCCATCAGCTTAATTTTTCTCTCAGAGCTCAACACTCTCGCAGTGAAGAGAAAAAAAATAAAAAGCAGAGACCAAAGACGCAAATTTGGGGACAAGGGAGAGAGAGAGGAAATTGTAGAAAGCGATTCTCATTAGTATATTTGTACTGTATAATCTTTTCATTTTTTTTGGCTGTTTTGCACTTTCATCCCATTATTGTACGAAATTATTTCGTGTACCCTCAAACTCTTGTGTTTTCTCAGAGTGAACCCTGTCCGATGGTGTTATACTGTAATATATCGTTTTAGTGTCCTTTTTTGCAATTGCCGGTCGTTGCCATTTTTGGAGACTCCTCTGTCTCTAACATGCACTTAAACTTATTTGTTTCTATTAATGGAAACAAATCACTGTTTAAACTATTATTATAATAATAATCCTAAATCATTATACATGATAGGACACAAAATTAAATAAAACATCGGAGTAAATGTAAAATAAATCTTTTTGGCAATACCCGGTAATAATAATTCGTGAGTTTTCGTGGAGTTGGATGGTAGCAAATGATGGTATGGACGGTACTCATTAATCTACAACTGGTCGGAAGCCTTGTGAGAACAGGAGAGTTGGCGGTTTTAGATGGAGATTATAAAAAAATTAGGTTAAATATTGAAACTTACTCTTTATTATTGGTCACGAACACTGCTCTATCCAACGTTTCAAAATGACAAATGCATTACCTTGAGTATTGGGCACACAATTTTGTTAGTTGAAATTAACGGAATATTTCATTACATTAGTCGTATGACCTCAAGTGTCATATAATAGATGGTAAAATGACATTTGTTCTCTTTAAGTATATTTGACCTCTATAAATTTTTTAAGGAACAATGACGAGGATACAATTGTAATGTTCCTTATAAAATGTATAATCAAGAGAAAACATTATTTTACCATCCATTATATGACACTTGAGGTCATATGACTGACGGAATGGAATATTTCGTCCATTTTTACTAACAAAATCACGTGATTCATATTTAAGGTAGTGTATTTGTCATTTTAAAACGTTGGGTCGTATAGTGTTCATAACTAATACTTAAAAATAAGTTATATTTGACTCAAAATTTTAATACCAAACCAAATTTTATATTTGTATGCAATCAAACATTTTAACAAATTAAAGTATGTCATGTGAAGCTCCAAAAACACCACATAATGGAAACATGTGAAGCAAAATCTAATAAACTGATATCTAGTGAGCAGATGAAATCTACAGAATCATCTGTCTCTGCATAGCTTGTAATATAAATAAATAATTAACATTAAATAAACATCCTTAAATAATAATAATGTGAAATAAAACTGGGTGGTGAGGCCGAGAATCTAGGCTACTTGTCGGCCGGACCAAAGAACAGTCCACCTAGGTAGGAGCTGACCCGAAAAGTCAGGGTACAGCTCAAGTGGTGGGTCCTGTCTCTGTAACGTACATGCTTATCTCCAAAATGTACTCACTGTATTTGTAGCCATCAATCATAACATTTTATTTAAAACTAAATTTTAAATTATCAGATACAGAAAATGAAAGCTGGAATAGCTCAGTTGGTTAGAGCGTGTGGCTGTTAACCACAAGGTCGGAGGTTCGACCCCTCCTTCTAGCGGATTTTTGTTTTTGTTGAAAATAAAACAGTGGGGGTGTTTATTATTTTTTTCATCAAATTTATATCAACATATAAGCTTTTTATTATTTTTTCAAGGCCCTAACTTTCCTTTGGATTTAGTCTAATAGTTCTTAACAAAAGTCATTAATGTGATAAAGCTTTTAATAATAAAGTTTACAAACATAAAAAAACAATTTATTCAAAATTACATACAATCTTATAAACTTGTCTAAATAATATAATTATGACATGACGTTAAAGCTAAATATATACATTTTTCCTATATAATCTTTATATTATTGTAAAAAGAATAGAATGAAAATCATAACTTAAAATCTTGAAGCGTATTAATATGTATTTGTTACTTATTAACACTTTCGTTTAGTGTTTCGAAAATCCCGACCAAGCCCCGTTTAAGCGCCATTTCTTTGTTCGCTAATTCGATTAATCCCAATTTAATACTAGATTAATCTCCAAAAGACTATCCGTCTGACTAACACCTAATGGTTTTTAAAATCTTACTTCTGGTACTACTATTTCATGATGTTTATAATAATAAATAAATAAGAGTACAAGCAATTCTATAGGTGAATTATTATATTTAAACTTAAACTGATAGAACGAACTATCCATAAATTGAAGACTCAAAGTCCATGGACCATAGCGTTATCACCCGATTTTTACTTTTTAATTTCATAACTCATAACATTGTACCACGAGTTAAACTTCATGATATAACGGTCTAAATAGACTAACGGATGAGACAGATTCCGATTTTCATTTGAACACCCCACGAAATGGGCCGCACAAGCACTAACTTTTAGGTGTTGGAGGTGACGCGGGAAAGTTTGGGGGCCAATTAAGGAGACTTTATAAGACCAGTGTTCGGATAAGGCAACTGGGACCATTGGCAATTTGGCATTGCTAGGAACCATCCAATCATGACTTGACACCTGGTTACTAATTTCACTGCTCATCATCACCTTCCAAAACCCACATGACACTTCTTCCTCATCATGCCTGGTAAAGTTCCGATTCTGTGTATGGAACATGAACACACAGAGGTGTTGGAGGAGAAGGTGAAGAAGACCTGTGAACAGAGAGATACAATAGGTATGTCTCTGCATCTACTATCTATCTACTATACATAGCCTAACCTGCCTTGCTGCTTGATCCCAAGACCATCTCCAACGGATTAGCTCAATCGAATCCGACCGATTCACCAGACAAATAGCCAAATGTTGCATCACAAGGTGAACGAATCGTCCGTTAAATTCACCTTGCATCGCAGGTGCTGTAAGGTATTTTCTACACTTTCACATCCAATATCACCAGGGAAATAGAATCATGTGAGCCAACGATCACCATAAGAAGACTTTTAAGATAATCCATTTCGAGATGAATGGATTGGGAGAAAATGATAACATACCAAATTCAATAGTCCCAAACCAGAAGGGTGGCTACCCTTTTGAAGGGAGGCCACTTTCTGAGTTGTAGGACATATCGGAGTCATATTACACACACAAATGCGATAATGGAAATAACGGATACAGATGGTCTTTAGAATAACCTTATTCCGACATTCACCACCATGGGATCTAAGATTTTCCCCATCCCTACTACACCTAGTGCTAACCTCATGTACAAAATAATCTCACAAGCACTTACTGAGTAGGGCTGGGTTAGCTAAGGGTGTCCTTGCCTTTGTTGTTGTTGTTCTCAGGCATCACCTGTCTCACAAATTGTCCTCGGACTCGTGGTCTTTGTTCAGCCAGTTTTTGCCTGCTGTGGTACCGAACCTGCACATGAAAATTTCTGTTAGGATATTTCTAGTTCATTCCAGAACGGAGGGATTGTTTGTTCGAAACATGGAAGCTAAGATGCAATTTCAATTTATATCACCTTTTTCTCAAAGCATCTCTCCTTCCTTTTCTGGCGAAATTTCTGTAAGGCAGCTTCCCTTATTGTACAAGGGCTTTGATCAATTTCAGTCATGATCCTGAATCCAATTCTGCCATCAATTCCACCTCTCACAGCAACTTCATCATTACATTCCTTGGCGGTTCCTTCGGCATTCAAAGGAGTGCTGCTCATGTTCTGCCCATTGCTTCCATGGTTACTTCCCGTGCCACTAACATTCAAGCTATTGTTACCAGCATCACCAGTAATGGGTGCACTCAATCTGTTGGATGACCCAGATTTCGGAGCTTCTTCTGTCATAGTTTCCAAAGATGAATCGATGTTGTTGGCTATTTGCTGCTGCTGATTTTTCGTGTCATGAACATGGTGGTGATGGTGGTGGTAGTGATGATGGTGGTGCTGGACTTGGAATGGCTGCTTCGAGCCCCTTGTTTGTTCCAAAATTATATCAGTTGTTGCGGTGTCAGCCTTACCCTGTAGTTGTACTACAGTCTGTGGAGCTGTTACATGAATATCTTGAATTGGCGGGAACCCAGATGAAGGATTGGGGTTCTTGACTGTAGATTTGGGCCCTGGCTTGTCACTGATATTTGCTATTTTGGCGAAAATGCTATTTGTAGTAGAGCCCATGTCAATATTGTTACTACTGCCATTGGAACGCTGATTGGAAGGATTATTATTTGAATTAGATTGAAAGTTCTGCATGGATTCAGTTTTTGCTGCCTCTGAGCTATTATTTCCAACAGGAGAGCAGCTATCTACATTCGCTGTTAGAGTCGGGTTAGCCACTGATACAGAATGGTACCTGCATAGGATACAAAAATTTTGATTGTCAAATTGGGGATCTTGATGAAAAGTCAAAAGATGGCCTTTGTATTTTTTTTAAAGTATACTAATAGTAATACCTTGAGAAGGCTGAGAGGTCCGAGTGTCGCAAAACGTTACGGTCATGAGCAGGGTTTCCAGCATCTTCAACATCTCGCTGCCTCTTCAAGCTGAGTTCAAGCGAGGGCATTTCCTTGGTTGCATACATGACCACATTGGAAACCTTGGAGAGGGAATTTTGATTTCCTAAGTCTTCACTTCCTATCAGGGGATTAGAACTATGCGGAGCTGCTTGGGTTCTTGATTCACAACTTTGTTTCCCACTATTGAGCACCATTTCCTCTTTCTCTAGATGCCCATTTCCTTCCTTTGAGTTAATTTCATGATGTTTACCTTTCTCGGTGACCTCTTTATTCTTAAGTGCAATTTCACCGGGATCTTCACACTGCGTACTTAGGATTTGAGGTATTCCTATCTCCAGGTCCTTTCCCATCACAGCCTTATCTAAAAAAATATTAAGGGGATTCAATTTTACTATAACGCAAAAAGACACAAGTACATTACATAGATGCATGTGTATGAGAGAGAGAATTAAAAATAGTCATGCTTACCAAGTTTGTCATCTTGTTCTTTGCATTCCTTTGTAGCAGACACGGGCACACAGTTATTGCTGCATGCTTCAGGTCTTGGATGAATAACCTGAGCACAAGTACTATCTTGAGGTTCAGATTGGTCCCATGGCGATTGTGGCTGGGGGCTGTCAACTTCTACAGCTCTCTTAGTCCAAGAGCTCTGCAAAACAAGAACAAAAGTCACACAGGTATATTTCAAGCTGTTTGTGCTTTAGAACTTTTAACATTATATTGTCAGATATGTCATCACACCAGGTAACGAGCAATAATGCATAAATTGCATGCTCATGTTATTTAAAATTTATATCGTCATTCTGGTCTAAGGAATGACAATTTATACAAGTGTCATGTTCCATAACCTGCCTTTTGAGTAAAGCAAAGCCTACTTGACCACTCAAAACTTCAAAAGTTTTGTTTTTCTATCAAGAACAAGAACGGATGTCTTTTTGTTCTCTTCTCAAGAGATGTATTTTCTTACTTTTGCAATTTCAAAATAACAACAGACAAGCCATTTCCAGAAACGTGTTGGGGTGGAGTACATAAACCCTTGAACAAAACTGTTTCAGGTACTTGGCCCGTATTTACCTCCACTTCACCAATCATTTTCTCATCTATTCTTCAGTTGAGGACCCAAACTCTTGTTCAAATAGTCTTATTTCTAGTCTTTCATAGTGTTATGCAAATCCACATAAACATTATCACCCCTGCTACCCAATCTTATTGATTTGCATCCTTTATGAGCCCAACATTTGTTGACACACAACATTGTTGGCCATGTAAGTAACAGTAGCATAACAAGTTGATCATATAGCAAAGGCTTCGTATCTCCCCGTAATAATATCTGAACACATTTAAACATGGTACTGGGAATAATTTTTGGTTCTGCTTGCACAAACATTAGAGAGAGATAATAGGCAAAGTATTGTCAATGCATGTAAAATTCTACTACTCATACTTGATTAAGTTCATGCTTATTTGTGAAGGGGTTTTTTATTTATCAAGATGAGGAAATAAATAACTAATGGCAAAAAGAATTTTAGGTGTCAGTTATTTATTTGCACATCTGAACTTTCATATTTGGGAAAGTTAAAGCAACCATTGAGACTGAACCATTGAATTAAAGACACCATGCTAGAAATAAAAGATGAAAGGCAGATCTAAGACACACTTGAAAGAAATATTAAATACCTGCTGAGTGCCACTACCATTGTCACTTCCGTCTCTCACATTCACACCAATGCTTCTGATACCCTCATCACTGCTGCCAGTATTTTTGTGGGAGTCTTCAACACTTTTTGACTTGATGGATTTTTGAGTTCTTACACCACTTTCACTCCCACTACCACTCGACTGATGAAAGGAGTAAAAGATGTAAAATAGGAAAGAAATTTTTTGCCCTATGTGGCACTATACCAATGAAGCAGTAAATAATAAAGAACACAAAAAGTTGATAGAAGATATAAAATAAATAAATAAAAAGTCTCTGCAAGTAAAAAATTTCCCGTTCACATGGACCCAAGCAAAATCAAAGCTTAGCTTTTTCACTGTTGAAGAATGGGTATCATTGACAGTTCAATGCATGTAGCAACCTGAATTCAAGTATAATAACTGTAACAACTCACGCTGTGACATCTCCTCCAAATGTGCTGCCAAAGATTTTTAAGCTCATTCTTTCGAATAGGCTTCACTAAAAAGTCAACTGCACCCTTTGACAAACACTTAAAGACTATACCCATAGAATCATGAGATGACATCACTGCACAAAGAACTCACCGGGTGTACCAATTAAAGCATCAATTTTTTAGATAAAAGGGGTACGGTGCTAATGTCAAAGGAGAGAGAGAATATCATAAATGTACTCACTAATAACAGGAACATTCTTGCGAGATTTATGGCTCATGATCTTGTACAAGAGAGCAATGCCTGACAAACAAGGCTCCACCTCAGTCAAAACAAGATCAATGTGACTGGTCAGATCTTCTAGGATTTTCCATGCTTGTAAACCATTTGCTACTGCCACAACTGCAAATATTATAAAGCCTGTTAGGGTAGTTCTCCAACAAGGGAAATGCTCCCTGCAGCCATATGATACCCATAGATGCTTATGAAATATTTATTCATGTCATGTGTAAGACTGATAATAAGATGCAGCGTTCATTCAAAATAGGCAAAATATGCTACCAAGGAACCAGATAATCGGAATTAAAGTGCAAAACCAGCGAACCAAATTAAAAATATGTGAACTCTGAATTCCCTGCATGCTTGTAATATGTACTTTATTTTTATACACCATACTGGGGTGGTTTTCTCAATTTTGAATATGCAAATGCTGGACAGTGTGGACTAAACCTCCTAAATAGCTGAAAATTAGCCACAAGCCAGATCAAGAATGTAAGCTCAATAGAGATGGACAAAGTCTTCCCACATGTGTTTTGACATACAAGGAGACAGTAGCTTATTTATCCTGAACAAAACACTGTTTTTATTTAGGACAACAACAATTTGCTGTTACAATTATAGCTGTATATAAATTGTTTCTCAAAAGCAGAAAATATGCAACAAGGTTTAGACCATATGTGAAGACTGTTCTATGTAATGTCATGAAAAGTTATTAACCTTCATAGCCACAATTCCGGAGTAGTGCATTGACAACATGGCGAGTAGAGTCATCGTGTTCCACCAATAGAACCTTAAGAGATCTGAAAGGTAGAAACCTCTCCCAACGTACAACAGGTTCTCGAGCCTGTTGTTGCGGCCTCAGCAGAAAATCCTGGGATTGGGCGTGAACTTGGACTGCTTCCTGTCGCCCATCATATACATCTTCAGCATTCTCATTAATTTGGGACTCATATTCTTCTGAGTGCTCCTGTCCATCAAGAGTAACCCTGTCCCTTGCTTTCTTTTGGTCACCTAGCAAATGGTGGTTTGGTTCTGCAAATTCTTCAGCTACGGGACCATTATTATTCATCTGAACTATCCCCATCAACCAGACTCAAAGAGACCAATTATAAGGAAGGCACTGGACCAAATTAGTGAACCAACAGAGAGTTTGCTCATCCCGTTGCCCTCAAGACACCAGAGAACGCAAATGCAAGTCTCAACAAAACCTACACAATAGTTTTAAAAAATTTATATCAGAAGTTACGCATGAAGTGAAATAAACTGTGAGGAACAATAAATTTATTATTTTTGAAGTAAAAAAAATAGTAACTGGTAACCACAACAAGACATGAACAGAGAAATTCAAGAAGAAAGGAGTAGGTTAAAGTGGGAGTAACCTCACTTTTAAGAAACAATGGGTAAATAAAAGAAAGAAGCAGAAAGGAACATGAACATAGAACCTCCAGATTTGTGCATGGTTGATATCCAAGTGTGAAAAAAGTTCACCTATCTTGGATAACTGTCAACTCAAAAGTTTTCACTTTGACTGGGATGAGTTCATCGGTTCTGGCAACCAAAACCTTGAACAACTTGGGTGACGATACGGATGGTGATACAATAAAGAATTAAACATGCCTGGTGATACAATGAACTGATAAAGATGTTTTCATGAATCGATGTCAATAGAATTCATATTCAGTACGGTTATATGAGAAAACTCACCTAACATAAGGGATTACACTCATCAATATAAGATTTTACCTTACTGATCAAAAAAAATATAAGATTTTACCTCATAGCAGACCCTAAAAAACTCGTGAATAATCTTCCAACAGAGTTCTTTAAACAGAACCTACCACAATATCCCGCAATATTGAGCTGATATTCAACTTGTAAACTTCTACCTCCCTAATCCTCGACAGCAAAACAACTGAAACACGGTAACTGAACAAAGTCAATTCATTTTCATTTTCATAGTTTTTTCTGCAACTGAGCACAATTAGACCATTGCCCACCTTCTCAGTCTTCCCAAAAGGAAATAAACAAAAATCCATCCTTGGTTCAGAAATAAACCAACAAACATATATACAGATCTAACATACGACAACAACAACAAAAATAACTTCCATTTTTTGTTCAGATTTGGATACAATATCCAGATAAGCTGAACCTAAACTCGACTCCTTAATATCTAATTCCTTTTATCTCTCAGACTCAAAACAGCATGAAGAACAGCAATCATTTTCATTTCCCGAGTTTCTTCACCGACCAAACAAACCAAAACGAAGATCAGCTTCTCAATTTCCAATAAATAGATAAATAACTTGCATCCCCAACCTGAAAACTCTCCAAACTACACAGATCTAACAAAATTGAACAAAAAACACCGATTCATTTTCGATCGCGAGCTGAAGAAAATATACCTGAGAAGGTTCAGCTGAGCTCGATCCAGTACAGGAGAGTAAGAAATCGGAGCTCAGAAAATCCAAATCGAGAGAAAATTTCTAAGTTGGGAGGATTTTTTTGCTAGGGTTTCGGAATCGAAGGCGAGACTTTGAAGGGAGCTTGACTGGTCGAGAAACAGCGAGGCCAAAGGTAAGAGAAAAAGAAGATACTATTGTGCGCTCGAGGTTGATGACATGGACCAATGAAAGGTCCCGAGTGATGCCACGTGTAAAGCCACGTCACGGGATCTGTGTGAGCTGGACCAAAATCTAAAGCTGAACTGGGAGGTGCTCTTCGGTAAATCTGAAGCGATCGTCCAGATCGTGTGGGGCACGTGGCGCTTCCTCTGGCGAGTTAAAGGTTCTGGTGGGGGGACAAAAGATTTCAGGCGTACGACGTCGTTTCAGCCAAGCGCCTAGTGTGGACCACGTGGCTGTGGTCTTGTGCCTTATCTCTCGGTGACACGTCATATAGAACTTAACTCCCGTTTAGGACGCGTTTGGGTCCCTCGTTAAAAAAATGGATAAACTTAAATGGCTACAATTAAATGTTGTATTTTCATTTTCTTACTTAAAAAACAATTATTTTTTTTGAGGAAATCGGGAGAGAATCAATTTCATATATCAGTCAAAAGGATGTATATACAATACGATGAAAGCACACAAAAAAACAATAAATATTACAGATTCTAAATTAACTAGCATATAATATTATCGACTCCCTATCAAAACCAGAATGCAAACACAAACGTCCCAAAACATGCAAACAACATGCACATCAAACCATGACACATAAAGGGCGCACCAAAATGCAACTAAAGCACAGAAGGCGCAAACTAGTGCACACCAAAAAACGCAACTAGTGCACACCGACGCTACAACACGTGCAGTTATTTGACCGGAAATGCCACAACCAAAACCAAAACCTAAAAATAAAGAAAAAAACTTGAAACGAACCATGTTTCTTTGGGATCTAACCACACCAATCATCTCGGTACTCCCTATCTGACTTTGATCACCGGTATCAGAAGAACAATGCTGAAGAACATGTAGTCCCACACATACCGGTTCAACTCTCCTCCCACAACGCCCTTTCCACACTCAGATTAAAAATATGAGGTTATCTCAACGAACTCTTTGGCATAATCCGGGAAATACGGCGCAACGAAGAGACTGAAGAAGTCGAAACTGGAAGAGAAGAAAAAAGGCATGTGATGAACGAATGAGAACCGAGTAGTCATGACCAACGAAATAAAAACTCTGAGAGAAGTTGGAGAAAAAGAAAAGGTCGCCTCCATCGACAACAACCGGGACTGAGCCACGGGCGTCACCGGCGGGGGCAAAGATCGAAAGAAAAGGAGAGGAGCTGCTAGTATTTTTTGCTGTCGAGAGTGGGTTAAAAAATAATTAATATTATATTCAAACAAATCTAAAAATAATCATCAATAAACATGTATTTATTCGTAATGATTCGATACAAATACAGATCCAGATAAAACATACGTTATTCTTAGCATTCATAAATAAAAAGGACCAAAATACCTTACAAACAACATGAAGTGTTCCTCCTTTTTGAAAGTACAATCATTAAACATAGATGTCATCACATATCGTTATCATTGGGGAAAATAGAGACCTTAACTTTAATACATTATTTACATGTTTAAAGATAAACAAGTTCATTGTACTTTTTGTATTTTTCTGAAACATAAACATTACTCTTTTTGACATGGTTTGGTTTGAGACTTTCAATTTATCATCCAAACATGTTTTGAGAAAATTGACTTGTCAACAAATGATTTATTGATTACTAATATCATAACTACGCGTGATTATACATATAGTGGTTTGTGGTTTTTATTCGGGTGGATGTTTTCGTTTTATTTCTTAATACATTTTTTCTTTCTGATAAAAAAATTGTATGATTATCACGTTATTTTCTTAGACTTTTAAAATGTCATCATTCAAAAGATAAATATATTTGGGTTATAATTTAGTCAAGGTCCAAATTTGTGTTTTATAATAAAAATATATAAAGACAAAAAAAACTATTTAGAGATGACTTCCCTACCCTTTTTTTTGACCTTCTCATTACAAAATACTTCACTGTTTATTTGTGATATCGAAATACTTATGAAGAGAAATAATGAGATTATACAAGGTTATACTATCAAACTTAGTCTAGTGGTTATTCTTGGTATCAAGAATCAAATCTTGGTAAGGAACACTTATAAATACATTTTTAGATGTAAAGTCGAAATAAAAACGTTATAACTAATGCGTTAGAAAAAAATTCAAAAAAAAATTCTAACGCATTAGTTATAACGTTTTTATTTCGACTTTACATCTAAGAATGTATATATATTTTTCTATTATTGATATATAATATATGATAAAAACAATATTTTAAAAAAATATCATTCATACAAATTTGTCCCAGTGATAAGGGGAAACTTTTGAAAGCTTAATACATCTGAGTTGTGGTCAAGCTCAAAAGCAAATACACACATGTTATAATAGTTACAATCGATTCAATGACCAGTACTTTGTCTAATGAATATCTAGGATTTTCAGTTTAGATTATTAGTTTTATAGTTTTCTCTTGATCGTGTTTCAACGATACATTTCAAATACGTTTAACAAACCCGAAAAGTATTAAAAAAGCACCAACCATGTGAAACCAAATGAACAAGTGCCATCCCATCTTTCTCCCACTTTTCACTTTTCACCTTATAGTTCATCCATGGCCAACCTCTACCATTATTTGCACACAAAGAATCTCTCCACAAAACACACTTGTGGTGTGTTTTTGTTTCACCATATAAATGGGAGGCATCAAAGCTCCATGCCACTAGTATTGGTTGAGCATTTCTTATTCTATTTCCATATAATTCCTCACTTTCTTCCCTTTTGGGCCTTTGCATCTAATTCCTTGTGTGTGGCCTTGAGGTTTCACATTTGTCTCATGCTCCCCTTCTCTTTTAACTACAATCACTACATCCCCAAAAGTGCCATATTCACTCCATGTTGCATATTTCTTTCCTCTCTTTAGAATCTCATGTCTCTATATGTGAGCCTATCAATGTGGCTTTTGTGTTGCTTCTTTCACAACCCTATCTTGTTGATCATTGTATATTTTGTGATACCCTTTCAAACAAGTTTTGGGTCTGGAGATAATGTGATTTGGGGAATTTTTATAAGGGATTCTATTGGCACAGAAGGCCACATAAGTTTGCTGAGAGAGACAATAGAGAATGTTTATTATAATTTGACCCAAAATCCTCTTAAATTGATCAACTAATAGTGTATCAAATGTTAAAAGACTTACTTGACATCGATACAAATAATAATTATATATTAAAAATATAATAAGATATTCACTTTTTGTAGTTTAGTTCTTTGATAATCGATTTTTTTTGTCTTTTTGTTAAACTTCGTTTTAAAATGACGATTTTACCATTAAAAAAATAAACTTGGGAAATAATAATGAAAGAATATTACATCTAAATTTTCATATACATTAAAGGAGCCGACTCTTGCTCTCTCTCTCTGTTTGCTTGAGCTCTCCTCTTCCTTACTTTTCTCTTTCTCTCCCTTTCCTTTGTTGGGTGTGTCTCTTTCAGCTCTTTCGGGTCTTGTAGACTTTTTTGAACATTTGTTGGTTTAGTGATTTGTGATTTGTGGTTTTCTTCTTGGAACTCACACCACTTTTTATTGCATTATTTATTTTCTGATAAAATTTGTTTTTTTTACTCATTATTTTTTAAAAGACAAATTAGGAATACTTTTGTGCAATCACAAAAAAAATGGTTACAAACTACAAGAAAAAAATACCTCGGGTACTTTTTTGCAATTATCCATGCATACAATCTGGTTTGTGAAACTTTGAATATAAATACAGGATAGTTTAAAACCTGAGATGGACTTCTTTCACAAAAAGGGACGTTTGAAGAAATTGTCAGATAATAAAAAGTATAAGGGTTGTAGACTATAGATTTTTCATAAAACTCATAAGTTATCTTGATGATTTAATCAGTATAGATAATTAAAATTTAAGACAGCTCTGCTAAATGTGATTGGTAATTTTGGAGCTGGACTGGGATGCAGCGCAGTTGGGCTTCACCCCTGCCCAGGCCCAAGTCCACATGAGGAAGCCCATTTATCCCTGAGGTCTGGGATGCAATGCAGTTGGGTCTTAATCAGTGCAATAACTTGATTCAGGACGGGGAGTGTTAGTCAGGATTACATGTAATCCTTGAAGAGGACCCCTACGTTCTGTTCATCATAACATAACGTAGAGGTCGATATCGACGACAGTTGGCGTTAATGTCGGACTCAACGCTGGACATGCGTGCCAATGCCTAAGGATGAAATCGGCGTCTCCTCTTAGCGCTGACTCGTAGGCGGATTTAGGGGGGTTTAGGGTATGTCACGGCATACCCTGCCCCGAGAAAATTGTATATAGCTGTAGAGCTTTCGGATATCTTCGATTTGATATTTTACGGGCCTAAATCGGAATTCGTATGAAGAAGTTATGGTCATTTGAAAATCTGTTGCGTGTATAACCTCATTTTACTTCAAAACGCTCTTTTTACGCTCCAAATGTCTATTACACTTTTCAAAAAATCTATTCAAAGTTTTTTGTACACTGTATTTGAAAAAGTTACATGTAAGACATAACAGTACAATGATATGTATTTATAAATATTTATAGTTATTGTCAGTGAAGTAGTTTTGACTCATTCTTAAAAGAAATCATGTCTCATATTATATATTTCACACTATCATATACGTCATATAATTGATTATATGTTTTTTCTAGAGTGCTCTGCCCATGGCGGAGCAAACAATGTATGGTTGATCATTCGACTTGTACGACTTATATGGGTTCATGTATTGTATTTTACAGATGAAATTTCTTCATAAAAATTACAGATATCTGAATTTCATTCGATTTGATATATTATGGGCTCAAATCGAAACTCGCATGAGAAATTTATGTCATTTGATAAACCGATCAAATTCCAACAATTCTTAAACCGAATTTGATTTTTTATACATTTTATCATTATCAGTGGCATACTCTGAATGAACTTTCTAGATCCGCCTTTGCTCGTAGGCACCAATAACTCCCAACCAATTACTGACCGTACGTGGCAGCAAAAAATTATAAAAACAATCATTGCTTCCGAAAATGATCATGTGTTTTCTCAAGATATAGAGAAAATTCAGTATAATACCTTGCTAAACATTTAATTTCAATATAATACCCTAACAAAAAATTTATACACTTTCATAAATAAATCAAACATTTAATTTCATTTTGTATCCAACATGTTTAATAATCCAAAATTTATACCTAAATATTTTTTTTCTCATATGAAGAAGTGTATCTGACGGAGATGATAATTGATTTCAGTTAGTTATGTAAGATCACAATTTTTCAGATACATTGATATATGTTTCATGATTCTTCCTCAAACTTTTAATTAATGTTTAATATGTAATATCTAATTTAGTTACAATTGAAAAAAATCAGTATAATATCATACCAAACATTTATTTGTAAGTTAATACTCTGATATAATTCTTTTGTAATATAATACTCTGCCAAACATTTAACCACAGTTTGGTACCTAATCGTTAACTTTTAGTTATTTTTTTATTCAAAGAGTATAAAAAGTCCAAAATACCCATTACCATGAGATGACAAAATTACCCTTCATTCATCTTTAAATTTTGAAAATTTATTTTTATAGTAAATTTTGAAAATTTGAAGATGAATGGTGAGAGGTATTTTGGATTTTTTATACTCTTTGGATGGAAAACTAGCAGAAAATTAACGGTTAAGTATCAAACTATGATTAAATATTTGGTAGGTTATTGTATTACAAAAAAATTATATTAGAGTATTATTTTGCAAATATATGTTTAACAAGGTATCATATTAAAATTTCCCTATGATTTATAATAACTTTTATTTGTGTCTACCCATGACTGCCCATCCACTTGTACAACACTAATCTTAACGACCTTTTTTCTCACGTCCTAATAAAATTAACAGAATTCGATGTTTATATTCAACATTTCCATTGTACATCTTATAAGAAAACGTAAGAAAATAAACGTGTCATTAAAAAGAAAGAGTTGTTAGTGTAATTTATTTTTTCTCAAGACGAGAAAAGCCAGCAAGTAACTAGAGACTTGATAAACGAGAGAAGCGATGGTGGATGCCCCGACGTTCCTCCCCTTTATCGAGCAGTCGCTAGCATCAGCTCCGGTCTTGATCTAAGTAACACGTTAGAGCATCTCCAGTACCAGTCTGATGGTTGGCTGATAAAAACAAAAATAGGAGAGAGAAAGCAAAAAAAATACATTAAAATACTCTCATCAGCCGGCGATGCATCTGTTGACGGTAAGCTTACCAACGATGCAAACCGCCGACGAATAGGAGATTGTGAAGAAAATAGCTCCAACAGCTGATGTTATCAACCTACCACTAAAGGTTGTTGATTGATAGTATTGAACGATAAAAAATTTAATATATTTTTTATTCAAACATGCAGCACGAATAGTCAACACGAAAACCTATCATTAAAGACGCTCTTAAAGTCTTGTGATTCGGATTGTGAGCATTACGAAGAAGATTTTTGGCCACAGATATTTCTCAAGTTTCTTTATTACACGAGACTCGGGAAATTTATGCCGACCCTTAGTTTTGTAAGTAGAATATTATTGATGGGAGGATATAAAACACATGGTCCGAGTTGTGTGAGGACAAGGGCATGTCGTCGAGTTCTATTATTGAACTAGTTGAAGTGTTGTTGTGTGGACGTGGTTGTGTTGTGCATCAACCACAATATGTGGTCCACAATAGCCCTTGTTTGGGACCTTTGTGTTCCCATCATTAGGACACTCACCCACCCCCCACCACCACCACCACCCTCCTAATCCATGAACCAATGAGTCAAAGTTTTGTTCCCATGGCTTTATGATTGCAAGTTCAATGTCCAAATACATAAGGATAAGATTCTTGGAATCTCAAATTTAGTCTTTTAACATATTTGGGAATCAATCTATTACGAGCTTCTACGATGTGGGCGGATTCTGTAGGGTCGAGTAGGACACGACTTAGAGTCGATTCGTAATTGTTTTGCGCGGACAGGTCGATTCGGACCAGAGTCTCCAAATGTCCGGAAGAGATAGGCTGAAGGGAGGAGAGAGAAAGAGTGTTGAATCCACGGGTCAATAGATTCATCGATGTTGGAGAGAGAATCGAATAGACAGAGAAGAAAACGTCATTTTTCGTGACTTTTTAACCGAATCAACATCAGATTTTGACACCCGTTGTGGACGTTGTGCTCAAGTTGATCATGTGGATGTTTTTTTTTGTAAAGTCTAATAACTCGACGAGTCAACCGACGTATGAAAGTGTAATCTTTATTTCGAAAGTTAACTATAACATTAATAAGTGGGCACAAAAATCCGGATCGTCCGATTCTGATCTAAACCGATCACATATGCCATCGGATGAATAAGAATCGGAGGTTGTTGGCGAGAAAATGGTTGAACCGGAGGAGTTGAGGTCGGAGATCGGTTCATGAATACCAGTCCGGTTTTGAAAAAACCAACCACAACAATCATATGCTTCCTTATGACCCAGTCTGTAAGTGAAGCCCAAGTACCACAGACCCAATTTTTACGGAAGCCCAACAATATAGAAGAAGCTCGTGTGATGTGGATCCTCAATCGTAAGTCTTCAATCTCAACCGTACATCCATCTTAATCTCCAAAATACTCATCCCATTACTGAAACAACTTTTGGAGTCACTATTTTGTCAATATAGTAGGGAATATGACCAATCTGGTGAGTCGGTGACGCAATCTGCCAAACTAGCATAAGTTGTTAATCACGAAGCTGCCAAACACCAAAGATTTGAGGCATATAAGAGGTTGAAACCCTCGATAAAGAAAACACCTAAATTTGATCTAGATAAATATATCTTAAAGCACGAATAAAATTATTCTACTTCTTTCCAAGTGTTGTCTTGGTGGGCATCGAATGCCAACACATACCCCATTTGATCAAGAATGATTAGAGATATTTCAGTCATTCCAATCACAACAATTTCAAGTGAATGTGTATTTAGTAGTGGGAGTAAGATATTCACAGATGTCGTGAGTTTCTTGGCTACGAAGATTGCACCAGCCTTAATTTGTATTGAAGATTGGCTGAAAAGTCCACCAATACTCCTCACCACAACAGTTTGAAATTGACATATTACAAATTTAGGATGATAGTATAAAATTTATACTATCATCCTAAAATTAGGGGCCGACAATTCATGGCGAAGGGAGGCGGCCGAGGACCAGGTATGTCGTCACATACCAAATGTGTAGCATAGAGAAGAAGAGATGAGTGAGAAAAAGAAAGAAGAAGAAATGGAGGAAGATGATATAGTTGATGGGGTTAGGGTTTTCAGCTATAAGCTACTAAAATTAGTTAATAGGTTGGGTTCATAAGTTATTGGGTTGAATAGCTTGGGCTGGGTATGAACAAATTGGACGAAAAAAAATTAAATATTTTTTTTAGCGAAAGGTGCAATTTTATAAAATTTATATTAGGACATAGATGTGCACCAAGAAACATGCTCCCAGGCCACTAAGGTCAGACATAATGAGCAATGGTTCACTAAACCTTT
Source organism: Erodium maritimum (assembly GCA_963921825.1). Taxonomy (NCBI): domain Eukaryota; kingdom Viridiplantae; phylum Streptophyta; class Magnoliopsida; order Geraniales; family Geraniaceae; genus Erodium; species Erodium maritimum. The sequence goes on along the minus strand of OY997596.1, from coordinate 58,236,138 downwards.
TACCTATTAAATCGTCACAGACGGTGTTTGAAAGCCATATAAGAAAGGACAGAATACGAATAGGGGAGAGGGGTGCCAGAAATCAAAGATCTCAACAGCGGTGATGGTGGGAGGCAAAGCATCTGCATGGGACCCCTCCTAGGTCTAGTCTCTGATGCTCATCCGGCCTCTCATTCCTCCTGGCAGGACTGCGTCCCCGCGCTAACTTGATCCTCCCGAGGTTCTCCAGCTGCCGACCTCTAGAGTGCTCTAGTACCAGCTCCAGGCCCTCTAGTGGGCACTAGAACTTTAACAGTCTTCACACCCGGGCCCGCGCGTCCTCCATCTCCAAACTGGTCGGGAGGAGGAGGCAATCCTAGACGCGCTAACAGCGGCTTCAAAGACAGCTGCGACGGTTACAGAAATGACATCAGAGAGGGCCCACCAGTAGTGGACTGACGAGACCCCTTATTAGTGGGTCGGGAGGGCCCACCAATAGTGGGTTGTAGATGCCCAACAATAAACCCTATATGAGGTTTCTTTGGTACACACGTCACCAGGGAGACCGCCACGCGATGCTTAGACGACGGTGGCGACGGTGTTTGTAGCGGTCGATGTGGTGGAGGTAGGAGATCTGGCCTTGGATCCCACATGTGCTGCCCGTCCTGAATCGTAGGATTTGGAGGAGCCTGAATCAAGGGGATTGGTGGGAGAGCTCGATGGGTCTGGGTATCTTCGGAGGGCTACGACGAGGGAGAAAGCTGGTGGGGGTCCGCCAGTGGGGTTCGCATGGGGAGAGAAAAGATCACCGGGAACGTCGAAGAGGCAGGCCGAGCCTGAGCGTTCCTCTGAGAAGGATGAGAGGGGGCAGAGGCAGGAGGAGAACGCCATGACAACGGAGAGTCGTGACCGGAAAGAGGAGTTGCCCGCGAAGAAGACCGGAGTAAGTCGTTTCGCAGAGAGGGGAACTCCTCTAAACCAGGTCTATCAACGATAGAAGAGGCAGATGAATGGGGATAACGCAATGGCAATAGAAAGGAGAGACCAAAACAACGCCGGGAGGGATGAAGACTGGACCGGAGTGAGGAACGGCAGAGCGGTGCTGAAACCCTAACATAACTCATCTGAAACCCTAGCAGAGCCATAGTTAATTAAATGTTATTTTATTTTATTTTTTGAAACGGGTAACCGGGGAAGTGCATTACTGCAAAAAAGAAACCGTACAAGGTAGAGTGTAACCGCTCAAGGTTCCAGATATTTGTCCGGGCCGACCGTAACAATACTGATACATATTGTTATATTAATTTATATATATTTTTTAATAATCAATAATTAAAAATAAAAATCTAAAAATATGTGAATAGATAATATATATTTATTAGTAATTCGAAAATAATACAATTTAATAGTTAAATGTTATTATTATTAGTATACTTTTTTTATAGTATTAGTTATATTTTTATTATATATATATGGGGTAACAATATTTCCGTGTTGTGGACAAATGTGAAAGTGGTAAGTCCATACTATGTCGATCTTTATGTTCAAGTCATGTCAGAAAACGACCTTTAATTTTCAAAAAATGAAGAAATTTGTTAAAGGTGATGCTGACATTTTCAAAAAAGGCCATGTATTTTTTGAAAATAACTAAAAGTCATTGGTAAGACTTGAAATTGGAAAAAAAAAATCACGGGTAGGACTTGCATACAAAGGTGGTTACAGTACGTACATGTGAAAAAAGATCATAAACTGTGATTTGTCGAGTTCTCTCCGAAATCTCCCCGTTAAATTCAAATAACCTTAACGGTGACCTTGCCGTTATCTTACCGCGACCGTTATTTAGAGCCATGCTCTCGACGCTACCGCAACACCCTCTTCTGAACCTATCAACGAAACAGTTCGGTTTAATAAGCTAGTTTTCTTTATGTTTTGATTTATTCCTGTTAGTTTTTCACTTTAAGTACTCTTATGTTAGTATTTGATGGTTTTTCCATCAATCATCAACTTGTATTTATAATGTCAAGTTGTTATCGGTTAAAAAATATATAATAAAATAAACTGATAAATAATAAATGACTATGATACATATAAACAATATACAATAGTATATTATTGTAGCCGTCTAGAGCTTTCTCTCTGAAACCCTAGATTCGGTTTTTTGCTTTCGTGGTTGGAGAGCATGAAGAACAGGAGGTTGTCTTCTCTGTCCGCAGATCCGGAGGCGTGGGAGGAGCCGGAGGAGGTGTTATCAGTGGAGACGCAGCCACTGATGGTCGAGTTGGAGGCAGTGTCGGCGGCGAATGGAGGGGTCGGGGCTGTGGAGGCGAGAGGGGCGGCGGGATCTAACATCTCTGGCCGTGATGTGGGGCTGAGGCGAACGGGGTCGGCGGCGGTGCAGGTGGTGCAACTCTCCTCGGGAGACGGAGAGGGGGTCGACGCGGCGGGGGCTGACTCCTCGCCGGTGGAGTCGTGGATGAGGGTCGGGCCGATGCAAGACATGATCTTCTCGGCGTCCAGGGAGCCGGGGGAGGTGGTCCGGGGTGGGGAGGATCGGACTGGAGTGATGACACAGAGGAGACCTCGCCGGGGCTCACACTTTCGGCCGGCGGGGGTGCTGCATGCAGATGGTTTTGGGTGCAGGCCGCCGGTAGGGGACCGGCTGGATTCGGAGGAGACGGTCAGGGAGTCGCCGAAGGCGCTGGAACGAAGGCGGCGGAACGGGAAGGCGGTGGTCGTGGCTGACGCAAACCCTAGCGAGCCTGGGCCGGGAGTTGGGTCTGGACTGGGCCGTGGGGGTGCTTTCATAGGGGATGCAAGGCGAGTGGGCCTGGGCCAGGGCAACTTGGTGCCCCGGGTGGGCCGGGGTGGTAGAACTGGGGGGGCTGGTCCAGGAGACGTGGCCAGGTGGGCAAGTCGATATGGTGCGGGTCGGGCCGGCACAGGAGGAGTGGGGCAGGCATCACGCGATCAAGGTCGTCGGCCGGTGGCCAGACCGACCGGGGGGGCCGGGAGCACGGTCTCGAGGAAGAGACGGGGGAGGCGGGGGCGTTGCCGGAGTTGGATGCACGGCTCTCCTCCCTTAGCATCATGGAGGTTGTCGTCCCGGCAGGGGACATTGCCAAGGATGGGGAGCACTTCCGTTTTGCTCTCGCTGCCAAGGTCCTGACATCAAAGCGGTTCTTCTGGAGGTCTCTGGTGGAACGGATGGAGGACCTGTGGGGGCTGAAGGTGGAGGCCCGCCCACTAGAGGGGGGCTTGGTTGGTTTTTTCTTCCGCACTGCGCGGGAGCGGGCACGGGTCCTGGCGGGGGAACCATGAGCGTTCTGGGAGTCCTTGGTTCTATTCACGGATCTGCGGGCTCACATGCAGGTGAGCGAACTGAGCTTCCATCAGTTCTCGGTATGGGCCAGAGTCTCCAATCTGCCGGTGGGGCCCTGGAACAGAGAGGTGGGGTTCCGGATTGGTAGTGCCCTGGGCACCTACCAAGTAGTGGATGTGGATGAGGCAGGAAGATGCTGGGGAGATTTCATGCGGATCAGAATCCGAGCAGATATCCGTCAGCCGCTGCAGAGTCAAATTTGGTTCCGGTTATCGGAATCGCAGGTACGGACCTTACTTCATATTTCCTATGAGTACTTACCGGACCACTATTATGGCTGTAGCTGTGCGGGCCATCTTTTCCCGTCATGCCTGGTGCCGGGACGGACTAGGGGTCATTCCCTGCGAGCTCCGGGGGACCCGAGATCGGCCTTGGAAAAGGCCAAGCATGGGAAGGCGATCCCGGGTACGAACTGGAACTACGGGGAAGCAAGGAATAAGGGGGGTCGGGGGGGGGACACCATCGCCGCGGTATAGGCCCGGCAGGGAGCAGGAGCAGACCTTTGAGACGGATGCCGAGGCGATACCGTCTGATGGGGTACATAAGGAGCTGAGTCCAACGCTTTCTGGGAAAAAACGCCTAGTGAGGGAGGAAGATCAGATCGAGTCCGAGGACTCAACTGCGTCGGACGGGGACTCACATGCAGCAGCCGCGGGGGGCGCCAAGCACCCCCACCTGAAGGAATGAGTCCGAGGTGGCCCGGGGAGGGGTGGGTCAACTTTGGCCCCTTCCCGGTGGATGGATGGAGACGGCACCATCTTCAGTTGATGTTTCTCTCCCCTGCCAGTCCGGAGTCAGCAATCCCGCGTTCAGGAGCCCTACCAGTATCACTCAAGGGAGGACGACGCACGCTGACATACCGGGGGAGATGGAGGTCCACCAGTGTTCCCCTAAACGTGGCTGGCTCCGCCTCGTACCAATTGGAAGAAGATTGTTGTACCGGTGTTACCAGATGCTATCGCAGACTCCCCCTACTTCCGTAACTTTTCACTAGGGCCGACTTTTCTGCTTTTGTTTCAGTTCAGTTTCGTAGTTGGTTTAAATTATGTAGGTGAAGTATGATTACATGCCCACCCAGTTTGGTCGTTACCTATGTAGGTGGTGTACAGTTTCAGTACCCACCAAACCCTTCTATTATGATTTAATACAATTGCATGGTTATCCTCAAAAAAAAAATATACAATAGTATTATTATTCTAGATTTTGATTAAAAAATCATTTGTTGAGCCACTATCACATTATTTGGACACTTACGTGGATCCTGAATTGAGACATGTGATCAGAATCAACGTTCTCTACCTTTAAAAGATAAAATAATATTAAATCAATGTACTTTTAGTGTTTAGTTAACTAATTGATTGATTACTTAATTAATCAGACAGTTAATACACACTTCAACTACCATATAAGGAAATAAGGAATCAATAACCCAGTCTTATTTTAGTAACTCCGCCGCCTCTCTATCAACTGCTTCGTCTCCATTTGATCCGAGAAGAAATCTAGATTCAGAAATTGAATCCGAGCCTATAAGGATTCCAAATTTCCACACCCATTTCACAACCCACTTCGAATCTCCGGCCAGCAAAATCTCTCTGGTTTTTTTTTTCCGGCGAACGACGATGAGCTGCGCCGCCTTCTCGAAGCTCTCCGACGACGTCGTCCTCAGCATCTTCTCCAAGCTCGAGGACGACCCGCGGAGCTGGGCTCGCGTGGCCTGCGTCTGCACCAAGTTCTCGTCCCTGATCCGCGACGTGTGCTGGAGGAACAAGTGCGTCCAGACGATACCTCTCGTCGTCGCCGACCTCCTCTCCCCCGCCGCCTCCGCCCCTCCCGGCGGCTGGTCCGCCCTCCACAAGCTCTCCGTCTGCTGCCCCGGCCTCCTCCACACCGGCCTCCTCCTCGAAAACTCCGATTTCGGCCTCGAGCGCGACCTCGGACCCGAGGAAAATTTCCCCAATTCCAATTCAAATCCCAATTCGGGTCCGATCCAGGTCACACCGACCCAATTCGCCGCCGTCGGCGGCGCCTCCGCTTCTGGGTCGGACTGTTCCTGGTCCCTCTTCGACGATCTATACTTCGACACAATCTACAACGCCAGCGAGACCCAGGACGACCCCCAAATCGGAGACGACCCTGAGCAGCACGAAATCGAGGTGGGTCAGGATTTGTCAGTCTCGAAGAGGAGGAAGCTCTGCGGCGGCGACGCCGATGCGCAGTCGCATTTGGCTTCTGGGGTTTGGAATCTGAGCCGCGAGCAAGGCCACAAGCTGCTCGCGAGTCGATTCCGAGCCGATAGTCTGTACATCTGCGATTGGCCCGGTTGTGTTCATACGGAGGAGAAGAGGAATTACATGCTTTTCCGAGGGATCTTCAAGGATTTCAAGCGGTCGAGGGTGTGGAGGACGATCAACGATGGGAATCGGAGCAGGGTCGGTGTGAAATGTGCCTTCTGCTCCTGCAATGAGACTTGGGATCTTCACTCTGCCTTCTGTTTGAGGAGGGTCTTCGGGTTCCATGACGATGGTGAACCGGTGGTTCGAGCTTATGTCTGTGAGAATGGCCATGTCTCCGGAGCTTGGACTGAGTTGCCACTCTACACTTGATAAGGGTATTGTTACTAATTCCTCTTCACTCATAGCCAAGGATTTGTGTTTGGATTGTCAGATCATCGATGTTCGATGATTCTTTTCCACGAATGCGATTGATTAATCTTGTTTACCATCCCCATAAGAGTATTGTTACTAATTCCTCTTCACTCATAGCTAAGGATTTGTGTTCGGATTGTCAGATCATCGACGTTCGTTGATTCTTTTTCACGAATCCGATTGATTAATCTTGTTTACCATCTCCATAAGGGTATTGTTACTAATTCCTCTTCACTCAAGGCTAAAGGATTTGTGTTCGGATTGTTAGATCATCGACGTTTGTTGATTCTTTTCCACGAATCCGATTGATTAATCAGGCTTACTATTCACTCATTGTTGCATTTTTACTTGAGTTATGATATAAGATTGAAGTAATTTGAGGCCAAGTCTTGTGTTTGTGTGAACTTTTCTGAGGCCAAGTCTTGTGTTTGTGTGAACTTTTCTGAGTACTTTTGGATTGTTGTTTCATGTGCATCTCTTTGATATATGGTTGTGTGGTAGATTCAACCCATATCAATGAGGGATTGATGAATGAAGAAGCTATGATTGGTTCCTTTTAGTATGAGATAGAGCTTCTTATTGAAACACTATCCACGCACTCATCACAGGTTTGCAATTTGGCCAGACAGTCTTAGAGGATTAGGGGACCACAGGCACAGATTATGACAGGCTAATAATGTATATGTATCTGATGAAGCCATTTGTTTGTGTAAGAATCTAATAATGTAGGGGGGATTCAAAATGCACCAGAAAAGGCAGAGGTGTCAGTTCGTTTGATTTTTGACGAGATCCCACTAATAAAATTTATTTAATGGAATACGATACGATATGTGTAATTCGGGAAATATTGCATCTAATATTTTTCGATCGGTCGTATCGAAAAGGTGTTGTTGGACACATCGTTGTTATACATCCCGGAGTTCCCATTTCACCCTTGGCTCGGCAATGTTTTTTCCTTTCTTTGACCGAACGTTTGATTGTGGTGCCTTGGTGGTTTGGGTTGGTGGAAAAGGTTGGGAAACATGACTCGGTTCAGGCGTATGATCTCCGATGAGCGACCCCAACATGTGGATATCTGATTCAAGTTGGGCTTCATTGGGGTTGTATTTGTAGGGGTGAAAATTTGAATTTTAGGGTTGGGAGAAGTAGTCGTTGCAGTCATGTGGCAGCAGCGTACCAGTGTGCTGCTGTTGACTAGCTGTTGTGGTGCCACGTCGTCAGCGCACAAGTTCTTCGAATTTACCATTGCTAGCGAGTGTTTGCTGCGCCACCCCCAACTCAACAGCTCGACGTAGCAGGAGTAGATAAGTTGTTGCGCCTTCTCCTCTTCTGCGACGTTGGTGTTGCTGCTGCGCCACCCCTGCAGTATAGGGACACCTCTACTTTCAGTTTGGGTCGTCGATATTGTGGCTCCATCTCCCACTTCCCCTCTTCCTGGGATTCTTTCTTCTTTTGGTCGAGTAGACTGAAACTAGAGAGGATCCGGAGAAGGACATTAACCGAAACCGGTGGTGAACCGAACCGACCAAATGAACGTTGGGAAAAATCACTCCTCCTGTGTTAAGACCGGTATCGTAGAAATGGCAATAGATAATTTTGATTCGCTTTTTTTAGGGGTCGCCGGGACCAGCTAACCTGCCATTAACACCCCTGTATGTTAGAAGTCATAAGGGAGAGCGCCCAAGTGTTTTGGCTAAGCCCTTCCTCTCAATTACATATATCAGTACCAGTAACCTGAGAATGTGCCATAGAAGAATTCAATGTCAATGCAGGAACTGCATGATTGGCAATAGTTGCCAGAGCCATAGACTCGGCCATTACTTTACACAAATATAAACAAACTGTTCATGGAATCTCACATGGATAGTTTCAGTTCCTCTCATTGAGAATTCAAAAACACAAACTCATCCAAAAGTTCACAACCAACCAAAGTAACAGCTAGCTCCTCCATGGCCATTGCCTATGCCAGTTGCTGTTTCCGGGAGCCTGATGAAACTGTGTGGGCCAAACCGAGTCCCTATCTGATGAAAAATGGGGCGACCCTTCTCTTTCCCACGGGTTTTCTGGGTTCTGGCTGTAGAGGTTGTTGTGATCGAGTTGTGATGGGGCCATAGCAGGCATGGCGTTCCTTTGGCTGTCGAGTCTCCTGATGCCGGGAACCAGATGTGTGTTACTTGCCTGTTGCTGATGATTGAAGGTGTGGGTACGAGCATTGTTGCTAGGATGTTGTGGAGCGACCGAGGAGACGAACAAGCTCCCGGCTCCTGGACCGGACCTGTAAAGCATAGACATGGGTTAATTGCATGTGACTACCCTTATAAATTTCTACATATAAAATACACAGAAATCATTGGTACTTTTTTATTTTTTTTCGTTATACGAGTTTAAGTTTTATAATATCCCAAAGCTATTCTATTCTCATCCTTTAATCATCCGATTTCACTATGATCCCGTGGAGAGAGTAGTTTTGAGATATATTATACTTTACACTCGTGTGTGAGTCATGTGACGAAAAAACGAAACATTTAATAGTTTATGTCTATTTTGTACGATGGTGACACATGAAAAATCATACGTGTAGTCACATGAAATTTTTAATGTTTTACTACCTTAGGCATGCGTTTTGTGACAGGTTGTTACTCTGTACTTTTTTTAGTTGCACCGTCCACAACGAAGCTAAAAACCGATCGAAAAGACTAGAGTACCACAATTTTAACTTAGTAGCAAAAACGAGAGGAAGAACATTCAGTTCTTTAAAAAAAATCGGCATGTCACATACAGCTTTGAAGTGCCTTTTTCTGTTAGTTTAACCTATTTTAACTAACAGTGCAACTAAAAAAAGTACAGGGTAACAACCTGCTACAAAAGAAGATGACAGTGACAGCCTACAGACAGATTAAAGTACAGTGTATATTTCTGCTGTTACACCTATAACCAACGCCATTTAGCATAAAACAACACAAAACATAATAACAACGGGGAAAGAGAAGAAAAAGAGAAGCAGTTCAATAGTTTTAAAACAGATTAGACCCTTACCCGTGAACAAAAGTGAACGGATGGGGAAAAGATCTAGATCTTGTTGACGCATCAGATTCACCATGACTGGATCTCTGAGTTGCAGGTGTCACCGTAGTCAAATCAGCACCCATAACATGGCTACTAGATGTGGGGAAAACCGGAGCATGATGAGCCCAACTATGGTGCTGCTGATTACCGATGGCATGAAAGGTATGGGGATCGAATATCTCGTTATGTCCCGTGGGCCCATTCCAGCGATGATTGAGGTTAGGATCATCGCCACCACTATCAGTAGAGTTGGAGGAGGTCGGTTGGATTGGCCTGAAGACCGCAATATACGAATGAGCGACGGATGATGCACTTGCATGTTCGTTGAATGTAGCATGGTGTCCAGGAAAGCCGTTATCTAGCATTCAGACAAGTTCGATACCAACATTGGAATTTTGGGGAAATATATGAACTTTGATCGGGAAACTAAAAGGTTAGCGGGAACACTTACATGTGGTTGAAGGGTACTCGATTTCCCTGAAAAATATAAGAGCATAAACATGTCAAAGACATATACTCCATAGTTTAGATGTTTAATGTGATGTATGAAACAAAATGAGTGATCTATGTATTGTGCTTACTCAAAGGATGAACGAAGTCGTGCCAATCTACCGTAAGGACACCAATGAACTCTAAATGGCTGCATAAATCATGGAATATAATTATAAATGTGTTGAGAACTCAAAACCATACCAACACCTTCTGCATATGTCACAATGATCAACAAAATAATTCTATGTTGTTTGAGGCATTGTAAAATTGCAAATGAGAAATAGTAGCAGGGAATAATTGCAAAAAAGTACATTGAGGTATTTGCTTTTAGCAACCTGTATCCCTCTTTTTTGGTAATAACAAAAAGTACCCTGACTTGTCTTTCTGTAGTAATTTATATAAAATGAAAATTGTACCCTTACAATTTATATTTAAAAACTAATAAGCGAAACAAAAATTCAAAGTTTCATATCCCTTAATTTGCTTCCTCTTAGTACTATACAAAGAGTAAGAAATCTAAGGAATATGAAAAAATGGATTTTTTTTCCTTTGTTTACTATTTTTTTTTAAATTGAAATTCCCAAGGGTAAAAGTGTCATTTTAAAACAAATTCATGCAAAGTGCAACGAAAAGACAAGTTCAGAACACTTTTTTTTTGCAATTATCAAAGAAGATGGCTACAAGTTGCAAAAAGCAAATACCTTAGGGTACTTTTCTGCAATAATCCCTAGTAACTCCATCCTCTCCAAAACAAGTGTCATGTGATGATAAATAACTCATACTACTAAAGCCCAGTCCACCTAAAAGCTATTACGTGATTTTGCACGTGCACCATGGGCCCCTAACCCGATAGCTTGATGGTATATTTGGGTTCAACTCTGACACCATGTTAAAGCCCAGTACACCTAAAAGATCAAGCTGTTAGGTGGAGGCCCCAAGATATTTATCTAGTAGTAAATCCGTTCACATCTTCTTGATGTGGGACACTAATCCGACACATACAAGGACAGTTATTGTGGGACATCCAATTTGGGGAAGTATGACACTTATTTGAAACATAAGAGCTAGATAAAATTGAAGAAAAAGAAGGCACAAGGTACTATGTTTTACCATTTCTGCATAACTTAGATCATATGGATCCTCATCGGGAATCCAATCCTCCATATTGAACTCAGGAAATGAACAAGAGGAGCCATTTGCATATAACCATTGACCTTTCTCAACCTTTCGACAATTTGGGCATTGCATTGCTCCCTTCATATTAAATGCTGAACCAATACAATCTGCAAATATAGGAGTTTTGTGTTAGGCACAGGCCATGTTAAGGCTCATAGCCAGCACCAATTAAAAACGTTAATCAGAGATATAACCATAACAACCAATCTTATAAGCCTCTCCATCCCAAAACACATTATTTTAAACCCTACAAATCATCATAAGACGTGACTTTATCCTTAGAGCTCAACTGACTTACTTTTACCTGTTTATAGTACAACAAACCCAACTCTACCACAAATCCTCTCAACTGTCAAACCAGTGTTTTCTTGACTTAAACCCAAATGCCCTGTACCATATCTTCTGGAGTCAATACCTAGGGAAAACGTTATTAACACCCCTTCGACGACCTTTCAGTTTTAGGAACTCCCCCTATAGGTGAGGGGTTATTGGTAATGCATTGTCACCTTTGGCTATTCATCAAAACCCCTCTGATTCCCACTGAATAGGTGATGGTTCTGATCAAAAGCCCACCTTTTTCAGTGGGTTTTTGATGAATAACGAAAGGTGACACTATGTTACTCATAACCCCTCGCCTATATAGTGTGTTTAAGAGAATCAAAGGTCGCCGAGGGTGTGTTAGCAAAGTTACCGCTAATTCCTACTATGTTTTATGCACGACAATAACATGATTTGGTGACACAAGCAAAGACTCAAACAAGCAGCAATACATCAAGATCTAACTGACAACTTCCAGTAATTAATCATAACTATACAACAAAAATTCTAGGGTTTCCCTACAGGATTAGATCTCACTCACCAAGCCAAGAGGACTATATTTTCAAATCATAGACCCATTCAACTTTCTAAATCTCAATATTGTAAGCTAAATCCTCAAGTTGACTTCAAATTTCTACAATCTATGCAGTGCCCTAAATAAGCAAAGTTGGAATTTTGAATAGACACAAAAAATGCAGGAACCCAGTAAAGAAAACCCAACAAATTTCAGTAAAAAATACAACTTTTCCCCAACAATCAACAAGAGATTAAACCCTAACTTAAAAAAAAAAATTGGGAAATACCCAGATGAAATTCATGGCCGCAATGGAGCTTGGCCCTGGATCGCTCCCCGTCGTCGCATACCAAATCAAGACAAATCGAGCAAGAGACCCCTGAACCGGGAGATAGATTAAGCTCGAGTTCAAGCCCACCATCAACCCCATCGCCACCGTCCATCAGACGACGGCGACGGCGATCAGAGGCTTCGGAGCCCACCATCTTAAATCTTCCTACAACCCGAGAGCGAGGTTGAGTCTCTCCTCCGAGCGAAGAAATTGGGGAAGCTCTACTTTTTTCCGACCTCCTCCGACCTGTCCGATTACGTGGTCCGAACCTATCTGTACCTGCCACAATACACTACGCATTTATTGAAAATCAAACAAATAAATCAATAAATAAATCATCACATCACATGATATGATATGGTGATCCATCTATCATCTCTTTCGTCCATACCTTTGATCCAGTTTCTCGGGCCTCCTTGGCACCGAAACGGCCCAGGACGGTGCGTTTTTGCCCCTTTCACTACTATGGCTAGAGCTGATTTTTTTTTTTTGCCGAAGAACGATTTGATATTATAAAAGTAAAATAATGAATGACAAGAGCATCACTAAACACCATAGAATACTGAGAAAATTGTACTGAACCGTTTGGTTGAGATGTTTTAAAGGGGATATTACGGTAGCGTCTGTCAACATCAATACGACAAATTTGGACTGAAAGCTAGAGTAGAGTGGACTCATTTCTGAAGAGGTATTGTGACAGACTGAATGCTCCTCCAGGATGTCAGCGTGCGTCATCCTCCCTGGAATGATAAAAATAGGGCTACATAACGCAGGATTATTGGCCTCCGAGAAGGTAAGGGAGTACCATACCAGATCTTGGTGGGACCTCTGCCACCTTACGTCCAATGGGGGCGGTGATACTGTTCAACCGCTACTGGACCACTTCATACTCATTCGGAGAGGCGATGGTGCTTATAGTCCCCCGCTGTTGCAATTGAGTACCCTTCTGATCGTGTGGATGGATCCTACCTGACCCAGTTTCAAACTTGGATACCCTTGTACCGAATGGCCTCGGGTCAACCCACCCGCCCGATTCAGAAAGCATATAGGCCTCCCCACCTCGCTACGGGACAGATATTGATTTCTATGGGCCTGGTTTCCGACTTCCACTAGGACCCAGCCCATCAAGGGAAGCTGAGGGCCCAACTCGTGAGGTATTTGGCTTGGAACCTTATACGTCTCGTGTCCCTCACGTCACTGCCACATTTGGCCGCCCTTGTGTCCAGCCGGTGCTCCATCCCCTCCACCGTGATGTTCCGCCACCAACGACGAGACGAATTCTAAAAGGCCACAAATCCGGCGATCGAGGCCTCGTGGTTGCCTCGTTAGACCCCAAAAACGAATCCCTCTTCCTCCCGATGTTGATGTCATATGAGGAAAACCTGCTATCTCCTGCGCAGAGAGGACTTTCCCTACCTCCGCCACCACTGAGATCCCGAACGGACCCAACGTCGATCAAAAAGGAGGGGACTTACCCAATGAGCCGAAAAGGGAACTCCGGTACCATTACTGCTGGAGAGAGGTGGTGTCGCTGCCACAAGTGGTTGTGGAGATTCTTACCGCCCTCAATCTCATCTTTAATGCTCGAACCCCACACCAGAAGCCCCAATAGAAGAGACAATGGTATGATCAAAACCCCACACGCAATGCCTAAATCATGGTTGCAATCAAGTCTGAAACCATAAAACATGGATAGAGTTGATCATTATTCATTTGTGCGAGCAACAAGCATATAATATTGAGTAGGTAAAATTTTAATATAATATTTTATTAAACATTTGTGTGTAAAATAATATTTTGATATAATTTTTTATAATATAATATCACGTTAAATATTTATTTACAAGATAATATCATAATATGAATTTTTTTATAATATAATACCCTACCAAATATTTAACCACAATTTGGTACCTAACCGTTAATCTCTTTTTTTTATCCAAAGAGTATAAAAAGTCAAAAATATCCATCACCATAAAATGTCAAAATTGCCCTTTATTGATCTTCACATTTTCAAATTTGATTTTTTATGGTAGATTTTGAAAATTTGGAAATGAATGAAAGTCAATTTTGGCATTTTGGATATTTTTACATTTTTTTAGATGGAAAAATATCATAATGTTAACGGTTAGATCCCAAGCTGTGATTAAATGTTTGACAAAATATTATATTATAAAAAAGTTATGGTAGAGTATTATTTTGAAAATAAATGCTTAGTAGAATGTTATATTATAAAAAATTATGTAAGAGTGACAAATAAATGTTTGATTAGATTTTTTTTTTGAGAAGAACAGGTACTATTATTACTGGAAAATGAAATAGGATGATGAGCATATAAATGTACTCATCGTACAAGATAGAATCCAACTAAAAAACATAAAGCAATAACAGAAATCTAAAAGTTGCTCGATGCATAGGGGCGGTTGAAGGGGAAATCTGCGGTAGCATCCAGGGAAGCCATGGATACCGATACAGTATACTTATACCAAATGGCACTGGGCGAGCAAGCCGAGTGAAATGGGATTCCGATTGGAAATAAATCGACTCTGAGGTTCGCTCCAGTAGAATACTGAATCCTTAGAGTGACGTCTCGGACAGTCCTGTAACCAGGAACTGAAATGGCTCAGATGGACTTTGCATTCTCCAGAGGAATCAGCAGACGTCGCCCCCCCCCCCCCCCCCCTCGGATGATAATTAGGGCCTTTAAAAACGTATAATTGCTGGTTCCCGATCTGATTGAAGAATGTCGCGCCGGTATTTGGTGGAATCGGTGTCACCCTACGTCCAGTGAGGCGGTATTACCGGCAAAACCCCCACTGGACCACGAATGACTCATTGATCTAGGCGAGGGAGCATTCCGCCCCTCGCCGTTTGTGGTGTTCCTTCATTTCCCGGTCCCCGAACTCGCCCTGACACCCGACCCGGGACCCTGCCCCTGGCCGATCCACAACCCAGGTCGCCTGCGACTCGGGCCTGTCCAGACCCGACCCAACCGGGACCCGGTCCACCCATCTCGGCCCAAGATAATTCTCTCGGAACCCTAGCCTCCCGTGCTTCCATTCCCAGCAGCGCCGCCTTCGTCTCCAATCGTCCTCCGGCCTCAGACAGCGCAAACACCACCAACGGCGCCATCACCGACGGTGGCCACGGTTCACGTGCCTCCTGCCCCCACGCCGTGATCGCCGGCATCAGCGCCACCCCCATACTGTACCCACAGTCTGCGATCCAGCCTACCACACCAATCCACCGATTGAACGTGGGGCAACACAGATATCCTCGGACCGCTTCTTGAGTAC
This sequence comes from Erodium maritimum, assembly GCA_963921825.1. Taxonomy (NCBI): domain Eukaryota; kingdom Viridiplantae; phylum Streptophyta; class Magnoliopsida; order Geraniales; family Geraniaceae; genus Erodium; species Erodium maritimum. Next base: position 58,220,942 of record OY997596.1, on the reverse strand, counting down.
GAGACCCGCTACCGATCGAGAAAAATCTGACACTAAACAATCGAGAATCAAGAGAAAGTCTCCAACGACTTACCCTGACATCGTCGACGTCAACAAGAGGGAGAGGCCCCACTATCGTCGCTTCCCCCGCCGTGCTCAAGCCGTCACGCACGCAGATCCGAAAGTGCCAGACTCCCCAACCTCCCCTACTCTCGTTGCCGATCAAAACCAACAACAACCAAATTTGCACCTGCTCCACTTCAAAGTTCCCCACCTCTGCACCTTCACCACTCAAGCCCCACACCTGCTAGAGCATATCACAGTACCTCTCCGTCACCGAGCAATCAAAGAGGATCAGTTGGAAACGGCGACGGAATTGCAGCCCTAGCCGCCGTTCTAAATGTTTGATTAGATATTATATTGAAATTTCCATACTAAATATTAACATTATCTTTAAGGAATAATGTCATAAATATATCAAGTATTATAATTAGGGGATAAGTACAAAACTATACCATTGTATGAAAAATCAATAAAATCGTTGCGTTGCGTTTAAATTATGTACTTCAATAACGTCGTTTATATCATCCACTTCTTTTATAGTCTTGATAGCCTGTCTGTTGTTGGGCCACCACCAAGTGACCGATGATTTCCTCTGCATTGTCTTGAGATCTCTCCATTAGGTGACCATCTATTGTTCCTTCTCGAGTCTTTATGGATTGTGTTGTAGCGATCGTCATATCAAGTGACCAATTGCGCGTGGCCCTCGAGGATCCTCACTACAAAACTCTTCATGTAGCCGAGGACAAGGTTCAAAACGAACCATGGTGTTTCAACAGGATCCATCTAATGGTCATCCCCCCATCTTGATTGTTTTCATCTTTGGGCACAGGCGGCGGATCTCCCAATGGATGTCATGACGGAGGCCACTGGTCTCGCGATTGACAACACGCTTGGGGGTTGCGTCAAGGTTGCATGCGACCAATAGGTCCTTAGATGGGGAGAGGCCATTCGGGTGTGATCCTAGCATGGTCTCTCGCACCCCCTCAGGTGGTCGGTTTGCTTGAAATTCAAGGAACATCCCCAATTCGATCGGGCATGGCTAAAGTAGCAACGACTCCCCCGTCCTCTGTTTTGCACGGGGCACATTGGTGTATGCACTTGACACTTGAAAAGTGATTCGATAAACGAACGAAACGGGCAAATCAAATTCTCATTGGTTCGATCCAACAGTTCAACTTAAGAGAGCAGTGCCCCAATTACTAAAATGTCAAGGCCATAGGTACGAAACCTAAGTTTTGGAGTTAACAGTGGCATCGAGTTCAATCATGGAAGGGTCCGAAATTTATACTTGGTAGGGAGTGGAAAAGTAAAGGAGAGTAAATGTTATATTAAGAGGCACGGAAAAGTCCCACATCGGCTACGAGCTGAAGTGGCTAGTGGTCTGGTCCCTATATAATAGGTCCTCCTTGCCACAGATTAAAATCACGCAGCCGTGCAATGCAGACATAGCGAACTTTTCTTTCGCCTTTTACTAAAGAATACCGTGTCTGCGTTGCTTATAGCGGCATACGCCTATTTTTGGGGGAGTTTTCATTAATCTGGAGGCTCCCACTAATTCTAGTTTTAATGTTGTCTTAGTTAAGGTGGTAATGGAGGAGGATAATGTTCAGCTTCTTAAACTAGTGGAGCGGTCTGGGGGTTGAGGAAATTGTCAAACGGGTTGACTGATACAAATCTGGGTGCTCATCCCGAAAGTAAGAGCATCCAGCGAGCTGTGGGGCAAAAAAAAAATTGCTCTTGGGAGTTACCAGTCAACTCGCCAGCGAGATTTGCCGGCGAGAACGCCAACGTCTCTCTATCTCGCCGGCGTCCTTCTCGCCTTCTCCTCGCCGGCGCCATCTCGCCCATGACTATGGGTGCTCTAAGTGGACTGAAGAAGATGAGTGAGTTCAGACCTATCGCACTTTGGATTGTTTTATATAAAGTGGTGAGTAAGGTGATTATTAATCGAATAAAAGGTTTGCTTCATAAGATTATTTCGCCACCGTAGAGTGCTTTTCTAGCAGACAAACTGATCATAGATAAAATAGTTCTCTCAAGGGAGGTGTTGCATTATCTTCGGGGGAGGAAGAACGGTAATCAAGGGGTAATGGCCATGAAGATAGATATGAGCAAGACTTACGATCGGATGGAGTAGAATTACCTGAAAAAGGTGTTGGGCAAGATGAGTTTCGGAGACAAATGGGCGAGTCTTGTCATGACCTGTGTAAGGTCGGCTAGCCACTAGGTGGAAGCGGAAGGGCGGAGAATTGGGCCTATCTGATCGGAATGGGGTATCAGACAGGGAGAGCCCTTGTCCCATTATTTGTTCATAATTTGTGCAGAGGGATTGGCTCGTCTTATCGAGCGGGCGGAACTAGATCGCAAAATATAAGGGTGTAAAATTATTCCCAATGCCCCATCTATATCGCACTTGTTTTTTTTTTTTTTGCAGATGATAGTTTTTTTCTTTTCCAGAGATAAGGTTGAGGAGGCAGTGGAGGATCCGGGGTTGTATCTGCGTATGCCTTCGACTTTAGACCGGAGTATGTATATCTCATTTCTGGGTTTAAAAGATCGTATCGTGACTAGACTGAGGACTTGGGATGAATTATTACTTGGATAAGGAGGGAAGGAAATTTTTACTGAAAGCAGTCATACAGAGGCTCTACCTGCTTATACTATGGATATGTATGAACTTTCGAGTCATCTACTTCAGGAGATTGAGACCCAGATGAATAAATTTTAGTGGAGCCATGATACAAGAACAAGGAGAGGGATAAAATGGAAGTGGTGGGAAAAGTTATTTAAACATAAATTGCAGAGAGGTTTGGGGTTCAAACACATGCATGACTTTAATATAGCTATGTTAGCTAAACATGGGTGAAGGCTCTAGACTCAGCCAGAAAGTATAATTACTGTTGCTAGTTATTCCAATTTCAGACGGATAGTTTTGGTTGTGAACCCGGGACGGCGTTGGACAAAACCGGTGGTCGGGGTGGTAAAAATAAATGTTGATGGAGCGGTTTTGGGCATGTTGGGCGGAGGAGGGGGGATGGTTTGTAAAGATGAAACGGGGTGGGCTATTAACGCCCGCTGTATAGTCATGCCTGGTAAGCAGAGTCCTTAGCTGATGAGATCATCAGTATTAACGAGGCGTTGACATGGGTCTATGAAGAGGGATCGCTGGCCGTCTTAATCGAATCCGACTGTCTAAGTGTTGTCCAGACCATAAATGGGGACGCTCTAATAATGTCTCCAATGAGCTCAATCATTATGGAATGCAGAGCAAAACTGAAGGTGCTGGAGAAGTTTCGACTGACCTTTGTTCATAACAGATTGTTTAGCTCGTAAATGCAGGCGATTGGTGTATTATTGATTGACAATTTACGGAGATCTCCTTGGACCTTCGTGAATGTTTAGTCAAAGATATTAATAATGATACATCGCAATTTCAAAAAAAAAGAATTAGTGTTTTATTCGGGGCGGAGCACGGGTATCCCACTCCATTGCCATCCCTAAGTTCGACATAATGTTCCTTTAATTTCCGTAGTCTTAGAAAATTACAGTAGACGAAAGTTGTTTATCCTTTTACTTAATTTTGAAATTGGTAAAATCATTTTTTCCAAACAAATTTACATAAAATTGCGAAAAAATAAACTTTTAGTGCACATTTTTGCATGGGATTATTGCAATACAAATACCATAAGATTATTTTTTGCAACTAATAGTCCTCGTCTTATATATTTGCAAAAATACACGGACTTCTCTTTTATTGTAATTTTTAAAATGAAGATTATGTCCTTATAATTTAGATTTGAAAAATTAAATATTGAATATTATTCTTATTAAGAATTAAGAATTAAAATTTAAAAGGTAAAATCGTCATCTTGAAACAAATTTATGCAAAATTTAAGTATAAGACTCTGAACTCAACTTCTATGTTCATTCAGCTAAGCATTTGATAATATTTTGCACATATTGATCATGAAAATAAAAATAAATAATCTAGAACATATGAACAAATCAAGCAATATTTGATGATTTTTCTTCTTGCCAATAGTAAAAAAGATGATATATCAGTAACCATTATTACATGGATTATCTGTGCTAACATTTGCCCACTCAAGCATATCTTATGACAAATTTACATTCCTAATATATCAACTAGTTTCAATACTCCACACTTTGTTTGCACAACATTGACATGCTCTATAAATAGCATGCAAAGAATAAGCTACGCCCTAAAAGTTCTAAATCTACTCTATACGAGTTTCTAGGCGGCCGCAGATTTTTCCCCGTCGTGCACATCCAACTTTAGCGCTCGAAGCAGCTTCGGCCAAGACTCCGGGATCCCTCCCGGGAGATCGAACTCCAACAGCTTCCCGCGACTGCGGTAGAAATCTTCCACCGGACGACTCTGCAGGAAACATTACGTTAGACCCACATAAGAAGATTTCGCAACGACAATCGATGTCGTTTTGATCCAAATCAGTACCATTTCGTTATATATACGGAGGCGTTCCTTGACAACTTCCGCAGTGTCGTCAGAGCGAGTGATGAGCTTCGACGCGCAGTGTGCGGGCGGAAGGAGCGGAGGCATGTACATGTCGGGGCTCCCGTTCTCGCCGCGGATGTCGATACAGGCGACATTGTAATTTCCTCCGCATTCGTTGCAAGTCCTCCGACCGAGGCATTTGGCGAGTAGAGCGTCTTCACGGAGCCTTAGGTTGATTACCAAGTCGATATCTGTAACTCCCTCCAGTATTTCCTGAAACATAAAAATCTAAAACCAGTTAATTTTGATATAGAATTCAATATAGAAATAGATCAATGCCGTAAAACTCGACATAGGAATAGATCATATCAGCACTTACTGAGCATTTTCACATATCAGATTTATAAGACATCATCTCGGAAAAAGAAACAGAGAGTAGATAAGCAAATAGTATTGTGCGAAAAACAAGACCAGCACACAATTATGCATATATGATCCAAATCAGCACAACCATTGTTCTAAAAAACAAGATATCTTCCCTAGAACTCGGAGAAACTTAACCACAGAGTTCAGTAAGTGAAACTCAGCCAACTCAGTCAAACTTGGTCAACTATTGAGGTCGAAAGATGGCAAAAGACAGAACACGAAACAGGGAAGATGATAAAAGGGAAAATCGAGGTTCTTGACTGCCCGAATTTGTGGTTTGTGCTCCATGCACAGAAATCGAATACAAAGAATAAATCAAAACAATATTATAAAGAGCCAAACCGATATATATTATTCTACCAATCAATCAAAAGAGGGCTCACCGCTTGGCTTATGGTTCGGGGGAAGCCATCGAGAATAAACCCAGATTCACCTTTAGCTTCCCCGGCTTCAAGGCGTTTAGACAACAAACTTATTATAATGTCATCTGAAACCAATTGTCCATGCTTAACTATCTCTGCAAGCTGCAAAATATTTAAAAACAAACTACAAAAGCTTACATCAAACAGAAACAAATAATAAGAATAATAACTATCTAAATAACAATATCTCCAAATTCTCTCAGCATATACTCCACAGCGTAAAATGTAAAATTTACACATTCTATTTTTTTTTTGTTTATCAGCAAGAAAGCGGGGAAATCCTACTCTAGCCTAGTTTAATTCCTAACCTACACCACCCATTCCCGCTCCCAAGCAGATGTACCCACTGGGGTTCGAACCTCTGATCTCAACCGGACCAACCCAAGTGAGCAAAAATTTACACATTCTGAACTCTAAATTTGACTATATAATCCAAGATAAGATCCTGGTTTGAGTAGTTGAAATCAACCTCAACGTCTTAGAATCTCATTAGGCTTATCTACGCCTAAATGAATAGATACACAATTAAGTTCTAGGATGCCAAAACATAATTCTAGGAAAATTTCAACTAATCTCCATTCTTCAACTCATACTCAACTGCAGAAAATTCTTATCAGATCTTGAAGAAACAGAAATTAAAGCTCCAAAGTTGATATGGGTTTCATGAAAATTGCTCCCTTATTTTTCAAGCTATAGAATCATAGATACTGATCAAGCTATAGAATCATAGATAATAGGTAACAATTAATGTTCAAACAAAATTAATTGCCATCCTTGAACTCATAGTCAACTGAAGAAACTCCCAAAATTGAATCAAAATTGATATTGGGGCATGAAAATTGCTCCTCTTTTTCTTCACATAACGATCAAAGCTATAGATTTTAACCAGCAATTAATGCTGAAACGAAAGAGGAAGGTAAAGGGTCGACCTCAGAGGCAAGGGGGCCGTCGGAGTTGAGCTCGTCGCGGACGAGATCGCCGGTGGCGATATGGGGAACGCCGAGGAGGCGCGAGAGCCGAGAAGCGTAGGTGCCCTTTCCGACGCCGGGGCAGCCGAGGAAAACCCACTGGACGTTTTTGCCCCTGGGGTTGGGGCCTTCCTGGCGTAGCAGGGGAGGGTTGTGGAAGAGCGAAGAAGGGGCTTTTAGGTCAAATTCGGGAACTTTCACCGAGGATGAGAACCTTCTGGGTCTACACGAACGGGTTGATACAGTGGAAGAGAGAGCGGCTCTGTAGAGCTGCTTCAGAGCCGCCATTGATGACGAGAGGAGAAGCTTGAAAAAAGCTCAGCTTTGTTTACTCGGAGAGCCTTTTGGGGGGTCCCGTGAATTGCGGAGAGAGAAAGCGAAGGAATTAAGTCTATATGACGCTCTGGACCGAGACACGTCGTCGTTTTGTTTTGATGGAATTATTGGGTGTGTCGTACCAAACAAAAGAAACGTGGAACATTGGTCTTCACTTCTTGTCCACCATATTTTTCTCTGTTTTATTTTATTTTTTATGAAAATCAAAGTTTATAATTATGATCTTCCCCCTTTTTTTAGAATAAACCATTGGTATAATTAATATTAAGTGTTTACAAAACGAATAAGTAATAAAACACCGGAAAATAAATAACATAATTGAAATGAGTTCTCGCGACAGAGGACACTCGAACAGAAAACTAAAGCGCTCAAAGCATTGGCTACCTCTTGAAGGCGCCTGAAGGGTGATACTGCGGTAGCGTCAGATGACACCGATACAGCGAATCCAGATTAGCGGAAGCTAAGACAGAACATGCCCCTTACCGTTAACAAAAAGTGGTGGACATAGTATTCCCCCAGGTTGTCAGCGTGCGTCGTCCTCCCTTTAATGATAATGGTAGGGCTCCAAAACGCGGGATTTCCAACCTCCGAGCTGGTAGGGAAATACATTGCCGGTTCTTGGTGGTACCGCTGCCACCTTACGTCCAGAGAGGCGGTGTAACCGGTCGAACCCTCTTTGTACCACTTCGGACTCATTCTATGAGGCGAGGGTGCTTACTGCCTTCCGCCGCTGCATATACTGTCCGACCCCCAATTGGACCCGAGGTCTTAGAAAAATCGGCCCGCCCGCTAGTTGGGCCCAACTCATCGACCCGTGGTGTGTTACCCGGCCAGAGCTCCTGACCCAGTGTGTGACCCTGCCCCTAACCCGTCCAGGAACCCAACTTCATCTCCAGACCCTCCCAGGGAGGGATACCTGGCTTCTGCCCCCGTCCAAGCCTTGGCCCGTCCATCCTCGCCCCTTAGCCCAAGCTCATCTCACCTCTCCCACGAGACCCGTTCTCCCATAGGTAACTCGGGTGACTGGACCGGATCTAACAGTAGTAGGGAAGCCCGGAGGCCCACCCAATTGGCCCAAACTGGCCCTGGTCCACGCCGGAACCCTCTCAGGCCCGTGCTGAAGGCCCAAGCCACTCGAGGGTTCCTGGGAAACCCTAATGGGTTTGTTACCCGGCCGCCGCCTCCCCGTCACCGGCCATGTCTCCCCTTCCCTTGGAGGCTCCGGCATCGGCAACACCAGGTCCGGCTGGAGACTTTCCCCATAACCGACCTATAACACTGTGTCATAGTCCTCTGAAGCCATCTCCTCCTCCACGGTTCTACTCCTCTAGAAACCCCCCGTACTTCCGATAATTCTGGTACCCGAGTCTAAAACCCACGGTCTGTGCGTCTAGCGTGCATGGTGCATGTTGGCTGCATGTCGTGCGCCCAGCGTGCGGCTCACAAAATCAGGCATTTTTTTGCCTCTTTTTGCTCCGGAATCCTACTTCTTGTGGAGAGATATCAATTGCACCAAAGTAGAGAAATACCCATCAAAATACATAATCCTGAGACTGAAAAACTCGAGAATGTGGGCTAAAAACATATAGAATAGATGCATTTTACGTTCACATCAATGACCATAGAGGGAATCGAGGGAACCTCACCGGACCGAGGAGAGGAGGGCATCGGCAACAAGAGCAGGCCTTTAACAGCTACCATCAAACCTACTAGAAGAGCTTAGTAGCTCCGACGAGGAAGGAGGAGAGGCCGGCCACACAAACCGGAACAGGGAAACGGATCTTGACCGAACTCCGACGAATCTGAGCCCAACTCCGGCGCCCAAAAGCAGCAGCAAGCAACTGACCGGCAAGGGAGCTTCAACAGCCACAACTCCGAGCAGTAGGCGTAAGAGCTACATAGATCTGGACGGCAGAGCCACCAAATCCACCCCGTGCCTCCAACTCCGACAGAGCACGGGCCGAGCCTGCCTTCACCAACGCCTGAAGGGAGAGCAGCCATCTCAGATGAAGTCGGGGAGCCAGAGACGAGAAAAAGTGGAGGTCAGCAGAACAGAGGAGAAGTGGGGAAGAAGGCCGAACAAAAGGGAAGAAGGGGGGCTCGAGGAAAGGGGAAAGAAGGGAACACAAGACAAGACACCACCAACGACATCCAAGGCCGGACACCGCCGACGAAGAAGGGGAAGCAGGACCGGCGGCTAGGGTTTGTGAAGAGGGGGGTCGAAGGTGTCGAGAGCTTCTAATCTAGTTGACTGGTTTGGGTGTTTTGGTATTCCCTCCAACTTTCTCAGCTCCCAAACAAGGAACTGGGGACTTTGAGGGATTGTGTTTGGATGTATCGGAAAGAGGCAAGGCTTCGTGCCCACTGCAACATGTTATGGTGAGAAGAATAAGTCATCAGCTCTAATACAAACACATGAAGTTGAACCCTGTTAATAGCTTAGGAAATGAAGTTACCAGTTGGGATTATGTTAAAATGCTAAACTAGGATGAACAAATTGTACAGCCATCATCATCCATAACTTGCATAATCATCCAAGGTTACTAATTTCCTTTTCATTCTACACGTTTTTTTACAAAATTGATTACCACCCCATCTTCATCCTTCAGCTTCCTCACAAAATAATATCCAAACAAGTGCGGGTTTTTCTGATAAAAGCTGGAAAATATATTTTTCCCAAATCTAATAAATAAATAAACTATGATATGATAAATTAGTCCACATGGGTAAGTCTGGTAGTGAATACCTCTTCACATCACATCATAGGGATGTCACCTCTCTTTGAGGTTAACACGTTCGAATCTCGATAGATACTCTTACTTAGGAGTAAGTGTGAATAATGGGTGGTGGGTTAGATTAGATTAAAATAAAAGTTTCTATATTTCTCTCTGATAAAAAAATGATATGATAAATTGAAATGTGAAATTAAACTTATTGTTAGAGTCAAACAAGATTCGAATTTAATAATAAGCTTAATTAAAATTATTAAGCCTGTATGATATGGCAGTCAACAGACCTTTGACTTCTTCAACTTGGTGCATGCACAGAAATTTGAATGTTCCATTCAAACTTGGACCATTTTTGTGTTTGTGGTAAAAGAAAAGTCATGGACACGTGGACCCATTTGAGATCTGTCTCTCACTGTCATTGAAATTTCAAGTAACAAGGTTATGAAGTTATCAGAACAAACAAGAATGTGAAGGATCAAAATTGAATGATATAGTCAAAGGAGAAGAAGAGAAAAGGTTGGTGAGAAAGACCTTGTGGGGGGTCTAATGAGGGTATTTTTGTCTTTTTGACCAAATTCAAGCATCACCATTACCATCAGAACAATGACTTGGACCCATCAACACAATGCTAAAAAATAATCAAATTTTCAAGGTTTTCTTGAGACACAAGAAATATTCAATCTCCAAGTCAATGAAGTAGGGTTAGCTATACCCTACTCACAATTGATTTACTCAATGGGTTCATCAATTTTGACTCAAATAGGTTTCAATGATTTTGAAAAATCAACATAACTCAAAAGCACTAATTAAGCTCTGATTTTCCTCTAAAAGTGGCTTATCTTACTTTTTTCATATCAACTTGAATGATCGAAATATATGATAAATAATCCGGATAGATACAAGATTATACCCGATAATATACGATAAATTAAAAAAATAATCTCTTGTGGTCTTCGTTTTCACGTACATATTTAGTAAAAGGCCAAATTTTATGCACTTTTCCAAGATCTCTATGTATTGATATCATCATCTACATCTGAAAAGTTGTTTGCTTTGGAAGAAGCTTATACGTTTTGAGAAAGGGGCTTGCTTGATTAGATGCGGTAGATGAGGTCTTTGCTTTTCTTGTTAGAGAATGAGTTCTTAGCAATATTTGTATCTGCAAAATTTGAATTTGGAACAGGATATCCTAAAACTGGTTCTTCTTAAACTGAACCTGCTATGAAACAGGCTCTGAAACTAGTTCTGCAATAGGATATTATTAACAGACTATTTTGAATCGGGATGCGTTTACGAGCAAGAACAATCATGGGATTTTGTTGATTGTTTGACTACTCTACTTCCCCCAAACCAAAAGAATGGAGGATAGAGTCATTTCACCGATAGGGATAAACGACTTGAGGAAGGTCCGAAGGTTTAGACATAATACTGAGTTGTATGGGTAAATTATTATAGGACAAGAAATATCGAAAAATTGATTTGTATCTAAGACAACCACCAATTTAATCGGGTTTTGCCTTATAAATAAATGAAAGTGGTAAGTATATCAGATTTGACAATTTATTATATTTGTACGTGAAAATAAATATCACAAAAATTATTTAATCCAAGTGATTATGAGTTTAGCTTTCTTTACTGGAATTGTATATGGAGACTTGCGAGTGACAGAGTTGTTAACCAAAAAAATGCATAATGTAACAAAAAAAAGGAAGAGAATAATGATCTAATCAGAAGCTAAGACAAGCATCAAAACCATGGTTGACTTTTCTAACTTTTGCTATATTGTTTTAGAGTTATAATAAAAAGGGTTTGACTTTGGGGAGAGTTGGTATCATTTTCACTGTCAGCTCATGACAACAGTTGATGGCAATTTGGTCAACCTCAGACTCTTCCTCAAGATCACATGCACTGTTATAATTTAATCATCACCAAATTATTAGGTCATCTTTTACATATCATACAAAGATAATTACAAGAATATATATTGAGGTAGGTACTTGTTAGTTGTGTTTTTTATATTTTGTGTAAATTTAATTCAAAACAATGAATTTTTATTTTTTTAAAGTTTATACCGAAAACTTATATAAGCGATCATTCTGAAACAAAATCTTTGTAACGGGGCAGAAAATAATGTGTTCCAGGAGTATTTTTATCCTGGGCACTGGCAAAAAAGTCCCCAAACTTTGTTCAAAGTAGAACAAGAACCAATGTAATAAACAAATGTCACTTGCAAGGGCAGAGAATAATCTAAGATCTCCTTACAGCATCTTAAGGTTGTCTGGTAAAATGTTTCATGTCTTTGTTGATTACATATATTGGAATTAAAATACATAAACAGAAGAACCAAAATGTTGGTCACCTTCCCATCTCTAATAAAAACCCACCCAATTTCTGCTCTTGTTTATTAATTCTTTTAAGTGAAAGAGATAATAAATAAATAAAAAGAGGCCGGTCTGTTCATAGTGGTGAGATTGTTTTTGTCGGTTAACCCTGTTAAATATATAAATATATTTATTTAAGATACCGAACTGTAACGTTACATAATAGAGATATATCTAAACAACCATCATAACATGAATGGCCTGTAAAGCTTTAAATGTAACAACACAACAAAACCAAGTTCCAACACAAAGTCTCTTCTTCTAATACACTTCCAAGACAGGAGAAATGAAGAGGCCTTGACTCCAAATTGGGTCAGAAATCAGAACAAGAACTAGGAAGTGGAGTTGTTGCAGCTGAGCCTCCTCTGCAACATGCTCTCTTCATGTTCTTCATCAACCTCTGAAACATCATGGCCTTGACCTGACCTCTCTTTGGGGGGATTCTTGTTTCTGAGCTCTTCTCAACTTCCTCACCACTTCCCATTGTTTTTTTAAGGTTAGGTGGAACCAGAATGAGTTGTGGTAGTACAATTTCAAGCTCAAGAGCCTCAATTTTATAAGTTTTGGGCAAAAGGAGAAGAAATGGGGAAGGAATTTTCAAAGCAAAGTGAGTAAGTGATAGGGATGTGTAAACAGTTGTGGGGTATATATGTTAATGGTTTTTCTAAGGGCATGTGGTAGTTTTAGTCAGAAGGGTTCACACTTGAAAGTGTGGAAAAGGTTTAAATACATGAATTTGATCATATAAAAAAAAGCAAAACAAATTAAGAATGTGAAGTGGATTTGTGTGAAACAGCAGGTAGACAGCTGTCAGTTAGTTGAATGTATATAGTGATCTTATATGGTAATAAACTAATAGTCATTATAGTTTTGATTGTGACATGAAAATTCACTTTCTTTAGTGAATGGTTGATGTTGATTTTAGCCTTGTATGGCTTCAAATCAAGGATCTATTTATTGCCTCTTGGAACTATTAATTTTTTCTAAATTTGTAAATAAAAAATTAACATATCGACGAAAATTTTATTAATGTAAAAATAAAAAGGTGCCAAGAACAGTTGAAAATATAAATAAATTAAACAGGATGAGATACCATTTCAGTCGAAATACTGAATATAAATAAAAATCCGGTAAAAACTAAGGAGGTAGTAGGGGTGACTCCTTATTCCAACTGTGTTTGGCGCTGCATATCCATGAAGCTTTCCCCGTCTCGACTTGATCGGGCCTGTTACGTCGCAACATTCGGTCAAGGAATAAGTCAGGGAAAGGAGTAGGATGGGAATCGGGAGAGTTCTGATTCGCGAAGGCTAGGCTGTGGCTACTCGATAGCACCTCGTGAACCCATAGATGATTCATGGCGACATGTGAGGTAGACCAGCGTGCCTCACTACATCCCCGGGGTTGGCATCCCCAGCATTGTCCGTGGAGTTCATGTTGTTGTGGGTGAGGGCATTGGACTCATCTGACCCCGAGAAAGAGAAGTACCAACAGGGCTCCGAGACCCAGTGGGTAGGGGTAGGAGAGACGCCTGACCCGGGAGGGGATGGGTAATAGCAGGCTCCTTGTTGTGTTGATCCAAGGGGTCTATGGATACTGGGTTAGGGCAGTGGTCCACATTCCATCCCCTATCATACGAGTGGCAATGGTCTTCACTCAGGAGATCCATAGTCGAGCAGATGTCCACCACCACACGAATTCGCACGAATAATAATGTGAATCGGGGACGTAGTCCCATTCTCATGTAAACCCCGATGGATAGTTGATGTTGTTGTTGCGGTCATTGATGCCGCTGGAGAAATGGATATGTTGCAGCGGTAGATTCTGTAGATGGTTGACGACATACAAATTCTGTAGCGGGTTCACGCCGTAGCTTCTGGTTTGTCGCTGGAGAATCGTTGTTGCTGGAACGTCGGAGGAGGTGCTAACTCACCGTAGATTTTGATTGAACAATACAAACGCCAGAGAGAGTTGCAGAGGAATCGAGCAATTGGTGAAGACGAAGGAGAATCGGGTGTCGTTATTTAAAGCCTAAATTAAATTTCGGCTTTAATGACACCCATCTTTTCGGCGCCAAGTGTCTCCAAATGTTTCGGGAATCAACAATTCAACAGCCCGTATCCGTCGAATAGACCAAGTGTCAGCGTCACAACTTTCTCGACGTCGATTTCAAGGCCCACATATTCGACTGACAAAAGATTGTTATTCGAAAATTCGACACCCTCTTCCGAAAAAATGATAAATTCAACGGTCAGAACAGACCCGATCTTGACACTAATGTCACTTCTCTTAGGTTTCGTTCGTTTAATCTACCCATGATGGTCATATGGAATCAAAAGAGGCTTGGTTATTTGAATATTCACCCTTTCCCTTTCTCAACCAAAACAATTGGGCTATGTTTCATTGAATGAGTTGAAGTAGTCCTCATGTCAAAATCAAGCATGTCCTAATCAAAATTATATTCATGCTTGAGAGAATAATCAAGTCCCTAAAGCAAGTCAAGGTCACCTGTTCATTCACAAGTTTGAACATTTCCTTTTGACACAACCACTCCATTTCAGCAAAATCTTTATGCACTCTCTCTTACCTCTCTGTAAAAGAATGGATAAGAAAGTTTGGAAAATAGAAAGAGAGAGACCCTTTGCTCACCTTTGACTCCATTAAAAAAACTCAACCCTAATGTGTCTCTTTGACATTTTCTCCAACAAGTTGAAGGCATTGTTGAGGTCACAGACTTCTGAGGTGATCCATGAAGAATTCAGATATAGTTTGACCCACAAACTTCTGAATAGATGACACTGAATGCAAGAATCTTCATCAAATCCAGAGAGTGACAATTTAAAGTAGAAAAAAAACATTTTTGGATCAAGGCTTTTATTTTTTGACGAAATGCTTGAATTCGTTAACTTAAATCAAAAGCCAGTAATCCCGGAATCGGGTCTGGCATACAATCAGGATCAAAAGAAATAGACACCCACTCCCGGGCATTATACATTTTATTAATTAATAACACATCATTAATATTCTAAAAGTTTATAACGTTTAATAAGAGTCTTTATGTTCTGATAATGTTGTTTTTGGCCAGATTTTGAGATATTTCGTTAAAATAGATGGAATGTTCCGTTATAATATATGTTGTTTGCAAGAATAATATTCTAAATGACGAGATTAACCTTTTGATAATAAAATAATTATTAAAACATAATTGGATCAAAATACAAAATCGAAACTCTTGGACTCTAGTTTTAAAATCAAAACGCATTCAATGCTTTCTCCATCTTTTAGTTACTTGATAAACATATTGATGTCTCCACCTATCGACTTTGTAAAATTGGTTTGAGTCTGTGTTGAGGAATCTCTCATTGATACTCGAATATGTCACATACGAGGTACGCACATGAGAGAAAGATATTAAAATGTGTCACGCATAAAAAATAGTTGGATATATTAACCACTTTGTAAATATTTGATATCTCTGCTTATCCAATTTCAATAAGAATATTAGAAAACAATGAAATGATCCTATATGGAAAGACCTAACAACATGTGTTATTTTACTAATCGTGTTCAGTTGTTATCCCCTTCATCTACTCACGTGTTTTTTTTTTCTTTCTCAAAACTACAATACATGAACTTGTTTTGGTAATATCAAATTAAATATTTGGAGATGAATTTAATTTGAGGCCCATTAAGAATAAGCCAAAGCAGGGGCCTAAAAGTGGAATAATATTTTCCACAAATGCAAGCACATATTGTTTGAAAGCTAAAGCCCAACATGTACCGTTTGGGCCTTAATATAAGCCCATCAGAGAGGCCCAACTGTGTGGTATACAGAATCAATAAATAAAACTTTTCAGATGTATACTTTCCTCCTCAAATGACTTGAATCGGGTAACTTGTTGAAGGAAAATTAGTGTCCAAATCAAATTGATGCTAAATTCATGTTTTCAGAAAGAAAAAAATATATATATCATCATAAGCCATTTTTGTTCTTTCAAAGACTTAAAACTGTAATAATATTGTGATTATCGTGTATTCTTTCCGTCTAGAACAACGTCTCTTACTTTGAAACTAAAATGTATAAATCTAACTATGTTTTGTCCATTTTTTTTAAAAGCTAATTGTGTATAGAATGTCAGTATTAACATCGCTTTTAGCACGTAATAATAAATCTAAGACTATACAAAAAAAATTAAGACAATTTACCAATTCTGAGATACAATCGATGTAAAACAATCCTTCTAAAACAATTTAAGTACTCATATGAGTCATTCGGATCAAATTTAATGACGATTCATATTTTTTAAAAAATCATCAATGATATAAATTATAAATATATTTTATTTTTAACTTATTTTTATATTTAAATCTTAATTAAATGATTCAGATGCTTTCTTAATTTATAGTACATATTTTATCTAGTGCCCCTGCCAATTCCTAGTTTCTTCCTAGAGTGAATAATTGCATAATATGTTAAAAGAAACACTTGAAATAGTAAATGGGAGAATGGAACTAGAACCTCTTTTATCCTTATCCTACCTCTCTTGAAACCCCACATATCTTGAGACACCAAACCCTATATATTTTCCCTTTATTTCATTAAATTATTGGTTAGGTCTTGAAATAGAATATATAAAAAAATCACATGTTTTGTTCAAATTTCCAACTTCAATCTAACAAAATAAATGGCTATACTTTGATGTGATGGTAGGATTTTGAAAAAAAGGAAAAAGTTAGGTGTTAATTTCCCTTTTGTAAGTCACAATAACAACAGTTGTAGGCTTTCCCAAAAGGTTGGTCTTCCTATTGATCTACTTATAACAGAACCTAACCTATACTAAGAAAAACTTCAAAAACATGTGCTTTGTATGTCCAACAGAAAAAATTAACCTCAAGACCTGTTTTCTTTTAAAAAAATGAAACTAAATTAATCAGATCAGGAAAAATATTGAAGATGAATTTAATAATATTTGTCTATGTTTTATTGAAATAAATCGCCTAGTAATCAATATATTATACTTATGACTTGAGTACGGGTGTAAACTTATACTCCAACCCGCTTGAGAGTCTTCAATTACATTTTTAAGGAATGCGGGTCTTAAGGTTAATTTGACGTTCTTGCAAATAATTGGTTCTTATTTCGGTTCATTCAAATAATTAGAAATAATTATTTGTAAGAACTTCAAATTAATTTCAAGACCTGTATTTTTGGAAAAATGAAACTAAAAGCATCTCCGATGATAATTTGTTGATGTTGGCTATTCGAAAAAAAAAGTATTAATTTTTTTTTATCAATCAACACCATCAGTCAGCAACCTCTAGTAGTAGATTGTTCGTGTCATTTTCTTCACAATTTTTCATCCCTCAACGGTTTGCGCTTATGCTAAGCTTATCGGTTGTACTCTCCGCCAGCAACTAACCACCAGCAAACCGACTGCAAAACACCAACAAGCCGCCGACATTTTCTCTCCGCCAACAACGAAACGCCAGCAAATCGACTGGTGTTGGAGATGCTCTCATGTAGTTTGTAATACCAATTTACACCCTATATTCCAAAACAAAAAAATTAATTAGCCAATACTATTATAACATGATAGAAAAATTAATAAAATAGTCCAAAATTATATATTATAACCTAACTAATGACTTCTATGGGAACAACTTGTTGTAGAAAAACAAAAGGTAATAAATATTCATTTTTAGCACTATGAGATTGGGAATTTGGTTCTTGAAAGAACCCTAGACATGCCCAACTCAAATCACACATATATGTTCATAAGTGTGTATATATGCCATATTTGGATTTTACAGATAGGACTTGTGAGCCACAGATGGGTACATGTAGGCCCAAGACTTAGCCATATTTAGATTGGAAAACAAAAGTGAGTAAAACCTACTTTGGGAACTTAAACCAAAGCAACTCCATAACTAGTAATATAAAGAATATGAATATGACACCTTTTGTGTTTTCTATCTCAGGGTGAAAAATAAAGCAACAATCATAAGTTTGATTCTATAAATGATAAAATAAATTATTAAAACCTCAAATCATTATGTCAAATAAACTGTAAATGATGAAACTATTTTTGACTTTGATGATCCAATTGAAACCCCACTTTTGTTGCCTCTCCAAATTATTGGCTTACTTTGCCCATGTGATTTATCTGGAAATAAAAACATAATCTGTATCGATAATGATAGAAATAAGTATGAAAGTGTTCGGAGAAAAATCAGACCAAAACATGAGAAGACAATTATTGCTCCAAGAAAAACAATTATTAAAGTTCCTATGTTTGATGTGTATATGTGTTTTTTTTTTGTCAAGAAAAACAATTATTACAGTTCCTACGTTTGATGTGTATATGTATTTCTTTTGAGTCAATAGTTATGTATTCGATTAATCAAAGAAATATCAAAGACATGTAACTGTTCCAGATAAAACTAGAGTCTATAGATAAAACTCGAACCAATTTAAGAATATGGACGGAATCCCTTTCCGTGAAACAAAAAGGTGTTTTGGCGCTCATGGATGAGAAATAAATAATTCTACAACACACCTATAGAATATAACGATCACCAATGATATGCCCAATAATCTGAGTCGAGGAAGCTAGATACTCATGACCAGGGTTGGTCTGACTCGTCGGAGGTCCCAAGGGGTCTCCCCAAGGAACATGGCCCTTCTAGAGAGGGCCTGGGCCCGATTGGGGGTGGAAAAACCGAACCCCCCAACCCTGCGAACACCAATTATAATAACAATTTTACTCTTCACAACTTCCTTCTTAACCACACCAAGTCTCTCTTCAACCTCCTTCGACTCTGAGGCCACAACGGAGAGATAACCAGGCCGACCTTTGACAGAGAAACCGCCCAAAATCATCACATCCTCAAGAGTTAATGTTATTTCACCCCAAGCAAACACATAACTCTTGATAGCAGCACACCACTTCTCAAGAATTCCACATATAAGATCGTCATCCCTATTGATTGCATGGGTGGTGCTGAGGATTGCAACATAAATCCCAACTTGCCTTCACAAAAACACATACTAGGGAAACAGAGAACCTTCCTATTTGGACAGAATACTTACCGGAGTGCTCCAATCCTTTACAGACATCTCCGACGAGTTGTTGGCCAGATTGCGGACACACAATCCCATTCAGCCAAAAGCGACACAGACAATGTTGGGAGGGACGATATCCAACAAATAGGGGTTAAGTGTGGGCAGGTTCCAAGCATCGTTTTCGGCGGGCGAGGTAGCTCCGGGAAGGACGGAGTCCAACGAAATCCCCTTCCTACAATCGTAATCGAAGTCGGGCACTGGTAAAGTCTGACCCGAGTTTCCGGTGTGTAAAATCCGAAACCCATCTCTGATTTTGAGTCTAATCCAGCAAGGACAAGATGGGATCGATGGTAATTGGGCATCCACGACGAGCTGTTTACCGGGATACGTGGTTCACGACTCCCTACTAACGAGCTTGAATTAGATGGAATGGTAAGGTATGGCTTCTAGTGATCATAGGACACGGGCAACAAGGGCCCCTGATGAGTTTCCAGCGGGTGAAACGTCTCAACCAAAAACCAGAGGCATCAGGGACCCAGACCATGTAGACCCTGTTCCAGGAAGATGATGGTCAGAAGTTGACCGGAAGGGAATGTTCGACGGTGAATGAAGAGGCCCGGTGGTTGAGTGGCAACGAAGGGAGGAGATGGGATTTGGATGGCGTGGAGTGGACGATGAAAGTAGAATCGGAGCGGAGAAGTTACCAAGCAATTGATTCACGACCGCTATCGGAGAGGAGGAAGAAAGTCGGGGAGGAGTAAAGGCCACCAGGAAAGAGGTCGCGGGGAAAAATGGGACGGAATAAAATCGATACGGACGACCATGAAACTGGGACCGGGACCACGAGGGCCAGGAAGAAACCACCACGGGAAAGACAAGGAACCAATGACCAGCGACCTCCACAGACGTAGGTTGCCTATGGTTTAGATACACCTAGTGGGGGTGACGGAGAGAAAACTAGGGCGACCTTTTGCATGGTACAATACTTGTATATGTGTTTTATAATATGTCACGTCACATATAAAAATTAGGGTAAACTAGAAATACATACCTTAGAATTGACTCGTTTAACTGATGATTACCCTTAAGTTATAGCGTGTAACTCAAATTTTCTTATGTCTTTTTAATTTAGAAAAACAAATATTAAAATGTTTTCATTAATTTGGATGATAAACAAACATGTGTTAACAAAAATAGTTCGTTGACATCTCTTTCGTATATCCCTTTACTATAATAATCGACTTGGAGACACACAGGCCAATAGATTACTATATTTTAATCAGTGGGTTCTCTGTAATTAAAGAAAACTTTGAGACTACTTCATAACGAAAAAAACTGTTGGAAATGATACGTTCCGAGACGTCGTGATCAGTTCTGAAAGACATATCACATACGGCCAAAACACAATAAGGATTGATGTGCAATTTATCATTAAAAAAAAATATTTATATACTTTCTAAAAATAGAATAATTAAATATATATTTATTTTCACACTTATTTGACAGCTAACTTGCACCCTCCTCGATTTATTTCCTTATTTTAATACATGGTTGCTGCGAAAAATGATTTCAGTCCACATGTTGAATACGATTTTGATTTATTCCGGAAAAGGCCAGTTCCTTGTAATGGTCGATTTTCTCAATTATTCATAGAGTGGACCAACTCAACTATATTATATATTTATATAATATTTCAAGGGTTGTGTGACTGTAGGATGTGATTCATGCCATCTAAGAGTTGAATTAATCTGATTTTATTTATTCTTTAATTAAATATGATTTGATTTTACAGGTAGGGTTTGAAATAAGTACTCCAATTAATGACAGATTAGTTCAAATTTGGCATGGCTATTTGTGGTTACTTAGCTATGTTAAGGTATGTACAAAATTATTTGTTGCGTAATGGACGAGTTGAATAATTAGCCTTTTGATTTTTTTCTTCTTCTCAACAGTTGGAAGATTGTGTTAGTAATAATCTAATAATGACACAAAGGAGGATTTTCTTTTGAAACAAGTAATTGGGGAACTACATTACTGTGAAAAGTAAATCATACAAAATAGTATGTATAAACAAGTAATTAGTGTTGAAGTGTGAGTCCCACGTCGAAAGTGCGTGGATAAATTGACACATTGATATACATCTCGATGTCTCCACCTATCAGTTCAAGCTTTTGGTTGAGATAGTATGTATAATAAGTATTTTTGAAACTAAAATGATGGTTAATTACCTAAGATTTTAATTCCATAAATGGAAAAAAAAAGTGATTATATTTTGAAACATAAAGAGATGGATAAGAGAACAGAACTTACCGTAAGTGGAAAGGAAGCTGGAGTACGAAGAAATTTAAGGTAAGAGGTTACCGTAAGAGGAAACGTTAGACATGGGATACTCTCGTGCGTCTCTTGTTTCTTTCCCCACGTACCTTTCTCGCTTTCTGACCGTCCGATGTTTCCACTTTTATGAAAAAGATTGATCAACGGGCCTGATCGGTTGAGCAGCATTATTATACATTTTTGTAATAGTGACCGGTTTTGTTTGTTAGTGATGTCAGTGACGAGACTCCTCTCCTGTCTCCATTAAGGTTTCTCTCTCCTCTTTTTTTGGTAGTTGGGTATTAACTTTTTGTTTGGACGAAAATACCCTTTCCTGAAATGGGTTGTCATTTTCTCTGCCGAACTGTGTTTTAATAACCAGGCCACAGAACATTACTCTGCATACAGGGAAATGATGACATGACACATGAAACTTGTTATTTAATGTTCTATTTCTTTATTTAGTAAAGAACTTATCCTATTAGTCTATTACAGATACAAAAGAGGAGATTATATTTATTATCTTGTACGTTTTTTTTTTGACATAGAAGCGAGAAGCATCAATATTATATGTTCATCAAGTGACATACATGTATCGAATGAAAGCGCCCAAGAAAACGATAAAATACATACTCCAGACTAGGTAGCCTATAAAATTACAGACTCCGGAGTGACTGGCCTATAGAATTACCGACTCCCTAACTGACCCAGAACGCAATACAGTATGTCCCAGAACGTGCAAACAGTTTGCACGTCAGAGGTGCAACGAAATCGTGCACCCCAAAAGTGTCACTAAGAACACACCAAACCGGGCCACAGCGGGCACACCAAAACGTGCAACTAGTGTACACAACCCGTACAACTAATGCACACCGAAACTGCACCACGTGCAATTAATGAAAAAAACGGGAAAAAAAAGGAAACCCACCTTACCGGAGATCCGAGGATCCAGTAGAGGGTACCAACGAGAAAAAAAGTAAATAAGCATAAATGACAACTACGACCAAGAACTACATGCGACCGACCTCCGATGTCAGTTATTAACGGGGGAGGTGGGTGGCGCCGACGGGTACGGATCTGTTCCGCTTGGGAAGGGTGCACGGATCTGACCGGGAGAACACAATATGCAGGAGCGCGACTGAGAGGCTCGGACTGCAGAGCTCCGGTTAAAAGTGGGAGCAGATCTGACCATCTTGCCAAAAACGCGTGGTTAAGAGGCTCAACCGGAGAAGCTCGGATCGTTGTTGTAACGGGATAAAGCCGACTGGCTGACCGACGTCATCGAAGGGAAAAGAGGCTGGAGGGGAAGCCGGGGTCGGGGGACGTGAGGGCGGAGGGAAAGGCCAGATCAGGCGGGGTAACTGGTGGATCTGGTCGGAGGGTGGGGTTTGATCGGAGGAGGAGGGTAGGTGGCCGGCCGGAGTCTGGGAGGGGCAGGGAGGAGAGGGGGTGATGGAGGCGGGGCAGAGAGTAGAGAGAGGCGTTGGGGGCGGAGGAGGCGAAGGGCTCGGCCTGAGGACGAGGACAGACGGTGGGGGAAGGGGAGTGGTCGGCGAGGCGAGAGGCTGTAGATCTGGCCGGAGAGGAGGCATGGTGACGACGTCGGGCAGGAGTGACCGGAGAACGTAGGTCGAGGAAGAAAAGAGCCCCACTGGCAACCCCGTGGCCAGAGCCACAATGGCCACCGGTGGCCCGAAAGCAGCTAACTAAGGGTGGTTGTAAGGTTTGCTTCGCGAGAGAGAAGCGGCAACAGGGATCTCCCAAACTTCGTATCTTATTACTTTATCTTGTACGTTAAATTGTTAGTAATTTGTTATATTGTATTTTAACTCTAAATAATTTTATATGTCTAATTTTATTTATGTTTTAATTTATTATAATTTAAGTTAAAATGACAAAGATGTCACTCATGTCAAAATAAACCGATCGATGTCACGTCTATTTGTCATATGTGTAATCTTAACTGCTAAAACTCAACTCCTACCTTGGCGGGAAGCAAACGCTAGTGCTTTGTCCCCTACCCAGTGTAGCCCTTGGTGGCTGTCTAGATGGGTTGTCCTTTCGATAGGTACATGGGTCATTAACTTCGACGGCGCCACCTTCCAGGTCTCGAATCAATCAGCCTGGGGCCTCGTAACCCGATCAGGTGATGGCACGGTCGGATTAACTACAAACGAGGTTTTCATGGGGTTTTGGGTCCCGATCATGATTGAGGATTTTTCCATTGGAACGACGCTACGCAATACGGCCTCCCTGGGCACAATCCCATTGATTATCCAATCTGATGCCCAAGTCCTTCTCAACACAGTCAAGGCAATGGACCCCCCCAGCGTCCCCAACGGGTACTATTATTAGGGATACACGTCATCTGTTGTCTCAAAACGAAAGAATTTCTCTCTAAATTGTAAAAAGAACCACGAACAAAACGGCTCACTCGCTAATCAGGGAGACGCGTTCTATGCATGTTCTTCAATGGTCAACAAACCTTTTTGATGCACTAAAATGTATTCTCGTTTCTGAAGCTTAATGAAATCTCGTACCTTTAAGTAAAAAAAATAGTTCGATAAATCTAGGGAAAAAAAGAAAATTTATGAAATAAAAGTTAAGGTATAGTATTTTCAAACAAAAGATAATCAGAAACTTAGTTAATTGTCTTTTATATTTGAAGGGTAATTTTGTTATAGAACTTCGGAGTATGATAAATTGAAACAAAAACTAGGATTATATTATAGTAAACTAATAAGAATTTTTTGTTTGGAATAGACACTGAGAAAATGCATTAATACCAGTAAAAGGTTATATAAGTAGGACCGAAGGTCCTGTGCTATAGAATATTGTCCAAGTCCCTTGTGGATAACCCAGTTTTTATGGGCTCATAGAACTAGTCTACTTTTGATCGTAGACACAAGCTGAGGAAATCCACTTATCATACTTTCAACTAAATAAAACTCAATAACCTATAACAAAGTACTGGAAATAAAGGAACTAACAGATAACAAACTAGAAAGAACAAAACAGCATAAGAACGTCTCATGATAGATCTTGTTCTCCAAATTAGCCTGCGATGCTTCGCACGAAAAGACTCGATCAACATGTCGGCTTGAAACATCGGGATAACCCGACAACGGGGCTTCGTAGATCGGTACGCCATCTTACCTTCCCACCTCCGGATCCCAAACCCACCGTAGCAATTTGGTAACTACCACATAGAAGACGACAAAGAATGAGAAACCTAGGACTCGTACCTTCCATGCACCACCATAAGCACCTGTTGAGCCATGGGCATTTGATGCACTGAGGGCGAGTGGAGTCGTGGTGAGCGAGGCTGGTGTTGTAGCATTGGTTGGGGGAGAAACATGGGATGGGTTGTGGTGGTGGTCGGTGTGGCCAAAATAGCGATAGCTATGGAGAAAGGAGGGGCGGCGAATGGGGTTACAAGGGCAAAACCCTAATCTCTTTTAAAGAAAACGTGTCTTAGACTCGATAACTTTGTATGTTCTAAATATAGTTTAGTAAATTGATAAGATTTAAAGTAAGGAAAAGGGTATGGATAATAGATAAATTAGGATACAATTAATTGCTTATAATATATAAATAAAGGTCGAATTTTAAAAATTAGAAGACGTGTGCACTTGACACTTTATCCATCTTTGTACTATATACTAAAAAGTGTTGGGTAAATTAGTCCGTTGGTTTTAAAACCGTTAGATATGTTTATCGAGAAAAAGGTAATAATCAACCGATTCCTGAAATATATAATGTTTTATTTCAGTTGAAAATTAAAATATACTAAATTTTCATTTTAATAAAATGAAAAGCACATGATAGAGAGCTCTCAATCCTAGCTGTCCGTAGCATTGTCTATGATGTCATCACCATACGAGACTTCCATCACTAAGTGATTTCTCGTGAGTCTCTTGATCCTTACAACCCTTTTGTTGTTATATTTTATGCTTCCACACCTCAACACTGGATGGTGTCTTGACGAAGATCCGCAACACCCTGTTGTAGTAGTGCTCACATTCTCCGTGGTAGCCTCTTACATCAGGAGCTGGTACACGAGGCCCTTCGTTGATACATAATATCAGACGAATCAGATGAGGTATGTTATGTAGCCTCGCCATATCCAATGATTGATCAGAGATTTATGGCCCTATGGAGGAAGGGGGCTCTGAATCTATTCAAGATTCATCCGCCTTCTGTTTAGACATATGCTCGATCGTACTGCTCACGAGAAATGAGTTCTCACCATAGAATCAAGCAGCGTTTAAGCACCATTCTAGACAAAGTATTCTTCAGATGGTCATAGTTTATGTTTTATTTTCAAAACCGAATTTGTCTTCGGCAATTGTCTTAGAGTTTGTGAATGGGGGAATACGACCGTCTGTTTCCAATTTGGCTCTTTTTCATTTGATTAATAATATAAGTACCACTTTCGCTAAAAAAAAACATGAAAACTTAATGTTTCTTTTGAAAGAAATTATATTTTACAAGTTACACCATCCATTATATCAAACGGAAGAAAGTAAATTCGGGCATATGTACAATACATGACTTCTTGATATTTTTTAAAACACTAGTTTCCCCTTCGGTTACAAAATCAATATTTTGTAATTAAAATCACAATGATTGATTCAAGAGAGAGTATTACCCATATTGTTGTGAGATTTGCAGAAAATTTAGGAGTCCGCTCTAGAGATTCGGCTGATAAAGGCTTCAAGAAGATTAAAGTGACTTTGAATTTTCATTATAGTAACAGACTTTCCAGCCTTGTTGAGATCATCTAATTATAATCCTCTTTTTCTTGATTTTGGTGTTTGTGCCGTAATCCAGACTTATTTTTAGGTTCTTTACTTTGTATTGTTTATAGTATTTACTCCTCTATGATACAATTTTTTTGATGTCAGGTTGTAAAATTTAAAAATCAACCAGCCGAACATGTCGCGTTCTGGGCGATTTTGTGCACTTTGAGACCTCTCCTCTCACCCATCCTTTCCCTTTGGTGCGTTGAAGACATGTTCGACTTGGGTGTTCTGTCCAACGCTCTCCCGACCCGGAAATTCGCCTGAAAATACTTTACTTTGATCGGATTCGACTTCGTCGGTCGAGGATGGCCAGGTTTGGGCTTATCCTCTTTCCCCCTCATCGAGGACGGTCGGCTTGGTGGTTCCTCTTCCCTAGGCTCAGATGTTTTTTTCAGTCGATGTTTGTGGCCGCCTTCACGTGGGTCGATGTCGTGGCCGCCTCCTCATGGGCCAAAATCGTGGTCGTTTTTTGTGGACCGGGATATGTCCACTTCTGTTCCAGGATCTCCTGAGCATGTTTGGCCTGGAAATACCTTTGGCTCCGTCCCTTACAGTCAGAATTATCAATCCCGAACAATCTTATGCCCCCACCCTGGCTTCTTTCGAAGTGGGCTCAAACGACCCTTCTTCCTTCAACACGGTGTCTCGACCTTCAGCTGTACCTACTGGTGGTCATCTGAACAACCAGCCGTAGAGGATCCCTTCTTCCAATCCCATCGGCAAGGATCATGAACCCGACCTTGACCCTCGGAGGCCGTGAACCAGTGTGGGAAGGAAAACCCATTAGCTCCAGAAACGAACAAAACTTTCCAGTTCAACCTTCTTGCGGCCTTATCTGGAAGAAGCATGTTCCATGGAGCAAACTGTGTTTCCCGCCGCAAGTCAAGACAACAGTCCAATCGTATTTAGGACTTTGGTCTTGTATTATCGTACTTATCCACAATTTCCGTAGCTCTTCTATTATAGTTTATAGAAGATCTAATTATTTTCAACCTATTGTATCGGATCACATGTGTTTCCAAATGGGAAACACCGGGCAACATCTCAACTTGTTTCAAATTTTATTCCTTAACCTTATGGTGGTAATGTTTCAGAATTAATTGGATGGAAACTAACCCTTTACTCAAAATAAATCAGCCACTGAGGACAAAAGAGAACATGTGATGAATGGCAGAGAGGTAACAGGTAAGTACGATGAAGGGTAAATCCGTAATCTCGCATGCAGCATTGTGGTCCTGTGGTAGACAGCCCACCTTAATAACTCTTGCCTTTTCACAGACCAGAGGAGGCATCTCGCCGAGTAGTTTCCAACACGTGATCCTCTCCTCCCGATTCCAGTAAAAACGACAAATTACCGTCCTGTACACCACATCGCTACAGGTCAAAACACAAATACTCGCAATAACCGTGGGCTTATCCGTCTTTTTCACCGTCCACAATACAGCTAGCGCTGGAAAAGCAGATCGGCCCCCAGCCGTCGGATTTATGCTGAATCTAGGCGTGGGGTCCACCGTAGATACGAGCCACAGTGAGGAACAAGTTGCTAAGTTGGTCCTTCCTAGAAACGTCTATTTATGGCAGGGTCAAGGTTGTCTGAAAAAGAGATCAACCACTCGGAGCGCGACGCGTGGACTCTTCCGGAAAGGGGCTGATAGCCTGCGGCACAGGATAGAACTTGACGTTTCACACCAGCTCATCAGTTACCGTTCGTTTCGTTGAATCGGTAAAGATTGCTGAATTGATGAGTTGATCAAGTGGGAGGGAGCTATTATTATTGTCGAGAAAAATACGATGGATTTTTAATAATATTGTCAACAGATAATTAAATGAACATTTATGTCTCTTCATGTTTCTGGATATTATACTATTAACGTCAAATTATGTTGTTGTACAATGAGTATTATTTTGAATTGTCTTGTATTTAAGTATTTTAAAACAAATTTCAAAACCAAAACTCGGGAAGGGAAAAACCCTAGCCATCAAAGTAAAAAATGTTATTTCGTCTCTTTTTTCTCACACCGCTGTGGACCACCCCTTGACGCTATGGTCGTCTTCATCGTCGCCTCCGCTGATCCACCTCCTTCGGGCCATGATCCTCTCAAGTGAAAGAGGCTTCCCCTCCGTCCCTCAAATGCTCCCCTTTTCCGGTGAATATCAGGTACAAATCTTGTCTACTCCGGTAGCATGCGCCCCCTGTGCGGCGATTATCAAAGGACAAAGTTTGAAATACGATCGTGAGATAACCGGTAGATGGGTTTAGGATCTGGGGGCGTGATGGTAAGGGGGTGCAGTTCTCCACGACATCCTAGCACAGGGAGGACGAAAGGAGGGTACCACTGTAGGATCCTCTGGTTTGATGTTTTCTGCTTCAATAAGGACCTTTATGGTTCGTTAGGTTGGTTAGTTTGGTTTCGCTTGATGTACTGTTTTAGGATTTGGTTTTCAGTCCGTTTAAATTTCTTGTTTAGTACATTTGAAATGTTGGTAAGTGGATGTCTTGAGTTAGTATCTGCGGTCCAAATCAATATTTTTCTACGGGTACATGAGCGATAGATTGGCTACGGGCAACCATGGCATTTATATGGAACCCAGGGCTTTTACGCCCTACTTTGTATGGTTTACCTTTTACATTAATGCACTTCCCCAACTCACTCGTTTCAAAAAAAGTATTTAAAAACAAAGGAAAAAAATCCTAACAGCCTTTTTTCCCATCTTCGATCTCTTTCCTCCGTCGGTAACGGCCGAAACTCAGTCTTGATTGTTGTCGACGGAAGTAAGCCCTTTCACTTTCTCCATCTTCTCTCGGGGTTTCTATTTCGTTGATCATGGTTGCTTGGTTCTCGTTCGTTCGTCACATGCCATTTTTCTCTTCTTCCAGTGCGGATCCTTTAGTCTCTTCGTTGCGCCGTATTTCGCGGTTTAGGCATAGTCTGCTGAGGCAGTGTCGGATTTATACTCCGATTGTGGAAATGGTGTTGTGTGAGAAGAGTTGAGGTATGTGTGGGACTTATGTTCTCTGGCGCTTGTTCCTCGGATACTGACGATCAAAGTCAGGTGGAGGTGTAGTTGGATCCCAATGAGACATGGTCTCGTTTCAAGCTTTTTCTGTTTTTCGTTTTTAGGTTATGGTTTTGGTTGTGGCCTCTTCGGGTCAAATAACTGCACTTGTTTATTAGTTTGTTCGGTTTGGGTTTATCCCAAATATCATCATTTATTGCAGCTTGGTGTGCATCGATTACACGTTTACGTGGACCGGTTGTATTTTGGAGTGTGACAATTATGGTATACACTTGTTGCACTTTTGGCGTGCACGATATAGTTGCCGTTCAAGAAAACTATTATTATATCAAATACAATTATATAAATTTGATAGGCTGAACAAATTTGTCGAAGCTTCGAAAGTTAAACTGAAGCTCGATCTAAATATGTTTAATCTTCATATCACTTTTATTTTACATTTGATCATAATACGTTCAGAACGAATGCTATCCGAAACGAATTTCAACAACTTTTTGATTGTGAACTCAGTTACAACTCTAAGAAATTCAAATGATGAAAGACCACCCACAGTGGAGGTCAATGGAATCGTCGAAAATGATGGAAAAAAAAGAATTTATGGCGTTTCGACTCCGATTTTGATTCGACTTCCTCCGAGTCTGCAGATTCATCGACGTCGATTCCCTCTCCTACTATTCACTCCTCTCTTTGTCTCTCTCTTCCCTCAACAAATCTTCTCATTACACTTATGATTTTTGTCAGATTCGACCCTCCAAATCCGACACTCCACTACAAAATCTGTCTAATCCGATCTGATTTAGACGTACAGATTCGACCTTAAGAATCGATCTCCACTGTAGGTGGTCTAAGACAAATGTATTTAGTCATGAATGGTACCACCGAATATGGAGTTACTGTTTATCATTAAAAAGTATACAAGTTAAACTTATAAATAAAAAATGTACAAGTTTTTTTTTAGAGGAAAAATGTACAAGTCAAACTTATCACTTACAGTTATAAATATTGCATTCTGACTAATTGCTATAAATGTTGCGGTTGACTAATTGATCGAAAACACTATTCTAATATAGAAACTTTCTCCAAATTTTAACTTAGCTGAAAAGTTCGGCTACACCACATATGCATCTTAAAATTTGAAATTTCATGGATCTATACTTAGGAAAAACCTTATAAATGTACCTTCAAACGATATTTTGTAACATAAACGTAACAATATCTTTCATATATGACGATTTCTATTAATTTTCAAAATCTAATTCTCATATATTTCAAAAATACCCTTATCCTAAACCCTAAAAACCATCTCCGACCCTTAAAATTACTAAACTACACTTAGTCGGGAGAACAAGATAAGTGGATTAGGAGTTTAGGTTTTAGTACTTAGGGTGCAGGAATGGTTTTTTAGGGTTTGAGGTAGGAGTAATTTCGAGATTACTCATCCAAAATAACGGAAAATTTTAAAAATCAACGAAAATCGAGGTTTTATGATAATAAACGAAATGTATAAATAATCTTTTTTGAAACACATGTAAGGATAATACGTTTGTAATACAAAAACTCATTTGATAACATAATTTTTTTGGGTTTCCCCCTGTATCTATGAGTTGTCAAAAATGTCAAAACCAATTATTTTAGAGATACTATGAGTTTAATTAAGGTTGGTAAACAAATACTAATCAAAATCATCTTGGCCTAACTCCCTTTTCTCGCTCTACAATAACAAACTCTAGGCGTCACTTTTCCCCTTCTTTCGACCTCTTATTCTTGTTGTTGACGATCGTGGCTCGTGCCTCGGTTGTTGATGACGGAGACCAACCTCTTTCTCTTCTCCACCTTCTCTCGGGGTTTTGTTTCGTTGATCATGACTACTCGGTTCTCATTTATTCGTCACATGTCCTTTTTCTCCTCTACCAGTTTCCCCTCCTTTATTTTCTTCGTTTCATCGTCTATTTTCAAGGTGTTGACCAGCATAGTCCGTTGACGCAACGTCAAATCTATACTGGGATTGTGGAAGGGGTGATGTGGTAAGGGGAGTAGGAGCGCTTTGTGTTGGACTTAGTTTTCTTCGGTGTTGTTCTTCGAATACTGGTGATCAAAGTCAGATGGAGGGGTACCAAAACAGTCGACATGGTTGGATCCCAATGAGACATGGTCACGTTTCAAGTTTTTTTTTGTTATTAAGTTTTGGTTTGGTTGTGGCCTCTTCGGACCAAATAACTTTACTTGTTGCGGCCTTGGTGTACACTAGTTGCACTTTGTGTGCACTTATTGCTCTTTTGGTGTGCACACTTATGTTGTACTTTAGACGTGCATTGTTGTTGCACTTTTTGAACGCATTCTATTGTGTTGTTTTTATGATCAGGAATTGGTTATAGTAGAGTTTATCAAGTCTAAAATCTATAATATTTACTATTCTATTTATATGTTTTTATCCAATTGTATGTATATTTAGCTACTTGTTACATAAAATTATAACATTATTCACTTGAAAATATATAAAATTATAATATTACTCCCCTTGAAAAAAGTTTGGTAAATAAACTCACCACGTTAACAAGTACATTATTGCGTCATTAAGACCTGACCATGGGTACTGCAAATCTTAAGCTGTAATAGGCACTCCACGGTCCACGTAATATGTTCTATGTATAACCTACATATAATTAATTTTGATCACGAAAATGGTAACAAAATAGTTACTATTTTGGAGTTTAGGTCCAGAGAAATGAAAGGAGACAGAGGAGAGTATGGTCGCTCGTAAAGGAAACAAAAAAAATGACTTGTGACAATCTTTTATCAACCAATCAAATTAAATTGCATCTCTTAACTTTTAGACGTAATTATTTGTTCGATATCTTTAATTATTCTAAATCGTCGACAGCTGTTAAAACGGACGGAAGTTATCTAAATATCGTCCCATACCATCTGTTTGGTTGGAAATGGCAGAATGCCCTTTAAAATTAAAAACTTTTTTTATAAGATTCAAAAAATTGTGCGGCGTATGTGTTTTATAACGGGACGTTCTTTTTTTTGATAGACAATGAAATTATTATTATTACAGGAACCCAAAGTGGATTCCTGAAAAAATACCTCAAGAGGTTACACCAAACAACCGAAATAAAGAGAAACAGCCTAACAGACAAAAACACCAAAAATAACCATGTGAAGGCTACCTACGACGTCTGAACAAAAGGCACGACCCAGGGGTCGCATTCCAATGCTCGAAGGACACATTCTGCACCAGATCACATTGTTTCTCTGTAACCAAGTGTGCCAACACGTAATATAGCACACTTTCAACCACACCGAGCTTCTCATCAAATCTGCAATTGAAGCCCAACACTCACACAACATACGAAATGAGCTAGGCATCACAAAAAACAACGACCACCACGAGAAGATAAGACCCCATACTCCCTCAAAAACTCACAAAGCAAAAGCAAGTGGTCTAAGTCTTCGAAATGCTTCGAGAAAAAGGGGCATAATATGTCATTTAAAGAGATCCTGCAACCCCTAGCCTCAAAGAAAACCCGGGTCGGAACTGCATCATGAATTGCCAGCCACATAAAAATACCAAATTTAGGCGGCAGACCTTTCACCCATAAGAAGGAGGTCCAGCTTACCACCTCGAAAGAAGGAACAACTCCCCCCGAGGCTCCTACCGAAGGCACAAAAGCCGAATCCCAATCTCCACCAAAGCCACAACTCCGTAAAATATAAAGAGGCATGTCTTCCCTTTTTGTCTCCTGCAACAACACCATATTCGGGTTTTGTTTAGCCAACGCCACCCGAATACTCCGTCTCTTCCGGACGACATTCATCCCCCTACCATTCCAGGAGATGAATTTCACCATTGAATAAAAACTAATGAGGCAAAGAAGAAGGGAGAGAGACTCCCTCTTTTAAATCATCATCCGTGCAAAAGTCCTCAGATTCCTCCTGAAACTCAGGATCAACTGAATCTCCCAACTCAAAATCCAATGCTTCTATTTGTTCTGCAGCTTCCGGATTCCCAGCTAAAGCTTTGTGACTAGCTTTGATCAACTTCCACTTCTTATCTTTGTCAGCATTTTCCTTTTTTAGAGAGCAATCCCTGGCCGCATAAGACCTGTTACACACCCAATTTGTTCGTGTGTCGCCTAAGCTTGCTCCACAAGCCACACATCTCGTCAGAGGTCTCGATATGAAAGACAATTATTGTACTCTTAATTATATCCACGAATTATCAGAACTGAACCTTTTTTTAGAGTAAGAAGTAGTTTTCATTAAAAATGGGAGAGAATCATTACAACGACCAGTACCTTAAAACATGGCAGTGATCCAATAATCCTAAGAGGCGAATCGATCCAACAATACTCGGTTATAGCAATCATACTATTACAGAAAAAGTAACTAGAATAGAAAATAAATCCAAAACTAAAACATAAATTAAAACCAAAGTGTGCCATCTGCCACTAACAGCTCAAGGTGGGGCCTAAACGCTACTTAGGCCCTACTCTCCAAGGACTCGTTTTGTCAACTGAGCCACTGAACCTGAATCTGGTGATATGGCTGGAAGGATTGGCTCTTATCCGGGACTCCTCCCGGAATAAGTCCTTGGAGCCATGAATTCTTTTCATTCCTCATGGCGGGGTTGTTTCCCAGCCCTCGCTTGATTTTCTCAAGGCTCCCCCGCCATACTCATCTTTTGGCCCCTAGGGCCCTACAACATCCAAGATGGGACAGACTTAGGGAGACCAATCTCTGAACACCCAGGGAGGTCTATCGTGGACGATTGACTGGGGTCCCAAGTGGAAGACGCCTTCCTCAGTCGAACTTGAGACTTTAGACCCGGGTTAGGTATTAGGTCCGAGGTCATGAGGGGATCCATCCCTCGAGACGACCAGTCTTAGGTATTGAGTTTGAGGTAAACGGTGCGAACTCCGGCGGTGGTGGAAGTGGCTCCCGTGCCCAATCTGTATCATATTAAAGACTAGCAAAAATCTGGGTTCCGGTGGATTGTAGGGCACCACGACCTCCATCGCCCCTTCCTCGGTGAGATAGCAAGCCGAGAAATCGTCTTTGAGGTTCTCTAGTGATGACAGATGATCAGGAGAAACCGGAGCCCTAGCATGGTTGGCCACCATAGTTGCCCCAGTTGTAGGTTCGGAACCCTCACGG
The DNA here is from genome assembly GCA_963921825.1 of Erodium maritimum. NCBI lineage: Eukaryota > Viridiplantae > Streptophyta > Magnoliopsida > Geraniales > Geraniaceae > Erodium > Erodium maritimum. The sequence goes on along the minus strand of OY997596.1, from coordinate 58,186,805 downwards.
GGAAAGTCTTCCTCGAGACCGGTACAGTAGACGCAGGCAAGAGAGTTGACGGTGGTGCTTTGTCAAGCACTTTAATCGGTCGGGCCCTCTTGACCTTTGGTGGTGGAGCAGCCGGTGTGATCTCCGCTTACGAGAAGACCACCAAATTGTGATCACGAAGGAACGGAGGTTGCAGTAAGTTAGGAGAAGGAAGGGACACCATGGTAGAGTGGGGAGCCTCGGTAAAGGGAGATTTCAGCCTTTTCTTCCTTCTCTCTTTCATATGTTTGGCGAAGCCCTGAGGAGATTTTGGGGGCATAATGAGTGGTGGAGGGGTAGTCAACCCACAAGAGGAGGGTGACAGGTCGGTGGCAGAGAACATCAGCACGACAGACGATGGTAGCGTTAACATGACAATAGATTGGCTAGACCTTTCTCTAGGGTTTGCGATTCCAAGTACCGAGAGAGTTTTTTCAGAACTAAACTCCTATTATTCCATTTATATGTTCTACATTAACTGCTTGTTGGGAGAAATCTTACTGTTTATAAATAAAACCCAGGACAAAACCTATCGCGATGCATCAAGTAATAATTTAAATTGGTTTACTTAACATCCACTTCAATTTGGACTATCATGTTCCTTACTTCTTAACTCAGCCACCCTATATCAAAGACAAATTAACTCCAGTTTGTAATCGGTAGTTTAAATCTGAGATATCCATAACGGATAGAATATCTAAAAACAAAACGAAATGATATTTATCTTGATCCGATATTTTTCTTATGATCCTGTAAGATCAAACGGTCCATCTTAATTCGGACAAAGAAAGCAATTAAGCAGGTGGGTCCGAGTAAAAGGAAAAAAGAAACATGTGTGAAATTGGCTAGTGTCCGAAAAAGGAGCTGAAAATTGAACACGTCCCCATCTGATTATTTTAAAGAGAGAGAGCTCATTGAGAGAAGAGCTTAAGGACCTGATTTACTTTCTGTGATTCTCATCCCACGAATTTTTAATTTCCTCCTTCTATCCTCTTCAATTCCTCTGAACAAAACAGAGCCCCTCTCTCTCTCTCTCTATCTCTCTCTCTCTGTAATGCACAGCCTTTTGAGCTTTCTTCTCCGATTCTGAGATCGACCATCTTCGATTCCGGGCTCGAATTTCGTTTTCCCAAGTGGGTTTCGTGAATCGAGGTCTTTTCGCCTTCAAAGATTACTTTTTTAAAAAGCTTCGGAGCGACGATGTTGCTGGATCTCAACGTTGGCATCATCTCCGGCGAACCGGGTCGCGAGGAGACCCGGTCGGTGATGGAGGCGGAGGACTGCCCGACGTCGAGCTCGTCGGTGGTGAGCGCGGAGGATGCCCGGAATAATGCCGCCGACGGTACCTTCTCGTCGGCCAACTCGTCGTCGCCTTTGGTTTTCGACGTGTTTAAGAAAGACCCATCGGCCCACTTGGTCAACGGGAGGAACCCGGCGCCGGAGTTCGTGACCCGGGAGCTGTTTCCGGTCGCCGGCGACGGGCAGTCGTCGGCGAAGAGTAGTACTACCCAGTGGCTGAATTTGTCTTTTGTGGATAAGAACGGACCGGCCGAGGTCGGAGTAGTTCAGGCGAAGCCGCAGGTGAGGAAGAGCCGGAGAGGTCCGAGGTCTCGGAGCTCGCAGTACCGAGGTGTCACTTTTTACCGGAGAACCGGCCGGTGGGAGTCACATATCTGGTATGTCCCCGTTGACCTTGGATTTGACTTTTTTTTTGCAGTGATTTTGAGCTAATCTGGTTTCGATTCTGTGTTTTAGGGATTGTGGTAAGCAAGTGTATTTGGGCGGATTCGACACTGCCCACTCTGCAGCAAGGTGAGTTCGAATCGAAAGTTTAGGACTTTTGTTGTTCATAGGTTATGTACTTATGTGGGTCGGTTTTTGATTTGTGTTTTTGGGTTGTGAATCATCAGAGCTTATGATCGAGCTGCGATTAAGTTCAGGGGAGTTGATGCAGACATCAATTTCACCTTAAGTGATTATGATGAAGATATGAAACAGGTTTGTGTTCAATTAATGTGTTGTTTTGGTTGATACTTAGTACTTTTGTGGATGTTGTTTGAATCAATACTTAGTGTACTTTGGTTGTTGTTGTTGTGGTTGGTGTTGTTGTGTAGACTCAGAACCTCAGCAAGGAAGAGTTCGTGCACGTGCTCCGTCGCCATACCACCGGTCTTGCCAAGGGGGGCTCTAAGTACAGAGCCTCGACCCTGCACAAGGCCGGTCCATGGGTTGCTCGTGCGGGACAGTTCATCGGGAAGAGGTGAGAACCCTTTCTTACATGACATTTGGTTTTAAGGATTGAGTTGTGAATCCAGCTTGAGAACGAGGTTGTGATCACTTATCACGCTACATGTGTGAGTGTGAAATATCCGTTATAACTCTTGTTAATCCAACAATGGCGGATGTTATGTTGGTTTACATGGATTAGTATAACCATAATGTCAACTTCTCTTAGGTTCGGATATGTCTAACCTTGATCCTCATTTCCTAAATTTAGGGATGGTGCAGCCCACTTTGACCACGAGGGAGAGATAGTAGTACACACGAATCTTGATTTGAGCCTCGGGATGTCTTTGACTTCAAATGGTCAGAAGGGTGATGTGAAGGATCTTCGTTTTCAATATGTTGCTCGGGAAATCCCAACCAGGGAGGGCAAAATGGTAATACTACACGAATCCAGTCTCTTAGTTTGGTGTTTGTCAAATGTTTGTGAATCCTAATGTTGTCATTATGGTGTCTGATTATAACTGCTGAAACCATAAAATATAACATACAACATATCTATAACTGATATCGTGTTGTGACTGTACAGATCAATAACACTGCTTTAGCGCCTGGTTTTGGAGGATCCCTCAACGGTCTTCCCGTGGCTTCCAAGCACGCCAGGCCAAACTTATATCCCGGTTTCTTCCAAACCTATGAGGTATGTTTCTAATCCGCTCGGGCCATCCCTTACATAGAAAGAAAGTCTATTTTTGTCACTTGACCTAACAAGAGTTGAACGTTGGTGCATAACAATGGTTATTGATCTTGGGATGTGATGTATGAATTGAACGGTCTTGATTGATTTTTGTGAGCAGGGAAGGGTCAAGATGGAAGCGGGGACGTCACCGAGGCACTCGGGCTGGGCTTGGCAAGCTATGCACAACAATGGCGGCGCAAGCAACGCAGTGCCGGTCTACTCCAGTGCAGCATCATCAGGATTCGCTTCTTCGGGAACTAGTACTATTGTCTCGTCTGCTGTCCCGGTACACCAGCAAAATAACGTTGTTAGGAGCATTTACCAACATCAGCATCCTATGTTTATGACGGCCGCCTCCAGCCCTCGACAATCGCAGAGCTGAACCCGATAGTTGTGTAGAGTCGGAAAATCTTAACCCCGTAGAAGAATCTGTGGGTTTGGTCTTTTTCCTTGTTACTCTCTTGTATATCATGAAATGTGGAACATAGGTTTATGTAATAGACTAATGAACTTGATTTCATTGACTGTTGTGGGACTTTTGGTGGATTTTCATGATGTTTTCTTAACGAAATCTAATCGATTGGTTACATTGCTTCCTTTTTAATCGACAAGAAAACTGGACAATCCTACTTTAACCGATGACTTCAAAGTCATTTTCCACTAGTTCATTTTTTTATCCGGATATGCTTATATAATGAAGTGTTACATTGAATTCCCTTGAAGGTAATCAAATTTCTGAATAAAATATAATTGATTTGTTTTGATTAGATTTGATTACGAACTTATCATGTATCATCTGTTTATTTTTAAGAATTTGTAATCTTCTGTATAAAAGAGTATATTTTTTAATAAAATAAATAAAAATATTTTATTTCATATTTTACCTAGTATTGGGACTCGGTTATAATTCTTGGCTAACTCTTATAATTTTGTAGTTTTGTTCACTTGTTAGCTTATAATTCTAACAAGTGGACAAGGCCGGCTCATAGCGGACAATATTATTATATCAGGGGTATTTGGAGGCGGTACTACGTAAAATGGGTTTTTGTGACCGTTGGGTCAATCTGGTTATGGACAATGTTCAAACCTCGACGCTCTAGGTAACGATGGAGGGGCGACGAATGAGACTTATAACTCCTGAGCGAGGTATCAGACAGGGAGACCCCATTTCGCCCTATCTTTTCATTGTTTGGGTGGAAGGTCTATCGCGGTTGATCAAGCATTTTGAGGCGTATGATCAGATTTATGGTACCAAGGTCACTCGGGATGCTCCCTCGATCACTCATATCTTTTATGCAGATGACAGTTTCTTTTTTGACCAGAAAATGGAAGGAGAGGTCATATGTTGGAGGGAGCTTCTGAGCCTATATGAGAAGGCGTTGGATGAACAAGTAAATGTCTAGAAGTCTTCAGTGTCATTTATCCCGAACACTTTGATTAGCACAAAGAAGACTGTGATAAGGCATTGGGCATGGGCATGATTGATGATGTTGGGACCTACTTACGGTTACCAACGGTCGTAGGTCGACATAGGTATAGACCCTTTCGGTTTATTAAGGTCTGAATTCAGAAGAGATTGGGCACTTGGGACGAATTACTGTTAAGTTAGGGTGGAAATAAAATTCTTCTTAAGTCGGTCAATCAAGTACTTCCTACATATACTATGAGTGTAGGTTGGAGCTCTCGATGGCCGGTATTCGGGGAGGTTGGTATACAGGGAGTTTCATGCATTGAAGGGGATATGGAGGCTTGAGGATCGAGAAGCCTTTTGGAAGACGTTATGGGTGCTACGAGTCCCTCCCAAAGTCCATCATTTTCTTCGCTGAGGGGGGTCGCGGTTGTTGTCGGTCGTAGTTGCACTTCGTGCTCGTCGGGGTTATATGCAGGTAAGCTTTTCCACATTTGGAGAAGTTGAAACCGATTCCCATGTTTTGTTTCAATGTCTTGTGGCAAGATCAGTATGAGCCAGGATGTCAAGGCTGATGTTTGGGGTGGTATGTCTTGGTGATGGGTAATTTACAGGAGTTGTCGGTGGGTTGCAATAGAGAGGAGGCAGAGATGGTGGGTGTATTATGTTGGGGAATTTGGATAGCCCGCAACGGGAGGGTTTGGAAAGGCCAGATGTTGTCGTGGGAAGCCATTTTCCGATCAGCTTTCATGCTCCTTTTAGGTTGGCAGGAGGCTTAGGTTATCGACAACCTTGAGATTGATAGGGTGGCTTCTATTAAAAGAAGGTGGTCTCGCCCAACACAAGGACTTGTTAAAATAAACGTTAATGGATGGATGAGATGCAATTGAGTTGTTGGAATTGAGATAGATAGCATTTGGAAAAAGAAAAATGTTGGCGCAAGTTTGAAGTTAATCGGAGTTCAAACGAACCGGGAATAATTAAATTAGTGTATTGATAAAAACAAAATGGACACATGTCCACATGCCACCTTGCTATTACAATTATACTCTTGCTCCTGTGAGAAAGGATGAAACTGACGTGTATTTTGAGTGAGATTGGAGTGATGATGTGACATCATGATGAATATTGAATCTTAAGTATATGTGGTGAGAATTGGTTCTCACCGTCTTTAAGATAAGAAGAGTTTTTATCAGACTTATTCCCTGATCAGATCTAAATTCAAGTCAACATGATGTTAAAAAACATGAAAGAGAAGAGAGAGTAGTTACAAAACAAAAAGGCACAAAAAGTATACTTTTAGCCCAAAAATAAATAATGTTATTTGGGCTTTTAGCCCATCTATTTAACGCGGGCTTTTGACGCCTCCCAAGATGAGCCCATATCATTTAGCTTGACTGTTGTAGTCGTCGTCTCTCCGGCGCGTCTCCTACTACACAGTCATTCCAAATGGCCTCAAGCTCCAGGTTCCTCTTTACAAACGGCGTCGTTCGGCTCGCCGGCGACGCTCCTCCGGTCGCAAGCTTCCTCGAAACCCAACCAGGTAACAAGGAAGCATTCTTCTTTTCAAAAATGTTTCCGACAACACTCCCAAGTTTCTCACAGCGTGTCCTTCTTCAGGCGCTTACACGACCTCTCGTACTCACAACAACGCCTCGTGCCTCTTGTTCTGGCCCAGACATTTACAGAGACTCGCCGATTCCGCCAGGATCCTCTTCGGTTCGAACCCGAAGCTTCTGTTCAGATCCTGCGACTCTCCACCACCTTTCCCTTCCTCGCTGTCCGATTCGTCGTTCTGGGAATCGGCGGTTCCTGATTTGGTTAACGATTCGGTGAATAGGGTGTTGCCGATTGCGCTGAGGGAGAGGAGTGGCGATGAAGAATTGGCGATTACGGCTCTGGTGAGTGGGGATTTGGGGAAATTGGGTGTTGAGGGCTTTGATGAGAAGAGGGTTTCTGAGATTCTTGAGGTGCATGTTCATGTTGGGGCTTATGTTCCACCTGTGTTTGGTGTTGGAGGTAATGGTGCTCATTTGGCTGTGGTGGGTCGTGGGAGGGATTATGCTGTGGCTAAGTACTCCAATTGGGTAAGGTTGGTTTCTCTGCCTTCTGTTCTGTTTGTTTCCCAGGAAAATGTGTCTTGTTTTGCCATGACTCACAGAGATTCAGCTACAAGTAGCTGACTTTGATAGAAAATAGTTGTGGGCTTGGTGAAAATTTAGTAGTCAGAGCCAATTTATCAGAGAAAGCACCATGTAATTTTATTGGGGGTTGTTGAGTTTGGTTTTGTTTCTTGTTCAGGCTTAGGAAGCCACTGGAAAATTTGAGACCTCCTTCAGTAACTGAGCTTTTGTTGTCAAATGACGGTGATCGGATTTTAGAGGGAACCCTGACAAACTTCTTCGTTGTTTGTTGCAAGGTGAGTAGAATCTGGTTTACCTTCCGTTTTTCTGTGGTGCATTTGTTGGTGAGCTTGTGCATGGTGCCATGATAGCATTGTCAAATGTTATGTGTTTTCTTTTAATTGAGAAATCTTGTTTTAATTCAGCCTTCGGCTAAGTGGTATTTGTAGTTATGGTCATTTTTTGTATTTTTCCACAAAGAAGTAGATGGAAAATAAGGGCTATTTCGTTCTTTTAAATACCAACTTAGCACGGCGTGAGACTAAAATGGAGATGGGGGATGTCAAAAACATTTCAGAGTTGAGGGTATTTAAGTGATATTGATTGAAAGTTGGGGGTATCTAGGTGACATTTACCCTTCGAATTTATCAGGAAGTATGTAGCTTCTCTATGTACACCTAAGTTGTAGTTAGGATTTGTTGAAGGAATTGGAGAGGTTTCTGAGTGTAAGAAGCTCTTTTATATATCTTAACTCATTCTGTAAATCATATATAGATCCCTTCCTAGTTTAAAACGGTTCTGTAAAGATAGAAGCTGATATAGTTGCTCCTTCTTTGTTAAGTCTTGGAACGAACCATGGACATTTGATTTTTATCACAACTGTACCGGTGTCACAATTGGTACTGCTATATTACATCTTATGGAATGTCCTGTGAAAGATTGTTTTCAGGATAAAGATGAAGCTAAGGGAGAATACATGCATGGTTACGGGGGTTTATGTTCTTTGGAAGTACTAACAGCTCCTATAGGTGATGGTGTCCTTCCAGGAGTGGTTCGCCAATTAGTCGTTGAGTAAGTCATTCCTCGTGTAAAGCTGAAGCTTTTCTCGTTGAAGATACATTTAAGGAATAATTACAAAAAAGTACCCCGAGGTGTTCATTTTTTTTCAACTTGTAGCCCTCTTCTTTGATAATTGCAGAAAAGAGTCTTGAACTTGTCTTTTTTTTTGCAATCTGTATAAATTTGTTTTAAAATGACGGCTTTACCTTTGGAAATTTAAAAATAATAATTAAAGAACAAAAAATCCAAAATTTCATATCCCTTATATTTGTAGGAGGCGCTATATCTCAATTTGTCAAGTGTTGATGTGATCCAAATGATATGTTAGGTTAATAAGGTCGGTGAACTGGTTAATGCTAGTTTCTGCATTTTACCAGCGTGGCCAAGTTCATCTTTTTCAGCAAAATTCCGACCATGCTTGTAATCAAGATGACGCAGAAATATTTGCTCATTCTTACTCTGTAACAACTGTTTTGACATTCCAAGTTCTATGAAATGTTGTAGGATATGCTTGAGCATGGGAATCCCAGTCAGAGAAGTTGCACCATCATGGTCTGATCGGGAAATATGGCAAGAAGCATTCATTACAAGTAAGTGTTTTATCTCTGTTAAGAACTCACTTTCATGGGTCTGGCAAGGTAGCAGGCCTAGAAGAATTATGACTTGTGGAAATCCCGCTGATATTTGGCCTAGTGGTCAAGTAAACTCTCTCACCTTCTTGAGAACATGGGTTCGATCCCAGTGGATCACCTGTTTGGGAGCACGTGTGGGGTGGGGGTTGGGTTAGGAGTTAACCTCTGGTGAACTTAGGCTAGTTAGGGTTAATATTTTCCGCTTTATTGCTGATAGAAAAGGGGATACTTGCAAAAAAGTACCCTCTTGTATTCACTTTTTGCAAGTTGTAGCATGTTCTTTGATCTTTGCAAAAAATGCTATGAACTTGCCTTTTTATTGCATTTTGTGTAAATTTGTTTCAAATTGACTATTTATCCTTGAACAAGAGTTTGGGGATTGCGACGTTATCCATCAGTTTGGCGTGGAGGCTGCCATCTGATATGCTTTATGACTTAGACCGTTTCTTCTTCCTCTTGAATGTGGCGTTCTAGCATTCGCTCCATTAAGTGTTGATCTTTATTTTCCGATAATCACTACTACTGCCCACAGGACTCAAACCAGAGACGTTGCTTAAGGAAACTAAGAACTTAACCCTGTGATGATGGAGTATTAGAAAGTCTTGGTTGAAATGAATTTTATGTTGCAGATAGCTTGAGACTTATACAGCATGTCGAGTCAGTTAAAGCTCCAAGTTCATGGGAATCAATTGCTTCAGAATCTTGGAAGGATGTATCATGGAAGGAGAAGCGGTTTGAGGTGTGCACTTTACTTTTACTGAAATGTATTTTAAAAAGAAAATGAAACAACCTATAATTTGCATATATCGGGTAAAAACCATCCTTATGGTACAAACTAAGAATTCGGATGAGCCTTCGAATCAGTGCATCCAACAACCCATGATTTTTAGGAGGGGTTTTGATTGTAAAAATAAATTCAAAGTTTGGCATGTTTACCATTATTCATGCCATTAATGATAAAAAAAATTTAAAAAAAACTGAGTGTTCTATCTTGACGATCCAACGATTGAAATGGGTTCCTTGTGGTTTCTACCTGAAACATATTCTATATATATACACACAACTCCATACTGGTGTGAGTTTGTCTTTCTAATGTTTCTATTTGGATTTAAATCAGGAGGGTCCTGGGATGATCACAAAACTAATCCAGGTATATACTTAGATTCTCATTGGGCCATCCTATACAATATGTTGAGCTGTGTTATTGTTGCATACTTTAGCCATATCTTGCTCATCATTCTTCTGGTATATACATGACCTGGTTTTTTTATTGGTTATGTTGTGTTATGTTTGGAGTAGAAGGAGATGATGGAGAGAGCTGGTCTTGAAGGTTACCCAATAAGCCCCATGCTACAACAAATCGATTAGCTTTGTCGCCTCCCGTCAAGTATAAAGTCAAGGGATAATTGTACAAAAATATCCTTAAATATTTAAGTTTTGCTAGTTGTAGCTATCTTCTTTGATAATTGCAAGGAAAAACTCCAGGTACTAACTATCCCCGACTTGTACATCTCAAGAACTACGGTTGACTTTTTTGTCGATCAGAAACACACTCCTGCCTTAAGGTAATTACACAATCTAACATTTTTCGTTAGAGATGACGATGAAAGCTAGGAAAAACCCCAAGAACTAACTGCAATATGACTATTGAACTCAAAAGCTAAACGTAGACTTGTTAGTTTTTTGCAGCTTTTACTAACGTTTTCCGTCATCTCTAACGAAAAATGTTAGTTCATAACGGAAAAAGTTACTTTTTAGTAAATACCTAAGTCAACCGTGCGTTTCTGACCCAAAAATAAGTCGGCAGTACAAGTCAGCGATAGTTAGTTCCCGGTTTTACCCCTAATTGCAAAAGAATATCATGAACTTGTCTTTTTTGCTGTACTTTCTGTAAATTTGTTTTAAAATAGCTATTTTACCCTTTAAAAAATAACATGTACAAAATTCAAAATTTCTATTCTATTAGTGTCACAAAGAGGAAGAAATTTATGGATTTTTTATTTTAGTTATTATTTTTAAAGGGTAAAATTGTCATTTTGACCCGAACTTACATAAAAGCAGGTTCACAACTTATTTTTAAGATTATAAAAAATGTATCCCTGAATTGTTTCACGCAATTCTAGTGTGTATCTTGTACTTTGAGTGCATGATTTGATACTTTCTATGTAGTACACCATTGTTGAATAGTTTTGCAGAAACAGAACCGGCTGAGGTTCCGGTCCAGCTCTATGATGAACCGGGGTTGAGTAGCAGTGCTATCGTCTAAGTTTGAGCATGAAGTTTGATTATTCTTACTAGTGGGGTGGCACCGCGCGGTGCTTGGTGTGGTGTGAAGAGTTGTATGTTATATCCATTTACTGTAATTGTACATTTTATGGGTTGTTTAAGGACGGTGGACATGCTTGGAATCTTATATCTCTTATTGATTGTTTATGTGACAATTCATGAACTGGTAACGATAAAAATGCACTTTTTTTTAAAACGCAAAAAATGCATTTCATAATCAACCATAAGTTAACAGCATGGAAAGAATACGCTGACAGCGAAAGAAACAAAAAATGAAAGAGAAATCTCAGAATAAAGAGCTTGAAGGAAGTGTTTTCTTTTATCAAACCCACATTTTTGCTGACGTCATGTGGCATGTCAAGTGACTAAATTTACCAAGTTTGGTTAAAGATGATTGAAGGTGCAAAAAAGAAAAACAATTGTTCATCCTACTAATTAATTTGCGATAAATTATAGGGGCCGATGATAGCTTATAAAAAGTGCTAAACACAATGTTCATTTTTATAATTATATCCTGAATATAAAGCCAATTTTACTGCTGGAGGAAACCATCAACTCATTGTGTCCGCACCTTTAAATTAATATGATGGGCTAACAAAAGAATGAATTATGGGATCAGAAGATGAACCAATTCATTAAAATAACTGCTTAATGATGGTTGAATTTACAAAAAGATAAGAGATGCTGACAACAATATGTATTTCTTGTTCCGGTCTAGCATCATAGAAAAATAAAATGCACATGTTATCACCATCCCAATAATATTAAAGAGCATCGAGTTGTATGTAATCCTTGAGACCGGAGAGGATTTAATGGCTTCATACGTGATAGAATCATCAAGCTTTCAGCAATAAACTACAGATCTCCATTCACCCTCACCTTAATTGATCATTAGCTCAAGAACGGCTCCTCTTTCCATCTTTCACATACGGATAATCATAAGCTTCTTGATCCAGTTTGAAATTAGAAGTCAGGCCTAACCAAATTACCACATCACCTATAAACGCAATTCTCATCTCAAATATTGTGTAAGTTAATAATACGCAACACAAGCAGAACACTTCAGTATTAGGATAGCAATTGGACTAAGGATTTTGTTTTCTTACAAAATGGACATGAGATTCGAATTCATTTTCTTTCTTCAAGCCTTTAAATTTCAATATAAAAAAAAGCTAAGTCCTAAGCATGTTCCTCTAAAAGACATAATAGGAAATTGATTCCACTTTTCTCATAGATAAGAGACAAACTTACCAACTTTTATATATTTGGCAAAAATTTAGTATGAATAGATGAATAGCAATGCTATTCTCATTTATATTAAGGCATTTTGTTAGTTGCATATAAATGTTCATATGTAATTTCACTTCATACCATATTCCAAAAAATTAGGCATGTGAGAAAGGATTTTTTACCTGCATGAGCCACAAATTGACAGTCCTTTACTGGCTTCTTACACGCATTGCAGCATACCTTCACAAATAGGATTTAAAGCACAAGATAATATCATATAAAACGATGCTTTTGGCTCAAATTATACTATTGTAAAAGGGATTTGCACCATTCATTCCCTCTATTTTCTCAAGAAACAAACAGACATAGAATAAGACTATAATTAGAACAATCTCTCCAAATATGAATTTCAGAAAAACAACTAAGTTGCACAATATATTGATTTTGGGAATGTATATTAATCATAGCAAAGAAAACCCAAAATGCTTTTTTACCATGTAGTACTCACAATTTCAGGTTTGTACAGATCATCAAGTGAAATAAAAAAATTGCAGAGAATGGCAAGAAATAACATAATATTGTCTTTTCACATATAAACATGTATTCAAATTCAGTCATAGTACTCATAACATTAACACACCACACAATCGCTAAGATGCCCATGCATAAGATCATCAACATTTCTCTTAAAATGAACAACAACCGAACAAATTAAGAAAAAAGGGAACCAGCTGAACTCAAAAGCCAAATAAATAAATGCGGTATCTACCTCTGATGGAAGAATTTGGGAGAATCAGAATAATCACAAATAGAGTTGGTCGAGGAAATAACACAAAAAATATCGGGAAGAAAGTTTTGAGAGATGGGTTGTTCTTGTTGAGTTGCAAGATCCAAAAGGATCAGAAAAAAGAAGATAATGTAAGGTATTTAGTATTGAATAGGGTCCGAAATCAACCCATTAATATTACCACGATGTAGCCTGGAAAGGAAGTCATGTGTTCGATGCTTCTCTATGACTTCTTGGCAATAAAAGTGCACATCATTTGTTCACATGTAAATAAACCTATTTGGTTGCAGACTTGCAGATATGGGCATGAGTTGCAAATGTGAAATGAAACCTTTTGTTCAGCGAATGAACCTTGATTTTATTAAAATCAAGAATTGTTATTTCAAATAAAAGAATTGTCGTTTTAAGGGAACTAAATTCTTAGCAGAAAGAAATAAGAGAAACACAAAACTATATTCATTAGGTAAACACACAACCAGATTATTCAAACATGGAGAGAAGTAAACATGATATTGGAATAAGCTTTATCTTCACAAATGAAAAGGAGTACCTTCGAATGATTCCAGTCTCTCAAAGTTTCCTATGTGACCTGCTCAACAATATTTTTTACCACCTGTAGTTATGTTATGTTATAAAGCACCGAAATAAAAACTATAATGATAGTGGTATATAGACTTGCTTCAAGGCACTTTAATAGCTCAGCTCACGTAGCCACTCAATCGCCAATAAAATAGTAGAGCAAACATTTTGAAGTATGAAATATTATCTGATCTGGGTTTGATGCTGATTCAATAGAAATGTTCGGGAAATGAGAAAGAATTTGAATTTAAATCATATCTTTTTCTGTATCCATTTACTTGGATTGATTCGCTTGGTTTCTGGCTCTGATTTTCGGTTAGGTAAATCCTCTTTTGTACCGTGTACTCGTGTAGTACGAGCTTGATGCAAGCAAAATCAAACTTTGATGGTTATGGTTAAAAGAATAAGCTTGCTTACCCAATACTGGATGCTCCTTTATTTTTTTTGTCTTAACCTGGTAACTTAAATTTGCAGCATCTGGAAGATTAACCTATTATAAATAATTCAAAGGATCACTTTTCCATGTTCGAAATAGTTCACAACATTTTTATTTCACCTACAATAACAATTCAATTCTTAACAATTTCCGAGTTCGATATAGTTCACAATATTTTTATTTCACAGAGTAACAATTCAATTCTAAACAATTTAAGTTTTTCAGTCAAAATTATGAACTATTCTGAGAGGGGAAATGGGGAAAAGACATAGAGATGCACCACACAATGGTGAGCAGTATCCTAAACCAGGGACTCAATATCACAAAACCGAGTCTAGTAATGAGGTATACAACACTTAACAATAACTACATCTGTTTGTTTCCTATAATCATACTCAGCATACGTAACCTACAAAGGGTATACCTTTTCCTTTTCGATAGCTCTAAGTGAGCTCACCTTCTCAGACAGATCTGAAATGGAAGCCTGAAGACAATGATTTAGTGAGGAAAAGAAAGTTGAATTTCAACTATAGTATCATTAGTTACAAGTCAATGAAAACAAAATTGTGATATAAAAGCATGTCATAAGATTTATGCAATCTTCAAAAAATAATAAAGCTTGCCATAGCTAGTACCTTTGTGCTCAGCCTCACCATCGTATGGTTTTTATCTCTAGAATCAATCAAGTTAAGACAGAGAGGGAAAACCTCCACAACAGACTTCTTGCTCACACCCAGCATGATCAACTTTCTAGGTAATGCTGGCCCTCCTTTATACCTAAAGGAACATAAAGATAAAATGTTGTCTTCAGGCTTCCATCGTACACAGAGCATGCATAACCGGAATAATGGAATTGTAATTATTATCAATCAAAAAGCTTTTCCCAAACACATTCATGTGTCATTCTTCTGGGACATCTAAAACACATCAACTGATTAACAAATTGAAGAAAAATATACTCACAAATGTTGAAAAGGAAAATGCAAACAACCCCAAGTCAAGCACAAACCTCTTCTCCTAGTCCACAATTGTTCTTAAACATGACAGTAAACCAAACCCAATTTTTTAGTCAAACCCGAACCAAACCTAATTTTTTAGTCAAACCCAACGACAGCATATAATAAACTATGCAAACGTCAATCTTAATGTCTCAGTTCTCACTATTTGCATGCTACCAACAATAAACTTTGAACTAAATTTCATGTTTTGCAAGGCAAAATAGACAACCAGACATTTAAATTCACACTATCATTCACACAAGAGAACAGAGACAGGTCATACTCAAATAGTCGAATTCATACACTGCAAGAAATTAGATGTAACCTTAATCAAGCACACGAAAAAATAATCACATTCTATTCTACCATGCCCAATGCATTATTATATCTGAGCTATAATCATATTTTATTTGTCAACACATCATGTTCTCATACTTTATTCAACAACCACGGAGTTGGGACTCCCTTCAAAAAAGTTGGATGCCTTTTATCAGCTTGAAACCAAATAACAAAGTGAAAATTGATCGAGTTTCTTTGAAAAAATGTAAACGTTAAATTGAAGGTGTATTGGCAAACGAAATGTCGAAGAACAAACTCGCCCGAACCTTGGTTTAACCATCAAAAGAACAACGGTTTGTTTCTGATATCATTGACAAACTTCTCCTACTTAACAGTTTGCTGGTGAAGGTTATACAGCTTGGTCAAGTCATCCAGGCTTGGTTCTAAAAAATATTTAAGAGTTTATTCCATACAAGGCTAAACCAAACTAAAAATTTGTACTTGATTAGTCTGTACTACTGAGCTAAGCTATTTGGATAACATATTACCCCAAGTGCTCGTAAGTAAACCTTATAAGAATCCAAGTTTTGATATTAGAAAAAAAAAACAGGCATCAACTTGGGCACACAGGCAAACAAAAACAAATTATATTCAGCACTTCTACAAATCTCCACACAAACAAATTATATTCAATACTTAATCTCCAAAAAAATATCCAAAATTCCAGTGGGAGGGAAAAAATAGTACAAAGTTGCAAACCAAACATAAATGGCAGAAGAAACATACCTGCCTGAATCGCGTGTGATAAACCTGAATGGGGAAAAAAGAGCAAACGGCAAACAAATGAAAAAAATGGAAATAGTTAGTAGGAACCCTAAATGACAATGAAAGATCACAAATAAAAGGAACAATCGAAGCACTAACCTTCTGCGAGCCGTACCAATAATCTGAGGAGGGACCAGTGGCAAATTCATAGGGCGTGACAGCGAACTCCATCGGTTGCTTTCTGGAGACGAAGGGGCTAGAGGAAAATATAAAGGTTGGTGAGGAAGAAGAAGGGAGCCAATATTACAAAAGGAACTGAGGAGTTGCGACCTTGATTGCGATGGCGGAAGAGACGGAGCAGGTGCCTTGATTGGTTTGCGGAAGAGACGAGAGGGACGCGTTTAATGATGGACCGAAAAAATGAAACGCTTAAGCATGAGCCGAACAAAAGAATAGCGAGAGTGGGAGAGAAACGCGAGTGAGGCAACAGGGAGACGCGTAGACTTCACGCGGAAGATCGTATTAGACATATATTAGATTAGATTAGATTTCACGGCTAGGCACTACTACTATGTCAAGTTATCAATAACAGATGAGTGGAGTCCACGGACTTTTAAAGAAAAAGTACAAATTTCGTTTTAATGTGCTAAAACATATATTAATATGGTTTAAAGATATCGAACCGTACTCTGCCCTCTTGACCCTCCACAAACAAACCCCAACATCCAGTAGCCGCCGTTCTTTTTGTTTACCCCTATCGGTTGGTTCCGGTCATTGGCCTGGGTGTATCGTCAATGGTGGCGTCTTCACCTTCCCCCCTTCTTTCTTTATCGTGTGTTACCTTTTCTCTTGTCGCTCGTTGTCTTAAGCCTTGTTGTTGACAGCGGTGGTTCTACCAAATTCTGGTACGGTACTCTTCTACCATCTCAGAAGCCAACACTCTCGCGTTTTTGAAGCTCTACTCTATCAATTCAGGGAGAACGACGCATGCTGGCAACCCGAGAATTTTTTTAGTCCTCCACGGTGCTACCCCGAAAATAGATAGGCTCTACCCTAACTCTTAATTTAGATTTGTTGTATCAGTTTATCACATCGTTAATTTATGAACGTCTCAATAGAACAGCTCGATTGTATGAACAACTTTATATTCAGCTTGGCCCCACAATATTAGAACCGTTTATTCAGCACTCTATTTATACTCTTACATTTTAAGAGGGACATTTTTTACTTAATACATTACTTTCGTATTCCACAAAAAAAAAAACTATAATTTGATAAGAAAATGTGTCATGATATTTCCATGAAAGAGGACAGACATAGCATGTTTTCTGTGGGTCCCATTCTCAGTGGGGACAGAGAAAATAAAATATAAAAAAACTTAAAACTAAAAGGTGAAGAACAAAGTTGCACCCAACAAAAGCTGAGAGGAACTCGCTCTTTGGGTCTCTTAATATTTCTGTGCGCTCTTCTCCATCGTCAGATCTCAATCTCTCTCTCCTCTTCTTCTCGCGCCAAATACAAACATCTGCAGAACTTCCAATTCCACAGGTAAATCTGCTCCTCTCTGAATCACTCCATTTCTCTCTAGAAACCACTCACATGGCTTCTCCTAGGTTTCGCTTCCCCAACCTTTCTATTTATTCGCATTTACGTCTATTTAATCCTGGATTTGTGTGTGTGTTTGTGTGTGTTGGCGTCTGGTTTTGGTTTGTTCGGTTGGAAATCTAGGGTTGCGAGCTGAGAGCCATGGCCGAGGCACCGGCGAGTCCAGCGGGCGGCGGGAGCCACGAGAGCGGCGGGGACCAGAGCCCCCGGGCCGGAGGTATGCGCGAGCAGGACCGGTACCTGCCGATCGCCAACATCAGTCGCATCATGAAGAAGGCGCTCCCGGCCAACGGCAAGATCGCCAAGGACGCCAAAGACACCGTCCAGGAATGCGTCTCGGAATTCATCAGCTTCATTACCAGCGAGTGCGTTTCGGTGACTTCATTTCATTTCATTTCTGTTTTTTTCGATGAAATTTAGATGGTTTTGGTTTATGAGAGGATTGATTTATTGTGTTTTGGAATTCATTCGGATATGATTGCATTTCACTCTTTTGGTAGTGAACTGAATATTGTGATTTTGTTGTTATGGTAATTTAGGGTTTTAGTTTGAGGTTGTAATTGATGGATATCTTGGCTGACTGTTTGTGGTGTTCATCGTTAACAGCAAGTGCCTTTCGGTGACTTAATTTTGTTTTGTTTCTGTTTCTTTTTTTTCTGGAGGCTGGTGCTTTTTTTATTTATGAAATTTGGATGGTTTTGGTTTCTGAGATGTTTGATTTAGTGTATTTTGGAATTCATTGGAAATGTGTGGTGACACAGATTTGATTGCATTTCGCTTTTTTGGTAGTGAACTGAAAAGTGTGATTTTATTGTTATGGTATTTAGGGTTTTGTTTAGGATTGTAATTGGGGTGTATTTTGGCTGACTGTTTGGGATGTTCAGGGCAAGTGATAAGTGTCAGAAAGAGAAGAGAAAGACCATAAATGGGGACGATTTGCTGTGGGCAATGGCGACATTAGGGTTTGAGGACTACATTGACCCTCTCAAGGTGTACCTGAATAGGTATAGGGAGGTAAGTGGTCTGCTAATTTAACATCCTCTAATTTCGTATATGCAAGGATGGGGCGAAAGCCGCAAAACTAGGAACGGTGAAGTGAATGTTACTTCTTTTGTCCCTATCGCTTGTTACTTATACACAATCCATGTGTGTTGTAAGTTTCTGTAGGGTACTTTAAGGCTCTATCACCCCAATTGCCATGGTTGAGTTTTAAAATCTCTATTACAAAAAAAAAATGCATCAAGAAGCTATTTAATTCATCTTAATGTTGAACTTTCCACCTATGTTCTGGCATCCTGTATATATGATCTAACAGTTTGTTGTTTTCATTTTGTCCTATTGATCCTACTGGGGTGGCTGTTATAGTTGGAGGTAATAAAACCCTTTTTCCATGATTGTCATAGTTGCTTGTGTTTACTGTAAACAACTTAGCAAATTCTGTACGAACTTTACTAGGGTGACAACAAGGGATCAGCTAGGGGTGATGGATCCAGTAAAAGGGATGGAGCTGGAGGCCAGTCTGGTCAAAATGCACAGGTGTTTCTTTTTTCCAATTCTGCATCACTCAGTTCATTGAGCCAAGCCTCCTATTTTAGCTTATTCTGTTGATGGATTTTTCTACAGTTTACTCACCAGGGATCATATACTCAAGCATTGAACTACATGAATTCCCAAGTAACCTCTCTCTCTCTCTCTCTCTCTCTCTCTCTCTCTCTCTCTCTCTCTCTCTCTAATATATATAACATATGTATGTGTGTGGATGGGTGGTAAGATCACTAACATAATTAAAGGATACAAGCCTAATCAACCTAAACGCACTTTTGAATTTTTTGTATACTATTAACATATTGTTTTGTGTGGCACCTGCTATCTCAAATATGCTTCCGTATTTACTTGAAAATTTTAAAGCTTTCGAGGATCCATGCTTATGAATTAAGGGGAAAGGAAACATGATATGTGGAAATTTACTTGATGTTTTCTATTGAGCTAAGGTTACTGTGCTGGTAATTACATGATAATAAGTCATGTAAGAAAGAGGAAATTGAGTTTCTTTTGATATAAAAAAAAAGAAAAAAAGTAAACTGGGTTTCTTGTATGCAAGGAAGGTTGTATTTTAAGGAGTTTTGCCAAACAAAGAATAAAGTAAGAATTGTCAATAAATTTTCCGTTGAATGATGTTAATTGGATGTTGTTTGCATATGTAGTTAGGAATTTATACTTGTTAGGATTGAACTTACTCACACAGTTATTATCAACCATGTCATGGTTTTAAAAAACGCTCGAGGCGGCGCCTCACATGCTGCATTTGAGGCTTACGCCTTGGAACCATGGAGCGTGCGACTCGCTGACTGCCTCACTGCTGAGGCATACGCTTCAGTTTTGGGGTGTTTTGGGGACTTTGTGTATAGTTTTTGGCTTTTAGGTTGGGCTTTGTGAAAATGAAAATAGGGAGTAAAAAAAAAGTTGTAAATATCTGAAAAATTATCTGTTAATAAAAAACTAATCAAAGCCGGGAAGAGGATTGTGTTTTGCTTCTTCTTGGACTGTAGTGTAAGAAAACATAAACTGATTTTGCCTGATTTAAATCGTAGATTGCACTTTACCACCAAGTTTGGCTGAACTTGATCATTTGTGTTTAGTTCATCGGTTGATCAAAATTTATGTGTAGTGTATAAGATCAAGTCGTTTAGGAAAATATTGATTTTTTAAAAGATTTATGATAAAATGTATGTATTGTTATGGTTAATCTGTAATATTAGAAATCAGCCTTTTAAACTAAGCAACTCTTTCCCATTTCTTGTTCTTGTTAAATTGTTAATGGCTAAATGTCGTTGCTATGTAATTATGTGTTGTTTGAACTAGATTGTAGACATTTTATGAATTTTTTAGTTTTATGATTGAGGCTTACGCCTTGTGAGGCGGAAGGAAAATGTTGTGGTTCCCGTTTCCGCCTTTTAAAACATTGAGCCACATGGAAGCTCTTGGACACATAAGCTGACCAATAAAGTAATATGTATATGTTACTTAGTTTTTTCTTAGATTTGAAGTTATATTCTTAATTGTTGAAATTAGACTGCAAGTCATAGATTGTGGTATATCATTTCAAAGGAGCTTTTTGTATAAAATTCAGGTTGTAGATTTTTATAAGGGATTTTAATTATATGAAGGCTTATTATAAGGCAGTTTAGCATTGACTATATGTTAGAAGTTATGGTATTAGTTTGGTGTGTGTGGAAATGTTTGATTTTTAATGTATTGGTGAACCATATGATGGCTGACCTTTCAACTACTATCTTCATTATTGTCAATAGTTATAATAGTTGGTGCATGTGAAGAACCTGTGAAACATAGTAGAGGTGGGCAAACGTTGTTTGAGCAAGGATATAGTCATATAGCCATTGTGTTAAGCCCCTGACTCTTTGAGCGCTCGTTATAGGCCCGGAGTACGTATCTTGATTAAAGTTTCGATTCTGCGACGGAGTACGTAGCTTGATTAAAGTTTCGGCTCTGCGATGGAGAGCTTTTGTTCTTCTCTCTCGCAATCGTGACTGTAACAAGCTCGTTAGAGAGAGCTTACACCTCAATTAAACCTAACCTGATTATTTTTCTCAACGTACTCTTTTTATTAATCTCTCTTGGTTTAAATAACCAAGGAGGTTGTATGAAATAAAAGTATCTAGAGTACAATTTACTCTGTATTTAACTTAAAGTCCAACTCCTAATTCAATTCCCAACTCCTAATGCTAGAGGATTTCTACTAAACATAAAAGTAAACTAGTTCAATACTTCCCTTAATCGGTCACTCTTGGCGGTGTTTCCTTCCTTTTGTACGCTTTCTTGCACCGGTCTGTACGGCTCATAACATTACTCCTCCTTGCACACAACGCTTGACCTCAAGCGCATAAGATGAATCCATTTCCTCTGTGTTCACACTGGCAGCTACGTCCTCGTCCTCGATCAAATCCAACCAAAAAAGTTTCTTGCACTTGTGACCCGAACTATATGTTTTATCATAGGTGAAGCAAAGACCCTTAGCAATTCGATCTTGCTTCTCGGCTCTAGAAATAAGCTTCACAAACAGTCGATTAGCATTCTCCAATGCTGGTTGTCTGCTCGGAGATAAAGCTTTCGGAGCTTTTGCTTCCTCCCGAGCCTTCTTTTCATATGATTTCGCTAACCCCATGGCCGTAGGTAAGTCCTTAGGCCGTTGAATTTCCACATCAATTGCCAACGGTCCTTTGAGTCCACTGAGGAACAATGATATCTCCTAGTCAACCTGTAAGTTGGAGACCTGTGCAGCCAAACGCTCAAACCGTGCAGTGTAATCATCGACCGAACCACTTTGCCTCAGCTTGGCCAGCTCTCCAAACTGACATGTTAACATGGAACCAAAACGTGTATTGCAAAAATGTTTAAATACCAGCCATGTAATGTTTGAGTTGTCCTTATACAGCTTCATGTACCAAAGTTGCGCATCGTCCTCTAGGTGAAACGATGTCAACCGAACCTTCTTCTCCTCACTTGTCCATTGGTGAAGGAAATATCCCTCAACGGTTCGGCCAAGCTGTTGGATAAAAAGAATCGATCCGGACCGCCAGCTATTGGAACTGGCCTTTTTGGCCCGATCAGCACCATACGTTGTCATAAACTCGTCGAACTTCTAATCCAAGGATTTCGGTGGCTCCATACTGCCTGACTCTTATACCACTTTGTTAAGACCCTGGCTCTTATGTAGCTTGTTAAAGTTTCGACTCCGCGGCGGAAAGCCTTTGTCCTTCCCTCTCGCAATCGTGACTGTAGGAAGCTCATTAGAGAGAGCTTACACCTCAATCAAACCTAACATGATTATTTTTCTCAACGTAGTCTTTTTATTAATATCTCTTGGTTTAAATAGCCAAGTAGGTTGTATGAAACAAAAATACCTAGAGTACAATTTACTCTATGTATCTAACTCAAAGTCCAACTCCTAATTCTATTCCCAACTCCTAATGCTAGAGGATTTCTACCAAAACTAGTTCAATACTTCTCTTAACTGGCCACTCTTGGTGGGCTTTCCTCCCTTTGGTACGCCTCCTTGTACCGGCCCGTACGGTTCATTACACATTGGTTAGAAGGAGTAGATTGAAAGCCCTATTTGTATGGTAATTAGCTTCCAATACTTTTTGCTACTAGTTAAGATTTTTGATTGTGGGATTGAGATCTATGCTGCACTCCTTATTCCCTAACCATGAGAGTGGAGATATAACATAGTTGGATAGGGTAATCTGATATTTACAACGTACTATCAATCGCCAAAACTACTTTAAAGAACAAAGTTTATATGATCCAGAGGTTCATGGCTGCTTCAGTTATCAGCTTGGGTTCATTTGGTGGATACCTAATGATTTGGTCAAAACGGTCTTTAAAGAGGCAAATTCTTATGAATGAATAAGGATATGTGCTCAAATAATGGTAATGCTGATGTTTTTGTTGGGTTGATTTTCGATATAGTTATAAATCTTAATGTATGTGCAGTGTGCCTTATATTAATATATATGCCGTGGCTACAGAAGAACATGTGTTTGTACATCCCAGAGTTTTAGATGGCACCTTGGACCATAGTGGTAGATGATCTTAAATGAGAATTAGATTTATCATAATTCTAATTTCTTGAGAATGTTTTCATGCAAAAGCTGTTGAGCATTAACGTTTATAATATTAAAACCTTGTAAATGATTCTATATGCTTATTAGAAGGTCAGATTTACTTGCGCATTATTTATTCCAGGCTTTGGACCTGGACCGAGTGTAAAGCATTTAAGAAACATGTTTTTTTTTTGTATTATAGTAGTGTTTATGAACTCACAACTCTAGAAAAGGGTGAGTAGTAGTTGCATATTGGATATGGAACAGAGTTACAGAAATGAATGCTTTGGAGTCTGATTTCTAATAACAATACTTGTTGCAGGCGCAGGGACAGCAAACAGTAATGCATTCTATGCACCACGATGAATGAGTAGAGGACTTACGGCTTTGTGTTTTATCGTCAGTATGAGTCGTAAGGCTGGTAGGAATCGCTTACATGACAGCGTAGCATCTTCTTGAATGGATATTCTGAGTGATCGGAAGTACTGTACACGTTTGTGACCTCTTTTTATCGCTTTCACTTAATATTATTGTTTTAATTTGGATTGGTAGAGATAGGGTTTGTTTTATTTATATGACATTGTTCCTTAGATGACAGCTTTGGTAGTAACATAAGGTATGTAAATTTGACTCTTTATCTACTTCAATGTGTGGCTCTTTGAAGCAAACAAAGAAGCTTTTATTTACTTTGATGGATTTGCAGAACCATTTGGTGTGCTATTATTGCGCATGTGATGAATAAGATCTGATGAGCATGTTGATGTTGATTGATTAAACCAATTATTGAGTGTAGCAGTGTGCACAATGGCCCATCTGGAACCAGAAGCGAGTGAAGAGGAGGTGACCGAAGTTGCTGCCCTTATACACGTATGGGAGGCGACATACCGGGTTTTTGATATGCTGGTTGGGCCCTTTGCAAATTAAGAGGTCAGTCGTTTTATTTATTTTCAAAATATATTGATAGATAAGAGAGAAGATAATATTGTTTACAGAAACTTTGAGTCTTTATATGTGTAGATGGTAAGTGGGAGTAGGTAGGCCCGGCCAACTGGTTTTAAATGATATCTGCTTTGGAGTTTAAAAAAGATAGGGATTGTTGTGTCTATTACCTGTACTGTTATGATTGTTTCTATTGGGAATTATTCCTTGTTAGCTTAAAACTACCTTAGAAAAAGGATAATTAGGTGGATATTGGTTTTGGTCAAAAGGGTATTATTATAAGAGAGGGAGAGATAAATTAAGGGTTAGTTATCTATAGTACCCATTTTCTATTGGTAACGTTTTGAACAAAATTTTGGTCAAGTTTACGCTGTTTTGATGATCTGTGACCAATTCATAAGAGGTATTAAATGTTCTGTTATCAATACATAAGGGGTATTAAATGATCTGTGACCGATTAATAAAGGGTACTAAATGACAGTTTTCAAAACGGAGGGACTGTTATTGAACGTTACAAAATGCAGGGGTGCAAAAGGTATGTTGCCAATAAAAAAGGGTACAAAAGATAATTAACCTATAAATTAATAGTCATTTAACAAAGGCAGCAGTAGAAGGTGTACAAGATGATTTAAGTTGAAGCAATTTATAGGGTTGGTGGGATGTGTTAATAAACAAGGGTTCAATAGAGTATAGTATACATGTATCCTCAATGTAATGAGAGGAAGGGGTCCACTGGGGTTGGCCAGGTCGTTAGTGAGCTTTCATCTCTTTGGGGTTAGAGGTTCGAATTCGAGCGAATACAAACCTATATGTGAACATCAGATTTCTTTGACGTCAGAGGTTCGAACACACTTGTCTAGGTAGGGTAGCTTAGTGACATCTTATGTTCGAATCCTAGTGGGTCCTTTGCTTGGGCAGAGGTGGGGATAGAGAATAATTAGGATTTGTTTGTAAAAAAACAAAAGCATAATGCATGATTATTAGTAAGTCGGAGGAGGTGGTGACGGTGTATTGAAAACACATGTGGCAAAGTTCTTCCCAGCTAAAGAGACTGACAGCAAACATAAGAAAATGCGACATTATTAGGAAAAATTACATTTCGCAACCTGGATTTTATTTATTATTATTGTACCCTTAAATCGGGTTAGTCCAACCTAGTTTTTGTTCTAATTCACCATAATTATGCTGTAGTGACAAAAATGCCCCTCCTATAACTAATAGCAAATGTAAATTAAAACTATTTATAATTTTGATGTATAAGAGGTATTTTCAGCTATAAACTTTAAATTGCGGTAGCTTGAAACAAACAACAAAATACATGTAGTAAATTGATATGATATAAAGTACATGATTGTTGTTGCAGCTTAGTTCATTTCTGATTCTTAGTCCCATTAAGTTCTCCTAATTCTACGTTATATAGTATGTAAAGAGACGCTCTCATCCTCAATAACATTTTAGAACTTTATTTAAAATACACGATAATAAAATATTATTTTTCTGAGTGTGATTTGTTGGTCATACAGAGCATCAATGGAAGTCGATTATGTAGGGTTTATTTATCAAAAAGTTAGGGTCGATCCTGACCAGAATTTCTCGATGTTCGGAGGAGGAAGGCCGAGAGAGAAGAGAAAGAGGGGAGAGAGAACAAAATCAGTTGCAACCAGTGTTGATAGATTCGTCGACTATCTTCGTTATTTTTTAGCCGAATTGTTAGACCCTTCTATGGATGCTATTAAGACCTTCCATAGTGGGGGTCGAAATAATCGTCGCAAGTGACAAAAAAAAAAGAATAGGTGACGTTTCGGCTCTGATTTTCTCTCTTGACAAATCAACGTCCTCCGAGTCTGTAGATTTATCGATCGTCGTTTCTCTTTTTTCTATTCACTCTCTCTTCTTCCTCAATGAATTTGCTCCTTACATGTACGATTTTGCTTAGATTCAATCCTCCGAATCCAACACGTCACTACATAATCTACTGAATCTGACGTGGTTTAGATCCATATATTCGACCTCATGAACCAACGTTAGTGTAGATAACCTAATGACAATTATTTTGTGTGGTCAAAGCAAGCAAATGGGGTGGAGGAATAGGAATAAATAGAACAAGTACTGGCTCTGCTGTTTACTACTCAAATACGAGTGTGTCTGTGCTCCCTTCGGGATACAGCTGGCCACGTTGTCGTGCCATCCACTGCCTCGGTCGGTCAAGACTGTCTCTCTCTTTCCGAGACTTTTTCCCTTTTACCTCAGACAGAAAAATATAGAAGAATCAAAACTGGAGCTCTCCACGTAGCAGCGTGGATCTCATGTCATGAAGAGTGCAACCAAAACCATTTTAAGACCACTTTCGAAATGGACACTCTTAATTATAAACTGCACCAAATAATACCAAAAAATATTAATTAAAATTTGATACCTTTGTATTTGCTATTTTATTTGTTCTAGGACAGGGTGGTTGTGGACCCACTTGTGCATCAGACCAGCCGTGCCTCGGTCTGTCTCTCGCATAAATAATGGGTCCATGTGATCGAACTCATATTCAAAGACCCACTCACCTCTGGGTCTTTGTTGAAAATCATACGTAAATATTTTATATTTTCACGGATCACTTTAAATTTGTAAATGCATAGAGCTTTAATATAACATTAAATGATGGTCGCTTGTGGATCATCATCCTAAGCGCATCCTTAATACGGTCGAAATCGTGCGGACGACAATGGAAAATGGTTGCCTTCGTTAGTGGAAGAAAACCAGATCGAGTCGTGTGTGGGCGAATGTGAATCGCGTAAGTGAGGAATCGGTTGGAGTCTGATTCCTAATTGACATGTGTCATGTTCTGAAATATTGAAAATCTATACGAAAAAAAATCATATTTTTAGTATACGCTTGCTATTTTCGTTTATCATCAACTCGGGCGAGCTTGGGGGAGTAACTGGACCGGATACTCTGTCCGGAGGCCGTTTAATTACCTTGTTAGAGCTTGTTCGGATTACTACAAAATTTTGGATTTTTGGACTCCCGGATTTGGATCGAACCGGTTTTAGATTTTACCTAGACTTTAGTGGGCTCAATTGTTTCGAGTCCAACATATCCATTTCAACCCATTTCTTCTGTGAGCAAATTACAAACACACAAAAAAAACACTAATAAATTATTTTAATTATTTGGGTGAAAACTATTAAGCTTTGGACTATTGAGTGAACTTAATGGTGAAAAACATCTCTATAAATATATTTTATATAAATAATAATCAAATTTATTTTATATAAATAGCCATATCTAAAATGGGTTGTTATCGAACCCTATTTTCGAATCAGATCAGAACGGTTTCACTCGGATTTTGGATTTTTTGACAAACCCATAGACAAGCTATTCTTAGGTTTCACCAGGATTTTGGATTTTTTGACAAACCAATAGACAAGCTATTCTCATCTTTCCGTCGATCATTAACTCGTCAAATCATGATCTTTAGATCACGGATAGAGTTTCATATCTTTGTTATTAAGGTTTCACTTGTTCAATTATAATTCATTACATCTTTCTAAATTTTCAGACATACTCGGTTACACTTTTGACAATACTATGCGCAATGGTGCACATCAAACCTATGCCAGCTTGTATCTGATTTTGATTTTTCATTGTCGATGAGGAGTGTTTCAGTTGTGTTATGTTTTTCAAGTTGTGAAAAGAAGGCTGATAAAGTAAAAAAACTAATAAATTTTTGTATCAACCGATTGATATGATTTTTGTTACAGTCACGAGATTGAAAGAACTTTTTTCTTCACTTTTCGTAGTCATTGGCGGATCCAGCCGTCTGTTAACTTACCATCAACACCTATCCATCAGCGTTTTGTTTCTTTCTACCGATATTTCGACTCCACCAACACTTATCCGCCACCAGTCCATCTACAACCAGAGATGCTCTAAATCAAATAAGAATACATACATATAAATACGCACATTTGAAGACAAGGAATTAACCCGACATGGGTCTATGTCTAATGGAGTCTCTTACAATCTACGTGACAACGTCCACCGAACTCAACGACGTCGTTGCCTAGTGAAAATGATTTTTACCAGCACAACTTGTGGGCCCATCGTAAATCAACCGGCCACGTGTCTTCGAACCACGTGATCTCGCATGATTATCCAAAATTAAGGAGCTCCTGACCAATCAATCTCCGATTATGTCACAGCTAATAGAAATCAAAGCACATGCATATGGATCGCATGATGAATAAACCATGGGCTACGAATACAAGCACTAATTTCCGAACACCATTTATAAAATTTATATTTATATTTTAATTTATTGAAAGTACAATATAGTAACCTGAGTCATGTGAGTTTGTGAATTAACGTTATTATTTTGAAGAAAAAAAAATGTTCCTAACTATTTATTTTCCATAAATTGAACATGTTCATATGGTTGAAAATAGTTGCAATGATGCTCACACGATCAATTCACACCATCTTTACCTGCACCTATTAATCTTAACCCACCAATGTCGCTTTCTTGAATTAAGTGTTATATGTTTGCTTATAAAAACATTATATTAACTCAATGTCAACTATATATTAGTAACTCCCGTCGTGTCGTGTAAAAGCTTTATGTGGAAACAAGGATTTTTCACGACGTATTATAAGCCATCCTCGTTAACATTATATTTTGAGTATCGTCACTGACACATAACACCGACTAGTATTTCAGTTTTTCTCCCATCGACTTTTGTTGTGATTTCGATTTTAACGGAAATGATTCGAGATGATAAGACGGGAAGAGTGACAGAGTTTTGGTGAGGTGAGTAGATGTGGGGAGGCCAGACCGGTGAATTCGTGATGAGGCAAAGTTTCAGATCTCATAATTGAGACACGATAAAAATGGGACAAATCTTCACGTCGTGGGAAGCCTCTCCGTATGTCGTCGAACACCAAGAGCGACGACACCAGAGTAAGATCTCTTTGTCTAAGTTGTTAAGCTAGGGCTTTGAGCTTTCAAAGAAGAATGCAAACGAGGCTGGACGGAAGACAGGAAGTACGGGAGAAAAAAAGATGAAGAGAATGTGGGGGAGAAGATTAGCTAACACGTGGCGCTCTCAGTTTAATGCACACATATTAATTACATGATCAACAGTCGATATACACAAAATTTGGACGAATAAATATAAACCAAGTTGAGGCCATCGAAAAGAGTTGTGCTCATGTACACGAACTCTACTCCAAGCTCAAGCTGGCGGCACATACGTTTCATTTCGATTTATTCTTACTAAACGTCAATTTTCCACCATGAAAACCAGATTCCGAACTAATAAATTTTGATTCATCCAAATCAGCAGTGATACGTTCTTTAATTAATATAATCGATTCGATCTGATTCTTCCGATTCCCTGAATTTCAGTTACACAAATCAAATCATTTTAACTATTAAATTATATTTTAACTTTTCTTCCATAAAAAAGAAAAACTCAATTTCCAAATACCAACCCCAAGGCATAGATATTGGGTGGAGCTCCACCTCAAAAAAGCGCGAGAAAAGTCCATGGAATTAATTACTTTTGTCACTCCTCGTAACCGCGTTTGTAGTAGAAACATATCCGACACATCAACCACCCCCTTCCACTCTCCAAACCGCCGCGTACCACCCACGCCCCACCCCTCACACCCACCATTCCATCCAAACACGGCGGCGCGTGAACATCACCCCGGCCAAAAACAAAATGTCCAATTTTTTATTTATAAAAAAAACCCAAAAAGCTGTGAAGGAGTGTGCGTGAGATCACGTTGATAATGGCACAAGCATAGAGCTTATCTGTCCGCCTCTCTGTCCTTGTGTTTTTTTTTCTCTCCTCCTCTTCGCATTATAATTAACACAAATCCTCTTCTTCTTCTCTCTCGCATTTCATCGAACACCTTGTGCGCAACATCACCGAGAGAGACGATCCAATCGATCCATGACGATGGCTCACACCAACCCAGCCAACCAGTTCGGCGACACCACCCTCACCAAGGTCTTCGTCGGCGGCCTCGCCTGGGAGACCCCCAAGGAGGCCATGCGCGAGCATTTCGACAAGTACGGCGAGATCCTCGAGGCCGTCATCATCTCCGACAAGATCACCGGCCGATCCAAGGGCTACGGCTTCGTAAGTCCAAGTCCTCCATCTCCGACCCTCCGATCGGAGCTTCGTCAGTTCTGATCAATCTGTTTTGATTTGTGTGTGAAGGTCACTTTCAAGGAACCAGAAGCCGCTAAGAAGGCCTGCGAAGACGCCACTCCGATCATCAACGGCCGCCGTGCGAACTGCAATCTCGCCTCCCTCGGCGCCCGCAAGCCCCGCTCCGCCGCCCCCTCCGCCGCCACCACTCCTCCGCCGCACGGTACTGTACTCCGTTTCGATTTTGAATTTTGGGGTGTTTCGGTTAATACTCGAAACATGGAGGGCTCATGTGATAAGATCTTTGATCCTCCAGGATCCAACGTCGGGCCGAGGTCCGCGTCAGCTCCGGCACATGCGAATCACGTGCAGTGGTATTACCCGGCGGCCGCCGCTGCTCCACACAATGCGGCGCCGTTTCATCCCCAGCACCATCATCACGCCGTCCCTTTCTACGGGTGTGTCCACTGTTTTTCTCTCTCTATGTTTTTTTTTGCGTAATTAAATTAAATAATAATAATTATTAATTTATTTTCAGGTACTCTCCGACTTACATTGCTGCTGATGTGAGCTACAATCAAGTAAGTCGACGGTCACGATCGTAGAGTTTTGGAAATGAGGGGCTGAGATTGGATTTGGTTTTTATATGGGAAAGTGAATTTCCTTTTTTTAAATTTTATTTATTTAATTTTGGCACAGAAACTGAGCTACAGCGGTGGGGCCTACATGGGTGGGCATTACCCTCCTCAAGTGTATCATGGGCAGGCTATGATGGGTGCGAACACATTGTTACCGATGTACCCTCTTTATCAGTACCATCACTCTCAGACGATGGGCCTTCCGGCCCACATGTTCCCACCAACCACGGCCGGCCACGTCACCGCGGTTCCAGCTATCGTCTCAAAACCACCGCCCATCGCGACCAATCCAGGTAGCTTATTCGAGAACACATACAAAACTACGCACCAGATAGTGAACGCAAATAGTGACCCACTATTTAACGGTTCGTAGGTCACAAGCCCCGTCGTAGAACTCGATTTATGTAGTCACGAATCGTCAAATAACAGGTCGGGGTCTCGACCCTTGACCTGCGAACCGTTATTTTGGTTTGCTAGTTCGGTTGTCATTGGTTGCATCCAAGTCACTTATGTCGTGATACATGATTTTTCGTTTTTTATTACATAATATCATATTTAAACTAAATATGATTGATCTACTCATAATCTGAATTTTAACCCAAGTCGTTATCTATTTTTTGTCACGATAAAACATACTTAATTTTAGAGGTTAAGAATCACTATTTTACTTATTTGACACCCGAATTTCTAACCCGTGCCCCTACTCGTATTTTTCTCGCTCGTACCGTATTGGAGATCTGCTTGTGCTGCGTCCTAATAAAGCCCGAGGACCTTGGTCAAATGTTCCCGAAAGTGTCATGTTGTTCCACGTGATCGTGTGATTCAGCGGGGCCCACTGGCAGCTGGATTTCTCAGTTCCTCACCACACCCACGTGCCCTACTTGATCTAGATGCCATTTCCCCCAATTATAACTATAACTCCCCTAATTAATTAATTAATTAATTAATTAATTAAACAATCATCTCTGTCTAAATTACAAAACACCTCTTATGGTTGTGTTTTGAAGTGAAAATGATTATTGCGCCACGTGATGTTGGCTTGTCTGAAAACTCCTCTTAATTATCATCTGTTTTCATCATCAACAATTCCAGTCAACATTTTAATTGCTAATTGTCTAACTATAATATGTACACACATTAAATGATAATTACCAACCTACTCTTAAATCATTATAGGATAAAAATAAAATAAATTGTAATTACACATTATGACAATTCTAATAGTTATTGTGTATTTATAATTATTATCTACTTTACATATATTTATCATTGTTAGTATTTGCATTTGATCTTCCTCGTACCATATATAATTCACCACATAATTAACACTGTGATTTTAAATTCTTAGTATTAAATCCATTTTGATTTGAGCTTGCGGTTTACTATTATTCGTATGCATATTCTGCATGACATCGTATGCATATCGATTTTCAAGCTTATGATTTACTACTCTGAATTCTTCATGCCATCTGACCCGAATTGGGAGTTACTGAGATTCATAGGTTAAGGTTTTTGTTTACACATCTGTTTTTGACTATTCGTCGTTCATGACCCAGCTCAGTTTCCGATATTTAGTTTATGACATTAATATACTAGTATCAAGATTATAGTTGATGGGTTATTCAGATTGAATTGGTAAGAGAACTGATGAGTATATATATGGAACAGTGTGTTTGGCAGTGGAATAGGAGGAGGTGAAGGAAGGGAAAGGCATGAAGAAAGGGGTGGAAATAACAAAGGGGAAGGTGGTGCTGCTCAGAACAAGCATTATTATCATCTGATCTGGGAACACTGCCTGATCTTCTCTTTCCTATTCTTTTTTATTTTTAAATTCATCTTCTTCTTCTACTTAGGTGTAAGATTCTTTCATTCTCCATCTATCTAACATGCATATCTCAGGCAAAAGAGAAACCTATGTAACAGAACCATGTTTTGTTTAATTTAACCCCATCTCTTATGGGTTTTTAATTTATTTCATTCATCAACATTACCATATTCATAATCATTATTCCATGGCATAGAGACTGTGCAACCCAAATCATGGTTTATGTGCATTATCTTTTTATAAGTATTATCTTTTTTTTATCATTAGTTGATTACACAAAAAATTAATGACATTGCCCTTTTGTTGTACTTCTCATAAAAATGTATGTGAAAATGATGATTTTATCAATTAAAAATCCAAAATACCTCCTTAATGCTCTTCATTTATACCTCCTGAATCATTATGTTGTTTACTAAGTACTTTTAGAACTTAAAATACAGAGGGTATAATTATGGTTTTATAATAAATATTTACACAAGTTAAAATAAAAATGTAAGTTCATGATAATTTATAATTATTAAAAAATATATGTACAATTTCTAAAAAGTGGATATCTCATGATATTTTTCTACCATGATCTTTTTTCTCTAAATACGACTTTTATTGTAGTTTAAAATGAGGATATAAAATGTGTAATATGGATTGGGTGTACAAATTCAAGTTGCAATCTGCCCACAACAAAAAGGGTCTAGACTCCATAACAAATTGGTTTTAAATCTTCTCATTTGAAATGAATGGTTAGTCTTTAAAATTTCAGTAATACATACCTTTTGATAACCTTATAAGTTATATCAAAACAAACTAGTCACTTGTTTTGGTTTAATGAGTAACTAGGACTAATCTTCATCTATCGACTTAATTTTTCATGTGATTAAGGTTAAACAGATGCTACAAGGACTAATATTGCTTTACCCACATAATAAATGTTATACATCACTCTTGACTTGTTTTTTATGTCGATTGTGATATTCATAATTATACATAGACGAACGTTAAATCAATATGATTTTGATGCTAAATTTTTATCTATAAACCTAAACTTATAGGTTGATCTAGTTTGTATGTATTATCGAAGTATAATCATCTTTTAATCTTCATCTAATGATCTTTAGCCTATTTTCAACAAAAATTATATGATTTACTTGATTTTAATAAAGTGAACCATTTCATTTACATCTAAGTTTTTTTTTTATATAAAAAACTTTCAACTCTGGTGTTACATGTACTTGTGAAATAAGTTGGTTACAAATACACAAAAGTACATGTAATCCAAGTCTTCCAACAAATCACTCAATACTCACCCAACCCATCTCACCGACAAATGAAAACACGACACGTTGCAATACAAATAAAACCAACCAGTGCTGTTGGTCTGTCACAGTCACAACTCTACAATGCTTGGATATTTTTCTGATTTGTTTTTTTTTACCCTTTTGGATCAGAAACAGAACATCCTTTTCTTTGTACCCAAACACACCTCTCTTTCTCTCTCTAAAACCCCAAACCCTTCTCTTCTCCGTGCTCCCACAGTCCCACACATCCGAAGACTGAAGATCTCAACGAAGGTATGTTGACCTCATCTCCAAAACCCTGAGTTTCGATTTTGGATTTATACTCTCTTCGCATCAGAACATTGGATTGTTTTGTTTTCGGGTCGATTTTGCTAGATTTTCGCTCTTTTTTTGTCGTTAGGGTTTATCAATTTGTATCGATTTTACTGTTCGAGGAGCTGTTTTTGTTTCTATGTTATGTTTTGGGAGTTTGTTAGTATGGGTGATTCCGAGTGCTACGATGTTGATATGGGTAGTGTTGTTACAGTGTCTGGAGCTTCTGGTGCCGAGCTGGAAGCTGGTGAAACCCTAGCTGAGCCCATGGTCTGTGAGGAGGGTCGGATGGTGGAGGTGTCTTTGTGTGAAGGGGAGCTAGTGGCGGAGGAAGGCGGGTCTTTGCACGGGGAGGATGTAATGGTGGAGGTTTTGGGCTCTGATGTTTTTGTTGATGGGGTTTGTACTAGTAGTGGTGATGGGATTGGGGAAAGCGCTGATGACGAGGATGTGGGTCGCGGAGGAGGTGGTGAGTTGGGCGAGGTGGAGTCGGTAGATGGAGAGAAATCTGGGTTGCAAGAGGTAGGGGAAGTGTTGAGTTGCGGGACTGAGAGTGAGAGTGTGGAGAGAGGTGTTGAAGATTCCTCTTTACTTGTGGATTGTGCAGGCGGTGAGACCCAGGTTGTTGTTTTTGAGGAAGATACGGAAGTTGTGAGGGAGGAAGGCTTGACTCAAGAGTTGGTAGAGGAGGGTGTGGGGAGAGATGAAGCGAAGGAAGGCGGGGTTTTGGCTAATGAGGTTCGAGACTCTATTGTGGAAAATGGCGAAGAAAGCTCTTTGGCAGTGGAGGGATCCTCTGTTAGGGAAACTACAGTTGTTACGGATACCGTTTCCTCGGTAGTTGTGGAAATCGTGAGCTACACAACTGGTGGTGTAAAGCAAGACAGAGAATCGGATGAGGTGAGTGATGCGGTGAATGATTTGGATAAGGAGAAAGTTAGTATTCCAGAGGATGTAGAAACAACAGCTATATGTTCCTCAACGGTTGTGGAAACTGTCCAGATAACCTCAGAGATTGTGAAGGACAAGGGTTTGAATCCTGAACCTGCTGTGGTAGAGGAGGTTGCCTGTAGAGATGATGAAATGATTGCGTGTCCCAAAGATGAAGACATGGTGACTGATGCTTGTGCTGAAGATTCAGTCGATAAACAACAGGTCAGTGTTGAGGCAGGTGGTGAGGGCAGTGAAGATCACAACAACGCTCTAGCAGATACAGTGCCTTCATATCAGCCAGCTAAAGTAGTTGAAGGTGATGACCATCAGGCCCTTCCCGATTCTGAAAAAGATCACCAGTCGATAATTGATGAGAGCTTAGATGAGGGCTTGGTTCATAATCTTAGACAGGGTAAGTCAAGTATTGTTGAAGAAATGGAAGTTGACCCCCAATCTACTGATGCAAAACAAATTGGTGTGAATGAAGTAGAAAGTGAGCAGCTGGAGTTTAAGGTGGAGACAGGGTCCAAAGATAATGAAATGGAGCCTGCGGTCGCTAACAGAATGGAAGGTGAAATTGCATCGAAAAGCAACGAGGATTTTGTGAATTCCAAATTCGATGATATAGTCCCCGAGGAAAAAGATCAGCAGTTGAAGTCAGAAGAATGTATAGACAGTAGTGTGGGTTCTGATCCTGCTCAGCTCACTTCTCATGGAGAGCAATATATGGAAGTTCAAGAAGAGGCTACTAATGCAGAAGAAGTTAAGGAGCAGATAATTACTGAAGAAGCTGGAAATAATGTCGAGGTAGTGGCAGATCCAGCATCCATGTGTCAGCCATCTCAAGTAACTGTTGAAGATGATGTTTCAGCAATGGAAATCGATGTTCTTCCAAATCAAAATCTTGAAATCCAAGACTCTGTTGGTTTAGACGGGATGCTACCTTGCTGCAAAGATGATCAGAGCTTGAAGGCTGAGACGGTGTGGCAAAGCACAGAGGTTGATAACCATGCTTGTAACAGTGTGCAAATGGATACAATGAGCAATGAAGCTATGAATGTTGATATCGTACCCAAGGGGCCTGGTGAAAAAGGCCAAAAGTTGAAGGTTGAGTGTTCGGATGGGGTAGTTGGTGAGGCATTGTTGAATTTTCCAGGTGGTGATACACCTGAGGGAAAACAAACCAGTAACTTGGCTTCGCCGACTGTTGAAAACTCGGTGATCCAAGATGGGACAAAAAGTATCCCCCTTGCTAAAGTTTCTAATACTACCACAACTCCAAAGCAATCCTTTAAGATCGGTGAATGCATCCAAAGGGCTGCAACCCAGCTAACTGCGCCTCCCTCTATCTTGAAATCTTGCAATGATAAACTTTCCGGGGATAATTTTGGTGTTTCTCTCGAGGATTTGGAGGATGCACAAATGATTCTTCCAACAGAATACTCATCTCTTGATGAAATGCTGTCTCAACTTCACTTGGCAGCCCAAGATCCCTTTCAAGG
This sequence comes from Erodium maritimum, assembly GCA_963921825.1. Lineage (NCBI taxonomy): Eukaryota > Viridiplantae > Streptophyta > Magnoliopsida > Geraniales > Geraniaceae > Erodium > Erodium maritimum. Next base: position 58,150,421 of record OY997596.1, on the reverse strand, counting down.
TTATGGCTTTTCAAATAGTATTGTTAGTTTCTTCTCTCATTTTAGAGATTCAATAGTCCCAAGCCAAAGCTCAGTCATGGAGAAGGAAGGTGGTAAAAGAAAAATGCCATCCCATTCTGTTTCCGGATTTCCTGAAACATTCGAATTTGTGGATATGAATGATTCTTATTGGACAGACATGGTTGTCCAAAATGGTTCTCTAGAGCAACTGTCTCGTAAAACCAAAAAAGGAGAATTTCAAATCGTGCCAGTTGCTCTTGAAACAGACAAAAGCATACAGACAAGTCGCAAGCCGTACTCAAGGAAGCGATATCGCGAGGCCAATAATGAACAAACGGTAGAGACACAGGCGTACATTGATGAAAAGAGGCGAGCGTCTCCAGCAGAAATTATAATGACCTTTTCTATGGTGAATTCTGTTCCCTCAGAAACAAGCTTGAATAAGATGTTCAGGAGGTTTGGGCCTTTGAAGGAATCTGAGACAGAGGTCGATAGGGAGACCTGCCGAGCTAGGGTGGTATATAAGAAAGGTTCTGATGCAGAAGTTGCTTATAGTAGTGCTGGGAAGTTCAAGATCTTCGGACCGGTGATTGTAAATTACCAGCTTAACTTCTATCCATTTGAGCCGTTCAAAGCTTTATACATTCCCTCAATTGAAGGCCTGGAAGAAGCAACTTTATATCTCCATTCTCAAAATTAACTTCATTGGAAAGTTCAGGTAAATTTCAATTCTATAGAATAATTTTCACATTCCCTTATTATTACGCTGAAAGGTTTGTGATTCAGTTGCATCATTTTCAATTTTCAATTAAGATGCACACTTGGCAAGAAAGAATGACCAACTTTGAATTTGAATTGTTGGAAGAAATGAGTATTAGAAAGAGCAATTTGGATTATAATCATTTCTTTTCAAATAAAAATATATGACCTAACAATGGTATGCATGTATCAGAATTAGGATTCATATTCATTCCCAACATTAACTTAAGACATTTCCTTTTCTTGTGTTTATATACTCCGTCTGTCTCATAGGGGTATTTACTCACTCCTGAACAAAAAAATTAGTGGTGATTTTCTGTTTTAGTTCGTCAGTTTAACATGAAGGGAAAATTACGAAAAACGACTCTCATATATGTGTTTTTGAAACTTGTGACCCTGAAGAAAAAACTCTTGCAACTTGCATCCTTGAACTTTCATTTTTTTGCACCATTTATCCATGAGTTAAAAAACTGACGAAAAGACTCAGGTACTCATTCCTTTGATTAGTTCAGGGTCACAAATTGCCAAAACGTCATACTTGAGGGATATTTTTTATTATAGAAAATATGAGGGTATAAGTGGTGTTTTTAAAACTTTGGAGGCCACGTGTATGGCACATGGCCCATTTTGATGAAATCCGTTACTTCTCACTAACAGTGCGTAAAAACGAAAGTTCAGGGCTACAAGTTGCAAGAGTTTTTTCTTCAGGAACACAAGTTGCCAAAATCTCAAACATGAGGGTCATTCTCCCCAATTGTCCATAACATGAATGACCATAAATAGGCTCTCCCTAAGTTTATCATAACAACTTCAGTAGCAATCCTAGCCCTAGCAGCTTAGGACATTCCTAAAGTTTTCAAAGAAAGACTATCTCATCTGTCATGCATTTAATCAGTTAGATACTTGTGCTGGTAAGTGCAATGCAAAAATGAAACTGGATATAGATACTCATCGAGTAGTTCTCCATTTTTTGGGTGCATGTCTGTGATAAAGCTTTTCTGCCCCTGTTTTCATCCGTTCTCATTTAACAACTCTTATGCCTTTCATTATTTTGGTCCGTCTTAAATGTTTATGTACATTACTTGTTAGGAGAGGGTACAAGAAGAATCCGAGACAATGCTGATAATGAAGGTAGCCAAGAAACTGCGGAAACCTAAGCTGTGTCACAGAAGAGGTGCTGGTTATCTTTTTGCTTCTGTTGACAGATTGAGCCTTTTGGGTGTAAACATAAATGTGTGGGGCTCTCTCTACCCTTGCACACTTAGAGTTAGTGCAAATGCAAAACAACAAAGCCATATCCACTTTGTGAGAGGAGTTACAGTCATTGATGGTCACTGCTAGGTATTGTTCAGACATTATCGGAGTTCACCGATTTATCAGTGATGCCTTATAATTTTCTTACATGCGGTTCTCTGTATGACAAAAACCATGAGTAGCAAGGTAGCATCGGTAGTTGACTTTTGCAGGATTCATGAAATGGTGGATGTTCTGTGTTTTGTTCATGGGGTTAGATAGATGGTCTGTTGATTAATTCATAGTAATAGATAATTCCAAAATCTGTGGAGCTTGTGGCCTAATGGTCTATTTTGCTGAGCTCTTAAAACAGGTTTAGCTTGTGTATTGACTTGTGTTGGTACTCTATTCTTCTGTTCTGGTAGTTATTTAATAATTCATCTGTTTTTGAAGTAAAATTTTTGTTTCTCCATTTATTAATTAAACGTGAGTAATTTATACCTGTTGTGTCATTTTTAGTATTTTGGAAGGCCAAACAAAATATTGGGATAATTGCAATCTACCGCGGCATTCAGTTTATGCAGCTTCGATTTGTGTTTTTGGATTTTCAATGAATTTGTTTTAATATTGACAATTTTACTCTTTGAAATTGAAATTAAAATAAGTCCAAAATTTCACATCTTTAACTTTCTTGTTCTATGTAAATAAAATTAAGGCTTATTACAGTTTGGATTAATTTTTTTATATATACCAATCATAACGGAAAGACAATGGTCATTCAATTACCAAACTCAAATACTTGTTTGTAATTATCCATAACATATTTATTTGTATACATGGAAGTAATAACAAGTGTATATTTATTTGTATACATGTAAGTAATAGCAAGGGTAAACATAAAAACTTGTATGGTTTGTAAGTGTTGTCTATTAAGGAAACCAGTCATCTAAGCAATCACGTGACTTCAAATGACGGTTTTGTCTATTGCATTTCACGTGCTATGTAATTTCTAACCCTCATACATACAAGTTTTGTAAATTGAAACCCTTATGTATACAATTTTGCATGGTTCCTTTCAATTTTTTACAATAAAAAGTTAATCTCGACACTAGATCTACAGTCGGAAAATATTTTACCGACCATATTTGTAAAATGCTCATAGTTCACCACCACAAGTTATTACCATTACCCCTAATAATAACATAGTTTGTAATTCAGAAGATTTCTCAATTTGACTATGAAAAGCCGAAGGTAGTGCTTCGGGGGAAATTGGTTCTTTGTGTGGGCTTCCATGGGCTCATTAATAAAAAAAAGACGATCATTGGGCTAGATATCATTATAATTCCATAGTTTAAAGTTTAATCCTAATCAAATAAGTAAAAATAGTGTAATTCTAAATCCTAATCCTCGTGAAATAAGGAACGTGTGAAATAGTATATATTAGATTTTGATTTATCAAAAAAGAAAATTTTGATTTTGCAATGACAATAACGGTAACGGACAATGGAACAGTGGTCTGGAAGCTAGAAGCCGGATTGTCGTTGAAGCTCACATTACGTGAGGCCGATCCGGAGGAACTCCGTAACGGCGACGTCCGTCCCGTTCGACCCGACCCGACCGGCAAGCCCATCATCAGCGCACGCTTCCGATTCTTCGATCGAGTGAGCCCTCGTTACCTTAAACAAATAAAGGAGCGTATCACACATGAGCATGTCGTGTTCAGACCACTCGAGTTCGTAACTAAGGCCAGGTTTCATTTTCAGATGCACATTGGGGTGGGGGTGTACGGTTCTATGGTGGATCGGTTCATAGGGTCCGGAGATTATGTTGAGCGAGTTCATGGGTTCGATTCCACCTCGGAGATTGGGTATTTTTGTTTGGATGTTACTCGCGAGGGATGGGTGGGAAGTCCTAGGTTTTGGAATTCGATGGATCCGCCCCTCACAGAGCCGACATGGGTGGCTCAGCTCGACGAGACAGAGAGAAGCTCTTACTCTAAGGCGGCGCGAGAAGCGCTTGCCAAGCAACGCGTAGAAGGAGCGCGAGCGCTGCGAGATGTAGAGGCAGTAAACCGGATAGAAGCAGCATGGACACTGCGAGAGGCGGAGGCAGTAAACCAAATAGAAGCAGCACGAGCACTACGAGAGGCAGAGGCAATAAACGAGATAGAAACCGTACGAGCACTGCGAGAGGCAGAGGCAGTAAACGAGATAGAAGCAGCACGGGCACTGCAAGAGGCAGAGGCAGCAAACCAGGCAGAGGCAGTAAACCAGAAAAAAGAAGCAGCACGGGCGGAGGCAGTAAACCGGAAAAAAACAGCACGAACACTGCTAGAGACAGAGGCTCTGAACCTTATAGAAGCAGCAAGGACGCTGCTAGAGACAGAGGCGGTGAATCAGATAGAAGCAGCACGAGGACAACTAGAGGCGGAGGCAATAAACCAGATAAAAACATTGCTAGAGGCCGAGACAGTAAATCAAATAGAAGCAATATTTACCCAACTAGAGGAGGAGACAGTAAATCAAATAGAAACAGCATGGACACAGCTAAAGGCAGAGACAGTAAACCAGATAGAAGCAGCACGAGCACTGCTAGAGATAGAAACAACACGAGCACAATCACTACAAGAGACGGAGGCAATAAATCAGACGGAATCAACACGAGCAACGCGTGAGACAAAGACAGTAAATCAGATAGAAACAACACATGCACAACTAGAGGTAGAGGCGGTACACCAGACAGAAGTAGCACGAGCACAAGGGAATTCAGTAAATCGGATAGAAGCAGCACAAACACAGACAGAGACGGAGGCAAGGAGGGATGAAGACGAAGGTTCAGACTCCGACATGCCATTGGGGCCAACGAGAAAGGACTGGATCGAGGCGATACAAGTTAGGTACTCATACAAGTGGTCTCTTACTGGCCAGTGCTTTCATGATACTGACTGTGCCATTTGCTTGGAGAGATTGATAGAGGGAGATAGAGTCACAGCCATACCATGTGAGGCTCAGCATCGCTTCCACAAAGACTGCATCTTCTCCTGGCTCACTGATTTCAATCTTAGCCTTTTCAATTTATATTACTATTTGCAAGTTATTGCCCTCTTGTTTGTTCATTGCAAAAAACTACCCTCAACCTATCTTTTTATTGCACTTTGGGTACATTTGTTCGATTTTACCCTTGAAAATTTCAAGAGTTAATTACTTTTAGTACCCCTTATGTATTGGTAACACTCTTTTAGTACCCTGATGTATTGGTAACGCTCTGGACAAAATTTTGGTCAAGTTTATGATGATCTGTACCAATTCATAAGGGGTATTAAATGTTCTACTATCAATAGATAAGGGTACTAAATGTGTGTTAACAAAACAGAAGAGCTGTTTTTTAACATTACAAAACATAGGAGTACTAAAAGAATGCTACCAATAGAAAAAAGGTACAAAAGGTAATTAACCCAAATTTAAATTGAAGCATACTCATTCACTGCAATTGTCATGAAATCATGACAAATGATACATATGTAGTACATGAAAAGCAAGGTCAATCCTGGTACTACCCGACCAAGATATAAAGAGCATATATAATTCCTGGGATATATCCCAATATGGTCAACAGCAAATCTATCCAGAACTCCACCTGCATCAAAATTCAAAATTTAACTACTTGATTCAGTAAATTAAAAAAAGCTATGTATTGATTAATGCACAAAACCCCCCAAAAGGGTAATATACTTATACTCACTCCACAGCCATATCTGAGGAAGACCCCAACAGGTGGTAGCAGAATTGCTAGCAACACCTCCACAAATGTTTCTGAACCCATACTGATCTGAACACAAATATCACACCACTTCTCTTCTTTTTCCTCCAGATTTGTCTCTGGAGAAGTAGGTGACCATATATATACATATTCATGTATATTACATCAGAGTGTAGTGTACCAGAAGAAAGAACAGAGTAACTAGCAGGTGGCAAGGTGAAGGGTCATATAAACGACACGTGGCCGACACGTGTAGAGTTGCTGAAAGTTCTGCAGAGTGTGTTCTGTTTTTGACCTGCAAGCTCAAGTGTGACAGACTATTCTCAATCTCATCTCAACTGTTGTGTAAAACTAATCCTGATTATGAACTCCATTCAGATCCCTAAGCATTTAGTACAGGGGATGAGGAACACAAATAAATCTTGACTGGGAAGTAAATCAAAGGAAGTTGAATCATGTTGAGAACATTTCATCTCATATCATAAATAATGTCGTGGAGGAAATGCGAAAAAAAGGGCTTTAGTATGATCCCTCCATTATTTCCAACAAATGTTATCGCAAATCACTAGTTTAATAAAGGAAATATACTCCCAAGACACTCAAGGCTGATAAACATCAGGAAGCTGGAGACCCACACTTGCAGCAGATTTGCCAAGTACTCTTTTCATTTCCTCAGATCTATCAACAGCAATATTGTACGAGAAAAGCAAGTCCTGCATAATCCCAAGCAATCCAAGTACACATGAAGGAGAAACACGATGTAAAGCATATTTTATTGGGATAATTACAAAAAATACCTTGACGTATTCACTTTTTGCAACTTGTAGCCTCTTCTTTGATAGTTGCAAAAAAACGTCCTGAACTTGTCTTTTTTACACTATATAAATTTGTTTCAAAATGATGATTTTATCCTAAAAAATAATAAATAAAAACCCAAAAATCTAAATTGTCATATCCCTGAACTTTCTTACTCTTTGTACAGTACAAAAAGGAAGAAAACTAAGGGATATGAAAATTTGGATTTTTTGTTTTTTTATTTATTATTTTTAAAATCTAAATTGCAAGGGTAAAATCATCATTTTTATAAAAAAAATGCAACAAAAAGACAATTCAGGCTACTCTTTTACAATTATGAAAGAAGAGGGCTAATGGTACTTTTTTTTGCAGTCATCCCTATTTAATTTTCACATTATTACCCAACCAGGTCATTGGTTTGTGTGATTCTTCTAACTATCTAGCAAGACTTAGATATTTTACCAATCTACTTATCAGAAAGTGTTATAGTTCCATGATGCTAATTAAGAAATGGGCATGAATATATTTATCATTCCATTCACGGATTAAACAAAGACAATTTAGGTTCAGTTAAAGAGAAATGAAAGAGAGCATTACCTTGTGCTGGTGCACACTGTTAAGAAGGAAAGCGTAGTCACGAGCAAGCATAACTTTCTGATTAATAGAAGGGACATCCGATAAGTTCCCATTCTTCCTAAATTCTTCAGTTACATATTCCCTGAAATGCTTCTTATCCTCTTCCTTGCCTATATGATTTTTGACGGCTTTAAGAAGTTGCCGGTACACCCTTGCAGCTCGCAATGCTTCTGAACCCATTTCACAAACCCGTTTCCTGCAAGTATGTGACAATTTTCAAAAGAGTGTTACCGCTTTGAAGCTGACACGTCTTTCAATGAGTTTATGTGGAATGACAAATTCTGGTTCGAGTTAATGATCATAATCATGTAACAATGTGCTTCTTTTATATAAGCATAGTTCTGCACCTAATGCAATTCTAATCCTCCCATATACAGAATAATAGCATATTATCTCAAAACAATTTCGAATTCGACGTGCTTCTGGTTCAAATAAGAAAAAGAACATTCTCAAAGGCGAGTTTTTTTAATCTCTTCAAATTCAACACTAACAAGTAAGGATAAGAAAACAAGCAATGAAAAACCCAAGACATATTCCTCATAAGAGCACCTGCAACACAGGGCGATTTGGAGACTAATTCAAGGCCAAATCGACGAAAAAGGTTTTATTTTTAGGTGAATTGCCCACCTCGGAGCGAGTGATTCATCGTCCCGTTCAATTGGCCAGCGAACAGAAATCGCCCACCTTCTGGCCACTTGTCACAAAACACGTGACTATTCGTCTGGATTCACCCGACTACTCACCTCCAGGGTTGTGGGAGGTTAGGCAAATTGAGTGCTAATCACCCAATGGGCGAATCCCATTAGAGATACTCTAACTACAGAACTTTACAAATTAAAGTTTCTAGCTTGACTTGCCTAAGTGAACACATTCCTAGGATACTGTATTAGTGTCAAGACATCAAATATTTGGTGGGAAAATATGTTAACACACACATTAGGACTAAACTAAAGCAATCACTTCGAACATCACCGATCAAAACCCAATTTGTATCTTTGTTAAACATTGCATGGGCAGCCTCTGATTGCTGGATAAGCTATATAGAAATGTGAGAGAAACGATAAACTCCGATTTGGGCAAAGCTCATTTTTTGGAACTAGAACTACTCTTCACTATGGGAACAAACTAGCAAATGGAAACTAAACGATGTCGTTTGCGACAGAGCTGTACCTTTGAAGAGTCGGCGGCGGTGACGGAAGGACCAGAAACTCCGGTAACGGTGGTCACGACGGTGTCGCCAAAATGCTTGAATGAGGGAGGGAGAGAGACGAGTTAGGGCTTGAATAAGTTTCATAGTGCTAGCTAGCTTAAACGACGTAGTTTTGACTATTTTAACCTCTTCAGTTTTTGCTAAAGTTCCTATCTTTACACTGTCAGAGAACATGCTAGATCTCCCTCTTTCTCCGCCAACCGGAGCCGGAGAAGACGACGGCGACGGCGACGCAAGCTGGATAAAACCATGGGGCTGGAGAGAGCAAGGAGAGCCATAGCCTCGCTACCTCCGGTGCAGGAGGTTTGTCCCCTTCACACAACTCTATTCGTCTTTGCCCTCTCTGTGTGTGTTTGGTTGTCGAGAAAACGGAGGAAATTGATAGGAAAGTTTAGTTATTGATCATCGATATTAAAGAATCACTATCATTCTCAAATACCCATTACTCAAAATTTAAAATAATGATAAAGGCAAGGAATACCTCGTAACATCAATGACCACATTGTTGCATAATATTGATAAAAGGGAAAATTTCATTTTATCATCCTGTCAAACATTTAAATTCAGTTTCATACCCCGACATAAATTTTTATCAGTTTCATACCCTGGCAAACTTTTAATTTCACTTTCATACCCAGCCGGGTAAAATGTCCAAAATACCCTTAACTATTACTCAAATTTTCATCCCATGCCATTGCCTCAGAATTTGAAAAGAGGTGAAATGACAATAATACCCTTCATTGTTTAGGGTGTTAAACTGAAAATTTCGATAATTTTAAAACAAAATCAGTTTTTTTTATAAATTCAATTTTTAATTTCAAAAAATCAGATTTTAATTTTAAAAAATCATATTTTAATTTTAAAAATACATAAAATCAATTTTTTTATATAAAAATATTTTTTTTATTAAAAACAGTTTTATTTTTTAAAAAATTAATTTTATTTATATTAAAAAAAAAAACTGGATCGCGAACTCTTCTTCTCCGGCGTGGTCTCCGGCCACCCCTCCGCCGGCGTCGTCCCCGACCCCTCCCACTTCGCCGGCGTCGTCCCCGACCTCCTCCCTCAAAGCTCAAGCATCGCAGGCGTCGTGGTTCCCTCCTCCGGCGTCGTCCTCTCCAGCGGTCTTTTACAGACGCGATTATCTAGTGAGGTCGCAGAGCTCCGGCGGCGACTGTGGCTTTTCCGGCCTTGACGTCGGCGAGGTATTGGATGGATCGCTCGCGGTCGTGGCTCATGAACCTGTCCTGGTAGAATCTCATCGCCGGCGTCGTGGTTCAGATCTGATTTGGTTCAGATCTGAACCAAATCAGATCTGAACCACGACGCCGGCGATGCTTGAGGGAGGAGGGAAGAGGCCGGGGACGACGCCGGCGGAGGTGGGCTGGCCGGGGACGACGACGGCGGAGGAGGGGTGGCCGGAGACCAGCCGGAGAAGACGCAGTCGCGTCTGATTTTTTTTTTAAATAAAAATGATTTTTATATAAAAAATGTTTTTAATAAAAAAAACATTTTTTATGTATTTTTAAAATTAAAATCTGATTTTTTGAAATTAAAAACTAAATTTATAAAAAAAAACTGATTTTGTTTTAAAATTACTGAAATTTTCAGTTTAACACCCTAAACAATGAAGGGTATTATTGTCATTTCACCTCTTTTCAAATTCTGAGGCAATGGCATGGGATGAAAATTTGAGTAATAGTTAAGGGTATTTTGGACATTTTACCCGGCTGGGTATGAAAGTGAAATTAAAAGTTTGCCAGGGTATGAAACTGATAAAAATTTATGTCAGGGTATGAAACTGAAGTTAAATGTTTGACAGGGTGGTAAAATGAAATTTTCCCTTGATAAAATAGATAATGCTGTGAAGGAGTGTAATTACTATGGAGCTCAGCTGTACAAGTCCATCAGTGCAAGGTACTAGTTCTCTACCACTACTCTCGATGATCTTCATGTATTTTGATCTAGGGAAAACACCAAGAAACAACTATGGTCCAACTTTATAACTCAAAATACAACTATAGAGAATTTTGTCGACCAAATCACATCGTCCCGAAACTTAAAATTCAAAAACCATAAAAATCTGTCAAAAAAATGGACGGCCCGTTAACATCGTAGGTGTACAGACCAAAATGCCTTCAGTTTCAGTCATAACTCTATAGTTGTATTTTGTAATATAAAGTCAAACCATAGTTGTTTCTTGGTGTTTCCCCATCACGCGGTTAACGGGCCGTCTATTTTTAGACAGATGTTTATGGTTTTTGGAGTTTAAGTTTCGAGACGATGTGATTTGGTCGACAAAATACTTTATAGTTGTATTTTGAACTAAAAAGTCGGACCATAGTTGTTTCTTGGTGTTTTCCCTTTGATCTACCATTCGTTATACCAGGTTGCTATCTGTCTCAGTTTTACTATAATTACGTTTTGTCCTTAGGCATGTAGTATGGAGTACAGCGAAGAAATCCTCTACAAGGTATGTTTGGGGACATCTTCAAGGTGATTATTTAGTAGCTCAACGTGATCGTTAAGCCCGAGTTATGGTGTCAAAACAATACATTATGTTTCTTCTGAGAAGCAATTACAATAAAATGACTTGAAATATTATGTGGTACAGATGATGTCAACTGAACTGTGAAGTGGTCAAATCTCTAGCTGAGCTGCTTCAATGGGCAATCAGTAATATGCTACATTTGGCTCACTAAATAGAGTGTGCTTGATTTGCCCTCAAGAACTGCTTGTAATGTAGAACAAGGGTAATGGTAGAAACATACCGGGTATTTTAATCTGTTCGCTCGAATTTTTGAAATGATGAAATTATCGCCCTTTCTCTTGTTTGGATCTGGGTAGAAATTAGGGATGTTTTAGTCTTTTCGATCGGTATTTAATTTGTTTTAGGCAGTGCAAGTAAAAAATGTGCAAGATTATAACTAGTTACAAAACAAATATGACGGTAACAACTTGCAAGTAATTTAAATAAATGAAACCATATACAACATGGGAGTATTACTATGTGCCCAGAGTATTTGATGAACCACTATAATTTTTATTATTATGCAGCTTATTCAGTTCATCCTTACAGTCTCATTCAATGATGTTTATAAGCTTATTTACTCATCCACCACAAATGCCACATTCTCCTTGGCAAAGTTATAAGTTGTGTGATCCACCACCTGCAAAGGGATGAACACGATATGTTACTGAGTAAGAAAAATACATTATATTCAGGAATGACGATAGTAAAAAGGGATAATCGAAAAATGGTACCTGAGGTATTCATTTTACGTAAGTTGTAGTCTGTCTTTGTATTGCACTTTGTGTAATTTTGTCTTAAAATGACGATTGAACCTTTAAAAAATAATAAGCAAAAAAACAAAAAATCCGTAATTTTTATCTCTTAATTTTCTTCCTCTTTGAGCGTCCAAGATGGATGAAAAGTAAGAGATGTGAAAATTTCAGAGTTGTTGTTTTTTTACTTAACAAAATCGTCATTTTAACACAATTACGTGAGGTGCAACAAAAAACCAAGTTCATACAACTTGCAAATGTGAATACCTCTATGTTCTTTTTTGCGATTATGCCTGATAATAAACCCAAGAGAGTTTTGATTGCAAGGCTAAGGGTCAAAGATTCATCTGAATCCTATGAAAGAAAAGGTATCATCAATCAATTGTGAAGGAACCTAAAGGTTCTGTTCAGGCACACACAGCTGATCCAACAAGTTTTGATCAAGGCTTTCATATTCACCTCTCACTATCTTCATTCTTCTTAACCAAGGTAAGTAAACAAGAGGCTTAATCACTAATTGTTCACTATAACATGCTGCCTATAAACTCCACTCTTCAATCACAAAGATGATTAGCAACAAGGTAAGAAATTTTAAGTCTCCATTTGTTCTTTGCAATATGTAGTCATCTTCAATTACAGTCACACACTTAACATGTCTTTAACATGTAGTATAGTACAAAAATCGATGTAACAGCACGAGAAATGCTATTGAAGTAAGAAATGACTTAAAAGGGAACATAGTTTAGTAACATAAACTTGACTTCTCCAATTAATCAACTACCCATAGTAACTGTAAAGCCTATTTCTAAGACCCAATAAGCAAGTCAAGAAACCAACCTAGAATCAGAGATCAACGCATGAAAGACACGGAAAAAAATCGAGTTTTTATCTACTGAGGAGCATAGAGGGGGGGAATCTTACATTGGTGTTGCTAAGCTCCAAGTTGTAGAAGTCCATTTCATCGGCCTCAAACAAAGGTCCAGCATGCCATGTCCCACGATGAAGCTTAATAAACTTCGGGCCCTGGATTTTGAAGAACCGGACATCATCAACAGCAGGAGGCACATACATATGACCAGAGCTTGACCTCAAAGCCCTCTTGTCACCTGCATCACCTGAATCCAACATAGATGGCTTAGCCACTCCAAGGTACCAGACATGTCCACCAATGGAACCTAGGCATTGAGTCACACTTGCATGATGAGTGATTGCTGAAAACTTCAGTGGCCGCTCCGCAAGATGCATGATGTAAAACCTATTCACATCAAATGACATAACCATGAAACTCCCCAAAAACAAAACAAAACAAAACAAAAATCCACAGAAAATATTAGGATTTTTCAATTGGATTGTTCTTTCTTGCTCATCATGATCCATTGCTATTTTGGAATAATTCTGATGACCCAATACGTATTTCTTCAAACATTTGCTTAAATTCTAGGGAAAACGTTACTTACACTACCTGATGACCTTTGATTCTAAAAAACGCCCCATAAAATTGAGGGGTTATCAGTAACACATTATCACCTCCGCTATCAATCAAAAACTCCGGGTTCACACTGAATAAGGGACGGTCTTTTCAGGAACAGACTGTCACCTTTCTCATTTACAGATGTTTTTTTTGGGGATGAACATCAAAAAGTGACACTCTGTTATTGATAATCCCTCACTTCTATAGAGTGTATTCGAGAATCAAAGGACACCTAATATATGCTAATAAAGCTATCCCTAAATTCAATTGAACTTTTAGGTAAAATAGATCCGTAATCTCAGCTTCGATGGAGTGAAAGAGCTTCAGTGTGATCAGAAAACGAAAACGTAATCGGGAGGAAGACGAAGGATACCTGGGGACTCCACGGCTTAGATCGAGCTGAGCGTCGTGAGGACCAAACTCGTCACCGTCAGGCGAGGCCGAGATGACCTGGCCGTACTCTTTGAAGGATTCTGGTGTTGCTTCGATCGGCTTCAGCTTCATCGCCACCGTCGGCGACGACTTGGGTTCGCCGGGATTTTCCATTTCAGAGAACTGTTGAGAACTGAGAGATTAATTCTCAGGGACTCCACGAGTATGAGAAATGACGATTAGCAGGAACGAGAGGTTAGATTGCATTCGGACGAAACGGCACCGTTGCTTGGAAATAGAGTGTGGTTTGTATAAGGGATAATTTGAGGTCTTAATATTTAATAATGTTAGTTTTTGGGTTAAATATCGTAACTTATTTTTAACTTTAAGCAATGTAATAACGGACACTATATTATCCAACGTTTTCAATATGACAAACACAGTATCTTAAGTATTGGTCATGCGATCTTGTTAGTAAAAATGGATGGAATATTCTATTTCATTAGTCATATGGCCAAAACTCATGAAACACTGAAGCACATTTGACAACACATTGATTTCAAACATATGCAAAGATTGAAACTTGACGGTGCATTAGATCTTACCATTGAAATGGAAGAAAAAAAATGGGTCTTTTAGTAAGTGATTTGTTCCCAAATGAAAATGTGTACAATACACTTATTTTGTAGTCTCATTCTGTTCATTTCGTCATAGCCAACTCTGAGTCTTAAGTTTGTTGCTTTTCAGTAGAGTTGAGATTGTTGAAAAAATGGGATCATAATTGTGGGTGAGATTTATTTATAAATCAGCCTTTATTCCATATTGGTTAACAAAACTCGATTTTTTATTCAAAACCCCTTTAATTATTAATACATGTTAGCTTTTCAAAAAACAAGTTAACAAAACTCGACTCTCCTTTAAGCTTAACCTGATAGGTGGAAGCATAAACTTGTTATTTAAGTTGGTGTCATGATTAACATTTATACAATATAAGACTGACAACCCTTTCACGTGCAAGCTGATATCGATCATCAGACTTGCCATGTGGACCTTGAGACTTTGACATTAGGTATGACTTCATCCCGATCCCGACTTCTGTAACGCCCCAAATCCGGTTTTGCCCGGACTCGAGACGTGACTAAAGATTTGCGGTAAAACAAGAATAATAAAATAAAATAAAGTTTCCAAATGATATAAATCCTTCAAAAAGTAAGAGTCACAACTCAAACGGTAAAACACAATAACCGACATAAAAGAGTACACGTCTCTAAAACTAGCTAAACCCTCAAGCTCCCAAGCTCCGAGAGTCCGGCTAATACTGCTCCAGCTCAACACCTGAAACACCACAAAAACAGGAGGGGTGAGCTTACGCTCAGTAGGGAAAATGCATAACCATGTCACCTTTTTAGTTTAATAAACAGGAGTTCACAAGTTCATTCAAATCTTACTAAAACGAGAAACCCAACCGATGATGAAATACGGAGGCAAACCGAATGTTTAACAATTTCAAAGAGTCAATAATGATCGAAGGAAACTAAGGGAATCAAGCATTTCTTAAATAACCAATAAAGGATAGAGCGCTCAATAAATGTCGTGGGACATGAAGTCGCCACCCTCCGATCCACAATACTCGTTGTGTCATGTCGGATTCTCCCTCGGTCCAGAGGAGACGCATGACATCACAAAGACGTTTAACGTCGAGGCTACCGGTAACAACCCCTGAGAGCGCTTATCGTCGGGATTCTTGGAAACGTCTCCAAAGGACCATATGTCATAGGGAACCAAGGTAATGCTCCCGCAAGACGCATACACTCGGGTGAAACAACAAGCAACCAATCCCCGCAGGGTAAACCATCCAATTGCCCCGCAGGGTCCAATAACCAATGCCTCGTAGGGTTCGTAACCATTGCCCGCGGGCTCAATAATCAATGCCCCGCAGGGTCCAATAATCAATGTCCCGCAGGGTCCAATCCACCGGCTATGATACTACCCCACACCGGCACTTCCTTCGGTGTAGGTACCATACCGGATACCGACTATGATACTACCCCACCCGGAATCCTCTACGGCGTGGGTACCATACCGGATCACCAATAACCATCGGCTATGATACTACCCCACATCGGAATCCTCAACGATGTGGGTACCATACCGGATCACCAATAACCATCGGCTATGATACTACCCCACATCGGAATCCTCAACGATGTGGCTACCATACCGGATCACCAATAACCATCGGCTATGATACTATCCCACACCGGAATCCTCAACGATGTGGGTACCATACTGGATCACCAATAACCATCGGCTATGATACTACCCCACATCGGAATCCTCAACGATGTGGGTACCATACCGGATCACCAGTAATCATTCCCATAAACCATCCCCACATCGGAATCCTCAATGGTGTGGGTACCCTAACCGGTATCCCGCATGATCTATCAAACAATGCCCCACAGGGTCCACAATCAATATTCCGCAGGATCACTCAAACAATGCTCCGCAGGGTCCACAACCATTGAAATACACACGTTCATCAATACACACCACACGGGATTCATACCCATAATTACACTTACCATCACTTACCACTTTCTCTCCACCGATCAATCGATCACCTGGTCGTGCCTCCTTGGCACAACCAGTCATACCCGATCAACCATTCAATCGTTTAAGCATTCAATCAATCAACCAACGATTCAAGCATTCAAGTTCAACATTCAAACATTCAAGCATGCATTCGATCTAGTTTCATTAGACTCTTGATTATCCCAATGACTAGCAAACAAGCATGTGAAGCTAACACACAACTAATCCGAGGGCTCATCACGGCCTCTCTACCAGTAAATCAATTCCCAAGTATTGAAAGTGAGCTACACTAGTGATTCACATCCTAAGCATGCTTACTAGACACGTCCGATTATTAGTAATTGAAAGACATTTATTCTAGTTATTCGCATCCTATATGCAATTCTAGGACCTTTCCGGTTTTATTAACCTAATAGGCATACTAGTATTGAAGTGCACGAGGAGTTAGTACTTTCCCTACCTTGTGGTCTTCCTCTAAATACTCTGCTGAAAGTCGATTAACCCCTCTTCCGTTCTTCACACGGGTTCCGGAGTGGTCTTCGTCTTCTCGGGTGAAGTCCCAGTTCTCGAGCGAAGTCCAGTCTGGGTTTGACAAATAAAAAGGGTCCAATCAGAACCGGTAATCGTCCAAGGTTTGTCTGATTTGTCTAATGTCCTTTAATTATCCAAATGAAGTCAATTAATTATATTAATTAATTAATCAATTCCGATTTTAAAACAATTGATATTTAGAACCGGGTTGACCCGGATCCGAGCCCAAACCCGGTCCAGAACCGGTCCGAACCCGGATCCAAGTCTGACCCGGACCAGACCAGGACCGACCCGGACCCGAAGACCAGACACGGTTCCAGAAACCGGTTAACTCTGGGCATGGCCCAGATCCGAGTATCCGGACCAAAGGCCTGCCACGGTCCAAGACCCATTCTCGCGACAGGCCCAACCCGAAGCTCAGACGTGTAGAGCTCGACCTGGTTCGAGGGTTCCGACGAGCTCTCCGGTGGGTTCTCCGGCTTCGATGAGTGGCGTGGTGGTAGGTGAAGACTGGGGAAGGGATGGACGAGCTGAGAGAGATGTCAGGGAGGGAGAGACGAAGCCCAACGCTTCGAATCTCAGATCTAACGAAGCTAGGGTTTCGCCGACGTCGTTTCCGCCTGACACCGACCAAAACCTACTCGTAGCTCGCGATTTCTGGGAAAGAAGGGTCGGAGAAGAAGGAGGGAGGTCGGGAGAAGCACGAATCGTGCAGGAACGAGCTCGGGAACCTCGAATGTTCTCCGGCGAGCTCGTGTTGGTTCTGACGGCAAAACAAAGAAGGAGAAGAAGGATGGGGTGTTTCTGGTACGGGTTTGAGGCGGTAGTTGGTGTTGGATGGTGGAGGAGGTCGGGATGTAGGTCGAATAGAAGAGGGAGAAGGAGAGAGGGCTCCGGCGATGTCACGAGAGGGAGAAGACGATGAGGGTTTCTGTGAATCGCGCGAGAGGAGTGCGATGCTGGCCTCGGGAATCGCGATGGGAAAGTGAGGCTGAAGGTCTTCGTTGCTAGGGTTAACGCGTGTGCTCGGGCCTGCTGCGTTGAGTGGGCCTGATCTGATTGACCAGGTCAGTGCTGGCTTGGCCCAACTGGGTCGGGCTGGCCCAACCTCTCTTCCCTTTTTCTTTTTTTTGATTTCTTTTCTTTTCTTTTCTTTCCCTTTTTTTTGCAATCGATCCAATAATCGACTCGCTCCCCAACTCGACGACGTTCCCGACGATAAATATTCGAAATGAAAACTCAGGTCTTTACACTTCAATACCTTATTCAAAGATTAACATAACTAAAATTTCAAACTGATCGATATTATCAAATTATGATTTTATATGTTGGGACACATTTCTCGTGCACCTCATTTAGTTCAGTTTCTTCTTCATGTATTTGTTTCTATTGAGAAATCAGGTCCAACTTTGAGGTGTATTGATGATGTACAACTGAGGATGTTGAAAAATAAGTTCATAACTGTGGTTGAGATTGACCTCTCACTGTTTCTGCTCTTTGCTTTATTTAGTCCTTGGTCTTACTTATCTCTGTGCCACACTTGAATCCAAACATAGTATTATCATCCACTTATTTTAAGACGACCAAATTAATCGAAAACTAGTATAATTTTTTAAAAACTAATAATTGAAAATAAATAAATTTGCGACTTAAGTTTCTAATCGATGTCTTATATTGTCCCGTAAAAGTTGTTTATATTCGGCAAAAAGAATCCGAGGACATGGTCGATGTGTCTCGAACTTCAACACATGACATTGCTCACAAATGTGGGCAGTCTCTATTATTTACTGGAAAAACTCCAAAAACTAACTATTATCAATTTATACCGTTAAAAAACTGAATGTTGGCTTATTAGTCGATTAATTTGATAATGTAGACTTAAGGTAATTACGTAAATTAATATTTTCTGTTAGAAATGACGGAAAACGTTAAGAACAATTCTAAGAACTAACTGTCACGTGACTATTGAACTCAAAAACTAACCGTAGATTTGTTATTTTTTTGAGTTTTTCCTTACGTTTTCTGTCATTTCTAACGAAAAATGTTAGTTTGTGTAATCACTTTGAGTTTACAATGTCAAATTGATCGATTAATAAGTCAACATTCAGTTTTTAAACTTATAAGTTGATGATAGTTAGTTCTTGATGTTATCCCTTATTTATTTAAGCCTTAGTTTCCTGATCTTGACCATGGTTTTTGTTGTATCATTTCGAGCGGTTAACATTTGTGAAGCACCTTAGACCAACTAGAAAGCTTTTTTTAGGGGTAATCACAATAGAAAAGACTAAAAAAAGCTGAAAAAATCAAGGTGTTTCTGTGATGATCCAAACATATATTGCCTTGTAAATATTTAAGGGACTTATTACACTAGATCAATTCTTTTATATTTAGGATGTTTCACGGGAAGCCCTAAATTCTCTTTGATTCCGCCCTTGATTCATACACGTTCTCAAATAGATACCCAATCAGATTGAAATTCAGGTGATTGAGACTCGGGAACAGAAAGATCATCCCCCGAATGAAAAACCTGGACAATTAGTTACTCTTTAGGTTAATTACCTTTTGTATCATTTTTTTATTGGTAACATATTTTTTGTATCCCTGTATTTTGTAGCGTTTAATAACAGTCCCTCCGTTTTGGTAACTGACATTTAGTACCCTTCAAAAATTGGTCACATATCATTTAATACCCTTTATGTATTGTAACAGAACCTTTAATATCCTTATGAATTGGTCACAGATCTTCAAAATTACGTAAATTTGACCAAAATTTTGTCCAAAACGTTACCAATACATAATAATATTAAAAGAGTGTTACCACTAGAAAAAGGATACCAAAGATAATTAACCCGTACATTTTTACGTTCACGACTAATCATGTAACGAATCGCACCAGAATTAAACATTCGTCCACTTAAATTCGTTCACGTTGGAGCCGCTCGGAGGATCCAATTATCCCAAGAGCTGTATTCCTCAACCGTGAAAAGAAGCTCCCTCCATTGAAATGGAGGACAAGAAAGCGTGTGAAGATCAAGCTCCAACTAAGTGACAACGACTCGTGCACGTCATGGGATCGACCCTGCACAAATGGATGCCAGGTCGCGAGTCCCACCACGCAACACATGTCAACTTCATCACTTTTATCGAAAGAAATATATGTTATCTCCATGTTTCTGTCCCATATTTCATACTATTACCGACTGATGCTCATATACTTCATTACTTTACTACCAAGTGATGTTGTCGTTTTCATGTGAGATTCGATTCTTTGGTTGGACCCACCAAACGAGTTATTAATCAGGTGGGCTAATACTATTCATGTCTTAGGGCATCTATAGTTGTGGGCGGGGAGGCGTTGACGGGGAGCAATCGCCGACGAGGAGCTGACTGGGAGGTCGTTGGCAGAGAGGGCTGATTGGGAGCTCAACGCCGACTGGGAACAAAAGCGTGAACAAAAAAGGGTATATAGCTGACTATAAGTCACCTAGCATTGTAGGGTACTGGCTGTGAGAGCTAATTATAAGTCAACAAAAAAAATAATTTTTTATTATCTTCGTCAACACCTCCCCACCAACAACTGGTTATATGGCTGTGTATGCCCTTAGCATTGCTCATTGATCAAGGATTGGGTTGTGAATAAATAAAGGTATTAAAACTTAATCAAAGGAAGGATAAAGTGGGATTGGAGTTGACTTGTGAGTTTGTTAGGTGACTTAAAAGTTGATAAATGTGCAAAACAATCTTGTCTGTTGTCAGTAAATAGGTTGTGTGACATTTTGAAGCAAAGGTAATGGAGATTCTCCGATTTTGTGAGGAAATTAAGAGCAAATGTCATTTGTGTTTGCGATTCTGTTTTATCCCTTGTCTTTAGGGTGCAAGTAAATATGCTTGTTGGCCTTTACCATGACAGCTGGTGCTAATGTGCCATCGGTCGGATCTCACTATTGATCTTGCCCGATAAAGTTTCTAACACGTGTTCGAGAAATCGAGATCGAAT
The DNA here is from genome assembly GCA_963921825.1 of Erodium maritimum. Lineage (NCBI taxonomy): Eukaryota > Viridiplantae > Streptophyta > Magnoliopsida > Geraniales > Geraniaceae > Erodium > Erodium maritimum. The sequence continues at coordinate 58,129,778 of OY997596.1, read as the reverse complement.
TCTATTTATATAGTAAGTTACGCGTTGAAGTGTCAAATGTGATTGTACTCGTGTTTTCTTATGAATTTCGACATCAACGGTCATGTCTAGTGGTGGATGCGGGCAGTTTGGCCGCATACTGAGGGTGATTCTCCGACCTAACCCATAGTATGTTGTTTGTTAAAGATAAAACCATTGACCGGATCTATGTTCAAACTCATTTTACGACGGACTTATATTCAAACTCATTTTACGGAGAGAGAAAATTACGACCTGATATAAAGAAAAATACACATTAAAGTGTAAGATGACTGTTCAAGTTCGAGACAAAATAATTTGTTGGGTTAAAAGTAGAACTAAGAATTAAAAGGAAGTACATGAAAAACTTCTCCAATTTTAAGGCGCATTTCCTTGACATGGCGTCGCCGACCTCATCCGACCACTGATCATCATCGATGACTACATCCACTACCCTCCAATCACCCTCAAATCGTTGCTCTATCGGGTCTCGAGATCCCTCAGAAGATGCCACCAAGACCCTCCTCGATCTTTATCAAACCTACCCTAACTCGCAAGGCTACAAAGCTTCCATCCCCACTCCCACTTCCATTATTCCCGGTCTCCACCGCTACATGCCTCTGCACATTCACTTTCAACCCTAGTTATCCGACCTTCTCCCATAGTCAAACGGTCACCATGACCCCCAACCAACCATACTACCTCTGATGGAGGGGTTCGACACTCTCTCCTAGAGGCAAAGGAGGACATCGTGTTGAGATGTCGAGGTCCACGAATGATGAGACGCATACAACCCACACAACTTTCGAGTTTTCTGGTAGACTATTCACTTCATAGTCGTATAAACGTCCAACAATAGAGGACCTCACGATGAAGGTATAAGGACATGATGGTTTGGTTATCAAAGCTCTCAGATAGGGTAATTTTGGATTTTATCTCACCTCTTAGGCAGCAAAGGATCAAGTATGGCACGGTGAACTGTGGTCCTTCAATCCTTGAGATCATCGTGAAGTAGGTAAATCCAGCGATCCTTCCGTTTAATCAGATCCAACTTTGGGCTTGATTATTTGATTTACCATTGCAAGGGATGACAACCATAACAAGTGTCATGATCGGGGACTCCCTAAGAGGTTGTATTATGGCGGACTCTGACCAATGAGGCCTGACATGGGGAGGAACCATTCGGGCCATGTTCTCAACGGACTTATCCTTCCCTCTTTGCCGAACCATTTACCTCTAACTATCGGGACAATGGTATCTTATCCGAGCTCGCCTACAGTATGAACGTCTTTGATCTTTTGCTTCTCATGTGGATGTATTGGGCACATTGATGTCGGTTTCCCCGAGAGGTAGTGAGGAAGGACAACTCATATGACCTTTGGTTTATCTCTCGCTTATGGTCGGGGATGATCACAGCCTTCGCAGAGGTATCCGTCGGGACTGGTTGGACCCATTGCGACCTCGAACCATATCGTCCCGTCATTTATGAAAGGGTTTTCCCCCAATTTTACTTCGATTCGACAAGATCCCCTGGCACTAATACATGATCTCTTAACTGAGACACCAGTGTGCTTCTGGAGAAAAAGCACACGGGGTGTAATAACCACTCCTGGTCAACGCCAGTCAAATCTGCGAAAAACAGGGAAAATTTAAAAAATTTAGACAGACACTTAAATGAACCTAAATTTGACCCCGAGGGTCATACCGGACTTAAGTTGACCCCGATATCGACCAAAGTGAGTTCCGGGGGACTCAGGGCAACTTTCTGACCAATTCGGGAAATGTTGACTTTTCGCTGGAAAAGTCAACCGAGCGACGTTTTGGTCCATTCGAGGACCGTTTTGGATCCAAAAAGCTTAGCCGTCGCCGCAGCGATCTTAGTTGAGCCGTTTCCTTGTAGCCCGTCAAGTTTCGTAATTTCTTGGGAAATGAACCCGTTCGGGGTCCGAGACGACCGAATTTCGAGAATCTAACAGAAAAATATCTACAAAGATATTTTTTAAAGAGGTGGGACCCACTTTCCACATGTCACACAAATGGTGGTGTTAGGTATTGTTGAACAAAATAAAAAGGAAGACAACAAAGGGGATCTGAACTTTTGGAGAAGGTGGACAGTGTTTGAGCAGAGAAGCTCTTGCTCCATCTATTTAGCATGAGTGGAGGCTTTTTCTTGGACAGTGAAGCATGGCTTGGCAGGCGGCAGCAAAAGGCAAGAGCCATATCATCTCTTCATAATCATTTATGTGTGTCCGTGTATAAATGATGTTGTTAGCAATATCATATGTTTGGGCATTAAATGCTCCAAGGTGTCTTACGGGTCAACAACTTAAATCATTATGAAATGGAGCATTAATAGCTTCATTGTGTTTCGTGGATTTGCAGCAACAAGAATTGGTGGTTGTGTTGCATGGAATCAAGTGCGGAACGAGAGTCGAGCAATCTATTGCAGGAGATTTGCGACTACTTTGTGGATGAGGGGTAAAATCAAATTAAAGGTGAGTTCTTGGTTTAATTTATCGGTAACGAAGGAAAAAAGTAGATATTTTTCCGGCGACCGGAGTGCCGGTCACCGGGTAAAGTGACCGGTCACACAGTGGCGGTCTGGTCCGGCCACCCACGGTCCACGCGTGGCCGTGGGGCCCACATGGCCGAGTTTTTGTTGGTTTCTTAATTTGAACGGTCGTTAATTCACACCCGGAACGAGTTTTGGAATTAAAGTGTGAAAGTTGGAAAGTTCGGGTTTAGAAACTTTGAATGCGAATTAAATCGCTCGGAAGTCGGAAATGGATTCCGTCGATTGCATTGGAGCCCTTGAATTATTCTAAGACCGTAGAAACGAAAACGGGAATTTTCGGAGCCCCGGAAGGGCGTTCCCAAAACCCGGGCAGATTCGCCATGTCGGGCGAATCGGGCTTTTCCGGGTCCATTATCGACAACGTCGATTAATTGGGAAGTTTGGGGGTGATCGACACTGTCGGGGTTACTTTTGGGCGTCAAGTTTATTAATTTCCAGTTTATGTCTGCAAACTTAAAGGTACTTAAAATTGTGTTCTTTTAGATCGTGCTGCAGACAGAGGGAAGGGAAAGCTAGGCGAGTGACCGAGATCACGCCGGAGCTTATTTTGTGCGCTTTGGAGAAAGCATACGAGGTAGGGAAAAGTAGCCGGATCTCGGCCCTGACTAGGGAAAGTTAACAGTAGGAATGCATGTGACACTGGGGTGTCGTGGGTTAAGTAGGTTTATCGAATATTAGAAAGACATGATACGGGAACGTAGCGAATATTGGAAATGCATGTAACACTTAGTAGTGTCGTAGGAGCAGAGAACTTAGCGTCATTAGAAGTACTGGAGGCATATGACCATGCCCGGAGGTTGATTGCGAACTTATCGAGATTAGGAGTACTGGAGGCATATGACCATGCCCGGAGGTTGATTGTGAAACTGTTGATATTAGGACTGTTGGAGGCATTGGTTATGCCGGAGGTTGATTGTGTATTTTCGTGTCTTGGGTGGCCATGACTGCCTGTGGGGTAGTTGAACCCGTGTCTTTACTGTTGGTGTGTCTTGGGTGGCCATGAGTGCCCGCGGGGTTGTTGAACCCGTGTCTTTATTGTTGGTGTGTCTTGGGTGGCCATGAGTGCCCGTGGGGTTGTTGAACCCGTGTCTTTACTGTTGGTGTGTCTTGGGTGGCCATGAGTGCCCGTGGGGTTGTTGAACTCGTGTCTTTACTGTTGGTGTGTCTTGGGTGGCCATGAGTGCCCGTGGTGCTGTTGAACCCGTGTCTTTACCGTTGGTGTGTATTGGGTGGCCATGAGTGCCCGTGGGGTTGTTGAGCCCGTGAGTTACCGTTGGTGGTTTTGAGAGGCCGTGAGTATGGGGTTGTTGAGCCCGTGAGTTACTGTTGGTGTGTCTTGTGTGGCCATGAGTGCCCGTGGGGTTGTTGAGCCCGTGAGTCATGGTTGGTGTGTCTTGGGAGGCCGTGAGTGCCCGTGGGATTGTTGAGTCCGTGTTTTACCGTTGGTGTCTTGGGTGGCCATGAGTGCCTGTGGGGTGTTGAACTGGTCTTGTTGCTGTTTGTTGAACTTTGCTTGTGATTGTGATTGTGTTTGCCCGAGGTTAGTGACCCGACTTCGTGTCGGGAAGTGGTGTGGAATTTGGCTGGCTTACCTGACAGGGATCGGTAAGTTGCGAGCGCTCTTTGGCTGGCCTGACCGAGTTCGAGTCTCGGGAGGTTGCGAGCGTTCTTTGGCTGGCTTGACCGAGTTCGAGTCTCAGGAAGTTGCGAGCGTTCTTTGGCTAGCCTGACCGAGTTCGAGTCTCGGGAGGTTGTGAGCGTTTTTAGGCGATGAGAGGGCAGCTCCCCTTCCGACTAGCTATCGGAAAAGCAGCGCTGTATATATCGCCAACAGGTCGACCGCCTGGAGCCTGACAGGGATCGGCAAAGCGCGTGGGGTAGGCTCGAGCCCAGCCGGTTAGCAACCAGCACTGACCAGCTGACAGGAGTGCGATCCTTTGCGATCTTGTTTGGTGTGCGATCTTTTGTGATCTTGGGTGTTGCGTGGTGGTCTGTCGTGTCTTTGGAGGAGGTCGTCGATCGTTGTGTCGGGTCTACCTTACGTGTCCGAGTGTTGAGTCGGCTGAGGAAAGTATCAGTGTGTGGGTGTCGGTCGGGTTACTTGAGTTTGGGGATGGTGTTCCCGGTGTTGAGTTGGTTGTTGGTGTTACCGGCATTGTCTGCTAATTATGTCGTACTCAGTCTGTTATCCGTGGTGGTGAGCGAACGCTCACCCCTAGCTGCTTTTCCTACAGGTACCGGTCGCAGGTTGGACTAGGTGAGCTTCCGAAGCTTGAAGAGCTGGGAGCGGGATTCTGGGTTTATTTTGAGTCTAGCGACGGATACCATACTTTTGTCCACTTGTTGGGACGTGTTTTAAGTTGTAAATATTATTTTGTTGAACAAACGGTGATCTTAAAGTGATTTAATGTAAAATGTTTCAAAATGTTTTATCTTTAAAGTTCACGTCCTGAGTTCGGTTTACTGAAATTGGGGCGTGACACGGGGCCTCCGTCGTACCAGTCAGCCTCGGGGAAGACGGTATGGTCGGTTCTAGAATGGGTAACACATGATCTCCTGACTAACCTGGGCCAGGAGGGAACAGAGCCTACACCGACCACCGAGGCGTCCCAATTCTTATCAAGGAGCTTGTCAACTCCTTAAAGATCAGATACATTGAAATAAGAAAAATTCAAGCCCCGCCCATCATCTCAAGTTCCTACCACACTCTCCCTATAGCAGAAGAAGCAGGCACTTGACACCCTTCCACTGCCTGAAGAGGTGGCAGCTACCCTTGGGGACACCGTGAGGTCTGCGAAGCAGGCTCGCCAGAGCCAATAATCATGCTAATGGTCAATGGGGTTTTGTTGAGAAGACACACCCCGTCCTGTTGGGATCTAGCAGGGCCCAATCCTTCTCCTCATCCTTTCCTCAAGCAATTCTTCAGTCACCTGACGTACTCCCTTCCTCCCTCCATAGGTCCCCACTAAGGAAAAAATATAGTTCATGCAAAACAAGTTGATCAGAGTCGAGCTAAGAAAAACAATAGATATGTATCTCTGTTACAAGACCAACGTCTCAGACATGTTTGATACTATGTCCATCTTTATTTATTTATTCTGGATACTATATTTTTGTTTTTATGGCCTAATAAAATAAACTATAGTCCTACTAGAAAAAAGAATTAAAAAAAATCTAGAGTTGAGAAGATATAAAAAGTTAGAAACTATAAATAAGAATTTATTATAATAATGTTATCACATAATATTACAGATGATTAATCATAAGATCATACTTCAAGTTTAATTAACTTAATATATTAGGTTCAATCAAAGTTTTAGAAGAGTAAACAAAATATGGCTAAGAATTTATTGAGAGTAATAATCAGACAATATTACTAACGATAAATGATTTCAGCCTGAATAATTTTGTCGCATGTGTACCTAAAAATCACGTGCAACCAGACTTTGATATAACCAATGAGGAATGTCAATCGAAACTAAACTCAGTGTCTTCGATTCGAAAGTCTACTTTAAAAGTCATTGACACAAAATATACATCAAAAATATTTTTTTTTCCTCCCAAATAAAATTCAAAATGTAGAATAGTTCTCGGGCTCGTGGTTGGACAAAAGAGACGGGAGGGTAGAGGTCTTGCCGTCCAACAACTTTTGCATAACCATATATCAAAGACTTGCAACGTTGGGTCTATTTATGAAGAGAATGTGTTGCTTGTTCCATGTCGCTTTGTGCACGCAATCACTCTATGACTCATCATCGTTCTCCACGAGCCCAACGGCTCCTCACCCAACCAGCCTGTCCGGTTCGGCCTATGATTACGAGGTTGCTTGTGCCCTAAAATTTCTTCATAGTATTGCTGTCTCATTAACGGCAACAACAAACTCATTGAATTTTAATGCATTTAGTGAGTCCGATTGACAAGTCTTTAATATGGACAACGGGTCGATTTTCTGGGTAGATTCAACGAAAGTGATGGAAAAACGGGGTTTTCTTTTCTTCTTTTTTTCTCTACCGTTCTCTCTTTGGGCGATGAATTTGTAGACTCTCCGGATTCAGGAATAAAACCATTTTCATTTTTTTCCTCTCTTTGTGACATCTAACGATTCTCGAGTCGACCCCAAATCACATTTGAATTGTCCAGCCAAAATCGACTCCCGTTGTGGGTGTTCTTGAGCCGTTATTAGTTTTTATTTATTTAGTTGTATAAAAGAAACCCGTAATTTCCAATGTTTTTTTTTGTAAACAAAGTGTTAGAGGCTTATAGCACATCCAAATGTGGACGAATGGACTACAAATAGGGGCTGTGATGTAGAGCGCATAGCGAAAAGGGGATTTTTTTAATCGAATTTGTTGATTTACGAAGAATACTGAGCAAGTTATCAGATTCGTTGATTCAAAAGAATACCAAAAGAGATGGGTTGAGTTGAAACTCGTTTTGTGTTTATTAATCAAAATCTGAATTACAATAAAAGTTCTCAAGTACTTATATAGCAAACTAAAACCCCAAAGTCCTATTATAATAAAGAAACCAAACCCCAAAGCTTTAATTCGAATAAAGAAAACCTCAAATCCTAACGAAAAGAGGAAATAACGAACCGGACTATAAAAGTACAATTTTGCCCATTCGAACGATCTCGGATGATCAAAAAACATCGTACAAAGTTATGAGTTTTGCTGGGATGCCTGTTTCGGCCCGAAAAATACTAAGACATTGTTAAATTCAGACACTAATACATTTTCGTGTTTACTAGCCGTTGCGTCAAAATGTCTTCCATTTAGTTTGCATTAAGTTAACTAACGAGCGGTTAAACAAATCCAACGTATGGATAAAAGATTCTTCGTCCTCACCGTTCTCCCATACACACAAATAAAACGAAAGAAAGAAGTTATAACCCCTTTTCACACAACATATAACGTAATAATAACTGTTATTTAACTAGTATCACTATAAAATATCAATAATACCTCTATTAACTGACTAAACTAATATGATTAGATCATCTCTTAATAGTAATTGACCCCATTTCATCGTAAATCTTGAGCCGATACCTAGGTTGTGTGATGGGACAACTCCTAGTCATAGGCATATATGTTGTGTTAGGTTAGGACTTAGGGTAAGTGAACCATACCTACTAATATTATATTTTTTACTACTAATGTGTTCTCTAAGTAACTGATAATGTGGGGCTCTCAAAACCTACCCTTAGTTACTAAATTCCACATGTATTTTCCGGTAACTCCTAAACAACATGATAAGGGTCTATCTTAAATATGCTACAACTATCTTTTTCAAAAAGCTTAGATTAGCTTGGCCACTGTTGAGGCTTGAGTTCAACCATAATCACCCATCCATGTTAGTTTGGACATGATTTTCACTCTTAAATGCTTTCAATTATCAAACATAATAGCTTATGCGGGAAACCTCAATTGAATTATTTTTATAGTATAAATGTATCGTCCTCATTTTCTTATTCAAAATTGTATTTATATTTTTCGTTTATTATAAAAATAACGGGTTTTGTTGATTTCTAAAACTTTCTGTTATTATAGACAAAAATATTCCCGTAAGATTCAAAAATACATAAAATTATGTATTTCAGAAACCCTAAAATGCCCAACTCTAAAAACCCAAACTAGGTTCTTGAAGGACTTTTTACACGGATTTCTAGATTTTATGTATTTTCACATTTCATTATTTTTTTAGGATTTAACGTCAGAATCCACTTTAAAATATTTGTCACGAATAATAAATTATCCTAAAATATTTATCATTAATAAAACCATGTAAATGACCTATCAACCATTCACAAGAGCATATAAATAATTTATTACCTAAATTTGGCGCTTCTCTCTGTGCAGCCTCTTCCACCCATTAAAGCCTCTTGCTTCCAAGCTCTCTGAATATCCTTGATTAGATGCAACAATACATTTGATTGGATGCAACAATACCCTCTTAGGATTCGACCTCTCTGCCGCATACTTCACCTTCATCTGATCCTCGTCATCGTCACCGACGCACCATTGTCGCCTCTGCCCGTCGCCGATCCAGTCAGGGCTGCCTGCGTTCAGCCGCCTCCATCCTTTCCGATCTCACTTCCACGATGTTCGGCCACCATTCTCCCTCTCTCCGGTACTCCCTTCCTCCCGAGCTCGTGCCAGTAGTCATTGTGGCTCTCCTACCGCCGTCTACCGGGAACCATGCTCCCTTCGTCGTCCTCCCTCCGCAGCGGCCTCTTGCCACATGGCCATCTCTCGCGCAGCCAGATCTGGGCGTCTCCGTCAAAGGGGAAAACCTTAGCAAGCATGGCTCCGCTCCCTCGATGGAATTGGGATCCGGGAGGAGGGCGATAGGCTGGGACCTGATTCCACAGCACCCAAAATCGGGCTTCTCGACCCCGACCAAACCTTTGCGGGTCGAATCGATGATGATCAACTTGCTTCTGCGTGAAGTATCGGTGAAGTCACATCCGAAGCACCTGGCGCATACCCTGTCCTCCGCACTACTTTTAAAGATCCGGGCGATTCAAGACGATGAATTGACGATACTAGAACGTTCCAATGGCACGGGGCTCAGAAGAACTGGCATCGCAGATTTTGTAGTTTCTTATTTCGTTCGTGTGCTTATTTATGTTTATTCAAGGTCAGCTATTCAAGAGCGATCACCATTACGGGTCAAGTTCGCCAAAATCCCTACGGGGGCTTCGTACATATGCTGGAAACCAGGGTCTGAGACCCAATTTCTGTTTATGATTTATTGTCATGAGTAATAAGATTATATGTTCTCGTTCCAAAAAAAATACAAAATTTGAATAAATTTCCATCAACTTGACGCCTCTCTCTCTCAAGAGCTCTACGAGAACCCTCCTCCCAAAAAATCGTAGCCGTCGACGGCCTTCATGGCTTTGGCCATGGAGGTTGTCGATGGAGATCTCTCTTCCTCTTCTTTTTTTGTTTTGAGTCCCTCTCTCAACAATCGCCCCCGCCTGCAAAAAAACTGCATTTTTCTCCGTCCGAGCACAACCGCCACCGGCCTTGTCGTGTTCCTCCACCATTGTCGAATCTACGCTACAATCGGGTGAGTTGCAGGTGGTTAATCTCCTCATCGTCATCGATCGAGGTAACACAGATTCGAAAAGACTATGCTGAACCTTTGGGTTATACTGAACCCTCAGGGTTATTCACGAACCGACCTCCACAGTTTATCCACTTGGAGAAGGTTTTGGATCATTAGTGGATTTGGGATCCGGGACCTACCCATCATGACTCGGGACCGACGTTGCTTGGCCGTCCCGGGAGGAGAAAGGAAGCAGATCGTTCTTTATGTTTTAGATTGGAGTCAATGTTAGTTTCAGTTTTGTATTGTTTTAGTTGGATTTTATGTTGTTGTTTTGTTTTCGACTTTAGGTTCAATAAGTTGAAACGTTTGGTAAGAGGTTGTCCTCAATTTATATCTACGAAAAAAAGTAGTATCTTCTACGGAACCATGAGAGCTGGGTCGCCTACGGGAGGCTCGAACAATATTCTGGTATCCAGAGCCGTTAGGCCCTACTTTGTAACCGTTCAATTGGTATAATACCCTCCTCTGTTTGCCCGTTTCAAAAAAAAATTAATTTTAAATTTTAAATAATTTATTATTTATGACCAATACTTTTGAGATATGTTTTTTCTTTTAATCTTTTTTGTAAGTCCATGGTCTCTCAACAATAATATCTAAGTCCATTAATCTAATCCCATCATGACAAAAATAAATTATGACATCACCTTGTGGGTCATATGAGGTAAGCTTGACACAACAAGTGTTCCCTCCCCTGCCTATATATATAAACACTCATTCCTCTACTTTTAACTCATTAATCTAAATTCAATCCTCTTTCTTCTATTCTCACTCATTTACCACTCTCTCTATCTCTCTTCTTGTGAGAACACAAGACCATGGACCAGACTGATGAGAAAGCTCCATGCACACCACCACCATTCTCCTCCTACTCGCCACCATCTTCATCGCCTACAACCGAGACATCCAGCCCCACATCTCCGCCGCAACCACCGGTGGTCCTCAGCCCTTGCGCCGCCTGCAAGATCCTCCGGCGCCGCTGCATAGATAAGTGTGTCCTTGCCCCTTACTTCCCTCCCACCGACCCCCTCAAGTTCACCATTGCCCACAGAGTCTTCGGAGCCAGCAACATCATCAAGTTCTTACAGGTATGTTCTTGAAAAAACTCCAGGTACTAACTATATCCGACTTGTACGTCTCAAGAATTTGTTGTTGAGTTATTAGTCCATCAGATCAGTACTCTTGACTTATGGTAATTACACAAACTAACATTTTCCGTCAAAAATGACAGAAAACGTAAGAAAAAGCTCTAAGAACTAACTGTTATATGACTATTGAACTCAAAAACTAACTGTAGACTTGCTACTTTTTGGAGTTTTTCTTAACGCTTTCTGTCATTTCTAACGGAAAATGTTAGTTTGTGGAATTACCATAAGTCAATGGTACTGATCTGATCGACTAATAAGTCAACAACAAGTTTTTGATCGGTACAATTCGACGATAGTTAGTTCCTGGTTTTACCCCTACAACAAATATGGTAATCTCGATATAATAAGTATCAGATCACTTGTTCTGATCTTCAAAACCGCAATTCTCACTGATTTGTAAATGAGTTGGTCCAAATATAATTTAGATCGGAATATGTATACTAGTTTGAAAATTTTGTATAATAAGAATCAGATCACTTGTATTAAACACATGTCATGTAACATCAATAGTGTGACATTTTCAAAACCAAACATATATTTTCTCTGTTTTTGACCAAATGGATGAGTCCAAGTTAGAGATCAAAGTGTTTGCTAATTACTACAAGGTAGTTAGACTCATATTTGTCAATTGTAAGACCTAGTACTATATGTAACAATTTTTCAACACATGACTTTGCACATGGGTTCATACTTTTCTAAGTTTCTAAAAAGGGATAAAATCAGAAACTAATTACCGTCAACGATCGGATCAGGCTTCTAGAGTTAAAGGTAATTCTAAAAACTAACATTTTTCGTTATAAATAACAGAAAATATTAGGAAAAACTCCAAAAGAGTAATAAGTCTACGGTTAATTTTTGAGTTCAATAGTCATATAACAGTTAGTTCTTGAAGTTTTTTTGTAACGTTTTCTGTCATTGTTAACGAAAAATGTTAGTTTGTGTAATTATCTTAAGTCTACAGGCCTGATCCGATCGACAAATAAGTCAACAGTCAGTTCTTGAAGTGTACAATCTATTATAGTCAGTTCTTGGAGTTTTTTCTTCTAAAAATACCCAAAATACCCTCCCCTTGTTTTTTTTTTCGATAATACAAGAAATTGAACCCATAGCTCGGAATTGTAGGATCTTCCGGAGTCACAGAGAGCAGATGCAGTCAGCAGTATGGTGTATGAAGCCAATGCAAGGCTCCGGGACCCGGTTTACGGGTGCGCCGGAGCGATCTGCCAGCTGCAGAAGCAAGTGAGTGAGCTCCAGGCTCAGGTGGCCAAGGCACAAGCTGAGGTTGTGAACATGCAGTGCCAACAAGCCAACCTGGTGGCACTCATCTGCATGGAAATGACTCAGTCTCAGCAGATTCAACATGAACCACCACCAGTTGGTGACACTAGTTGCTTCTTGGATGACACAACCATGGGCTTGGCATTGGAGCCTCTTTGGACATGAAATGGATACATTACATGCATAATTACACATAATTACGCTTAACTATGTCTGATTTTCACATAATTGCTCTGAACAAAAAATTCGTCTGGACGGTATCTTGAGTTTTCAAAACTTTCGTGGTACCTCAAAAGGACGGGGTAATAATGTGAAAACCGAACACCGTTCAAACGAATTTTATAGGTAGGGTATTTATGTGAAAATTGATATGATTAATTGTAGTTAACTGTAATTATCTCATCATTATAAAATGATCAGTACAGTTGTTTAGAGGAATTCTAATGTTGAGTTTGATTATAAGATTAAGGTAATAATTATTACTCAGTTGATTAATTAATTAATTAACCTCTCCTAGATGGGAGAAATGATATACATATATAAAGAATATTATAGCTTCATTTTCCTTGATTCTGTAATAATTTATTTCCAGCTCTATTTCCAAATGCAAGAAAAATGGAGGAAAATAAAGATTGAAAAGGGGAGGGGCAAATATGTCTTTTCCTGTACAAGTCCCCATCTAATTTATCATCTTTGGTGACCTAATTTATACATCTAAATGGGCTATTTCTCTCTCTCTCTTTTCTTGAGTTGCTATTGTCAAATTAAGTGTTGACCATTTTGATTTGACTGGTAATTATGTATGATTGATACTTTTTGTTAAAAATGGGAAGAGAATATTTTTCTGGTGAATTACTTGGGTTCTAAGGTTGTTGTTGTGATGGCTATTAAAAAGTAATTATGTGGCAAAAAAATCAAAATTGCCTTTATGCAAAAGGTGCAATTTACTTGTTTATTTCATGATAAGGGAGCATCTTTAGTCACCAACTTGCATTATTGTAGTTAAAATAGCAAGGGTTAGGATGGGACAATTGCTTGTTTATTTCTATGTATTCTTTTTTTTATTGTGTTTTAGATAATTGATTGAAAGTAGTTGTTTCAAAATATACATAAACCATATTTTATATGTTGAAAACCATCTTTGCAACTATTTTCTTTCTTATATCGATTTGAAGTTTCATTGACGGTAGCAATACGATTAAAAAATCTAATATTTGAATATAAATGAAGATTTTGTGTTTCTACAAACGGACGATCTATTGATCAAATCAATGTTAAAACAACTCAACCAAACAATTAGTAATTAATAGTTATAATCAATTGAGTAAAAATTATCACAAAAGTAATCAATTGATTATAAATTTTACTTGATTTTTATTGCGTAACAAATAGACATTTTTTTTACTTTATAACAAAAAATAAAATAAAATAAAGATATAGTTGCAAAAAATATCTGAAGGTATTTATTTTTCTTAAATTATATTTGTTTTTTTATAATTATATATAATTTTATTAAACTTAGAATTCAATTACAAACGAGTGCTTCAGGGAGAAATACTCCCTGACCACTAAGAACATACATGGAACACATATGTTCGCTATTCTTTTAACATTATAACCGGTATTAGAAACACCATAGCAGCAAACTGAAAATAAACTATGACGAAACTGACTATGGGCACTCAAGGTGTTGCTTAAACGATGTATACTCTATAGAGTGTGACCAAACCTGCTTTCATCAGTTTCAAAGGGAGGAGAGCGATGATGGTAGATGTGATTTAGGGATCTCTTCCAATAAAAGTATCTGAATCTTTGGATAAAAGCCATAAATCTTCGCTCACTAATCATTAATCTTGCAAAAAGGAACGAAACAGTTAAAGTAAAACAAAATCAGAGGGGTCGAGGAGAGTGCGGTGGTGGAAGCCAGGGAGAAGGACGTGCCGGTGGCGGTGTTAGAGACGACGTCGATGGCTTTAGATATGGCGGCGACGGATCAATTGGGAAGGAAAGGTAGTCGGTGAGCCGATCTCAGTCGGGGAAGGATCGATGGACTTTGAGATACGCGGCAGAGGGGTTGGAACCGTGGTTATGGGTGAATTTGGGGGATTTGGGGAAAATGTTGATCGGGATCGGGGATCGGCGGTCTCCGCAAGCGGTGTATTGGCGAAAGAGGGCGGGGATGGACTCCATGTAGGCGGAGCTAGTTGACTGAACTGAAGTCGGAAGGAACGAGGTCTTCTCCGAAGAAAAATAACCATTTAGACTAGAAGCATTGGAACCCTAGCAGAGCACATAACTATGTTATATTCCTCCTTATTTTATTTGTTAGGGTTAAACTTTTCTTTTGATTGTGCTTAGCATTTTTTTTACTAACAAGGTGTAATTTCATTAAATAGAGTTCAAACGACAGTAGAAGTACATCAGGAAAACCCCTGATCACAATAAAAGAGTTATTACATGGCATTGAGCCCCGTAGGTCTGTTTACACATAACTCTGAGACAAATGAACCGACACAAGCGGTTTTTTGAAAAGTCATAAAGGCCAACTGTAAAGAAAAAGAAACTACAACGAAACTGATGACTGTTGCTCAAGGTAGTGTCTAGCTGCTGCATACTTTGTAGCGTGCGACCGAACCTGCTGTCATCGACTTCAAAGGGAGGCAGAGCTCTTCCTAAAGACCCCTCCTAAAACCAATTCCCAAAGCACTGGATTCCTTCATTTCATTCCTCCATGCGAGGTTGATTCTCCGCTCGGTCCTGATCATCTCGGGGCTCCCTAGGGAAATCCCGTTTCACTTCCTAACCTCCTGCTCCATGACTAGACTCAGCTCCAACTCCAAGTCCAGTTCTATCTATGTGCCCAGACAATTTATTTCACAATAGTGATTTTACTCTTAAAAAAAATTATTTTCCATAAAATAAAATCTAAATTTTCATATTATTTTCATTTCTTATTCTTTGGAAAGTATAAAGAGAAGACCGTTACAGCCTTATGGGATATAAAAATTTATGCTTTCTATACAAATTAGAACAACAAAATATGTTCATAGTATTTTTTTTGTAATTGTCAGAAAAAATCTACAAATTACATAAATTTAAATATATATATTTGTCTTGAATAAAATCCTAAAACCCCAATACGCTGGTCCGGTAAAGAGGAGCAACGTGGGAACAAGACTTTGTGTTTGAGTTATTGCCAGCAGGAAACGCGTTTTTGAGCCGAAACAGCTTTTTTGTGTTTTATTGTATAGCTCACGTGGTCACGTGCAGATGCAAAGGTGGAAGCCCACGAGGCCCAAAAATATGGTACGAAAGTCAAGATTGTAAGCAAAGCCACATTCTGTGAGCATCTCTTTAAAGTCTTCACCTTTTCTATCATTTATTTATTTCATTTCACAATTTTTTATTTGAATATTATTATTTTAGGATAAAAAAATGTAGGGTACTCATTTGTCCAATCCCTTTTATAGAAAGAAAAAATCATTGTAACAATTGACTGTTTGTAAATGGTAGTCCTCCTCTTTAAGGATTATAATTAAACGTCTTATGTTCATATACATTTTTTTTGCACAATTTTCTTTAGAATGAAGATGTTATCATCATTGTAATTTTAAATTTAAAAAATGGTAAAGAGCAAACATAAAATCTCAAATTTTCTTTTTATTTGGATGTACAAAATTAAGACGAAAATTAGGGAAGGTAAAAAAAATTATATATATTTTTTATTATTCTAAAGAATAAAATTATCATTTTAAAATAAATTTACATAGATTGTTTTTAAGACAGGTTGGTGATATTTTTTGACATGATTGTCGTTCGATACAGTCAAATGTTTAATTCTGAATATGTCAATCTCGGCATGTCATGTGGCAACGAGAAATAAAAGAATGTTAAAGATAAATGTTTTAAATACAAAGTTAGAAATTAAAGAAAAAACAAACAACGAGTTGGAGTTTATTATTAGCATATTACAATTAGGGATGAGAAAACGCCCTGCCCCCAATGGGGACCCGCGTCCCAGCCCCGTTCGGACTGGATTTGGGGCGGGAATTTTTTAAGCAGTACGAGTAGATAAATGGGTATTTTGGCGGGGGCAGCAAGCACTTTTCGCCCCGCGTCCCGTTGGGCACCCCACACTATAAGTTTAAAAAAACCATCTCTTTGATGGACACATAATATCTTATTTTTACATATGAAATTTTCTTATTCATATTTTATATTTAAAAGATAGAGAACTTAGTTTGAATATGTCAAATAGTGATTTTTTTCTTATTTCACTAACACATGATGTTAAAATATGCATTTTTTTTACTCTGCGGACCGATAACAGAGCGAAGAATCCCCGTTTCCCACGGGGTGAGAACGAGGCGGGGAGTCCCTATTTCCCGCCTCGTGCACCGTGGGGAGGGGAGCGAGGTCCCAGTCCCGAACCCGCCCCATTGTCATCCCTAATTACAATGTATGAGTACTTATTCACATTATACTTGCTCTAACTATATCTTCACATTCAACGAGAAATAAATGAATATGTTTTTTATAAGCGAATTATTATTAGCAATCCATCTACGGAGATGGTAGAACGATGTAAAGAAAGGTGTCACCAATAAGGCAAACCTCTCAAGAAACCAAAACATCTCCAAAATAGCAAACCAAAACCGACTCCAAACAGTCCAAACAATTTAAAAACATCCAAGAAACAAAACCACAACACCTCCTAAAAACAGAAAACCGACAGTAAAGACAAAAACTCCATCACTTCAATTCATCCAACCAAACATGCTGCAAACCCACGCTTCCGCCCTGCCACCAAACAACTACTAGGATCCCTCCGCCAACCCACAAAAATAAATCCGCTACGCAGAAAACCAAAACTCCAACAAACACTAGACAATGATGTTGAAACTTTGGAATGCACCACCTCCCACTTAAACCATAAGGAAACTCGAGCTGGTAGGATATAATAGTTAGTATATCAACAATAAACAAATTCATAATAATAATAATAGAAATAGAAATTACAAAAACGAATTTAGAATAACCTTTACCGATCATCTAGCTTACTGATTAGGTTTAAAAAAATTGGAGTTTAATCGAGGCCGGTTACCCGGTCGATGTCCAGCCCTACTGTTAGCCCATTTTCAGTTGGGCTCGTGATGGACTTAGCCCATAAGAGAAGCCCACGGAAACACCCAGAAAAAGGGTTATACTATTTTTCTCATATCAATACGC
This sequence comes from Erodium maritimum, assembly GCA_963921825.1. Classification (NCBI taxonomy): domain Eukaryota; kingdom Viridiplantae; phylum Streptophyta; class Magnoliopsida; order Geraniales; family Geraniaceae; genus Erodium; species Erodium maritimum. Next base: position 58,112,438 of record OY997596.1, on the reverse strand, counting down.
GAAAAATTCGCCTGGACAAGCTTCGAACCAGAGACTGAGAAAATGAGCGGAGCTGGGAAAAAGGTAGCCGATGTGGCGATCAAGGCAACGAGGGCGATCGATTGGGACGGCATGGCCAAGCTTTTGGTCACCGAGGAAGCTCGCAAGGAATTCAACGGTCTCCGCCGCGCCTTCGACGATGTCAACAATCAGCTCCAGACCAAGTTCAGCCTAGTATGCGTTTCTCTCTTCTATATCTCTTATTTTTTGATTCACCGATCATCGAATATGTAAGCTATTTGAGTTATTTTGGGCAATCGTGTTTTCAGACTTAGGGTTTTTGTCAGGTAGGCTTGATCTGAGGGAATGATAAAATTGGGTTATTTTTGGTTTAGAAATTGTTATAATGATTACATTTTGTGTTTGATTGTTTTATTTGAGATTGAATATAAATGCTTATGTTCCTGGAAATGATTATCTGGGTGCTGTTTTGATGATTAATTATGCTCCAATATATTGCTTTGGTAATTGTAATGGAAAATGGGTTCAGAATCTGAGGATGTTGATGTTCTATTGGCTTGGGAATTGTACAGAAACAACATTAATCATTTGGGTAGTAAAGATCAGCTGCAAATTGGGTTATGATGATTATCGATTTTCCTTATGTTAGTTTCACATTGAAGCTAATTTGCAACTGTGTTTTGGCCCGTATGATCTGGAATTGAAAATTTGTTCTCAGTTTATTTTGGTATTGTTTCATACATACATACTATGATTTCAAGAATCATAGTGAACCTGTGGCGGCCATTTTTGTTTATTAGCATGACCATTCCTCTGATATTAGCATGCAATCCTATATGCAGGAACCTGAGCCTGTTGATTGGGAGTACTACAGGAAAGGACTTGGCTCTCGTTTGGTGGATCAGTACAAAGAGGCTTTTGACAGTATGTTTTCTGACTTGTGCATCCATTATGTTTTAGATACATATGAATGAACCCTCTTTTCATGGATTCTTAGTAGAAGTTTGTGAGTTTGCTTGGGTTTTGACAGAGATAATCTGATTTGCTTTATTATATTAAAAATATATAGTTAGTCTCAGGGGCTTACCATGTTTGGCATGCTTACCGTTTGCAAGTCTAGCATGGTGGTTCAACTTTGTGTGTTATAACTTGCTTGGAGAATCAGCACTTACTTAAGGCTTTGAATGAATGATGCTTCCATATCATGTGGTATTTTTTTAATATTTTACACGAGTTATGATCAAATTCAAACGTTATCACTTATTAGTGTATGTGTGCATACATGTGTGTCGTTTTAGATCCAAATCAGTCATTTTAAACCTTATTATATTCATATCTGTCAACTTCCGAAGAAAAAGCCTATTTTGCCTGTTGTGGTTATAACTCATAAGGGGGCTTCAATACCCCACGTTTATTTTATTTTTTTAAATATAGGAAGTATGGCTGATTCCTGATTTAAAGTTTATCTAGGGGGTTAACTCGTAGTGTGATTGTATCATTTCCTGCTCAACCAGATACATGGCATGAAATTTTGGCAATAGAAAATGTAGCCTTTAATGAATCCTATGGTAATGGAGGCGGGTTAAAACGATTATATACGAACATGATATGATGGAAACATTCTAAAATTTGAATCTATTTGATGTTATGTGCAGCTGAATTTTCAGTAGTTGCTTTATTGAATTTAATCATTTCCTACAACTCTAATTCTTGCATGGCAGGCATCGAGATCCCCAAGTATGAAGACAAAGTGACTCCGGAATACCAGCCTAAGTTTGCTGAATTGGTAAAAACCAGCACCATGTTCTCTCACTGTTGCATATTTGAATCTTACCTGTGTGTTTCAACGTCTAAAGCAATACATTGTTGTGAAGTATAGTTGGTGGAGCTGAAAGCAGCTGAGGCACAATCCCTGAAGGAGTCTGAACGGATCGAGAAAGAAATTGTTGAAGTTAGAGAATTGAAGGTAATGAAAAGAGATCCTCCTCCAATCTCTGTGGATATGTGTGTATGTATGTTTCTCACAATGCAACTGCATATATCTATATCTTGACAGGAAAAGCTTAGCACCATGACTGCTGAAGAGTACTTTGCCAAGCATCCTGAGCTGAAAAAGCAATTCGATGACGAAATCCGTAACGACATTTGGGGTTATTGAGAACCTTTTTCCATTTCTTTTGAAAGATAATTCCATGGATTTTTGGGAACTAGTCATGCATTGGTAATAATGCTTCCTTTGTAAATTGGTTGTCCTGAGTTTTGCTCTTCAGAATTACTCAGTTATCTTCTACATGGTTTAAACTCTTAATAATATGTTTGAGGTTCCTTACATCCCATCATTCATCGTAAATTTGACAATACATATCGAGTTTTGTTTCTAAATTAAAAGAAACCCAAGGCAACCAAACCAGTACCTAAAAAGGGTGGCCACCGACGACTCTCCTGATAGTCATGCCCAAGAATGCCACCGGTGACGGAGATTAAGAGAATAGGGTTTATGGGTCTATCTGCGTGTGATGCAAATGCTTCCATCCATCTTAAGAATGGAGGAAGAGTCGAAGACATCTCTCAGTCTAATATTATTGGCATCAATGATCCAGTGCTGGAACATCAATTACATTCCAAAGAGTATGGGGAATATAGTTTTTTTTTTATCGGCAAAGCAAATTGAAATTGAAACTGTTCTTTGAAAAAAAAGAACAGAGTTGTGTTACAAGCACCCAAGCAAACCACATGATTCTCAACCACCAAACTACAATACATCGACCCAACACGGGGAGAAGCCAACAGAACCTCGACCCAACACGGGGAGAAACAACTAGCTTCGACCCAACACAGGGAAAAACAACTAGAACTTGAATAAACCAACTAGAGAAAAGCAGCAGGGAAAGCAAAGGACTCATCACACACCAAAACAAAAACACTTGCTTGTGTATCCATGGATGGATGAACTAGATATTCATCATGAACCCAATTTATGCTATTTTGTTCAAACTAGGCTCAAGGCATGCAAACAAGTCCTGAACAATTACACTCAGGGCTAGTTCAAGCTTTAAGCGAGTTAAACAATCGCTTAGAGCCTTGGATTGAAAAAGATTTCATAAAATTAAAGATTTGTTACTATTTGATCAAACCAAATCAAAAGAAAATATTGGACTTCTAATTTTGAAATTAAATTTTAGTACTAGTTGAGCCCAATTTTGTTGTTCAGAAAAAAAAAACAATTCTTATTCAAAAATAAGACATTTTTTCTTGATTGTTGAACGTTCTAACAACTCTATGAATCATTATTTAGTAATGGAAACTATCATTATCGGAAAACAACATGCGAATTCAATTTACCAATTGTCAGTGAACTAAAAAGTGGGACAACCAAAGAAGGGACAGACAAAGGCGATTGCCCCTCCAACTGTTATTTATCGGACAAGAGCTAAGACACATGCTGATTAAGGAGGTAATTCGGGAAGCTTCATTGTTGACGTCGCTAAGAAGGATAGCTCGGGTGATCGGAGTTATTACCAGATAGCTCGGGTAATTGGAGTTATTACCAGGACTTGTTGTGTTCTTGTAGTAATGACATTAGCGAATCCACGTCACTTTTCATCTTTAATTATGAAATACTGAAAAAACAATTTGAAGTCGTCCATCATATTACATCCACAGTCACAGACCCATTACTCAACGTCCAAGAGTTCTGCATAGAGATCGTACTGCGTTGTAATTCTATTCAAGTTTACGAGAAGTATTAATAAATGTATTTTGTTCGGGTCGGATCATCTTGCGTTTTGATAAACACATCGATTTGAACATATTATTTATTTTTATTCTACACAATACAATTAAAATAGATCGAATCGATTTATTCCTCGTACGACAACAAAAACAATAGACCTACAATCGAGTTTAATCTTCCTTTATTTTTTAGGGTAAACTACAAATACATACCCCAAATTTGTAGCGTTTAACTGATACATATCCTAAAGTTTTTTTGTAACTGATACATACTCAGATGTTTATTTTTTTAATAGATAGCCCAAACAGACAAGTAAAATGACGAAAATGCCCTGAAGTGATTTTTTAAATAATTTTTTGAAAATAAAACTGAAGTGATTTTTTAAATAAAACTAAAGTGATTTAATAAGTACATATATATACCTAACAAAAGTGATTTTTAAAATATGTTTTAAAGTAATTACTGAAATGTAGTTAAGGGTATTTTCGTTATTTTACCTGTATGCTTGGACTGTTAAAAAACTAAACATCTGAGTATGTATTAGTTACAAAAAAAAACTTTAATGCATGTATTAGTTAAACGCTATAAGTTTAGTATACCCTATTTTTTTACAAATATGACCCTACGGGGTAGTCTAAATGTGCAAATAAGTTCACCTCGTCTCGTTTACAGAAGCTCTCCATCTCCTTCTTCTATAAGTGAAAGCTAGAAGATGACAGAAGGGTCGAGCTCCATGCGAGAATCAGTAGAAGAAGGCTTGGGAGGATACGCTCAGAAGGCGAAGCTCAACTCCACGCTCGCCGCTCTTCTCGCCGATCCCATCCTCACCGATGTCCCCAGAAAGCCCTCTTTGTCCGACGTCGACACTCTCGTCAGCCTCGAGTTGGGCAGTGCCATGCGCATCTCCGTACTCAAGCTCGACGGCACCTCCATTGGTTCTCTGACCTCAATCTTTCTCCTTTTCCAACTGGGCATTTCGTCGAACACCTCTAGTGCATTGTTGGGAGCAGTGGGTTCCGTTACTCATTGGGTTTGTTTTGTCAATGCAGATGTTGCGGTGATGAATTCGGCTACTGTTAAGGATTTGAAACTCGCTATCAAGAAGGAAATTACTGAGGCCGAGCAATCTAAGATGGGCCATCGCCACATTTCATGGTGTGTTTGATTCTGAAATTTTGTTGCTAGCAATTGTATTTTATTATAATTTGTGTGATTTCTTTTTACTGTATTCAATACATACCCAAATCGTTAACATAGTAACTTAGCTACATCCTAATGTTATTTTGATATTACAATTGTTTCTATAGCCAAAACTTAGCTGCCTTACCACTCTGTTTAGATACTTCACTGAATAATGTTTTATTAGTAAGAAGTTGGTTGTTTTGGATTTACAGGAAGCATGTATGGGCAAACTTTTGTCTCTCCCACCGTAACGACAAACTGCTAGAAGACAACTCTGCACTCCAGGATTTTGGCGTAAGAAATAATTCCCAGGTATTGGTTTAGCTCTATGGACTTCTATGAACTGAGATGAGAATGATGTAATAATAGTGTTTTTAAGTGCTTCAGGTTCTATAGGCTATAGTTGCTACCTTATGTCCCTTGGTATGCATTTCGGGACATCTATGTAATGCTTAAAGTAGGCGTATTCTTATTGAACATAGACCTAGTGAATCTCTTGTGGGTATTAGTCTTTAGTTGGGGTGATGGTATGCTGGGGCTTGATTACAATTATGTGATGTAAATCTCAATTTTAAAGGGGATGTTCAAATGCTAACTAGATCTGATACCATTCTGGAACAGAAATAACAAGATCAACTCTATGAAGTTTCTTTCTTTTTTGTAATGTAATTGATTTGAAACGTTGGCTTGCAGGTGCATTTTATTCCCCGCATCATCTCAAAGGATTTCCGGAAACATTCTAAAAGGAGAAAACACCGCTTCTTTCATGGGCTTAACAAGAGAGCATGATCCTGATGCTGCTGAGGTACCATACCATGTCGTGTTGGGGTGAGCTTTTACATAAACTGTGTCTGTGCACTATAATATCGCCCTAGTCCCTAGTCCTTTAGCTGGAAAGTCTCCACTCCAACCCATCAAGATTAGAGTGAAAGAATTATGGTCTAGTCTGGGTTTTGTCACAGAAGTCCAGTATGCAAGTTAGATGACAAATTTTGACTGGGTAGGTGGCAAGTTAAGCCATATTATTTCACAAGGAACATGTTCAAGTATTAGTTAAAATTCTTTAATTCAACAGTTCAAACCCCATTGTTTCCCCGATTCAACCGTTCCCTCTTGCACTGGGAAATGCTCTTGTCCTAAGATATCAAATTTGAAGAATGAGAAATGCTCATATTGTGGTTCGCTGTTACAGATAAACCAATATGGTACTCATCTCGATCTGTAGTGATAATCTATAGGGCATCATGTTGAAACCTTGGAACTTTATTGTATCACCACATTAAATACTAACAGGTATCTGCCCAAAAATCAGTCACATGCATGTCATGTTGGAAGCCATTATTGATGGTGATACAACAAAATGAAGTGTTTTTAAGTTGATTGTTGCACCATGATTTTTGTCCAAACCAAAGTACAAGGTTGAAACTTGTAATTTCTTATCATGGAAATTCTTTTATTGTTATTAATTATGTGGAGACCAATTTCTCATCTAAGATGTGTACACTGTGAATTTGAGCAGGAGAAATACTGGGAAGATCATCTCGTGGAAGAAGTGCCTCTACGATGCCCGAGTTTTATGGTGGAGCTTGGAGGGTAATTAGAGGGGAGGCTCTTCAGCCTCCCAACCAAACAAAGCCATAACAACTTGTTAAAGATCTATGGAGTTCCTAAAAGTTTACTCTAACTTTGTATTTGCACATACAGGTTAGAGTTGAAGATATTCTATTCTATGTTTCTTTTTTGAAGGAATAAGATAAGATCTTTACATAAAGTATTGTCCTTGAATAAGAGAATTCTCAAGTGTCTTAGATTAACTTGAAATACCATGTGTTTATGTTGACTATCTTTTCTCTTCCCAGCACAATAAACAATTTGATTTCAAATAGATGATTTATTATTGTTGTTCTTATCAAACAGATTATTCACAAATTACGATTCGTAAGATTGTTTTTAGTTTGAGGGCGGTGAGGCCTGATTAGTTCGCTATTGATTCGGCCTCAGACGCATACAACGCCCGAATGGCCCGCCCTTTTTGGTAGAATCGCTCCCATGTACGGCGTACACTGAATACGACGTCCAATGCATACTTCATGGTTTGAGGGAAAAGAAACAACATTTATATCCGATCAGGCTTCACAAATAAAATGTTAAGTTTATTAGTTGAGTGTGACCTTTATACATAAATAAAATGTTAAGTTTATTAGTTGAGTGTGACCTTTATACATGACCTGACCATTAGTTGAGTGTGACCTTTATACATGACCTGACCGTAACAGAAATGGACAAGATGTGTCATGTAGACATAGACATCTGCAAACTAACAGATTCACTCTAATACCACATAGATTTTGGTAAATACCACCACATATATCGAGTTGGGATAACATAAATTACAAATGTTAACGTTGTGACAAGACCAGCAGATATGTCGACCGATTCAAGTTGATAGGGAAAGAAAAGCCCAAAACCTTGAGGCAACACTCAACTATCTCTGGGGCAGCTCTGGCTCCACATTTCCATCCATGGCTTTCCTTAAAAGCTCGTAGCCTGCAAAGTTCATGGCGCCAAGCGGAGCTATCCAGAAGAACCTGGGCACTACCCCTTTAAAAAGACCGAGAGGCCCCTCGTGACTTAGAATGGAGAAGGCTGCCATTTGCATGGACATAGGTTGGCCATGTGGAGCAGTCATCATCCTAGTCTTCATCACATCGAATGGAGTAGTTGTCACAGCAGCAAGACCTCCAGATAGCGCCCCCACTGTTATCGTCTCCCAAGGCTCCAACTCCCGACCCAGTAGGTGCCGTGCAAGCTTTACAAAGAAAACAAAGCATCTGTAATTCAAAGTGCGTACATGTGTTTGTGGACAATTCATCAAGGCAAACATTTGCCATCAACCCCAAAATAATTGCAGTATCCATAAACCAGAAATGTTTTTAAGATTTCATCATTCAACAAAACAATCATATCAGACTGGTTAGAATAAATCAAGGGGACGGACATACATATGTGTTGATTTATGTAAAATGTATTGAAATGCAGAAGTCAAGTATGTGTACCTTTTTGGATTCAGCATAGAGTGCCATGCCAGCGACATAAAATGGAACCTCCCTGAAAAGGGTAAAAACAGTTCCACGAAAGAACCCCTGAAGACCATCTTGCTGCCAAGTACCAATGAGAGCGTCGCCCACATTGTCATATAGACCAGCTTGGCACCGCTGTTTTAACACTTCGCAAGGGACTCGAAATGTTGTCCCCAAGACTGTGGCACAGAACGATGCCAGAGATTGCACCTGCATAATGCAAATCAACTTTGATTGTCATAGAATTCAGAATCATCTAAGGTTGAACTTTGAAGGGAGTTCCAAATATTATTAAGCAAAAAGGCCCAAGCAATCTACTTAATGGCTTGAGGACCATTCTCTATTCCGCCATCATAAGTAAGTGTGTTTTAAGAGATAATTGCAGTTTGACTAACCCCAACTTAAAAAATGGAATTTAAGCCTCACCAACTTCCAAAAAATTACACATAGCTCTTTTTTTCAAAAATGACGAAAATGCCCTTGAAAAAACATTTTGATTAGATGTAGAAAACTGTTGAGTAAATATAAAGACTTCTTAAAAGATGAAACTATTAAAAAGATGTAAAATGGTCTTTTTTGAGATTAGGGTCAGGGCCTTTTCTTTTATCAGGAAGAAAACAGGGAAATCCTACTCAGGCCTAGTCTATCCTCCACCCACACCTGCTCCCAAGCAGATGTACTAATTGGGGTTCGAACATGTGACCTCAAGGAGGTGAGAGAGCTCTCTTCACCATCAGGCCAACCCAAGTGGGCTATAGGTTCCGGGCCCTTTTCATCACTTTTTTGGCAAAAAAGAGCTGTGTATTTTTTTTAAAGTTGGGAGACTTAAAATCCGTTTTTATTGAGGTTGGGGTTAGTTAAGTGTAAAGTGTTAAGTTGGGAATAGCTATCTGTAATTTTACCAACTCATAACATTAAAGATGACGTTGAATGGTTACAATTACCTGGATATCTGGGAGTGTCGGGGCCACATTTATTAACACTGCCTTGCTTGCTTCATGTATCCCAGTTCTCAGGCCATGACTTTGCAATGTCAAATGAAATAATCAGCCACAGAGCATCAAGCAGGAAAATATGGTACAAGGAAGAAGAGACATGAAAGGAAAAACAACCTCGTGAACTGTCCAACAATTGCAGGGATAGAGCCCCGGTACAAACCCTGTAGTCCAATTTCTGGAAGCTTTGACATTATTTCAACAAAGGACAGTACTGTTGAAGCTTGTACCTGAGTCTGATACATTAGAAGAGTAACAATTTGAGGACTTCTGAAAATTTCAGGATGCAAATAGCCAAATACACATACACGAGCATAACAAGAGAATAGTCCTATTGTGAAGCTTAAGACCTTGCCTTTATTGTATCCACAGGATGCATTATAGCAGCAGAAAATGCACAAGAAAGGCCTCCAGCTAAAGCGGATTTTAAAAGGCTTCCACGAGGTAGCTGTAGAGGCTGTGCAACAGGAACAGCAGTTGCAGCTTCATACAAGATATTCCTGTATATAATACCGATAAAAGTAACCATCAGACATTTATTTAATTTTTGGGGAAATCACAGTTCGCAACAGTCAAAATACATAATTTGCATTTCACAACGTTGGGATATTGTTCGTTACAGTTCACTGTTAAAGTGTGTGTCCCACATTGAAAGTGTAAGGACGAATTGACCACTTGATAATGCCTTCACCCATTAGCTTGAGCTTTGGGGTTGGATTGGGCTTTAACATGGTATTAGAACTGGTTTGGGCATGTGAGTCTGCCCTAGTGTGCAGGATCCTCCCTTCAGTGCCCTAGTGTGCAACACGTGCGAGGCCCGCACGTGAGTGGGAACATTAAAGTGTGTGTCCCACATTAAAAGTGTGTGGACGAATTGACCATTTGATAAGCATATTGATGCCTCCACCCATCAGCTTGAGCTTTTGGGGTTGGATTGTGCTTTAACATTCACAAAAGGTTTAGTTGCACCGTTTAAAATTTCCCAAATACCAGATTTACCCCTTCAAAAAACAAAAAGAAACTCCTTCTTTAATTATTATTTCACATAGGATTGAGGAGTACAAGTCATTTCAGGCAATTTTTAATGAAGTGAGTGACGATGCAACTAAATTTCTGGTGAACCTTACCAAACAACAATACACCGTTGTGAAATGCAAATTATGTATTTTTTTACCGTTGAAAGCTGAAATTCCCCCTTATTTTTCACTCTGGAAGCAATTTTTAAGCTAAGGCCAATTTAGACTATTAACTATAGAAGGTAAGGGAAGAAACACAAGAGTAATGGAGTAAAATGATGCTTATTCAATATCAAGGAATTATGCTACCGGATCTAACACCTATATAACCGAGTTATTTTAGCTTACCGGGGATCATCTTGAAGCCGTTCATTAGGTAGCAAAAACATAAAATTCCGAAAATCCCCATAAGAAACAGATTCTTCAGAGTCTGGATTCAGAAAGCGCATCATGGCAATGGCGTTGTCTTCATTTGCTGGAAGTCCTGAGTTCTTAAGAGATGATAATATTCCACTCTTCTTCAATGTCCCGGACTCGCTTGGGCAAAGAGAAGTGTAAGCACGAAGAATACTCAATTCTTTCTGCTCCATCATCGACATAAATTGTTTCCAACCGAATGATCTTGAAAATAAGTGAGCTCTAGCACGACTCATAAACTCTCTAGCATATCTTTGTGGCAATTTTCTTTTTCTCATTTCGGCTTCAAGATCTTGTATAGTTACTTGGCCATCACCATCTTTGTCCAGCTCCTGAAAGAACCTCCATCCTGTAATGTGGTTGGTTAGTAAGCTTTTCAATAATTTAATTGTACATGTTATAGAAAATCAGAATGACTACGATAAATTTGATTAATAACTTATCAGTTCCAGCAATGAAAATGCTCTACAAAAATAGCTTTCATTTCAAAAACATTTTAAAAAAACAGGGATAATTGCAAAAAAGGTATCTTGAGGTATTCACTTTTTGCAAATTGTAGTCCTCTTCTTTGATAATTGCAAAAAAGTGCCCTGAACTTGCCTTTTCATTACAGATTGTGCAAAAAAAATTCAAAATGGCGATTTTACCCTTGAAATTTTAAATTTAAAAAATAATAGGGTTAATTACCTTTTGTACCCCTTTTGAATTGGTAACATACCTTTAGTACCCCAAAGTTTTATAACGTTCATGAACAGTCCTTACGTTTTGGGTAAGACACATTTAGTACCCTTTATGAAATGGTCACAGATCATTTAATACTCATTATGTATTGGTAACATGACATTTAATACCCCTAATGAATTGGTCACTGATCATCAAAATGGCGTAAACTTGACCAAAATTTTATCCAGATTGTTACCAATACATCAGGGTACTAAAGAAGTGTTACCAATACATAAGGGGTACTAAAGGTAATTATGCCAAAATAATAAGTAATAACAACATATCCAAAATTTTCATCTCTTACTTTGAAAATTTTGGATTTTTTTTGTTTTTTTACTGATTATTTTTAAAGGGTAAAATCGTCATGTTAAAGCAAATTTACACAAAGTGCAACAAGAAGCTAGTTCAGGACACATTTTTTGCAATTATCAAGAAGAGGACTACAACTTGCAAAAAGTGAATGTCTCAGGGTATTTTTTGCAATTATCTCAAAAATTAATTATCTGAAAATTTTAACTCATCAAACTAGATTTTCCATCATATACTGAAATTCTTAACAGTAAACTAATTCAAAGCAACATTCAACTGGTGGCAAATCCATACCTTCAGACTCTGTGTATCTAAAGAAATCCTGAACAGATAATAGTTTCTTCTTGTCTGGATGGTCTTTAGACGATCTTCCCACTTTTGGTACAAGCTCAATGACTTCAGTTAACGTGACATTAGCTAGTGTTGATCTTAAACGCTCTACATTTGGTAGTAGCATTCCACTAGCACCTCCAGTTTCTTCACTACTCTGACCAGCTACTACACCATCATCACCCTCTTCATTAACAGAAGGTGAAACTCCAACAATGCTGGATGGCACGCCTCCCACTCTTGCAAAGCTCAAGCCCCTCAAGAAACCATTTACCTCTGCTTTCTGACCCTCAAAAATGATGGACATTGCACCCCGATGATTGAACTTCTGAAGATTATGATTCAATTGCTCGATCATGAAACCGATATAGCATTCAAGTGACACTTGCTTCCCTTCTTCATATCGAGTCCCCTCAACACATTGGCTCCTTGATTCAATTGCTTTATCTTCAATGCCCGTTCTCTGAACCTGCTTCTTAGCACCCCTAAATGGAGTTGGCAACACCTGCACAAAACCATCTACCAACACAGACCATTTACAAGAGCCACTACCATTATCAGAATCACTCTCTTCCAACCCTCTTTTCTTGGACACTTCCATTCGATTTCCACACCCCGAATTAGGCGAAAACAATCCCCAAAAGTCCTTGATTGGGACCTTCATAGACAACCCTTTGCTCTTCTTCTTCTTCTTCACAGCAGCTGGGGTCTGAAACTTTCCACTCTTATCACTCTTATCACCATCACCACAACAATCCTTCAACGGACTAGACAAGTCAACACTACTGCTCCCTCTATGCTTATGAACAGACCAACAAGCCTCAAAATCCTTGAAACCTTTCCGAATACCCAATTCAAGGGGCGAAATCGCCTCCTTCACGACATGTATCGAATTGAAAAACGACTCGATTGGGTCGTTCGGAGACACCATCCCTCCCATCAAAACACAAACTTTACACTCACCCACTTCTATTTTCAATGCCAATCGAAGGTCAACCACAGAATCTTTCCTCGACAGTCCTTTCACAGAGAAAGCCCAACACAGAAATAAGAACTGCACAGACCCAGAAATTTTCAGGAAAATAAACAAAAAAATAGGAAAAAATTACTGTAGAACCAGACGATTCTACGAGCTATAGACTGAAATGTGACGCTAAAACATACAGGGATTGAGAATCGGCATTTCCCAATCTGAATCTAGAGCTATACGTATCAACCATTACACATGATCTGTAGTGTATGTATCCATGGAAAGGGGTGGGTTTAAGGAGATTCAGAAGAACAACGAGAGTGAAGATCGTAGAAGAAATGGCAGATGTTGATGCCGTCAACTGACAATATTGTGGACAAACCCAAAATTGGGTCTTACTTCCAAAATGGAGCAACATTCGGAGAATTGCTCCATTGCTCTCATAAAATGCTTCTATTACTTTATTTTAAATGTGTACTAAAATAATCAGTTTATCATGTTTTCATAGACAGTGGTTAATCTATTCAGAATAAAGAATCTTAACATCTATCCATGTGCTAGTCTTTTTGTTATCTCATATAGTCATATATATATATTGTGATGTGAGGTGTTTATTTTTGAACAAATACGAAGATATATTATTTAAATGTCGATAATAAAAATCCGATGAGATGGTTTCAGGATAAACTATTCTTGTCATTTCTCAGACATGGGATGACCATGCCACTCTGGCTAGCCAATGAGTTGTTTTGTTCGTTATCCGTTTTACAAAATTGAGTTGCACGTCCTCGAGTCTAGATAACAGGGAAATACAATCGCTAACGACTATCCATGTGGGAGAAGCTGACCTTCTCTTTTTGTTGATCATATCTACTATGACCGTATAATCACTCTGGATGATGGTTTTTTGAGTTGGACTCTGGATTGCCCATTGTAATGCATCCCTTATTGCATATGCTTCCACCAAGCCCGAATCTTGGGGGCCCGAGACGATGAGGATCTTGCCTTCATGATCTGGTCTGTGTCGTCCCTACATACCCAACTTGTACCTATCTGTCCTGTTGTTACGAAAAGAGCATCATCAGTGTTAATAACACAAGACCCATGGGAGGAGCACTACCATCTACCTTCTGCACCTTGGACCCCTAAATTATGGGTAACCTATCTCAGTTTCTTGTGTGCTTTCGCTTCCGGGCACCCTGCATTCAGACATAGCGAAGAGTAGTGGATTGCTTCTGCCACTAGAGTGATGTCGTCCCACACTTTCCTGTTCCTTGCTTTCCAGATTTCCCAAAGTAGAAAATTTATCTCTCCCTTTTTATTAAAAGAGTTTAAGGTGAGCATGACCCGCATCCATTTTGTAAAATCGTCTATTTCACTTGAAAGGGACAACCCATTCTTTTGTCAACATGCTGCTGCCACCGGACATGTAACCAACAGGTGTATTTCTGACTCCTCACTTCCTTGACAGACTGGACAGGTTGCCCACATGTCTATTCTTTTAGACCGAATCTGAGATGCCACCTAGAGGCACCCTGCACAAGTTCTCCACGGGAAATTTCTACCTTTTGAAGGACGTCTAGATCCCAGATGGACGTCCAAATGTCTGATGATGTTGCTAGGAGCGATTGCCCGTGGTTGAGCAATTTGTAGGCTGACTTGACTAAGTAGTGTCCTAATTGTTCTCCTAACCAATACCATGAGTCCGATCTGACCGTCTTACTTGTTGGGACTACTAGGATGGCTAGGATGTCCCTCTCATCGAACATCTCTTGGATCTTCCCTTCGTCCCAACTTCTAGTATTTGGTAACATGAGTCCCGATACGTTTAGATGTTCCAGGTCTAAGTTTGTCGACTTGATCTAAGGCTCTGCCCCAATTAACCACGGGTGTCAAAGAATTGAGGTCGAGGCCCCTAGGCCAGTAGATCTGCGAGCCTCTTGCTTTACCAAGCCTTGTGCCGAGAGGAGGCTCTGTCAAATGAAACTCTGATTAGCACCTTTCTTTGCCTCCAGAGTCGTCGTATCCCAGAAATATCTTGCCTTTAACATCCTTGCTACCGAACTAGATTCTTCTGTCGCTATCTTCCATAGTTGTTTACCCAATAGCGCAGTGTTGAAGTCTTGCATATTCCTGAAACCCGGACCCCCCACTTCTTTTGGTCAAGACATCGTCGATCAGGATTTCCAAATAACCGGGTTTTTGCTTCCCCCTGATGTCTTCCACCAGAATCTCGCTAAAGCCACGTTTATTTTTCTATGGTCCCTTGTGGGAGTCTCATGACGCTCATTGCATATGTCGGTATAGATTGCAACACTGACTTAACCAAAACCTCCTCACCTTCCCCGTTTAGCATTTTCCCGTCCCATCTCTGAATGCGACGTAGGATCTTGTCTAGAATGTATTGTAGACTTTTCTCCCTACTACTCCCTATCATATTGGGAACCCCTAGATATGGGGATGGTGTCTGAAGCTCGGGGGTACCCAGAAATCGTACCCCTTCACCTCTAGCATCGACATGAGTATTGGTACTGAAGAACAATGATGAATTTTGTAGATTTACCACTTGTCCAGATGTTTCCTCGAACATTCTGAGGTAATTTCTCACTCTTCCCATTTCTAATGTGATGCCTTGCATAACACATAACAGTCGTCTGCAAAAAATAAATGGGTAATTTGTGGTGCTAATTTGGTTTAAGCTTAGTCTAGGATGAAACACCAAACTGATAAAGAAATGTCTGAAAGAGAATTTGTTGTAGGAGATTGGGTTTATTTGAGGCTGCAACCATATCGCCAGAATTCGATCAATTTAAGGGTCATCCTGAAGTTTTTCCCTAGATTCTATGGGCCATTTCAGGTGCTAAAGAGGATTGGCAAGGTAGCTTACATGCTCGGGTTACCTTTTACATCAAAAATTCACCCAATTTTTCATGTGTTACTACTTAAGAAATAACTGGGAAGCAAGAATAAATTGTTACCTCAACTCCCTGATACAATTGCAGAAGGGCACCTCAGATTGCTTCATTTAGCATTATTTTAGACCAGAGTTGTGAAGCACCAGAATTCCTTAGCAATGTAACATCTCATCCAATAAGACTGTTCCAGCCTTGAGGATGTCACCTGGGAAGATGCTTCGACAATCAGCCACCGGTTTCCTTTACGAGTGGCTTCAGTATTAGCTTGAAGTCAAGCTTTCCTCAAGGGGAAGACATTTGTCACGATGCCTTAAAAGTCAAGGCATCTGACTCATTTGAATTAGGTTGTTGTTACTAGTAAAATGGTGCATTTTGGGAATTACTAAACCACGTGTGGCGATCACGTGCGTCCTTTGATGTGGACATAAATTGTATCACTTTTAAATGTTTTTGGCCCACATTCTTGAGCTTTTCAGTCCCGGGGTTGTGTAAATTTGGCCCACTTTTCTCTCGTTACTCGTATTGTGTCTCTCGTTGTGTTTTGTATGTGCTTTGATCGAAAAATGATTAAAATGAAGGAAAATCGGATTAAAGAGTTTTGGAGGGTGGCTGATCTTGCGAAGGGAATAAATCCCTCATACGAACTCTGAATCGCCTCATATAATGCATCAAATCGAAGGGAATTCATAGATCTACATTCTGGTGTAGGAGGGACTCAGAGACGGATAGTCCTCCAACCCGCTAAGATTCGTTTCCCAAACTTCAAGATACTTATTTAATAGATATCTGATCCATTTAGGAAGTATTCTATCACAAGGAAACTTGAAGATTTGTTTCCCAAAAGTGAAGATATTCTGCGATAGTGATCTAGTCAATTTAAGAAAGATACTAAGCGCAAGGAAACAAGGAGATTTAGTTTGATCACGACTCCAAGGACTAAGAAAACCCTAGGGGCATGTTTATAAGCGATAGGAGCTATATAACTCATGAAGATATTCAGAGCTCCGTTTGGTCGTTGTCTGGTCGAAGATGTCAGATCGAATGTCATTGACCTCCTGAGCGTGCACGTGGCATAATTTGAAGATAAGGATCGTGCACTCCTTTATTTAAATATAAGTATATAATGTTTTCTATTTTAAAGATACTTCTATTCCAAGCATCATATTCGGACTTAGGCATTGTTTCCTAACTAGAATATTATTCTATAACAAAAGAAATCTGTTTGCTTTAAGAATCGATCTAGGTTAAGGAAACTGGCTGATATTTCTTGATCGTGACTCTAAGGATGAAGAAGACTTATGAGGCACGTTTTACAAGTTGGAGCAGCTATAAAAGCCGAGAGATATTCTATTAGCTGCTGTTGGTCGACACTACCATTGACATATCAGTCGACGCCACAATTGCCTTATGGCCATTGGTTGTTGTTCTTTGTTTTAACATTCAGAGCTTCCAAGCATGTTGGACTAACGTGTTGGGAGGCTGGAAGTGTTGAACAAAGAATAACGGTATCACACTCAAACTCTATTCATAATTATTGAGTTATTGAGTTGCTTTTCGGGTTGTGACTGTGGAAGATTCATGAACCCCGTTGAAGAACAAATAACTAATCCAAGACGGAATGGCTCAAAGCAATCCAAGACCTAGGGGCTTGAAGAGTGGGATCGAGTGAGTAGCTCGGATTCAAGGGGAGACCCTGAGATAGGTTTTTCACTTAGTAATAGTAACATAGGGTTGATCTAGATGATCTGAGAGCTTGTATGTGAAAACCATTCCACTGGCAAAGTGCCCCCAGACGTAGGTGATGATGCACCGAACTGGGTAATAAACCTTCGTGTCTTTAGAGCATCCACAACCATCTCGCCGGCAGCCGGCGAGATGGCGCTGGCGAGATGGTTTAAAATATTTATTTTTAATCTTCTAGCCAGCACTCCCAGCCAGCGAGCTACAGTGGTAAGTGCTCCCCGCCGGCGATAAGTGCCCTTTTTATTCACATTTTGCTCCTCGCCGGCGATAAGTGCCGGCCTTAAGCTCCTAGCCAGCTCCCCGCCTCCTCCTCGCCGGCGGTTTCTCCTCGCCGGCGGTTTCTCCTCGCCAGCAGCTTACCGCCCACGACTGTGGGTGCTCTTATGTGCTTGATTGTTCTTATTGTTTATTTCCCCATACTATTCTGAAGGAAGATGTCAGTTGACAAGTCATGACATACTGGACGACATCTTGCTACTGCACCTAATTTGAATTTTCAGAAGTGATGGTTTACACCCCTTCTCACCTGTCGCGGGAGACAGGATAAGGCCAGGGAGGCGTGTCGGATTCAGCCTTGTTGTGGTTCGTGGACTGGATGGAGGGTGGGATCCTCTTGGACCATTTTTTCTCAGGTTGAAAGCGAGGGGTGGAGGAGAGGTCAACGAGACGCTTGGCTCTCCTGATGCGCTCAGGTTTTATAAAATCCCGTGTAGATGTCGGAGGCATGACGGGAGGTGATGGGACAGGGCATGAGTCTGTCCCGAGCTCACCGCTTGTCGCCTTGGGACTCGGTGTGAGTGTAGTTTTTGCGGGTGAAGGAATCTTCACGAGGGTCATCAGAGTATTGAAAGCAATAGTCGATACGGAAGCCGTCGTTGGAAAGACTTGATGGGTGAGATCAATGACAGGTGCAATGTGTAGAGAAAGAGAGGCTGAGAGAACCCTAATGGAACAGTTCCACAAAATATCATGTTAGTTTACGCAAACAAAAATCGTCTACAGTTTGTAGTCCGAAAACCGCGTGGTAGAGGGTTGATAATCAAATGTTAAATTGAATCTATGACAGTACTACAACAAGTCTACATGAGCAAAACAATACATCCTGCCAACAAAGAAACACAAATTCATGAATAAAATCAATTGCACCACAAAATTAAATTCCTACGACATTGTAAAACAAATCTAACAAGACCAATCGTTGAGATAGCAACGGTAACCTTTTTAGCACCTCTCAAACGAAGATCATTTGCTTGCAGAAGAAGAAACAAGAAACAATCTCAAACCAACTCCTTATTCAGCACTCTCACCATACCTGTCATTGCCTCTTGTTTTGTGGAATCCCGTTGTCTTTATTAACGGTACTAAACTCTAGCTTGGGAGGCAAGGAATGCCTCCTAGAGGAAACAGCTGGCGAAGGCGGTCCCCCGAATAAGAGCCGTTTCTTTGATGACGATCTCTTCTCTGCTGATCCAAGTGGACTAGGCACCCGAGACTTGGCCACTGCTGATTTTGTCGGGGTCATGTAACTGGGGACAGATGGCGAGCTGGCAAGGCTCTCGTCGTCTCTCACAGAAGACCCTGCAAGGCTGTGCCTTCTGTAGCGCTCTGACTGGGCGCTGAACAAGCTCCTGGAGTCATCGTCCCCGCCCCAACCGCTCCCTCTCGGGCTCTGCTTTGTTTTTCTCGACATTGATGATGTGGACGGAGCTCGTGAAGGTGGGGTCGAGGGGGATTGGCGGCTGGGGGGTCTGTTCTGTTTTTGGTCAGGTGTAGATGGCTTATTGTGGTGACGAGTGTATGCAATTCCAATCTCTGCTGCTGACATGGCGCGAGTTGTTGCTGTTGTTGTTGATGCTTGGTCGTTGTTGTAGTCCATTGTGCTCCGGCTCTCCCATGGCCGGGCGGCCATCCATCTCTCCAGCCAACTCCATCCCCAGTGGGGGTTGCTCGGGTCCATGAATGTCGGGTTTGATGATTTTGATGAGTTCTTCCAAGTTTGCTGTTGATTTACATGAATTAATTAATTAATAAAAAGTGATCAATTTGGTTTGATCAAAACCTTGTTTAGCATTTGAAGGAAGTAAAAGATGAATTAGTCCCAAAATAGCAATCACATTCACTTCAAGTAGTTCTACACTTCTAACATTTGAAACCTATATCGGGTTCTATATTTAGACACAGCATATTTTACAGAGGGGGATTCCTTAAAACTACCTCAATGAATCGCTCACAAACTTAAAACTACCATATGAAAAAATATGAACTTTAAACTACCCCTTGTTTGAAACACTGTTCATTTTCGAAATATTCTGTCAACATAGATGGAAAGGCAAGAACATTATGTTAAAATGGATATGATTTTTTTCTTCTTCACAATGACAAAGGGTAAAATAAGCATCATTTTAATTTTTACAATCATTAATATAATTATGTTATTTTTCAAAAGACCCAAGGGTAAAATAGTCATTTTGCTTTAAAACTTACACAAACCCAATTGTACAATTTTCCAAACAATGGGTAGTTTAAAATTACTCAAAATGAATAATTTTCCTTGAAATGGAAAATATTTATGTTAATCACTCATCATCATTTTAATGATTTATTTTAATTTTTAGAGTTGTTATTATTTAAATTGCTTATGACAAAATTGTTACTTTTCAAAAGGTTCAAGGATAAAATAGTCATTTTGAAAATTCTTAATTATTAAGAAATTATGAGAAAATTAATCTTAGTTTTCTTCCTCTTTATACTTTCAAAGAAAAAGAAAAATAAGAGAGGTGAAATCCTGTTTTTTTTTTTTTACTTGCTTTTAAAACTTCAATGGTAAAATCGTCATTTTTGAAACAAAATTACACAAAGGTAAGTTCAGTGCACTTTTTTGTAATTATCAAAGACGGGCTAAGACTTGTAAAAAGTGAATACCTCACTGTACTTTTTTGCAATTATCCCTAAATAAATTTCGCTACCACATAGTCAAATTTATCCGATAACCCGAAGCATTAAGCCCCACAAAGCATATCAGAGAGGGAGAAAATGGAAC
Source organism: Erodium maritimum (assembly GCA_963921825.1). NCBI lineage: Eukaryota > Viridiplantae > Streptophyta > Magnoliopsida > Geraniales > Geraniaceae > Erodium > Erodium maritimum. The sequence continues at coordinate 58,091,985 of OY997596.1, read as the reverse complement.
CTGATGAGAGAATGCATAAGCCAAGGCCCGTTCTCTTCTGATAGCAGCTTCTTGCTTGTACTGTAACTTTGCTTCGACTTCGGCCTTAGATTTTCCACTAAGATCCCAATCTCCTCCCATCTGTACTTCAATACATGTATAACATAAAATGACAGCAGTTCAAGATTTATAATGTTCTGAGACCTACAACCTAGGACTTACCGAGGCAGCGATCTTGTCTTGTTCTTTCTTGAGTTTTTGTTGGATCTGCCATTGGCGAGCTTGGTTCTCCTCAGACATCCTAATCCTCCGCGCACGAATCTGGGACTGCACGCGAGCTAGAGTCTGCATGCAGCGTAGAGTGGTAGCTGCTTGCCTTTTCACAGATTGCCCTTGTATCAATGTTTTCAACCTCACCAATCCTCTCAAAGCCCTCAATGCTCTCCTTGCCTATAATCAAAATAGCAAGAGCAAGTGCCATGTATTAGAGAGAGGGCATTATGGACATTCCAGCAATAAAACATCATTACAACGAACTCATTACTTTCCCAAACTGGGAGAACATCGAAATCCAATCCCTTCCAACGAACTCATTACATTCCATGGAAAGAAGATGAAATGTAATCATGGGGATATTGCAGATACCTACTCTAAACTATAGTCTTTTTTGTCAAAAATGTCTTTATCATAAATTTTAAAAATGTCATTTGTCTTCTTTTTAATAGTTTTATCTTGGGATGATTGCAAAAAAGTACCATGAGGTATTCACTTTTTGCAACTTGTAGCCCTCTTAGATAATTGCAAAAAGTGCCTTGAACTTGTCCTTTTTTACCCTTACAATTTATAGTTTTATCGTCATTTTGAAACACATTACAACAGAAAGACAAATTCGGGGTACTTTTTTGCAGTTATCCCCTTGATCTTTTAAGAAGTCTTTTTACGCCCACTCAGCTGTTTTCTACATCCAATCAAAATGCCTAGGGTAGTAATGAAACCCTTTTTGAGATAAGGGCCAAGGGTATTTTTGTCATTTTTCGGCCAAAAAAAGCTATGTGTAATTTTTTCTGGGTAGCTGGATGTAAAGGCTTAAGGTTGATGATAGTAATGTGTAAAAGGCGTAGAGTTCAAGGAAGTTATGTGCAATTATCCCTTTTAATCACCTATTGTTACATCCATATATCAAGATTCAAATCCTTTCTTCAAAGGCTTGAATTTCCTCCACATTCCCAACACAATTAGGAAAACGATAATAAACCAAAGAAAGACCTCATACCAAGTATCCACGGAAAGCAGTCTGAATCTTGATGGCAGCTATTTCCTCCTTTGACTTCCCCGAGAAACGAGAAACAGCGGTGAGCCTCACAACCTCAGCAGCAGCATGAGCAGCTGCAACAGCGGCTTCTGCAGCCACAGCTGTAGCGATTGCGACGGAGTAGGCATGCTTACTCTGCTGATTCTCAGCTTCTGTTAGCTTCACATATTCTCTATGGTGAGGAGGAGGTGTGGTGGGGACAGTTCCTCCAAATCCTTCAGACGAATCAACCGGATCCAAACTCTGGTGCTTCACCGATGAGGTCTTCTTCGACTTTTTACCTTTCTGAGATCAACAATGTTGTTTCAATGAGTGCCATGGGTAACACGGTTACAAATAACAATACAGACAACATTTTTGTATGTACCTTGGAGTCGGGACTCAGAGCTTTCTTCACAGCAGCAAACCAGCCACCTTTTTTCCCCATTTTGCAGTTACTTCATCTTGGGAAACCAAAGCAATGCACAAATTCAGACACAAGTTCATTGAATCAACAACAAAAGTCCAACATGCTCGGGAAACTATAAGATAAGACAAGACATAGAATTCATAATCTTTATTTCCCATTTTGTTAATGTTCGATCCAACCCAACAAAAACCTTTGTTAAATCCACACATATAAGCAAACAACGGTTATTGACAATCAACTTGAAAGCATATCAAAAATCCACAAACCAATAGAACTCGAAGTTTTGTAAACAGATCCACAGCATACACAACATAAGATAAACTTGAAGTTCAGAGTTTACCTTAACAAGAAACATAATGTGAGAGAGGAAACAAAGAACTATACAAAGCACCACGTAAGATAGAAACTTCGAGCCAATTACTCAACACCCATAAGCCAAAACTCATAGATCCTCAAAACCCAATAATTTTTTTCCCAATTTAGGAACAAAAAAAAACTCCCAAAAGACATTCAAAGGCCATCTACAATTTACATTAACAAGCAACATAATGCGAGAGAGAAAAAATTATATGAGACCAGCATACAATACTGCCTCTTCATCAACAATGTAAGATAGAAACTTTGAGCCAAATACTCAACACCCATAAGCCAAAACTAATAGATCTTCACAAAACTCTCAAAACCCATGATTTTTTCCCCAAATTTGGAAGGGGATTCACAACCCATCAACAATTTACATTCACAAGCAACATAATGTGAGAAAAATTATATGAGAGCAGCATACAAAACCGCTTCTTCAGCAACAATGCAAGACAGAAACTTTGAGCCAATTACTCAACACCCACAAGCTGAAACTCCAACATCTTCACAAAACTCTCAAAACCCATGATTTTTTCACTTCCAATTTCGGAAACAAAGCTCACAAAAGGGCATTCTCAAATCTCAACCCATTTACAATTTACATAAGAGCACCATACAAAACTCCCTCTTCAGCAACAATGAAAGGATAAGGAACTTTGAGAGCCAATTACTCAACACCCACAACCCAAAACAGCAAGATCTTCACAAAAATCTGAAAACCCATGAAAACATTTCCAAATTTGGAACAAACCCACAATGGCATTCACATATAACAGAGCAAAACCCACACCAGAGTGCACAAAATGTACCAAAACAAACCACTTCCTGAGATAGCCGACAACAAAATTCCTCTTACCTATTCACAAATCTCCCCAAAATCGAACTCCCAGTGACTAAAATACGAGAATGTCCAGAACAGAAAAACCCTGTGAAAGAGGAAAAAATGCAGATCTTTGGCAATGGAAGAAACCTTCAACGATCTGTGAAACGGAGCAGTAACAGCTGTGGGGTTTGGGTGTTCAGAGGTCGGACCCGACAATTTTTTTCATTATTTTTTGCATTTATTATTACATGTTTCTCCGTTTTAACTATAATCCACGGCTGCAACAAACAAACGACCTTGCTGTCTTTTCAGTTTTGCTTTGCTCCAAAACAGAGGTTTATTTGTTTATGGATTTGTGATTCAGTGTTGTTGCGGTGGACAGAGGATCTGAATCTTCGGTCAATCAGGGGGCGCCACGTCGTTTGTTCGTGATCCGTTGAGGTTCTTCAGGGGGATCAGGGGAATTCGGACATCACGTGACTTGCGGTGTCGTGTTAAATCATGACCACCCTGTTTCTAATCCGTCGAGAAAATAAATGGGGTGTGTGTAATTAGTTTGGTTGAATTATTTGATTGGTCAATTTGATTTTTTATTTGAATAAGTGTACTAGAAATTTAATAGTTTAATTTATATTCCAACTCATTTTCATTTCTAAAATAATATATATATTTAATAATTATGTGATCACAAATTTTATCAAAATATTTGTTTTTATAAATACGCTACATGAATCAGGCTTGACAAACTGTTTTAAGTCTCAAGAACTATTCTTATGGTTTATTATCATCTTTTTTTTCTCATCTTGAAATCATCGTCGTCATCATAACCAATAGGTCGGATTCTTCTTCTCCTTTTGTGCCGAGCATGCTCGTTTCCACTATCGCGATCTCTCCCGTCTTGCCTGCGGTGGGGATTTCGTCTGGTCTCTCTACACTGCACTAAGGGACCCCGAGTCAGGGGAACTCCAACCTCGTTCGATCTCTACATATGGAATCGGGGAGTCTCCCGACGACCCCTGTGGTCCGACAACCCCACCGCGAGCGGAGTCCGGCCTGGCCCAATCTTCGTCTACCACATGCATCGTCGGGAGGCTCTTCACAAGGGAATTCTCCTAAGGCAAGTCCCTGAAGCCATGGTTGTCCATCATTCCTCCTGGCGAGGCTTTTTTTCATCCCTCGTTTGATCTTCACGAGGTTCTCCAGCTGAACCCCTCTTCACTCCTCCAGCTCCGGTCCAGGAGGCTCCCAAGACTCTGATCGTCCTTCTTCTCGGGGATTGACCGGCATCCCAACTTTTTCAGCCTGAATTGTCTACCTTCCCCAATGTATCGTTGGGTACAGTATCCGTGGTTACTATTGGGCCTCTTCTTCTGTGTGAGGTGCCCTTAGGTATAGTGTTTAGGGTCAAAGGCCCAAAACCTGATGTGAAGACCGGGGAATCCTCAGTTGTCCAGTCTGTCGCATGCGGCTTGGTCTTCGAGTCCCTCTAAAACTCCATCATTGATGTATCAAACCGCGGGGGTACCTGGTACCTCTTGATCACATTCCCAAGTCACATGCCCAATCATCCCATAATTGAAGCAAAATGTGGGCAACTTGGTGTAGATAAGGGAGACATGTATAGGATCCCGGAACTCCTTGAACATCAACAATAAGGTTCACCGAAAAGGGCATTCACCGGATGCTAGAACCGGACCTTGACCGCCCCTCCCCAGCAAAGACCTCACTAGTCATAAGGAACTTCCACACAAACTCCTAGGGCAACTTCAATAGTCACTACTGCTGAAAGGGGCTTGGCAGACGCATAGGATCCGTAGGGTATGTCTTCATATCCGTCGGTATGGATTTTCGCCTACGGATGCATCCGTCGGCCAAGATCCGTCGGCCTGGTCTCGTCGGGGAACTTTTTGGAAGACGGACAGTTGTGTCCGTCTGTGAGGAGATATCCTCACCTACGGATACTATCCGTAGGCCATGTTTTTCACTATTCCTACGGATAGTATCCGTAGGCTTTGTTTTTATTCTTTGCCTACGGATACCATAGCTACGGATATGATCCGTAGCTAGGCTTTTGTACTCTTCCTACGGATACCCTGGCTACGGATTGTATCCGTGGCCAAGGGTTTGTACTATTCCTACGGATAGGATCCGTAGCCAAGGTTTTATACTGTACCTACGGATAGTATCCGTAGCCAAGGTTTTGTACTCTACCTACGGATAGTATCCGTAGCCAAGGTTTTGTACTCTACCTACGGATACTATCCGTAGCCAAGGTTTTGTACTCTACCTACGGATACTATCCGCAGGTTAGGTATATGTCTTTAACTACGGTTAGTATCCGTAGGTGAAGTGTTATTACCAGAACAAAAAAAAACATTTGAAATTGCTGCACCCAATCGTGCATATACCCTAAATTGGGTCTGGTACCTGTGCAAACCTGTAAACCGGTATAAATTATTCTACAAATTGCATCCAATCGTGCATAAAATAAAATTGTTCCAAACCACAACATCGTTAAAAGTCATGTCAATCTATTTATACAAACATATATAAAAGTTTTAAAACTGAATAAAAGTTCGGGGGGAAATGTTACTACTCGGGGTTTGCTGGTGAAGATGGGGTCGCTGAAGCCGGGGGCGCTGAAGACGGGGTCGCTGTAGAAGGGACGGCAGCTTGCTGGGAGAGAACCATTGCCATCATTTCCTGAAACATGGCATCCATATCATTGCGCTGCTCTTCCATCAGTTTGCGCTGCTCAGCAATCATGGCTTGGCGCTGCTCCTCCAAACGTTGTGCGAACGCGGCCTCTTGCTGCTCCATGCGGGTCCGCAACTCTTCGAGCTCCTCAGATGAGCTTGTAGACCGCGCACTGGAGAAGTGACCGTCGTGCCTATCCCTCACTGTTGGGATGATGATCGCATGACCGAAACCGGGTTGGAATCTACCCTTCTGAGGCTTCTTCACGATTTGCTGCATTATGGGTAGCTCCTCCTCCACAGTCAACGGTGTGAAGACGGTAGGGGATGAATCCTCACACTCGGTCATCCTTGACTCGCTCACCTTCTCCCGAGCCGCTTCCACAATGAGTTTGGTTTCTTCCTAATGAAAAATACAGCAAGAAACCCAGCATTAGACAAATATGTGGTAAAATTGTATGAATTTATGCCATAAAAAACTACCTAATATAAATATAATAACCTGCTCAAAAATTCAAGAAACTTACCACGCGTTGTACGTTGTGCTCGTTCTTGTCATTTTCCTTCGTGTAAGCCTCTATGTAAGCGTCAATGCTGGGAAAAAGGGATTTGCGCGCAAGCCAAAGTTGGGTCCGTTTCTTGAATGACATACTACCCCCGTGGTGAGCGTAGAGGTTCTTTTTCCGATTTGCACTCCCACAATCGCTCAATAACTGCAATTATGTGTTCGAAAAACTCAAACATAAACTGAAAATTATGAAACAAAACTAGTATAGGTTGATATTGAACGGGAACATATTGTATGTTACTAATAACATGATATAGATAAAGGGCATATCATAACAATAATATTAATAGAATTAAATTGAAAAGGAACAATAAGCTAAAAATGCATATATCACCTACACAAATTTCCCTTATCTGTAAAACCAGGGGTGGAACCAAAGGGGTATAGGGTGTTCCATGGAACACCCTATACAAATGGAATTGTAGCTTGATGGTTAAAGACCTCACTTAATTTACGTTAGAACCTGGGTTCGAGTATGTACACAGCCTTTGTTCATGTATGTACACAGGAATAAAAACTAGGTATGTTTTCTTTGTTTTTTTAATCAACAATGTAGTTTAATCTTTTCTTTGTTTTTTTAATCAGCAATGTAGATTAATAGAGCTTGTTCTTCGAAAAGAAGAACAAGCTAAGAGCTGAAGCTCTTAGAAACAAACCAGTCAAGTACAAATCCCAAGAACAAAACAACAACCCCATAGTCCCCACAAATTATACCCTCAAATTGGGATGTTGTTTTTCTCAAACCATATTTGCGATATTTTCAAACTACATTCGGGGTTTACACATTCGTACCGTAAGAAGGGTTCACACCTGATTGTGCCCCTATATACATATGTACACTATTCAATGTAAACCACACTTATCGTTTAAACTACGAGCCATTGTGGATCATTAGATTTAAACAATGGACAGAGGTGATCAAAATGTACAATTTTAACATTTTTTGCACAACTGGATTGCGGTTGATCACAACTGTAATGGTTTGAACAAGGGGTTGGATCTCGTATAATACACTGGGTGTTGGTACCTTACATGCAAACTTATTGGTACCTTATATACAAAGATATTGATACTTACAATTTTAGAGAATACCTCCCTTACGATTCATCGGGCACATAGGTATGTAATGTTTTAAGTCCTTTTGGATTCACTGTCTTGAAGCAACTGAATTGAAGATGATGTTTTTTTGGGTTCGTTATGTGTTTATCGTTGGTTGCTGCTTATTAGGTCGTACAGAGTTTGAGTGGCTATAAAATGAACGGGTATCTTCTCTTGGTTGACATTGCTAGGCTGGAGAAGGTCGGGTCCAATTATGAGGCTTCTTAGTTGTCAAATGAACGGGTTGTTGTTTCTTTTGTCATGATTGTTCTTGGTTTTAGTCTTTATTTAATAAATCACAAACCGATGAAAAAAACATTTGAGAGAATCTAATGGTTCATGCCAAGGTTCCAAAAGTCGCTAGACACTAGTTGGGCGGTTAGGACCTTCAGGGATTAAATGGGGGCTAGACGGGGATTAATCGGATTTGTATTTTTTCTATTATTTTTTATTTTTGAATAGATATATTAGAAAAAAAATATGAATTTCATTATGCTAAAAATGCTAATTAATATTTAAAATACCTAAAAAGTAACACCAAACAATTCAGAAGCACAACCTTAGTTTTTATGGATTAACTAATAGTATATGTAGTTTCAATGACGTAATGCCTTTGTTCATGTATGTACACAGGAATAAAAAAGGAGAAACATTACCTTGAATTTCGTGGATTTAAAGTGGTCGACTAGCCACTCGAACTGCTCGGGACGTTCTACAAACTCGAACGGTGTGGGCAGTGCTACACCCGGGTTCTTCTTCTCCCATTTGAGGACCCACCTGTGGATCTCATACTTCCACTCCCTAAAACGGCTTCTGGCCGTTGACATTATGAACTGCAGCAGCTCCACATGGTGCTCCCCAGGACAGAACTCAAACATACACTGCACAAAAGTCAAACAAACAGAAATAAACTACAAACCTAAATAAAAATTGTAATGCGAAGAAAAATTTAATACTACACTTACGGTTAACTGGTGGAATAGAACCTCCTGATCATCTTCAGGCAAGCTGTCGAAGTTAGGTTTGTTCATTGGCATGTACGTACGAATTGTTGCGCCAATGACCCTAACGACATCCCCCCGGTCCAACGTGCCGGTTACTTCCTTCCCGTTATGCCCCAACTTGAATTTCCCCCCATCAGCCATCTCCTTCAGGCGACGTTGGAGGTTTTTGTTCATCACCATGCCTCTTTTCCCCGTCTTTGCCTTCTTTTGAGGCCTAGACTCATCTCCCTCCAACATAGCAGCCACATCTTCATCGTCCAGGACTTCCTGAGGACAGCGGATGATGGGTGCAAGCGGACGGGTGCTTGTTGTGGAGGCTGCCTCATCCACGCTACTAGCGGGGGTCCGGCAGTCTCTTATGCGCCGATTGAGAGGAGCGCAAGCTGTAGACTGTGAAGAGGCGATCGTATTGCCTCCCGATTCAGATGGCTGTTGAGGGGTCTGAGGGTTGAACAAGAATTGGAGTCGGGTGAAGAAGACGGTGCTATTTTTCCTTCCCATACTGAAAACTCACATAACAAATAAAACAGTTAGAGAAACATAACGACTACAATCATTATGTACACAAAATTGTATCTAAAATCATTATCTAAGACAAATTGTATCTACTACTGATCAATTTGAGGCATTCCTACCAAACCATTACCAAAACAAAAAACACATATCTAGAAATGACTTGCAGTCTACATATCTACCAAGTACAAGCAGAAGAACAATCCCAAGGTAGAAAACGAAATCAATTCAAACCCTAAATCAAATCACATCCAAAATCAATTCAAACCCTTAATCAATTCATACCCTATATCAATTCCAACCCTAAATTAATTCAAACCCTAACTGAATTGAAACCCTAAATCCATATAAACCCTAGATGAATTCAAACCCTCTGTCCATACAAAACCTGAATCAATTCAAACCCTAAATCCTTAAAAAACCTAAATCAATTCAGACCCTAAAGCAATTCAAACCATAAATCCCAAAAAATTAAGTGAAAACGAACCTGTCAGTGAAGCCTCGTAGATGTCAGTACTCGGAGATGAGGTCGGAGACAGGGGGAGGTCGGAGACCAAGATGGGTCGGAGACGGGGGGAGGTCGGCGATGTCGATGAGGTCGGAGATGGGGTGGGCGATGAGGTTGGAGTCGGGGTAGAGGTCGGAGACGATCGGAGTCGTGGTGAGGTCGGGGTGAGGTCGGAGATGCTCGGAGTCGGGTGAGGTCGGCGATGCTGTCGGAGTCGGAGTTGAGGCCGGCGAAGAGGTCGGAGTCAGCTGGCGTCGGAGTCGGAGTTGAGGCCGGCGAAGAGGTCGGAGTTGAGGACGGCGAAGAGATATCGAGAGAGATGGAGTGACTGAGAGGAAATTAGGGCTCGAGGCCTTTATATAATACAATGCTTGCCGACGGATACAGATCCGTCTGTAAGCATTATTATCTGACACGACGTCGTTGCGACCACGACACTTAGCGAAAAATCTATTTGGCACGGGCCTACCGACGGATACACATCCGTCTGTAGACAACCATTGACTGGTTTGACCAACTACCTGTCATCCTTCGTAATGGAATTCTAACAGATTTAATGATTCATGCATGCTACACATAATTGTAAACGATAGGTATTAATATGAACATCTCCTACTCGAGCTAAACATGTTCGTATTTCATAGTACAGTATCAATGCATTGAGCATTGTAAAAATGATCATTTCAATCAGTAAGTCCGTGTTTCGTTGTAATATTATGTAATCAACATCGGTCATGTTGTATGTAATGTGATAAAGATTATCCTTATGCCCTAAATCCTGTGATCGAATGGTTGGAACCTCCTGAACATTGTGGTCAATGATGTCGATGAAGTATGGTCAACAAGCTCTACCTACGGATTTATGAAGCTCACCTACGGATACTTGATCCATAGGGTAAGACTTTCTACTCCTACGGATCTAACCCTATCCGTAGGCAAGGAGTTAAATAAATATAAAATTGACTCATTTGGTACACATAATTCAATTAATCATCACAAATATGTTTGTAATATGATAAAACAATTAGGTATGTACTTTAGAATATAAAAAAATGTTATTTTGATGTATTTTTGGACTATTTTGTAATCAAAACAGGGGAATTTCTCTCTGTTCTTGGTGGTTGGATCCGTCGGAAAGGTATATGCCCTACCCGATGGATGTAACCCTATCCGTCGGTGTGGGTAACATTTACTTTTCAAATAACTGCCTTTTCGTCTTTCAGAAACCACCTGCAATAACAACATATGTGGTACACAAATAACAGTGTTACAAAAATCTGTAGTTATAGTACGTTGTTGTAGTTATAACAGAGTTACACAATTAACATATTTAATCAGAGTCGTTCCTCTCGTCATTGTTGTACCCATGACCAATATCACTGTCATCTTCAGTATCCTCGTCGACGTCGTCGTTATCCGCAACATCTTCGACCTCTTGCAGTTCCCCAACAGAATGAGGGACTTCATGTAGTTCGGCTACAACTGGGCAAGAAGTTTCAGGCTGGATCTCTTGGTAAGGGGTGTCAACTTCATATGAAATTTCATTCACAACCTTTTCGGAGATGAATAATCCTCTATGTGCGACCTTGTTCACGATCTTATAACCTCCACCTTTTTTCGGGTCATCGACGTAGAATATCTGTTACATGCACACAAACATAGAATATTAATTATAAGTAAACTTCGAAAGTCGACAACTCACATAACAAATTATATGCGTTAATGAGAATTATAACTTTCCTGTTTGGCCATGGTTGCGAGGCAGAAAGCATCATCCTTATAAGCATTTGTGTTGGTATATATCGATATCAAACCATTATCTACAATCACGATATTCAAATCATACCAACAGCATTTGAACAAAACTACCGGCATCCTTCCCGTGTAGATAAGCTCGACTACATATAACAGCACACCGTAATACACAACATCGCCCTCTGCTTCGAGCATTACTCCACAATTCTGTGATGTTCTTCCCTTATCCCGATCTTCGGATAGGAATTTCACACCGTGTACGTGGCATTGTGCATAAAAATTGACTCTCTGCACATAACGACTCAAAGCCTTCGCCGCCGCATATTGTGGATCTTGGTCGGAATAAGGATCCATCTGGTAATTCAAAGAAACAGAAATTACTAGAAACCCATGTGCAAGATAATGGTTAAACCTAAATATATACACCAGTTAGGTAGTTTTGCACTTACAGTGTCCTTGAACATTGTGCAGAATGTATCGATTCGATGATGTACACTGGTTGATTGCGGGTATTCACTTTCGTAATCCTCTATAAAATCTATCATCGTGGTCCGGAAAGCTTCACAATTCTGCATCACTGTCCAATGCGCAACTTTTTTTTCCCTCGTGGTTATTGTTGGCTCCCACAGCTGAATTGATGGGATTACATGGTTAGACACTATTGAAATACCCCATCTATCTGGCTTCTCCGCTTCGATGCTTCGTTTATCGAGGTATAAATTGATGAACGTCGCACATTGGTGATTAATATATGATTCTGCGATGCAACCCTCTGGAAACCGGTGGTTGCGCACCCATTTTTTGTAATACCCCAATTCACGTTCCATAGAGAACATCCAAGTATAGTGGACGGGACCGGTTTGTAAAACTTGAGACGGAAGGTGTTTACATAAATGTACCATGATAGTTTGGAATGTCGGAGGAAATATCATCTCCAACTTACTGAGAATCAAGTAAATATCTTCTTGCATCTGCTGCAGTTTCTTTTTTGAAATCTCCCTTGCACAAATTGTTTACCTACGGATACGGATATCCGTAGGTAAACAATTGTGTAATAAATAGATTTTTAATACGCAGGCTCCCGAACAAGTATTTGATGACCAAACCGACGGATAGGGTTAGATCCGTAGGTAAAGAATTACTTACATTAGGGATATGCATCCGTAGGTGAAGTTTAATGTATCTGTAGGTGATGTTCATGACTGCATGTATATTAGGTTTTCATTTCGATGGATGAAACCAATAGCAGTAGTGTTGGGGAGAATAGCCTAACTGAGGTAGATCACATTAAAGAAGAAGTGCCAGTAGTGAGGGATGTAGACTGGGAGAAGTCAATGAATTTAGTCATGAGCAAATTGCCTAGGGGACTTTCTTCGGTTCGCGAGGCAGAGACTCGCATGTATATAAGGCGTCTGATTGCAGCAGAAGGAGCTAGACTTAGAAAGAAAAGGGCAGAACGAGATAGGCTCACCGCTGAGAGAAAGTCTGCTGAAAGTGCCAGACGGACTTCGTCTGTGGGATCGACTTCCAAGCGTCCGTAGTTTACTGCTACTTAGTATATGAACGATGTTTAAATTAGGTTATATGTAAGTATGACTGTTATGACTCGGTAATTAATGTGTCATGCTAATACCTTTTATGAATGGTAATATTTGTATGGTTATTATGTGTTGAGTGGTCGGTGTTGATTTAAATTTGTTTCTGGTATATTCGTTTTAATATTGTACTAAGGTTTGGTTTCATTTAGTCATGGATGACCGAAGTAGCGTAGGGGAAAACGAACTCCCAACGGACGAATATGATGGACCACGAGAGGTTGATCTCCATGCTGAGATGATGCGATTGTACAACAGCATTCCAACAGAGTCGTTGCCACGCACGAGAGCGGTAGCAGCATCTCGGATGAGGTTACGGGGCCTCATTAACCGAGAGGGACGAAGGATTGCGGCTGAAAGAGCTGCTAAAAGAGAACGGCTTGCTGCTGAAAGAGCCGTTGACAGAGAACGGCTTGCTGCTGAAAGAGCCGCTAAAAGAGCTGCTGCAATAGCTAAGTTGGAGGAAAGATCTAGGCGTGTTTATGCACGTGTTGCTGAGATGAGTACAGCTGATGGAGCCACCTCCATGCGCGACCCGAAGCATGACGCAAGGGTGTACGTGCAGTGGCTGAAAGACAATATGAAGCGCGAGTTCGAAGACTAGACGCCCTTGCTATAATATTAATGTATTAGTACTATCATGTGTTGTGTTAAGTAAGGATAATTTGTGTTTAAACTATCATTTTATATATATGACTGTGTTTTAATGTTTTAACGAATGCTTTACTTTTTCTTTACTTTATTAATTAAGTGTTAATTTTTATGAATATTACTTCCGTATGCTTTGAAATAATTATTTGGGATTAGTTATAATTGTAATTTGTTGTTTGAGTCAGGATGGAACCAAACTTTAATTCGCGACTCGAGCGCAGGTGGCGTCGTCGTGAAAATGCAGGAACAATTGTACTACCTGGTCCACAAAGAGCCAACGCTGCAGCTGGCCTAGCGTGGCTGCAACATTATCACCGACTAGTGATGGAAGGACATGAACGCTTCGCCTATATTCGTCGCCTGATCCGTCAGAAAGGTGATGACCTTCCTCCACTACCTTATGGTGTAGGCCCGCTGCCGAGGCCTCCGTTCTTGGACGAGGTTCAGGAGAATGACCTTGAAGCTATAGAGGAGCATGTTTGGTTTAGACGATTTGTTGAATGGATGGAAGATTTGAAGGCAATGCAAGAGCGTGTTATCTCAAATCTTCTTGCTTCGTAACTCTATCATTATGCGTTTATGTAAAACTGCTACTCGTTTATGTATGGAAGATTTGTAGGCAGAACTGCTACTCGTTTATGTATTTTGTTGTTTAAGTATTCGGCTATATATTTTGTTGTTTAACAATGTACTTTTACAAAATACATGGTAGTTTAAATGTGTTGTGCTTATATACCGCTTGTATAATACAAGATCCTGTATTATATCGATATTTTCATCAGGATGACTATAAATGTTTTCGGAAATAGTTTGTACACTGGCTCACTTGACCAACGGATAAAACAAGCTTCACTGACAGATAAAACATCTATGGGTAAGGATTCCACTTGCTTGACGGACAAAGTATCCGTAGCTAGGCTTTACAAACTCCACAGACGGATACAACATCTGTAGGTAAGGCTTCTCCACCTGCCTGACGGATACAATCGACCTTTTCCACGGAAATTGTATCCGTCAGCAAGGTTTGAGACCTTGCCTACGGATGTAGTATCCGTCTGTGAAGATTTCACCTGCCTGACGGATACTATGGACCTTTTCCACGGATATTATATCCGTCAGTCAGGTGATAACCTGGCTTACGGATGGGCCTATCCGTGGCCGAGGTTCTAAATCTTTTGTGACGGATATTTTCTATCCGTGTGCCAAGCCCAGTTCTGCAGTAGTGAGTCTCACATATAGTCTTCTTCTTTACTAATGGTGGAAGACCGTGAGCATGAACCGATAGATGCAAGCGGTTCAGGTCGGGAAGGTCTCTGGCCATTGGATCGATCTCCCCAAGGAGGAGAGGGTGACCATCAAAGAACCAGAGCTCATTGCCCCGGACCTATGCACAAGCCTCCTCGGACTCAAAGTAAGAACCAAATGTCCCCGGGACCGGGACGATGTCCTTGATGACCAACCCTGACGTAGACCGTCCCCATGCGTTGGTCATGATCCGTAGCATGGCTTCTATCTAGAGGGTCGCGGGGCCAAGAGTTTCCCAACCATGCCAAACTGTTGACCCGCCATCACAGTCGGGTCAATAAGTGTGTAGGGGACCAGGACCTCCATGTCCTCCTCCTCCCCGAGAGAGCAAGTGGAAAAGCTCTCTTGGAGACTAGCCATGGGGGGTATGCAAACTCGGTGGGGTCGGAACGGTCAGTTGTAGGGTTTCCTCCGAGGACGACGGTGTTGTCCTACGCCGTGCTTGCAGGGATAGTCGGCAGAAAAGGAATCACCAAAACTCGATCAGTATTGGGGAGGGGAAGCGAAACACGCAGTGAAGCCCATGTCTCGTTCCCTAAAATTCTTACTTTGCTTGATAAAATTTAATAGTCAATTATCATAAATTTTAATGATTTAAATAAAACACCAATAGTGAGACCCACCCTAACTATCACAGGGGATCTAAACTCATAACATCATCCGTAACAGAAAGAATAAATATTTAGTTATCACTCGGACCCATAATTGCACTCTGTAAAACTTCCTTGAAAGTCACTTCTCAACGTGCAAAAAAGTTCGAAAACAGCAAAAGGGTTCCACCACCCACCCCGCACCAGCGTCTGCACGTCACGCTCCGTACTCCATCCCGCACTCTCGCGAGCGTCAATCGAACGCTCCGCGGACGGAGCGTGGAGGGAGGCCTCACCTTTGCCTATCCTCTCGGCAAAGCAAGCGAGAGATCGAGAGGTTCCATGTCCACGAGGATTATAATAAAAGAGTTTGGTGTGTTATTTGGGTGGCAACATTAATGAGATCACGTGCTCGTTAGCTTCATCTATGTGTTGCTCGTAAATGTAAACTGTACTGCCTCGGGGACCACCTTGTGCGCACTCACTCAATGGTTCCATCTTATCCATATCCTATTTTTAGAGCACTTTCAACATTACGATCCATGTTACTAACTACAATGCGCAATTTGTTATTTAGGGTGTGCACAATAGTGGTTGGGGCGGCGCTGATTGGGAGCAATCGCTGGCGAGAAGCTCGCTGAGAGCTGACTGAGAGGTCGTTAGCAGGGAGTACTGGTTAGGAGCTCCTCACCTCTTCTCACCGCCGGTTGGGAGTAAAAATGTGAAGAAAATGGGTTACCATAAGCCAACAAAAAGGGTTAGCATTGTAGGGTACTGGCAGGGAGAGCTGACTATAAGCCAACAAAAAATAATTTTTTATTCTCCCCGCTAGCACCTCCCCGCCAGCTACCAACTATATGGATGTGGATGCCCTTAACGACTCGTAGTTGGTAGGTCGCATGTTGTGGGTTATGATTTTTTGCTATCATGAATTGTTATATAATCGGGTCGTTGTCGTGGTCTGTAACTTGCGACCCGCTATTTCGGTTCGTTGGTCGCTGATCGCCCGTCAGATAGTCACGCCGCAACACGTGCTTATCCCGTTTTTCAAAAAAATACACAAAACCACATTTAACTGAACAAGATTAGTCTCAAATTAAAATATAAATAAATAATTGTATACTATAACAAAATTAATAATTTGTGTTAATATTATTTATAATTAATCTATGTTATTATTAATTAATTATTTCAATTCTACATAAAATTTCTGCTTCAAAAAAGAATTTACTAAATTCAGTAATATATTCAGCCAACATCTACCTACAATTCAAGCCCCTGCCACCCTCACTTTGCACAATCAATGTACTGTTTCCTGATATGAATCTTTTCATTATACATGCTCTTAGATTAAAAACAGGATAATCAGAAAGATAAAACAATGGAAAATAAATTGAAAAGTCCAACCTTATTCAATTAAAAACAAGGACTAACAAAATGATCTAAAAATTACTCATATAATGAAATGTTTCAAGTGGATATTATGACAGGAATACTGCAATAAAAATCGAAGATATCGGCTCAAATGCTCCAAATAGTGAGTAGAACTTGATTATTATTTATTATTATCTAATATATGATTAAACTCTAATTGAATATGTGTGATGAGACTTGTTTTGTTGAAGTGGTGCTTGTCATGTATTCGGAAAATATATATCTTTGGCAAGGGGGTCAATGTCTTAGGTGACAAAACGGATAGGCATGGACCGACCAAATCTCCACACCCAACACTCTTACATTTAATATGGAGCTTTGATAATTGATATATGGTTTTGAGGTAGAGCTAAGGATTACGCGTGTGGCTAGAGAGCGGGACTGTCAAAAACAATATCTGGTGGTTTGTTCGGGGCCGTCTATCCGTTCCGTTCGTTGTCCATCTAAACATTATTAAATAGATAATAGATCGGATTTTATTGATTTATATCGATATGACCGGATTATTAGACATGACAGATGGATTCGCATATAATTCACTAACACACATAATATCAAGCCTAATTTAATATATAAAGCATAAAAAGCATACTACATATAATCCATTATCAGAGGGATCAACTACATACGTAAAACCAGTAGTTTTGTAATAAATCAGGCGTAATGCTTTCTTAATAAAACTAGATTTTTGAATATTGTTTAAATTAGATAACAATATTAGTTTATTTTCTAAAATAATTTTCATCTTAGTATATAGTTTACGGATCACGCGGATCAAATTGATACACCTATATTTTTATGCAGATGAAATTCATTAAATATTCATTTATCATAAACGTGTCGTGAAACACCAAAATCTGAACCCCT
Source organism: Erodium maritimum (assembly GCA_963921825.1). Classification (NCBI taxonomy): domain Eukaryota; kingdom Viridiplantae; phylum Streptophyta; class Magnoliopsida; order Geraniales; family Geraniaceae; genus Erodium; species Erodium maritimum. Next base: position 58,074,518 of record OY997596.1, on the reverse strand, counting down.
TGAACATCCCACAAAAGAGCAAGTACCATATCATACTAGACGCATGGATTGTAGGGATAATTATAGAAAAATATCATCCGGTAACCTTTTTTATATAAATTGTAGATATTTTCTTGATAACTATAATAATGTTTATTGATTTTTTATTGATTCTTTTATAAATTTATTTTAAAATAACGATTTTTCTTAAGCAAATATTAAAAACCGAGAACATACTATGCAAAAAAAAATCAAAAATTAAAAAGCGAAAATTAAAAAACCAACAGTTTTTTAACTTTAGTTTTGTAAACGAAAAACCCAGAACAAACTTCTAAGTTTGGCTTTGGTTTGGATTTTTTGAATTAAACCGATTTCGTTGGAGTTCAGTCCTGTTGAAAGTTGATCCAAATTCAAGCTATTTTGTGGCTTGGTTACCAAGCAACTAATTTAGGGAATTGTCTTGGCTTGATTAGCAAGTAATCAATTTAGGGAATTTATGCCCTGTTTCCCAAACTGGGTCTTAATTGTGTAGAGATTTTTATTTCCCTATTTTGTATGAACTATCTCTACATCACTCCTATAAATACCACCTGTAACCTGCCATGAGGGGCAAGTTGAATCAGTGTAAATCTCCGGCGTTGTGTAAACATTCTCCCTATAGTGAAGTTTTGCTGGTTGGCGCCCGTGGTTTTTTTCCTCTCCGTTGTTTGGAGGGGTTTTCCACGTTATATCATTGTGTTCTTCGTTTTGGTTTTGATCTCTATTTCGTTTTATTGCCTATCGTTTTATAACAAGTGGTATCAGAGCCTGGTTACTCAATCTAAGTTTTTCTGACGATATGGCATCATTGAAATTCGATCTACCGTTGTTGGACAACACCACACGATTTTCTCTGTGGCAAGTAAAGATGCGGGCCGTTCTAGCTCATCCTGACCTTGATGACGCGCTAGATGGATTCAACAAGAAGGATCCGAAGACGTGGACCGATGAGGAGAAGCGTACGGATCGTAAAGCTCTATCTCTGATTCATCTTCATCTATCAAATAATATTTTGCAGGAAGTACTGCTGGAGAAAACTGCAACAGCGCTTTGGCTCAAACTGGAATCGATCTGCATGTCCAAGGATCTGACCAGTAAGTTTCACGTGAAGATGAAGTTGTTCACGCACAAGCTGCAAGATGGTGGTTCTCTACTCGATCACCTAGCGGTCTTTAAGGAGATCGTTTCTGATTTGCAGTCCATGGAGGTAAAGTATGATGATGAAGATCTAGGTCTACTACTCTTATGTTCATTGCCTAGTTCTTTTGCAAATTTCCGAGATACCATATTATTGAGCCGCGATGAACTAACTCTTGCGGAAGTATATGAGGCCCTTCAACAGAGGGAAAAGATGAAACTTATGGTACAAGGAGAAGGATCATCATCCTCCAAGGGAGAAGCTCTGCAGGTACGTGGGAGGACCGAGCAGAGGAACAACAACTATAAGAGCAAGAACGGGAGAGGCCGTTCTAAGTCCAAAGGAGGCGACAAGTTCTGCAAGCATTGTAAGAAAACAAATCACACCATTGAAGATTGTTATAAGCTTCAGAATAAGGAGAAAAGGAACGGTACGTGCAAACCGAAAAACAATTCTGATGGTGATGGTAAGGCCTCCGTTGTTTCCAACGATAATTCTGATAGTGATTGCCTAGTTGTGTTTGCTGGTTGTGTTTCTGCTTATGATGAATGGATTCTTGATACTGCCTGTTCATTTCATATATGTTGTAACAAAGACTGGTTCAGTTCTTATAAGTCTTTGCAGAGTGGAGATGTGGTGCGTATGGGAGATGACAACCCACGTGAGATTGTGGGCATAGGCTCCGTTAAGTTCAAGATGCATGACGGCATGATACACACATTGACAGATGTGAGACACGTACCAACCATGGCGAGAAACCTCATCTCTCTCAGCACTCTTGACGATGAAGGGTACAAGTACTCCGGCTCACAGAAAATTCTAAAGGTATCAAAAGGCTCTCTCGTTCACATGATAGGTGATATGAATTCTGCAAGATTATATGTTCTTAGAGGTAGCACTTTAAATGGTTCTGCTACTGCTGCTGTTATTTCTGACGAACCTAGTAAAACTAATTTGTGGCACAAACGCCTTGGACATATGAGTGAACAAGGCATGACAGAGTTGATCAAGAGAGATTTACTTGATGGCTGCAATATGAGTAAGTTGGAGTTTTGTGAGCACTGCATTTTTGGTAAGCACAAGAGAGTTAAATTCAATGCTTCCGTTCATACCACTAAAGGGATATTAGATTATGTGCATGCTGATGTGTGGGGTCCTTCCCGTAAAACTTCTCTTGGTGGTGCAAATTACATGCTTACTATAATTGATGATTACTCTAGAAAAGTGTGGCCTTATTTTCTAAAACATAAATCTGATGTGTTTGATACTTTTAAGAAGTGGAGAGTTATGGTGGAGAAGCAAACCGAGAAGAAGGTAAAAGTGCTTCGTACTGACAATGGCATGGAGTTTTGCTTAAATGATTTTGACAACTATTGTAGCAATGAAGGCATTGTAAGGCACCACACCATCCCGTCCACGCCTCAACAGAATGGTGTGGCTGAGCGTATGAACCAAACCATCATCTCTAAGGCTCGGTGCATGCTTTCTAATGCTCGTATGAGCAGACGTTTTTGGGCTGAAGCAACCTCCACCGCCTGCTACTTAATAAACAGATCTCCAAGCATTCCACTTGATAAGAAAACTCCCATTGAGGTATGGTCTGGTTCACCTGCTGATTATTCACTATTGAGAGTTTTTGGTTGCACTGCTTATGCACACGTTGATAATGGAAAGTTAGAGCCTAGAGCTGTCAAATGTGTGTTTCTTGGTTATGGGTCAAGAGTAAAGGCATATAAGTTATGGAATCCTGAAACTAAAAGAATTGTGTTGAGCCGGAATGTTGTTTTTAATGAGGATGCCTCTGATGTTCTTGATGTTACTAAATTTTCTGATGATGAGCAACAGAGGATAAGCGTGCAGGTGGAGCACCTGGACGACAAAGTAAATGAGGTTGATGAAAATAATGAAAATGATGACATTGGTGTTCAGCTTACACCACCTGTTTTGCAGCAAACAAATAACTCCATTGCTGCTGATAGACCGAGGAGAAACAAAGGTCCTCGCCCTCGTTTAATTGAACAATGTAACGTTGTTTATTATGCTTTGAGTTGTGTTGAACAAGTGGAGCATGATTATGATAGTCCTGGTGATATGATGAAGCCAGTTCCTGTTGCTAAGTTTGAGCTTTGCTCAAGCTTAATTGGTATAACTGTTTAGCCCTAGTGGCTGTTTGGCGCCAAAAGTTTTTTCTTTGTTCGTTCAGGGAGATGTCTACCGTTTTATGCTACAAGGAGGAATTTGTCTCAAGGTGGAGTTTGTTGAAAGTTGATCCAAATTCAAGCTATTTTGTGGCTTGGTTACCAAGCAACTAATTTAGGGAATTGTCTTGGCTTGATTAGCAAGTAATCAATTTAGGGAATTTATGCCCTGTTTCCCAAACTGGGTCTTAATTGTGTAGAGATTTTTATTTCCCTATTTTGTATGAACTATCTCTACATCACTCCTATAAATACCACCTGTAAGCTGCCATGAGGGACAAGTTGAATCAGTGTAAATCCCCGGCGTTGTGTAAACATTCTCCCTATAGTGAAGTTTTGCTGGTTGGCGCCCGTGGTTTTTTTCCTCTCCGTTGTTTGGAGGGGTTTTCCACGTTATATCGTTGTGTTCTCCGTTTTGGTTTTGATCTCTATTTCGTTTTATTGCCTATCGTTTTATAACAAGTCCAAAGCTCGTATTTTAAAAAATATAGAAATGTAGATTAATATAAAATAAAATGCTCGGAGGCTACATCCAACCGAAACCAAAAACTACAAGCAAAATCCGAAGAAAAAAAACCAGAAACAAATATGAGAGGAAAACACATAAAATGAAATAAAACCCCTAGTGGGCCACGTGCCAATAGAAATTCAAAAGGTCTTCCGGGGAAATGAACAACGTTGAGTGAGTGATGACCACTCTGGTCTGGAAGTATTCACAGAAGACCGAGTATGATGCTTGGCTTGACCCTCCTAAAAAAACTTGGTGATGTGCAACATAACTCATGATCATCCATTTTCAGCTTTAGTGAGTGATGACCACTTTGGGGATATCTCGTGGGATGCTGACTGTTCTCCTAACTTGGTTATCAATTTATGGCATCCTCCCTTATATAGTTATGTGGGTCTCGTCTATTATAAGCTTGCTAAAAACTATCTACATGTCGGGAGTTTACATTATACCTTGTAGAGGCGACTCCACCATGGGTTGGGTGACTGGGAGGTATCCATCTAGTCACTTGTCCTTGAGGATATCATTCGGATAGGCAAGGACGCTTCCCGCCTCTCACCTGTCGCACTTATACCAAATACTAACCGTTGGGCCGTTTGGTGGATTTGTGGGGCTCAAAACTGATGGTTCTAAATCCAACCCTTTCTATGCTAAGAATGCCTGTAAACATCTATCCCTCACTGATAGCGTCGATTTTTCCGTTCCAATCCATAGAGAGTCGCCACCTAGTCTGCAAAATCTAGCATTTTGCTTCCTCTGATTTGACACATTTCAGGATATATAGCCAACGTGTTAGCAGGAAGTTGTACCTCCGCGACATTAGAACCCCCCCCCCCCCCAAAAAAAAAAGCGACTTATAGGGCTATGTTACCACGACTACAAGAAATCGTACCACCGCAACATTGGGAAGCCACAAGCTACAACATATGGAAAGCCACATGTTAGACGCACGTGGGCCTGAACCTTGATTGCCGCCACCCCTTTCCGAGTTCGAATCCTCTTGCTGCCTCCATGATCCTACTCCTTACATTTATCAAAATTCAAAAGCTTTTATGCTTATTGCATCGTTACCATAACCATATCTTGTGGCATGTCAAGATCCAGATGATTGTGGACATTTTCATGTTCTGTTCTATCGCCATTTTCATGTCATCGAGAGGCCACAAGACACCGTCGTTGGTTAGATCCCAAATATCAAACTCTTGTGTCGAGTTCTTCACCCCACCTACCGTCCCTTTGGGAGAAACGACGAAGTGATAATCAAATAGACAATGCGTGAAATGCCGACCGAAGAAAAAATGGGGGTGCCTCCATCATGGTATATCTCGGTAGTATGGATCCCCAAACTATCGTGTGAAATGCCGACCGAAGAAAAAATGGGGGTGCCTCCATCATGGTATATCTCGGTAGTATGGATCCCCAAACTATCGTGTATCCAAGTCTCCTATCAAATTTCCAACCTAACACGCTTATACTTAATATGGAGGTGTGATATATGGTGTATAGGTGGAACTAAGGATTGACATGAGCACTAAACATTTGGGTATGTGTGTAGGTAGAGAGCATGAGTGTTGAAAAACATCAAAAGTGATTTGTTCCGTTTGACTATGCATTCGATTTTGTTATATATTTATCTGTCATCCATTTGTGCATGAGTAGACGCGTAGCAGATCGAATTTAATTAATCTGCATTAATATAGACATATTACACAAATAAATTAGTGGATAATCCCACTGCCCGCACATGGTATCGAACTTAATTTAATATGATAGGAAGGACAAAAATATTTTGGGGATATAGGAATTGGCCATCTCTTCCCCATAGAAGGGTGTCCCCAATATGATAGGAAGGAACAAAAAGATTGCCCTTCATTTCGTTCTAAATCGTATGAGGAACAAGATTTAGAGGTGGGATGATAGACTTTTATCTAAGGCGGGAAAGGAGGTCATGATCAACTTGGTTTTACAGTCCATTCCCGCCTATGCTATGAACGTCTTCCGTTTTTCAGATGACACTATCACCCAGATGAATCGTCAGTTAGTCAACTACTAGCGGCGAGGAACGCCCCATCATCGACTATCATGGCCTTCTCCCTTTCAACTAAATGAGCACAGGGGCATGGCTTCCCACAATGTGGGGGATTCAACATTGCTCTTTTCATAAAGCAATTTTGGAGGCTTGTGGATAGAGAAACCAGTCTTGTTGCCAAAGTTTATAAGGCCGTGTATTATCCTTTCTCTTCAATTATCGAAGCCCAAACTAAACCTACCCATATTTTTGTTGGCAAGAATCTTCTATCTGCATTCTGCTATGGTAAACCTCATCAATCAAATGAACATCTTTATTTTTCCTGTTCGGCGTATTAATTCGAGATATATAGGTCTTCTAGATAGTATTAAGAATGTATAACTCGAATTCTCAAATGCACAACGAACAAAACTACCAACAGGTAGTAAGGATGGCTCGCTCGGATTTAGTTTGGGAGTGGTTAGGGGATCTCATCCCCACCCCACTTTAGTGTCGTTTGATAACCTATCTTTAATAATATCTCTTTACTGAGGAAAAATCAAATAGAAACCACTCCTTAACGTAAAAACTGTGTGAACCAATCCAAGCCATTCATTTTAAGAATGGATGGATGAGATGCAATTGAGTGGTTGACTTGTTGACGGCAAAAAAACAGCACTTTTTAGTAAGGGGTAAGGGCTTTTTAGTAAAATCATCGTATTTTTTTTACCAATTCACTAATTTAATTTTTCCCGCTTCGTTTGAACTCCGATTGGCTTCAAACTTGCGCCATTAGTTTTGTTTTTTCAAGGGCTTTCTATCAAGATCAGTCATGAATATATTTTGAAGCACGAAAAAAAATTTATTTTCGGGGTTGATTTTTTTTTAAAAAGTTAAGTCTGGGTAATTTTTATCAACGCTATACACTAGGTTTATCAACACTATACACTGGATTTATCAACACTATACACTGGATTTATCACCTCATTTTCCAAAATCGAACATGATTTTTATCACATCATCACATGTTTTTATGAACAATAAGCACTAGTTTTATCAACACTAAACACTATAATTATCATTAAATTATATGTGTTTTTATCATCTCATCACATGTTTTTTATCAACACTAAACTCTAGGTTATCACTCTTATTTCGGGGCTGATTTAAAAAAAAGTTAAGTCTGTGTAATTTTTATCAACACAATACACTGGGTTTATCAACACTATACACTGGGTTTATCAACACTGAACACCAGTTTTATCACCTCATTTTCCAAAATCAAACATGATTTTTATCACATCATCACATGTTTTTTTATGAACACTAAGCACTAGTTTTATCAACACTAAACACTATGTTTATCATTAAATTACATGTGTTTTTATCATCTCATCACATGTTTTTTTTATCAACACTAAACTCTAGGTTATCACCCTTATTTCGGGGCTGATTTAAAAAAAAAGTTAAGTCTGTGTAATTTTTATCAACACTATACACTGGGTTTATCAACACTATACACTGGGTTTATCAACACTAAGCACCAGTTTTATCACCTCATTTTCCAAAATCGAACATGGTTTTTATCACATTATCACATGTTTTTTTATGAGCACTAAGCACTAGTTTTATCAACACTAAACATTATGTTTATCATTAAATTACATGTGTTTTTATCATCTCATCACATGTTTTTTTATCAACACTAAACTCTAGGTTATCACCCTTATTTTGGGGCTGATTTAAAAAAAAGTTAAGTCTGTGTAATTTTTATCAACACTATACACTGGGTTTATCAACACTATATACTGGGTTATCAACACTATACACTGGGTTTATCAACACTGAACACTAGTTTTATCACCTCATTTTCCAAAATCGAACATGATTTTTATTACATCATCACATGTTTTTTTATGAACACTAAGCACTAGTTTTATCAACACTAAACACTATTTAGCACTAGTTTGATACCCCGATATGAAAAATTTATTAGTGAAGATTTATCAACACTTAACATTGTTTTTATCACCCCAATATAACTTTTTATTTTCGTGTTTCAAAATATATTCATGACTGATCTTGATTTAAAGCCCTTGGAAAAAGAAAAATATTGGCGCAAGTTTGAAGCTAATCGGAGTTCAAACGAAGCGGGAAATATTAAATTAGTGAATTGGTTAAGAAAAAATGTACAGTTGTCCACATGGCACCATGTTTTTACAATTATGCCCTTGCTTGTGTGAGAAAGGAAGAAATTGGCGTGGCTTTTGGTGGAATTGGGATGATGATGTGGCATTATGGTGAATGTTGGATCTAAATGGTGTATGGCTATGATAGTTTTTAGGATAAGGAGGGTTTTTATTAGATTTCTCCTCTCTCTTTACTTACCAAAAAAAAAGTTAAGCTTAAGATATATTTTATTTCTAAACATGTTTTTCTCCAAAAACAATCTACAAATATCATATGTCAACAAAAATAAAACTATAGATTTCAAATTAATAACAATAAAATCATAATATATCATCCAACTCGACAACAAGAGTACGATTCAGTCCCATGTGCGCCCGAGGGGCCACGGCCAATCGGGACAAATGCTGGTGTTCGGGACTGTTAGGTCCCACGTTATAAGCACGACAATATAGTAATACTACTTCTTTCCCGTTTCAAGAAAAAAAGAGTACGATTCAGTCAAGGACAAGCCCAATGACAGTTTGGTTGACAAAATGTCGGAAAATCGACGGACCTGATGCCTCTACGTTTGTAAGAATTGTGATTTTCTAGATCTGATGGGTCCCTCTAAATATCCACTGTGAGTGCCGTACCAAGCCCAAGTTTCATTTCAGGCCTTCACGTCCTCTATCAAACGGCCCATTAACAGCCCATATGGTAAGGCCCGCTTATACTTAACATTTTTTTGCATAAGCCCCTTCTATAAAATAGAAATTTCAATTTTGGCCCGAGTCCTAACCTAACGCATAGAAAGGCCAAAGCGAAACTACCCGTAGCAGCAACACACGAAGAAGAAGAAGAAGAAGAAGAAGAAGAAGAAGAAGAAGAAGAAGAAGAAGAAGAAGAGAAGAGCTGCAAGAGAAGGAGAAAGGAGAAGAAGCTGAGATGGGTAAATTGGGGAAGAAGGCGAGGAAGTTTGCGAAGAAGAATCTTCAGTCGGTCTACAAGAAACAGCGGAAGCTGAAGTCCATGTTCAAAAAGAGAGCTTCTTCAAGTGAGGATTTTGCATTATTTTAAGCATATATGGTGGAATAGTTGCTGGCATTATGAACTAGATAGTATCTCAAGTTTTACTTGAAGCTTTTTTTCATACACAATGGTCATGGAAAGTTTGGGGTCTTTTTGTTGGTATTAAATGAGCTTCTAGGGGTTGATTAATTGAAAAGAATGTTGCTGGAGTAGAATGACAAAGTGGGTTTAGTGTTAATTTATTTGAAAATAAGTTGTATGTAATAGTCCTATGTAGATAAGCTTATGTTCAAGGACTTTGTGTTGGTGTAGTTGGTTTCTCAACTCTGTATTGAATCTTTGTTTTAGAAGGAGTGGGCTGCTGCATTTGGTGTTGTTCTTGTTGTTGGAGAGAATGAGCACTTGGGGTTGGCGGTAATCACGAGGGAAATCTGTTCAGCATTCTCTTCTCGTGTATATAGGCTTATTTTTTGAGCTATTATGTGTTCATTGGTTGGTTAATTATAGCACGCATCCAAGGCTGTAGATGAAGCATTGATTTTTAAGTGATGGCAGAGCTATGGGCTGTTTTACTTTGATATGAGCGTGCTGGTGTTATCTGGCTTAGTCTAACGGCAGTGTTGTTGGAGTAGAATAGAGAACTAGGGTTGGTGTTGATCATAATGGAATTCAATTTAGGGGTTTTTGTAGCTAAGCTTATGGTATGTCACAGGGTAGTAGTGTGCATTCAGTGAGGGATTGTACGATATGTATGCAAATGAAATGATTTCTTAAGGTAGAGGTTGAGGGAAGGGCATACCTAATGTTTTTATCGGTAAATGTGACGGTACTTGAGCTTCAACTACTTCATTTTAGCTCATGCATGGTTCTTAATGTCTATTCTTTTTGTATTGCTATACTATCTCACTGTGTTTATGCAAATAATCTAGAGAATGGCAGTGATCCAGTTGAAGAGCGTGAAGAGGATGCACCAATCTTGACTAATGCAAGGTAATGAGGTGAATGCTCATGGGCATTGTTTGGAGAGTTACTCGTGAATTGATGTTGACCAATATTTTGAACTGTCGTTTTTTTCTCAGAAGCCAAGCTAATGAAGATGTAGAAGATATTTCCCTTGATTTAGTGTTCAGTAAAGATGACATTGATGATTATGAAGATGATTCAGAAAGTGATGGATATCTTTCAGAGGTTTTGAACAATATTATGTCATGACTCATGAGTTTTTATTAACCTTTAATTTTATGCATTTCTTGGGCCTATTCATGCTAATTGTATTGTCAAATCATCAGGACTCAAGCCTCACACATGATGGTACAAGTGAAAATGGAAACCATCTAGAAGGTGAAGAAACCATTACCTTACTTTTTTCCAACATAAAAGAAGCACGGTTTTCTTTCTTCTTTTTGCCTCTTCTATTAATATTTCGGTGAACTTATGTGCAGAGAAGAGCGGCGGTTGTGCCTTATCAGTACAAAACAAGGAAATTCATGTAGAGCTCCTGAAAAAAACAAAGAGATTGAACAAATTGAAGGAAAAGGTAACAGTCTCATCTTGCCTATATTGATCTTATGAGTGTTGACTTACAATTTCAGAGAATAAACATGGCATAATTTATATCAAAGTTAAGTTAAGTTAAGTCAGTAATATGAGTTTAGAATTTCTTATATGAGCTCCATGTAGTTAAATTAAAGTATGTTATTGTCTCTGAATTACGCTGAGATCAGTCAGGTCTGATGTGCATTAACGATATGCCCTCATTGAAGAGTAATTTCACTAATTTATGCCGCTACGGTAGAAGTTAGTACCCATGACCCTTAGTGATGATTTTTAGAGGGGATATTACTGAACTTTTTGATAAAGAGGAATCTGGAAATGTTACATATTTTCGTAGTTTACTTATAGCTTCGATCTTTATTATTTTTTCTTTCTTTCAGGATCTTGAGTTTTCGAAGTTTTTGGAAAACTATGATAAGGGTCTTGAGGCATCCAATGATGAAGAGAGTGTAAGTAACATGATTTCTTTTCCGTTACAAATATTAATATCTTGATCAAATACGTCGCTTGGGTTGTCCTCATGCCGTGAACATCTATGTTCAAATCAATGCTTTTAAATTTGTTCTAAAATAAGCTGAGTATGTGGGATATCATACCAAACTAGCCCATTCAGGTGCTTAAAAATAAAATTTAAGCATACAATGGAAAGTGAAGTTTTAAGGGAAAGCACAGTTCTGTAATGCCAACCTTTGGCTATTTATTTGCTTGATTGTCTGCATGATTCTCTTCTCTCAGATCGAAGTTTGAAGAGAATTCACATAAAAAGGGAAAGAAAACTAAAACCACATTTTACTAGTTATTTATTTTTAAATGATTATGGGAAATTCTAAAAGAAAAAAGTAGCTGACAATATAGAAGTTTTTAAATATAAAATCTTCATTCTACGACTGGCTATTGAGAAGATATATGCTGAAGTATTTCATGGGTTTTAATGGTATAGGTCTGTGCCATTTGATTTCAGTTACAAATTCAGATGCTTCATACTCTTACTAAATGTTTTATGTATTGTTTGCAATTGTTAGAATTTTATAAGAGAAGATGAGAAACAAAAGTACCCTTAGCCCTAGGTTATTCACAATTCATAACATATACCAACATACACATAAATGTTATATGCAAGCTCCAAGTTCAAAGCTTTGTTACTATTGATACGGGAATGTTTCAATTGTTGTACTGATGTTTAACATCAAGGTTTATGAAGTATTGAATTAGGATATGAGGTGGCCAACTACAAGATTCTGTGATTTGGTCTTTTGTTTGTATTTCAGAATCAGTAGTTTAAGCCCTTAAATTTGATCTGGTTTATTTCACTTTAGCTGCTTTTTCCATTTAAGGAGTGTTGTGTATTGATAACCTGTGCAACAGTGCTCTGATGAAGATGAGATTGGTAATGATGAAGATGAAGATGAAGAGACATCAAATTCTAAAAATGGCATGTCACTGACTGCAGCTGCTATTAATTCCTTGTGTCAACTAGTTACCGAGAAACAGAACACTTCTGCCTTTATCAGCCTACTGAATGCATATCGTGCTGCATGTCATTATGGGACTGGATCTACCCGTGTTCTTGACTTGAGCCATAAGTTTGAGGACAGCGAAACTTTCTCCAAGATATTGATGTTTGTACTTCATGAGGCTGATAGTTTGTTTCGGGGTCTATTGGGAATATCCCCCTCCAATTGTAAGAAAGAAACTATTCTAGAGATGAAGAAAAATTCAAAGTGGAAAAATCTGAGGCCACTAGTCAAGTCTTACTTGAGGAGTACTCTGTTTCTCCTAAGTCAGGCTACTGACTCTGATATATTGTCCTTTGCATTGAGCAGAATCAGAGCTTCCTTGATATTTTTTGCTGCTTTTCCACCATTGCTACACAGACTGATCAAGGTACATGAATTAACTTCTCAGTTCCCAGAAACTGTATCTTTAGTTATGGTAAAAAGACTTCCTCTTAACACTTAAGCATGGACTGCAGGTTTCAGTTCACTTATGGGCAACAGGTGGAGGGGTTCTTTCATCACATTCATTCCTCATCATGCAGGATGTGGCTGCTATGTATAACTCAGAATGCTTTGATTTATGTTTGGTAAAAGCATACAAGGCCTTTATTGGTCACTGCAAATTTGTGGAAGCAGGTTTGTTTGAACATGTACAGTTTCTGAAGAACTCCTTCGTTGAGTTGTGCTCTCTTGATGTCCAAAAATCATCTTGCAAGTCACTGGTGTCTTTGCAACTACTTGCTAAGATACTGCAAAAGGGTCTTCGAACAAAGACGAAGGTATTCAGTCAGCTTTCTCTATTTATGCTACTTGTTTTCAGGGGAAATTACATTTTACTGCCATGTGCTATACACGATTTGCAGTTTACTATCCTGAAATTTGAGGTGCGCCAATTTGCGTCCTTCAGCTTTTAAATGTGCTAGTTTACTGCCCTAAACTTTCAAGTGTGCCAGTTTACCACCCATATTCTAAACTTGTTGCATTGTCTGTTAAGTTGTATAAAATTCGTTAATTTGAGGGTTTATGGAATGTGAAATGCTGAAATTACGCTTTTACATGAGGTGGATCAGCACGAGGAGACATAATTTCAGCATCTCATATTCCCGAACCCCTAAAATTATCAAATTTTATACAACTTAAGTGACAATGCAGCTACTTCAAAGTATATGGTAGTAATTTGGCACACTTAAGAGTACATGTCAGTAAATTGACATATTTAAAAGTTGAGGGTAGTAAATTGTCACACTTCAAAGTTCGTAGTAAACTGAAAATTATGTATATCACAGGGTATTAAAATGTAACTTCACCTTGTCTCTATTGATTATAGATCTAGTAATTTGCTACTCCTTCAGATTAAATGGATGTATTACAAATGGTATGAAGAATTGATGTGCTGTTTCATCTTTATTATGGACAGGAATCAGTCAAGAAGATCTGCAGTTGGCAGTATACAAACTGCCTTGATCTCTGGGTTACATTTGTGTCAGCAAACATACAGGATTGTGATCTTAAACCATTGCTTCTTATGCTCATTCAAATTGTAAATGGAGTGGCTCATCTCTTTCCCGGACCAAGATATTTACCATTGAGAGTTAAATGCATTCAATGGCTCAATAATCTCTCCAGTTCTAGCGGGATTTTCATTCCCGTCTCATCTTTGGCACTAGATCTCATGGAAGACAAAACTGGCAAAGAGGGTGGAAAATCTTTGAAGGATGTCAGCTTATCATCCGATGTGAAAGTAAGACATTAGTTATATACTGGAATCTGATGTGTTTCTCATGTATCTAATGTTGGGTATTTTTGATACAGTTGCCAAAATATTTGTTAAAATCTCGCAATTTCCAAGAAGTGACCCTCTTATCCACCATTGAATTGCTAGCTGCCCACTTTTCTCAATGGAGCTACCACATATCCTTTCCTGAGCTAGCTACTATTACACTCATCCGTATGAAAAAGTTTCATGAGAATACTACTGATGAAGGTTTCAAGCGTGTTGTGAAACGTTTCATTGATCAGGTATATCATAATGCCATGTTGTGATAGACTTCACTTTGTTAGAATAAAGGAGATAATTGCAATAAAGTACCTTGAGGTATTCGCTTTTTGCATTGTAGCCTTCTTCGTTGATAATTGCAAAAAAGTGCCTTGAACTTGTCTTTTCGTTGTACTTTGTATAGATTTGTTCCAAAATGACGGTTTTACTCTTGCAAATTTAAGTTTAGAAAAGTATTAAGTAAAAAAAATTCAAAGTTTCACATCCCTTCGATTTCTTGCTATTTGTATGGTACAAAGGGGGAGAAACTAAGGATTTTTTTTTACTTAATAATTTTTAAACTTAAATTTTCAAGGGTAAAATCATCATTTTGATATAAAGTGCAACAAAAATTCTAGTTCAAGGCACTTTTTTTTGTTGCAATTATCCCTACAATAGATAGTGTAACAATCGGGTGAAAACCAAAACTTGGAGTGAAAACTGAAAACCATCTGTCCATTGGATTATAGGTGAAACGTATTTATCTAAAGTTAAGTTTGGAAAGTTTAGAAACATCTCAACCGTTAAAGATTTTCTAGTTTTCATATCTAACTTTTCAATCTGTGGTTTTCACCTGAGTGTTCCCCATATAAATATGTGCAACAACAGAACTTGGGACCTCAAGCCTTAGTCTTCTCTATAAACAAACTTTCTTGGCACAGGTGGAGAAGAATGTCGAGCTTGTGCAGAAGAAAAGAGACGGGGTGGCTTTTTCACCTAAAGATCAGCAAGCCGTTGATGCATTTCTTCAGGTATGCTTTCTTTGTGCAAAAAAATACATTTTGAAGTTCCTTTGTGTTAATGAACGGAACACCTTGTCACCTGCAGCATGAAAAGAGTAGCAGTAATGCTTCATTTACACAATATTACAACAGCATGGTCAGCAAAGCTGCTTCTAGGACTACTCTGCTATTGAATCTAAATTTAAGGTTCAAGCCTTGCTCCTTTTTAATCCCCGTGATTATCTTTGATTTTGTTCATGATATTGAAGCCTAACTTGGGAAAGTTAATGCATACAGTTCTAAGGAAAACAAGAAATCAAGCAAGAAGAAACAGAAGAATCCGGAGGGGAACGAGGAAGAAGAAGATACAGATAAAAAGAGAGCACCTTTGTCTGATAATGGCCGAGGGGATGGAAAATTGAAGAAAAGAAAGGTGGAAACTACAGCTTGACCGCATAAACCAGGTTCTGGTCCTGTAGATCTGGTGATATGAAACTTTTTACTCAGAATTATTTACCATGTATGATCAATGTCCGATCTTGGTGTAGGGTTTAGAAGTTTTGATCGAGGGAACAGATACGCAAAATACTTATTTACATTTGGCAGAGTGTTCTAAACAAACATCATATTCTTAACATTTTTTTGTGATGTTTGTTTCATTACTTGAAGGGATAATGGCAGAACCATACCTTGTACTTTAAACTATTTGCAAGTTTTAGCAGGTTGTTACCTTTGAGTTTTTTTAGTTGCTCTGTTATTTAAAGGGTTAATTGCGAAAAACTACATTATGTATTGTGTACTTGCAAAAAACTACATTATGTATTGTTCGTGCTTTAAACTGCCTTTATGTATGTCCACGTGTGAAGAACTACAGTATGTATTGTCCACTTACAAAAAACTACATTATGTATTGGTTGTGCTTTAAACTGCTTTTATGTATGTCCACGTGTGAAGAACTACAATATGTATTGTCCACGTACGTGGTAACAACATGTGACAAAATTTTGCAAACAATTCAAAGTACAAGGATATTTATGTCATTATCCCTTCAAACATGTGTAAAAAACTTGATGATGATCTCTTTGGGATTCAATAATTGCTACAGCTAAATGCAGGTAAAAGACTTGACCACGGTGGTTGCATGGTGGCTGCTCTTGCAGCCCAAAACCCTCAGCAACCCCCACAACCCTCTCCCTCTGCTTCTACTCACAACCTCACCTCCCTTTCCTTGTGACCAGAGCATCGGCTTCCGGCTCCGGCGACTCTGCCTGCTCTTCATGTCCCTGAGCTCCATCTCCACCGGAAACCTTGCCAGTCCGAACATGTAAAGATACCACCTTGACTTCGCCGGAGAAGCCAGTACTTGCTCCACCTTGTTATGCCCTTTAGTTCTTAATCCGCCGGAGGAGCCGCCGGAGCTCGATTTATGCATAAAAATGTCTCTTTTATTGGAACTCTGTTTATGGGTGGTGGTGGGTTGGTGTTTGTATGGGATGAGCTTCCCGCAGAAGATTATGCTCGCTGCTTCATGATTCGAAGCAGATAAGTCCTCGCCGGAGAACTCGAACAGGTCTGGATCATCGTCGGAGGAAGATGGTAAGCTCCGATCCACTTTGGTGGGGTCCACCCAATCGCTGTAAATGGGGAGATCACAGAAGGAGAGTGTTTCATCTTCATCATCGTGAAGTTCTTCTTGAGAATTGAATAATGGGTCTGAGAAAAGATCATAGGCAATAGCCATTGAAGCAGAGAGGTTGGGTTCTGAGGAGAGATTGTGGAAGGAGGTTGTGTGTATATATATAATATATATACACACATATTAGTGATTGGAACCTTAGTTTAGTGTGTGGTTTAGTTGGTGAATTGGTGTTCAACGTGCCTACGCTATGTAGGCTTCTAGATGAGTTTAATTATTATTTTAGGTGGGGATATTATTATTATATGGGGAGGGAATGAACATGGACTGTGGTCTTCTCTTCTAGAATCTTAAATTTCGGAGCTGAATAGATAGGTGTTTTAAGAAATATATACTATTTTATCACTGTCCTAAACTTTATTTCTGGTGTACCTAGTTTATTTGACAGAACGAGTCTTTAAAAAGTAGAGACCAAACAACGTTTAAACCTTATTTAGAACGGTTCTTGATGGTTGACATCTATTGATTTTACTTTTTGTTCTAGTTTTGGTTTCAATTCCTATTTTAGTTATGCTTGCTATAACTGCTTACTATTAGATCGATTCGTTTAAGAAGGTTATTGGATCACTACTCCTTCAAGAATAACGATCATTGTAATGACTCTATTTTCTATTTCATGAAATCTACTTCTTATTCTAAAAAAAATCAATTATTTGGTTTAAAACAAATAAAAAATACAAATTCCCTGACAAAAGTTAGACTTTCTCATCCGAATCGACTTTTATTCCTACTTACATATTTGGTAGAAGTATAGTCTCCATGTACTTATTCTTTTCATTTATTTCAGGTACAAAACTCCCTCTAAATCGATGGTTATTTAGGTATATACACCCATTTTTCGGTAGTTTTTTGTTCAAAAATAAATCAAATGGGTAAATATATAGGATTTGATCTTCTATCAGATATGTTTGTAGGAGCAGACCGTCTGGCTCCCTTTTCTTCTTACCATGTTTCAGAAGCTCTCGACCTCAATCCCAACAACTTTTTCGACACAATCTCGAGAAGAGTCGGTCAAGACCCAAAGAAAAAAGAAAAGCTAAAAGGAAAGGAAAACAAAAAGATCTGGATTCAGCTTTAGATAATATAATGGGTTTAGGGTTGAGTTTATTCTAGGTTTGGGCCTGAGGTTGTTTTAGTTTTAGGTTTTCAATGAGTGGACACTTTTGTCATTTCAGGAAAATGAATAGTATTAGAAGACCAACTCAACTGAACGCCCAAGCTAATAGTTGAATGTCTAATTATAATTAGGGAAAATTTCACTTTAACACCCTGTCAAACATTTAATTTCATTTTGATACCCTAACCAAAATTTTAACACTTTCATACCCTAACCAAACTTTTAATTTCACTTTCATACACAACTGTCAGATTCTGTTAATTTTCCATCCAAAAAGGTAAAACGTCCAAAATACCCCTAACCATTACTCAAATTTTCAAACTCACGCCATTGGTTTAGAACTTGAAACTAAGTGAAATGACAATAATACCCTTTATTGTTAGGGTGTTAAAATGAAAACTTGAAGACACTAATACGTTTCAATTGTCTTTCAAAAAACGATACGTTTCAATTGAAATACTAGTTATCCGAGATTTGAAGACATTTTTTTACTAGTTTCCTTGATAAGGGTACAAATTTTGCTATAGTTTTAATAAATATTGATTGTCTTATACTCTTATTTATAAAGCAATTAACGTCACGTGAACAGTACGTAGACTTTTCAGGAGTTTATTTTTCTTGTACAATCACTTGTATTTTTTCTAGCTAGTGTATCGTCACCGTTGCCCGATGACGGCTACGCGGGTTTGTCTTGTTCCGGAAATTCGGACAACTTACGACCATGTGGTTGCTGCTGTGATTCAACGTTGGACTTCTCTGGACCCTCCACTCGCCAATGGCTTCATTGTTCTACGTATTATTATCATCACATTTTTTTAATTCCATGGCCATAAACATTTCATTCCTTCTTTTCCATTATTCATATATTCGAAGTGATTCATCGAGACTTTCTTCCTAAATCAATCTTATATTTACAAATTCGAGTTTTAATATCTCATATCGACCATAAAATGTCATTTTGTTCACCATAATATTTCATAATCCATGTGTCCTGTTTATACATATGACTTATTGTATTAAACCAGTATTTTAAAAATCCTGACTGAGTGTCGTCTATGTGTCTGTCTAGGCCTAGCCGACCCATCTAGCTGCTTAGGCGACTAGAACAATTTTGAATATTATATTGACTAAAATAAAATAATTAGATGGTCATGTAGAGTTGTTTGATGTTGGTGATATTATGAGTTGTGTTTCAGAGTTGTTTGATGTTATTTTTTAGGTATTTTAAATATTTGTTACTATTTTTAATATAATAAAATTCATATTTTGTTTTTAATATATCTATTAAAAATATAAAAAATAGGAAAATACAAACCCGGTTTATCCACGGTTAGCTTTTGATTAATTCTCGAAGACTCTAACCGCTTGACTAACGTTTAACGATTTTCAAAACCTTTGTCGAAACCAAATTATACGAAGAGTAAAAGTGTGGTCGTAAATTTCAGAAGTACGGTTGAAGTAACACATGAAAAAGAGAGGTAAAAAGGTGAGTATAAATTTCAAAAGCATGTTTGAACAAGGAGAGTGGAGAGACTAATGAATACGAATCATGTGCGGACTCAGACTTGAACCGGTCTTTTTGGAGACGTTTAATAGTCAAAATACTATTTCTGGATGAATACACATGAAGTATGTGATAATTAATATTTATAATATCTTAGAACATTCTCAACCGACATCTTCTTTTGGTCTGTTTGATAAGGAAACAATCAGGAAATCAATGTCTTGTTCATAACTGAGCATTGGTTTATTCTGCAGTCGCAATAGTTCAACCTTGATTCCTCGAGTCGTCAAATTCGTCGATCCACCAAGATGTTGGGAGGTCGGCTCCTAGCAAAAACAACCAAACAGACTGTCACGTCGATGGTCCTTAAAAAAATAGTTAATTATCTTTTGTGCCTCTTTGAATTGGTTACAAATCTTTAAAAACTCAAGGTTTTATAACGTTCAATCAGTCTTTACATTTTGGTAACACACTTTTAATACTCCTTCTGAATTGATCATATATCATTTAATATCCCTCATGTATTGGTAATAGAACAATAACATGTCTTATGAATTGATCACATATCATCAAAATGACGTAAACTTGATCAAAATTTTGTTCACTGCGTTACCAAGGTAATTAACTCTAAAAAAAATCAATTGGATGTAACAATCACATGATGATTTTTTTTTAAAATTAAAAACACAAAAAATGGTATAAGGACACCTATTTTTCCCCTCTACAAACGACTTGTAAATCATCTCATTAAATATATCGTTCTTATTATTCCCTCGTTCACACCATTCTATCTCTACTTTTTTTTCCTCTGCAAGCATAGACGTACGAATTTAGATATGACATCTTCACCCCTACCCGACGTCGGCAAATGCAAGCAAAAGAAATACTCTCGAAGACGTATGATTCGAGATCGTTTGGAAGGTCATGGGCAACTCATGAATAGTTATTTTATTATGCGGCTTATTTGCAATGCAGAACCTCTGTTCTAAGAACAATTTTTGTTTATTCGCATTATGATGGACATAAAGGAACGGACCATTTTTTTATTATTCAAAATCGTGACACTTTTGGTGTGCTTGGGATCATTCCACACCATAAAAGCAATTCAGATGCTTTGTTTATGATTGCTCCGCGTACTTACTAGACGAAACCATTCGAATGCTTTCAACCACTATCATAAAGTGCCTTTAAAAGGTTTTGCCTATGCATGATCGTCCTATGTGATCGGGAATATCTTTGATGACCCAATATCGATGACATGATATGCTTATTACACATAAACATGACTTCTCATGTATGATCGAAAGCTTTGGTTGCATGTATTGAAAATGAAAGAACTGACAAGATAGTTCGCCTAGAGAGATCCGGGCATCCCCATGATCATGCTCAATATAATTGGCTCGCATGATTTGTGAATATGACATACGCCTTCCTTAGTACGAGTGAGGCAAACATCATCAACTTTCTCAAGGCAGTTGTACGGTTCATAACCACTCTTATTATTTAACTACTGACATCTATCATATGAGGGGTCTCATTTTGTCAATACGATATCCCACTCGTTGGTGAAGAAAGGTATAATGTTTTGCCGATATCAATTAGATTTAAGGAAAGATGTCGGGAGAGTTTTTAGAGTTCTATAAACCCATTGGCGCAATATTATCCGACCAACTCGCATGTGGAACAAAAAAGCATTCGTTAAAATCATACACACTTACATCAAATGATTGCATGAACACTACCATCAGACCTTTACCAAGGATTGCGAGAGCCAACCCAAGAGGCCCATCACTAACCCAATTCGGTAAAGCCCAATCCAACTTTCTGTAGAAGCCCATAAATCTTCGGAACCCTACCAGATCCATCCATCCATCTC
Organism: Erodium maritimum; assembly: GCA_963921825.1. NCBI lineage: Eukaryota > Viridiplantae > Streptophyta > Magnoliopsida > Geraniales > Geraniaceae > Erodium > Erodium maritimum. Next base: position 58,053,450 of record OY997596.1, on the reverse strand, counting down.
TTCCTCTACCTCACGCGCGCACTCTCTCCACCCCTCTAGCTCGACGTTTACAGGTATGGTTTTCGTCCTATTTAATCAGAAATGGTTTCATGCGCTCATTTTGTTTGATACAGTCAGTGATGATCAACCTGCTAAATTACCTTCAATTTTGTGAATCATTTGGTTCAAGTTCTCATATGGTTTCGCTTCCAATTCTATGGAGTTATAGTTTAGTGGAACAATTGCATGTCACCTATCTATTTGTACTATGGTCAATTACCAAATCATAACATGGGCGTATGACAATTATTGCATAGTAATAGATATCACTAATTAAATCTCAAAATGTATCAAAATTTGTTAAGTGACGTATAATGGCGCATGCGAAAACTTGATGTCATAACGTAAACCTTTCGTTTTATTCTCAAATCATAACTCTGACCTATCAACTTTTCGTATTTCCCACTAAACGGTCGTTAACTTTGTGGACGGAAAATGCAATAGGCTGGGTTAACGTTACTACATGAGAATAAACGTTTGTTTGGGTTATGATTTAGGAATAAACGAAAGGTGGAGGTTAGGACATGGAATAACCTCTAGTTTAGTTCATTGCATGTTTTGCTTCCGAACCGTACATTCCTGTTTTCTTACTGTGATTTATACTTGGCTTTTGGTTTATGTTTGATGATCAGTGTCTATTTTTGTTTGTGTTGCTGTAAATTTCAATGGCATTTGTTCATATCTGGTTGCCTAGAGTAGCGAGTATCAATTGGAATGTTGATTGGGGACGCTCTTAGTATTGGACATCTGAAAAGTAATCGTCTTTATTGCATTTGCTTAGATTGAATTATATACCAATTACCAATTTCATGTAAATTCCCCCTCAAATTACGCAAAATAGAAATGAAACTTACACAAAATCGAACTGATTAATAGGCTAATAGCTGAAAAATAGGAAACATGCCTTGTACCCATTGATCTCGATAGGCAAAGGAGAGACGGGAGTAGTTGGGGAACCATATTGATGTAGTAGACTATGTTTTACATGATACTTGTGTGATCTCACCAAGTAAAACTCAAATCCTATGGTTCCGTAGGTTTCAACTCTTTTCACTTGGGGTAAAGAGTAACAGAACCTTGTGTAATGAGAAATGGTATAATCTACAAAGCATACAGAAATAAACAGTCACGAAGGCATACCTTGTTGATTTATTGATTTATCTTAGTTATCCTATGATTAGCTTCAGCAAAATTTTATTTATGATTGGGATATTGTTACTTAGTCGAGCTGAAAATAACTACTGATGACAATAAATTCATAAATAATAGGGATAATGCTAATTTATAGTTTTAAGGAAAAACATCATCATTTGGGGATAAATTGACACGGTGCAACAAAGTATAAGTTCAAGGTCACAGCCCGCACCCATTTAAAGATAAGGGTACCAACTTGCAAAAAAATTACGGATAATTGCAAAAAAGTACCATGAGGTATTCACTTTTTGCTACTTGTAGCCATCTTTTTTGATAATTGTAAGAAACTGATCTGAACTCGTCCATTTGTTGCAGATTGTATAAATTTGTTTCAAAATGACGATTTTACCTTTCAAGATTGTAAAATATTAATTTAAGAACAAAAAATCGAAATTTTTCATCCCTTAAATTCCTTCAATTTCTTACGCTTTGTACTGTACAAATATAAGGGATATGACTTTTTGATTTTTTTTGTTTGTACTTATTATTTTTCAAATCTAAATTGTAAGGGTATAATCACGATTTTTACACAAATTGCAACAAAACGACATATTCGGAGTATTTTTTCGATTATCAAAGAAGAGGGCTATAAGTTACGGAAAATGGTTACATCAATGTACTTTTTCACAATTCTTTTTTGCCATCATACCTAAATACTATATGGGTCATATATGATTATTTGAAATTAAAAATGTGAGAAGCTCTTCAAAGATTGTCTCCTATCCCGGAGTACTTTTTTTTATGAATCCTATTCTTTCATCGTCAGGTTCCATAGCCAAGATATCGGTCATCTCTGAAGTTTTCATAAACAAACCCAAACAAAATGCCAGGAGTAGCCTGTAAAGGCAATTTCGTTGCTTTTGGTAAGTTTGCTCTACAAGCACTTGAACCAGCTAGGATCTCTGCTAGACAAATCGAAGCAGGGCGCCGAGCAATAACAAGAACTGCAGGGCGTGGTGGGAAGTTGTGGGTGCGCCTGATTGCAGACACGGAGGTTACCATAAGACCTTTGGGAGTTCGTATGGGTTCAGGGAAAGGACCTGTTGCATATAAGGCAGCTGAGATTAAAGCTGGTAAGGTACTCTATGAGATTGGTGGAGTGGCTGAAACTTTGGCCAAAGAGGCTATGAAAATAGCTGCTTCCAAGATGCCGATTAAAACTAGGTTCATCATGTTGAAGTAGGAATTGGAGTTGTTGTTTTTTTTTTTGCAGCAAAGGCATTCAAAACTGAAGCTAAATAATTGATATGTAGAGGGTGGTATAACCATTTATAGGCAGAAGTTTTGTTGTCTTGGTTCTCTTACATGGCCTTGATTCTTTTGTGCTTCATGTTATGTCTTTATTGTAGGTAATGCTAGAGGTTATACCATAATTTAGCTTTTGGTTGATTAAGATAAGTTGATGTATTTCACTCTTTCTTTTTAATACAGATGAAAATGTTCAGTGTTGGCAGGTTTGTTCTAATTGGTTACACTTGAGATGTCACAAAAACTTGAAAGATGTCCATTAAAAAAAAATTTGTGTTTCCCAAATTTGATATAATTCTCTAACTCTATATCCTGAATATGATTTGAGAAATATATATTTATATATTAATGAAAGAGAAATTGAGATTTTTTTGTTGTTTTGAGTCCCTATCCTTCATTTCTATTTTTCTTACAAAGTTACATTTTTTAGTGTAATGAAAAACTTAAGGATAATTGTTCAAAACTATCCTAAAGTTTCGTCCACAAACGAGTTGATGCACAAAATTTTGTCCACTCTTTGTGGGTGCACTGAAGTTTTGTCCACGCTTTTGTGGGTACATTTAAGTTATGTCCACGCTTTGTGGGTGCATTGAAGTTTTGTCCACGCTTCTATTCAATCTGGGAAGCATCATTCTGAACATCCCTATTACGTCAAAGCTAAAAAAGTCGTGGACAAAACTTCAGGGTAACCACATAGCGTGGACGAAACTTTGTGCATCAACTCGTTTGTAGACGAAACTTTAGGGTGGTTTTAGAAAATTATCTCAAAAACTTAATTACCAAAGCCCCCTGAAGTTAAGATGGACAGTAAAGACAAATATCAAACTTGTGTACACAGAGGACAAAATCGAATTTCCTCCAGTAAATGAAAGTTATTTTGCAAAGATTTTAAGGAAGAAGATTATGGAACAAAATACATTATCAAATAAAGCAATTCTAAAAAAAACACGAGATGAAATTCAAATCAAGCTAAATAAAATATATTTTTCAAAGAGAGATTGCATTTCACTATTATTTTGGATTATTATCAATTCATTATCATGTATGTTGGTCATATTAATTAATCCCTATGAATTTCATTTTTTTATAATTTAATAATTTTATATTTAGTGACGAAAATTCCTTCTATATATAAAAGATAATTAATTAAAAAATTATAAAAAAGAAGAAAAAAACTATAAAAGATTAACATAATAGCCTCTTTAATTTAATGGGCTAGACTACCAATAAATGGGCTCTCATTTGAGCCCAATAATTGTTGCTAAGCCAGACTACTGATATTGTGTGCGTTAAACGCACACAATAAAATCAGAAGGCCGACCTGTCTGAAGAAAGCGCGCCGTCGACGGAAGAGCTGGGCGAAAGCAGAGCTTCCATTCGCCGGAACATCTCGCCGATCAGCAGAAAAGGGGCAAGTCATTTTTTGTTTCATCAATCCTTACTTATTTTTCTCTTATTACTTGTTCGTAGTGATCCTTCTAAACTCTCGAATTGTAATTTATTGAACTAGTTTATTGGGTTCCATTAAAATTATGACATTCAAAGCTCATAATCACCTACTTGAGTTGGTTCATGATCGAAGGGGTGTTTTATTAATTGATTTATAGTCGATGAGTCTATAGAAATTTTGTACCTTTTTTATTTTCTTCATCTGGGTCAGTCTTCAATTGCTTACCTGAAGTTGTGAAGTTCATAAGAATGGGTACAAGAGTGTTTAGGTTTTCATGTTTACCTGGGACTGTTTCATTTTTTCTGTTGTGTACTCAGTGAATTTTGATTTGTTGCTTAGTGGCATTGGGTGGTTGCTTTGAAGCTCAAATGGGAACCATTTAAAAGTGTTTTGCAATCCAGATTCTGATGGGAAATCTGTTTTAAGTTCATGTTTGATCCTTCCCTTAATTTAATGTTGCACAATTGTTTTATCTTGTAGATTGAAGAGATGCCCAGAAAGCCCGTAAGGCGTGGCCGTCTGCCTAGAGTTCGCCCTTTGACTTGCTCCCCATTCGCTCGTAACGCTGCTATGGTTGCTTCTTCTTACATGGCTAAGCGTCAAGTGATTGAGTCCAAGTTGCATGGAGATTCTCCCCCGAGCTCTTCAGGTAGTATATTGCTACTTTTCCTTCCAAAGAAGTACTCATACTTGAATTCTCTTGTTGTAATATATTTGGATATTACATGTTTCTTTGGTCTATCTGCTATTTTCTTCTTGGATTTCTTAGATTGTTTTTGATTTAGCTCTGTACTTCTAGATAATGGGTCTGGTAAGCACCCTCTAGATGAGAACGATGAACGATCAGAAAGTTCTGATGATGAAGACTCTGAAGTAAGCATACGTCAAAACCTTAATAGATTGTTGACTAAACATTGTAGTTATTGTTTCATTCTAATATTGATACCCTGAACCGATGAAGGAAATCGTTCAAGCTGACTTTGCATTCTTTGATCCAAAACCTGATGACTTCCATGGAGTGAAAACCTTGCTACAGACCTACCTTGATGACGAGCAATGGGATTTGAGTGGTTTTGTGGACTTAATACTACCACAGACCACTGTAGGAACAGTTGTTAAGATAGAAGATAGTGAAGATGATGGGCTTTTTGCTGTTGTTACAGCTCTTAACTTGGGGAGATATAAGGCAAGTGTCTCTAACTTGTACCCTGATCTCTAAGGTTCAATATGAACTGGATCATAACTGTGAATTTGGGTCTTACCAGGATAATAAATGTATTGAAGAGATCAAAGAGTTCGTTCTAAAAGTATGCAAGGATACAGATGTAAAAGGTGACTTGAGATTGCTTTTAGGAGAGCAAGCTCAAAATGTTGGTCTGTTGGTCTCTCAGCGTGTGGTGAATCTTCCTCCCCAGCTTCTGCCTCCACTTTATGATTCTCTCTTTGATGAAATCTCTTGGGCAACAGAAGATGAGGTCAGACAATAAGTCGAGAATATCATGTGGGATGGGTCTATAATTTTCGATTGGCAATTTATGTGTATGTGTACCAAGACTTAAATCCGAGACCTTGCTTAAAGGGAGGCAAGCTCTTTGATGGGTCAACTTGATTAATATTGTTCTTCTTTCCTCCTGAAATTGATCTTTTGGTTAATGACATCTAACTTTACACGTTTTCTTCTACTTACACCTAAGTCTCAAATTCGTTTTGCAGCCACAAAAAATTCACATGGCTCTTTTTCACTAGAAAAGACGAAAAATGTCCTTGACCCTAAGCTCAAAAAATACCATTTAATTCCGTCTTTTTAATCGTTTTATCTTTTGAGGAGTCCTTTTACATCTACTCAGCCATCTTTTACATCTAATCAAAATGTTTTTTTATTTGTATTTATAGTCTTTTTTCAGATTAAGGTCATGGGCATATTCATCGTTTTTTGGCGAAAAAGAGCTATGTGAATTTGTTTTTGAAACCTAAAATAGCTGTTAAACAAATATGGAACTTAGGTATGTAGGCAAAAAACATGTAAATTAAGTGTAACTAACTCTTGGTCTTTTCTATTTGTACTTATGGTTTCTTGTTTCACGCTCTGAAGCCTACAGAGGAGCTCCGGAATTCTTTCCGCTTTAAGTACTATCTACTAGTCAGTAAAATTTATAAGGTATGTTTTTGTGCTTAACCCCAACTCATTGTATTTTACTCTTATTTCTTTATTATCGATGGCCAACTTATGCATTTCACACCTTCACCCTTCAGCGCAAAAGCACAGGCCAGAGGAAAAGGGCAGGTAAAGACGATGAAGATGAAGTAGTATACATTAAACCCGAGGATGAAATATTTCACAAGGTATTTATTTGTTCTTGACATAAAAATTGTATTGCATGTATCTTTTCTGACAGTTTTCTGATAAACTCTTCAGCTCAGTTCATGGTCTTTCCTTTATCCCTCACGCATTCAGCAACCAACAACCAGTGAGGTAAGTAAACCTTGTACTTGTTCGTTGAAACTTATCCATTGAAAGTCGTTCAAGAAATCTACTTTCTTCCATGACAGAAATATACCGTGTACTTTAATTTTTTGCAAGTTGTTACTATCATCTTCATTTTGTAGTAGGTTGTTAGCCTGTACTTTTTTTATTTGCATTGTTAGTTAAATTCTATTAAAATTGACAGAAAAGCCACTTAAGACAACACATGACACATTTTACCCTCCGAATTTTCAAAACGACAAAATTAACCTTCTTCCTATTGTTTGGATCTGAGTAAAAATTGGGGGTAGTTTAGTCTTTCCGACCGGTATTTAATTCCGTTATACTGTTGTAGATGGTGCAACTAAAAAAAAGTAAAGGGTAAGAACCTGCTATTAGATGAAAATAACAGTAACAACCTGCAAACAAATTATGGTACTCGGTATATTTCTGCCATTATCCCTTTTCTAAACTACCAGTATTTGTATCTGTTAAATTTCTTAACATTCTTTAGGAGATGCAGTTTGTTTCCAGCTTGTAGTCATGTTGCACCCTCTGAATTGGGAATCTGAATAGTCATTGTAGAAGTTAAAAATTGTCTGCATAAGGGTGTGAGAAAGTCCAAATTACAGTCTGATCTAGCGGTTGCTTTGCTTATATTGTTTCTGGTTTCAAAACTTGATGGCTGTATATTGTCTTGTTCTTTGGATTCTATTGGCTGTGCAGCTGAAGAATTACCAGTTGACGGGGTTGGTCATGGCTGTTCAAGCGGACAAGATCTCCACATTCAGAAAAGAGTTGCATTCTCTGATCAATGAAACATGAGACCACAGTGACGTGAAGGAACTTGCTACTGTATTAGCTTTTCCGTTCTTCTATTCTTCCAGTTTTCTACAGAGGCTTTTACATTAGTAAATCTCAGACATTGCCAGTTTTGTTCGTTCTTCATTGAAGAGCTTTCCTTTGCTACTTACTACACACTTGTGGAATTGTTGGGTTTTGGCAATGGCTGATTGTAATTTACAATCATTTTTGGAATATGTTGCTTTATTGCCTGAAACTATATAATCAGGTAAATTAATCAAAAACATATTTGCATGTTTTTTAGAAATTACATAAACATTGTTATAGTCGACGTTGCACAATACAAACCACTGGTCAAAAGTACGTGCTAGTAGGTTTCGGGGTTGACCTTTGGTTATAGGAAGAAGTTTCTTTTTTTTGAGAAGAAGGGTATGTATTCGATCAGTCACGAAAAATCAGAACATACTTCAGAGTACAGCCAAATAAAGTCCAGGGATAGTTCCCGATACAATTAAAGGTAAATGACGGTATCCTCCACTTGAAACTCAAGAAGGTGACCCGACTCACATGGATAAGAAACGGGCAATTCCACAAAACATCGTAGAAAAAGAGAGATACCAACGATAAGCACTGTGACGCGAAACCAAGAATCTAAATATGGATACTGGTGGTTGTCTTGACTCGCGGGGGAACATATACAATCGCCCCAAAGAACATGACCCTTCCAGATAGGGCCTGAAGTCGATTGGGAGATGGGTAACACAGATCCTCCAACCTCCGTACTATCCATCATAATTTTCGACGAGACTATTTACCAGATCTCGTTGATGAAAGTGGGTGGTTTATATCGGACTGGGCCTGTTCCGTCGAGGAGAAGAAGCTTTTTTGATAATTTTCTTTACAAAATTGTAATATTTCTCGAATGGGAGGGCCATGTGGCATGGCTTGAGTGGCTAGGACCCTACTGTTGATGCTCTAACATGTAATACAAAAAAATCAAATGACTATATAGAGAGAAAAGAGCCTGTCTCATCAAAGCGACGTCACTTTGATCTCTCATATCCTCAACTTAAGCACCAAGGAAGTTCAAACTTTAAAGCTTGGGCAATGACAAACACGCGCGGTGCGGCGGGTGGGATTACAAATGTCGAAAACTACGAATCTGCCCCTATATAAATCCTCAAAACCCTATCACAGCTTGCTTCACTCTCTGTCTCCTTCGTCATTGCCTCTGCTAAAGTTTTAGCGGAGCTCGAGCTTACGATCTCGCTTTTCAGGTTCGTTCTTCAATCTCTTCGTATTGCAATGCTTCCATGAGCTCATCTTTTCGTATGATCGGTTCATTTGTGCTTAGTAGTGATCTCTTGTACTCCGATCATTTTCTCTAATTTACGTCATTTTCTGTGAATCGAGTACGGTTAACGATCTCTGCAGGTCATTGAGTTGCATGTTTTGATTTGAACTCGATTTAGGATGTCGATTTTTGTTATATGTTTGGTTTCTGCCTAATGATCAGTGTTCGATTCTCTCTTTGGTGTAAATTGAAATTACTTGTGTTTTGATCTTGTTGATTAGTGATAATAATATGATTCAGCTTCTGTTAGTAGTATTGGAGCTTTTTAAAATAGGCATGTTTTGTTGAATTATGATATTTTTTAAGGGGTTACTCCATGTACTAATCCCCTCCTTTCGTTTATCACTAAATCCTAACCCCAAACGTATGAAATTATTAAATAATAACGTTGACCGCAACCTATTGCATTTTCCGTCCTCAAGGTTAAAGGCTGTTTAGTGAGTAACCCAAAAAGTTGATAGGTCAGAATTATGATTTGAGAATAAACGAAAGGTCTATGTTATGACATCAAGTTTTCGCATGCCATTTTAGGAAAGTTTTAGAGCACGTGCCAAGCATGTGACTGGTATTTCACGGAGTTAGTCGCACTTAACAGATTTTGATACATTTTGAGAATTAATTGGTGAAAACCTGTTACTATCTAATAATTTTTATACATCTGGGTTATGATTTGGTAATTGACTTTAGTATAGTGCGGTGACATAGAGTTGTTTCATTTTTTTAATTCTGAAACAATTTATTATGTACATTAACATCAGCTTCCAGTTGTAATTTACTGTTTTGTTGGATTTTAATCTGAATTATTTATGTTGATTGTTTGTTCTGAATGTAAACTAAAAATCTTTTGATGTATTTTGCCTAATTTGAAATTAGTTTGTATGATCTTTTGAATTCCAAACTAATTGGTTTTGATTGACTCCTTTCCTTTGCTGTAGTTGCTAGTGAAAACTTTCATAATGGGTAAGGAGAAAATTCACATTAACATTGTGGTTATTGGCCATGTTGACTCTGGTAAGTCAACTACCACTGGCCATCTTATCTACAAGCTTGGAGGTATTGACAAGCGTGTGATCGAGAGGTTCGAGAAGGAAGCTGCTGAGATGAACAAGAGGTCATTCAAGTATGCCTGGGTACTTGACAAGCTCAAGGCTGAGCGTGAACGTGGTATCACCATTGATATTGCTCTCTGGAAGTTCGAGACCAACAAGTACTACTGCACAGTCATTGATGCCCCAGGACATCGTGACTTCATTAAGAACATGATTACTGGTACTTCACAGGCTGATTGTGCTGTTCTTATCATTGACTCCACAACTGGTGGTTTTGAGGCTGGTATTTCCAAGGATGGACAGACCCGCGAGCATGCTCTCCTTGCCTTTACTCTTGGTGTCAAGCAAATGATTTGCTGCTGCAACAAGGTACTATGTGCACACATAATCTCTGATAATTTGTTGCAAGTCTAGATTCAAGCCACCAAAATATATATCGAACTCTTATCATACTACTTTGATCACATGATCCCTGTGTTTTATATAGTATAGTGTTGACCTTTTATGTCATTGCCATCATATTTTAGTGTGATTTTTGTATAGTGATTTTTAGACTACTGTAGCTCATCATGATTGCCTTTTGAACCAAAGCTGTGATAAAACAAAACATCTTATTTTGATGCTTGTTGCTCACTTGCTGCATTGTTATTTCCTGAACAGATGGATGCCACGACCCCGAAGTATTCAAAGGCAAGATACGATGAAATAGTCAAGGAAGTCTCCTCCTACCTGAAGAAGGTTGGATACAACCCCGACAAGATTCCCTTCGTCCCCATCTCTGGGTTTGAGGGAGACAACATGATCGAGAGGTCAACCAACCTTGACTGGTACAAGGGCCCAACTCTTCTTGAGGCACTTGACTTGATCAATGAGCCCAAGAGGCCCACAGACAAGCCACTACGTCTCCCACTACAGGACGTCTACAAAATAGGAGGTATCGGTACTGTCCCAGTCGGACGTGTTGAGACCGGTGTCCTCAAGCCCGGCATGGTGGTAACTTTTGGACCCTCCGGTCTGACCACCGAGGTAAAGTCTGTTGAGATGCACCACGAGGCTCTCCAGGAGGCTCTTCCCGGAGACAACGTTGGATTCAACGTGAAGAACGTTGCTGTCAAGGATCTCAAACGTGGGTACGTTGCCTCCAACTCCAAAGACGATCCTGCCAAGGGAGCAGCAAACTTCACCTCCCAAGTCATCATCATGAACCATCCTGGACAGATTGGAAATGGTTATGCCCCGGTTCTCGATTGCCATACATCTCATATCGCTGTCAAGTTCTCCGAGATTCTGACCAAGATTGATAGGCGATCTGGTAAGGAGATTGAGAAAGAGCCCAAGTTTTTGAAGAACGGTGATGCTGGGTTTGTGAAGATGATACCCACCAAGCCCATGGTGGTGGAGACTTTCTCGGAGTATCCACCTCTCGGGCGGTTTGCAGTGAGGGATATGCGTCAGACTGTGGCTGTTGGGGTCATCAAGAGCGTGGACAAGAAGGACCCTGCCGGAGCTAAGGTTACTAAATCTGCTGTCAAGAAGAAGTGAATGGCGTGGTTACGTCTCTGTTATGGTATACCTATTCAATGTTTTTATGTTGGAACACTGTTTTATGATATCTCTTCGATCACATGTTCACAGAACTGGGTGCTCGATCGACGGTGGTGTGGTTTTCAGTCCTTCAGTGTTTTGTGACATGTCTTTCGATTTCTGAAGCAGTGCAGCATTGTGTTTGTTATACAGATTTTGTCACTGTGCTGCCATATGTTTACTGTTTACATTCTATATAAAGGAAATAGCAATTCACCGCTCTCAACTGTATTTTATTTACAGTTCAATGCTCTCAGCTTCAGAATGATTGGGATAATTCCTTTTTGTACCCCTTTTCTACTGGTAACGTACCTTTAGTACCCTTATGTTTGGTAACGTTCAAAAATCACCCCTACGTTTTGGTAACACACATTTAGTACCCCTTATGAATTGATCACACATCATTTATACCCCTTATGTATTGGTAATGGGACAATTACACGCCTTACCAATTGATCACAGGTCGTCAAAATGACCTAAATTTGACCAAAATTTTATCCAGTGTGTTACCAATACATAAGGGTACTAAATGTGTGTTACCAATAAATAAGGGATACTAAAGGTAATTAACCCAAAATGATTTATTTCACTACCCACAACCCTTGTGGTTTAACAGTGGGTTATAAATTGATCTAGAGCCTAAAAATATTTCCGAAAGTAGACCAAGTTTTAGTTTGAGTTTCCCTTATTGCATCGGGATTTTTAGTGTCATTGATTGTTTGATCTTTCGTTTTTTCTGTTTCTACATCTTCCGCTCAGGTTGAGCATGAGATCCCTTTTTAGCGGTAATCTTTTCCTATTGGTCGGTCCAATTTTGGGTTTTGTAAAATAGTTTTGGATACTCTACTCGTCTGTTTATGTCGCGTTTCTTCCATCTTCGCCGTTTTCTGGCCTATTACACACTTAGAGGTAGGTGTGGAAGAAGAACCCGTCCAAAGAGAAGGTGTGAGACTTTGAATGTCGGGGGTGCTTCTGGAGGAAGTGGAGTAGGAGGGGATTGATAATGAATATGACCCGACTTTGTCTATCATCATTCGCTTGACAAGTGCTGGAGAACCTTCATGGTGCAAGGTTGTACAATCGGTCCACTTTGGGTGTCTTTCATCATCTTTCACCATTGTTATTCGTGAAACGTCTCCCGATTTTCCTCTTGTACTATTGCTCGGTCTTTTCTCACTTGTTCATCCGACTCACCACTTTTAAGTGTCGATGAATTTGTTGATCTTTGTATTCCACCTGAAGAAGTGGTCTTCCATTTGCTTATATGTACAATAAATGACAGTTGGATCGGGATAGGTTGTGTCGAATTCTTAACAGCTGTAACGCGTATACACTATAAGCAAATTTTAAGAATCAAACAATAAATACCAGGTATATAGAGTGATCTTCATCCCGTAAAAACTAGTTATGTTAGAGAACTCATCTGAAACTCCCTAGATACAGCACTCAAAATCCAATCTCAGACTTGGGAGTTCTGGATCATCATGTTCAAGCACAAAGATCCGCATGAAGTGACCTGAATTAATTATCCCATCAGCACCTAATTCAAGTGATAAAGAATAAGTGATGCAGAATCACGGAAATGTTGATCGATATATCAGAAGAAAGCTGAATATTTCTCAGAAAACAGAGACCTGTGGTCAGAAAGAAATGCCCCAAAAAGGCTCATATACAAGCCAAGGCTTATCAAGTTGCACAACCTATATCATATATGGTTCATACCATCAGTACCAAGAAATCTTTCCAATCACAAATTCTTGAAAGCCGACTCTTGTTTCTGTGGTGTTAACCTAGCCATCAAAGCCTTGTTCTGACAGTGCTCCGCATCAACAAAGTAGAAACTCCCATTGGCTTTAAAAGTCACAAATGGCCTATTGGTTTCTGGAAGCCGAATATCAGCAAACTTAATAGTCCTTGGAACATGAGTAGCGAGCCATGACAGCATCTCAACCTCAAAGCTGTCAGAACCAGGATGCCACTTCAGCTTATGGATGTAAGGGCTCACAAACCAGTGAAGAATGGCAGTAGTGGAAGCACTGAAAAATATCACTGAAGATGCCACAGCACCCTTTAGGATCACATTCATGTCAGGTGATGTCATGAAGGTTATGACCGGACCAAGGGATACAGAGAGGCAGCAAGTGGAAAGAGAGAGAAGCTTAACTTTCTTTATGGTGGATGAAATTGGACCATGATAAACAACCCCCGTGTCCTTTTCGGCTTCTTCAGCTGATTCTCCTCTGCGAGGCCCGATTCTGATCTTTCCATCATCTTCTGTTACCGAGGCCTTTGAAGCCCATCTTTTCTGAACGGTTGCAAAAAGGGTGGCCGAGTAGAGGTTAGGCTTCATAGATGGGCCGTGTGCCCATGTTCTGGAATGAGCAATTTGGTAACCTGGTGTAGGAGAGTAAAGAAGATAAATATGACATACACATTCATTATAGATAAGGAGGGCTAAGATCGAAGTTAAATTTGAAGAAAATCATGGCAGTTGACCAACTTAATGAGATCAACAATAGCCATGGAATGGCCAATCTTTTCTCCTGTTCAGAGTTGACAAAAACAAACTCTAGAATCCAAGGCAGTGCTCGGTATTTCAGGATCCATCAGAATAATGTATGAGAAGATAAATAGAAACCGGCATAATTTGTAGGCTTTATAACATAATCACAAGAGTTTGACCTCTATTATCACAACCATTGAACTTTCACAGTATTACGGTAAAGCTCGTTCATCCTCAGAAAACTCCGGAATTTTACAAAATAAATTCTGATACAAACAGAAGCATATGGTAAAATGATTCACTACTTCACCTAGAAAGCAAGATACTGAAACCTAATCAAATCCTATTCAAATACAGATACCCAAGAATCCCAACTGGCATGGCATATTGCTTAACAACCCAGCATGAATCATGGAAATGAAAGGCCTCCTAAGATTTTGGAAGATATCGGGTTCTTGTATCATAAAACTATAGCATAGTAAACTCAAGAATTGAGACGACACTTCATAATAAGGCGCACTTGAGAATCACTTTGGCAATAATATACAACAGTTAAGTTCGAAAAAAACCATATATTAGCAGTACCAGTATACAAAGAATCCAACATATGATAAAAATGGAAACGCGGATCTGTATACACTATTACATAAATAAATAAATAACCTACATACCCAATGGAACTCACAATATGACACACAGATCTCTTTCTCTTCATGAATTGGACAATTATCAAAAACATCAATCCCAATCCCCCAAAACAAAATCTTTGTAGCCGCAAATGGTACTGCTAATAGCCTTGAAATCAACCCATGACATGAATCAAAGGCATTCACTTTATCAACCCTTTTCAGTCCTCTCAAGCAATTCACCATAGCTAACAGGAATACCCAGAAAAAGAGAGAACAAATCTAAAAACGACCCAGAGAACCCAACAAAAAAGAAGCAATATCTGAATCTATACATACGAAATCAAACTATTGTTACAATCCGTTGGTTTCAATTCAAATTAACAAAACACGGTAGAGATCGGATATGGAGAGTACAGAGATTAGGAACAAGGATCAGGAGGAGACAGAACCTGAGTGGAAGCTACGAGAAGAGAGCTGCCTGGTCTGAGAGCGAAGCAGGTGAAGAATAGCAGCCCTAGCCATTGCTGATCAGATTAGGTCTCTCGCAGCTTCAAATTCTGAGTCGTCTCTGTTCTGATTCTCGGAGAAGCTACAGAAGAAAATGAACTTGAACCCTAAGGGTTTTGTTCAGAAAAAGAATGTATTTTTAAAAGTATTATTATATTAACTTTAAAAAGATGATAAATATCAACGGGCATTTGGTCTAGTGGTATGATTCTCGCTTAGGGTGCGAGAGGTCCCGAGTTCAATTCTCGGAATGCCCCTTTTAATTTATCTTTTGGGCTTTGTAGGCCTGGCCCAAACTATCCATATTTTTTTCTTCTAGAAAAACGCTTCATCTTTTGGGCTTTGTAGGCCTGACCCATATCATCTATGATGGCCCAAACTGTCCATATTGTTTTTTTTCCAGGAAAAACGCTATGTCATCTTATTGTACTTGGTCAATTACCAAATCGTAACACTCATACATACTAACAAGTTTGACTGATTCTGTGAAATACCAGTCACATACTTGTCACGTGCCTCTAAAACATTCCTCAACTGGCATGTGAAAACTTGATGTTATAACGTAGACTTTTCGTTTATTCTCAAATCATAACCTTGACTATCAACTTTTCATATTACTCACTTAACGACCGTTAAATTTTTAGACGGAAAATGCCAAACATTACGGTTAACATTACTACATCAGAACAAACGATTGCTTAGGTTAAGATTTAGTAATAACCGAAAGATGAGGATTAGAACATCGAGCTACCCCTATTTTTTATTCTTGGGCTTTTAGGCCTGACCCATATCATCTGTGAGGGCCCAAATTGTCCTTCTTCTAGAAGTGATTACCGTCGAATTATACATTTCTAAAAAGTCAAGCCCAAGACTCACTCTACCCCTTTAATTACTGCTAGTGGCTACATTAGAGCTTATTATTCTCCTCCTTCCAGATGCCTTCAAAGTCACGTAACACTCTTTCAAATTTATTCCTCATTAATTCAATTTTTATTTTTATTTTTTTACAGTATATATATGGGCCAAACACTCGTATATATCTCTCACTTTCTTCTTCATAGATTTGAACAGAAATGGAAGAGTACTACAGAGCTAGCTCCGATCTGAAGCACATAGAAGAAATGGAATCGGATTCAGACGACACGCTTTCTCTCTGCGACCTCCCTCTCCAAAACGGCGCCGTTTCCGAAACCAGCCTCGATTCTCTTTCTCTCCCTCCACGCAGTCCCGACGCGTTCGAGTTCGCCGTGGCCGACGGAGACGGCGGAAACAGCGCCGATCTGGACGCCTTCATCTTCGGCGGCGCGAAATCGAAATCCACGGCTCCGATCAGATCGCAAGACCCGTTCCTCTCTAGGTCGGAGTCTTTCGACGGTAAGCGGATCGTCTCTTCGAGATCTCTGTCGCGATCCGGGAATTCCGGGTGCAGGCACAAGGTTCTGTTCGGGCTGGCGAAGTTTCCGGCGGAGATGGAGCTCGGTGATATGAGGAAGAGGCTGAGTAGGAGAGCTCCGGCGCCGATGTTCCCGTCGGAGGCGGTGGCTGCGGCGGAGATGAGCGGTGGCGGGAGGAAAGGAGGGTCGAGGTGGAGTTTGTTGAGATTGTTGAGAGGTAGGGCCCACTCAGCTACTGCGTTGGCCAGAGTCTCTATCGGTCGCATGCGATTGGTGTGACTGTGACCTGATTTGGTCCGTTTACATCATAGACCGTACACGTCATGGACCCAGTCCTGATCTTGTATCATAGACCGTACACGTCATGGACCCAGTCCTGATCTTGTGTTAATTTTTTAGCTAGCTCAGTCGCTCATGTACATTAGAGATTAGCGATAGGGAGTTAGCGACTATTTTTTTTTTTTTTTGAGTAAAGCGACTATTTTATTTTAATTTCACTTGCTAATGGCATTTTATTGTGTTAATTATAATGTTTCTTTTTTATATTATTAATTTTATAAATATTAAAAAAATTATTTTACTACTGTTTGACAAGTTCATTTAAGTTTTATTGACCATTTACATACTTTTGTATTTTTTTTAATTGCTTAGACATATTGGAATGACCATAAAAAAATATCAAAAATAAATAAACAAACTCAATAAGATGTGAATGTTTCTTTCAACAAGACTAGTTAATAAATCAGAAACAAAGATACATGTTCGGATTGGACAATTTTAGTGTTGGTTGACGGTTTTATTGGTCCGATTTTGGAGGTTTTAGGGCTAGGATCACCCTAAATCTTATTTTTCACTTGGTATCTCTTTAAATACCGATCCTCTTCTTTGGGGTCATTTCTCGGTGTTGGCTGTAGATGAGTTATCGATCTGATAATGGAGGCTCAAGTGAATTATTTGTCTCGTCTATTGTTGGTGGTTTTCCCGAGCAGACTGTCGTCGTGTGAGTGGTCAGAGGGTTTTATGTTGGAGTGGTCTCCGTCTATGCCACCATTCTTTGCTGTTATGGGCTTATGGTGCTCTTTGCTCGAATCTAGCTTAGCTTGTGGTTCCGGTTTCGGTCCGACAGTTTCGAGAGGATTTTCTGTTTACTTTTTGTTTGGTTATTAGTTGTGTTGACTTTATTGTTCAATTATGCTTTTAGACCAATAGTTTCTTTGTTTTATTGTTCACCCGTTGTTGGGTTGTTAATTATTTTCTTCAAGTTCGTAAATCTAGATATAAGACCTTTGTTTACTTATTTACTGGGTTGTTTCATCCTGTTTTGGGGCTCAATTTGAGGATACTCGTATTTGTATGAGAGGTCTCATCCTCTTTATCTTGACATTTTGTTAAAATTTTGAGATACTACTAATATTCTCCTTTTAAAAAGAAGCAACAACAAACGGTCCCATATCAGGTCTATTATGTATATTTTATATGTATATATATTTACTGGTTGATTTGAACTATTAAGTTTGATATTGCCCGAGACCAATGAGGGGTTTTGGGGATGGTCCATGACCAATAAAGACAAAGGCGACAAATGTCAAGGGGAAGGCCAAGACGGGTCAGTGCGGTACTCAGAATACCAAGATGAAGAGGGCACTGGATCTCTCAGGAGTCTCCCTCAGATAGTTGGAGGATGAAGAGGATATCGATGACCAACAAGCGAGGGCTCCGAAGAAGCCTCGCCAAGGACAATGAGAGGGCCTTGGGAAGGGGGAGGGGGAGTAACCCTATCTCCCTAGACCCGGGGTGGGTGGTGCTTACTCGCCTCGGGAAGAAATTGGAATCATGGGCCTATATTTATATTTTTTGTTGGTTGTTTTTGTTTTTAGGTTTCCCTTTGTTTCTGGGACGGTCGGACGGGATCTCAATTTTGTGTGTGTCTGTGAAGGCTAAGCAGACTAGTTATACGGGTTCGCGAACGCCGAGTACCCTACAGGGAACCCGGACCATATTCTGGAGCTCAAGGTTTTGGCCATATTGTACTTGCATTAATGCATCTTGATCTCGTTACCGTTTCAAAAAAAAGTTTGATATTGTCTTTTTTATAGGAAATAATAATGCATTAAGAAGTGATATGAGTTTTGAAATTTTTTTTTTACAAATAATCTAACTAACAAAAAGATCCAAACAAAATCTAGAAAACCCAAATAATTGTGTCAAGGTGTGTCTCAAACTGAAACTGAGAAAGCTTGAGTTTTGGGCACTTGTGGTTGGGCCCAAAGCCGAAAAGTGAAGAACAAGCCAGCAAATAATAACTCCATAATCCCCAGCCCATCACAAATCTCCCCGTCGTCTCGACAGAGTCCTCGCCGCCGTTACCCCCATTCCAGCCTCCGTATCCTCACAAGGTAAGCTATTACCTATTCATCGGATAAAATTTCTACAGAGTTGCAGAGGGAAGTGAACTCCATATGCTGGTTCACTTCAATTTGTGCTTTTTTATATTCAGTTCGTAAAATTTCCAATTCCTCTCCTTGCCCTAGAACAGTCAACTTTGAACAATCTCTCTCACTTCGGCCATTCCATTCCCAACTTCTAATTTTTGTTCATGTGTCAATCTTTCACTCCCGTTCAAAAACCCTAATTTCGATTTTGATGAAAATTGATATCAAAATGGTATAATTTGGTGTCTACCTATTTTGAATTAATAGCAAAGAACTCATATTGGCATGTTTGATTGAATTACAGTAACACAAACACAATGAACTCAATGTGTATGTGTTTTTTCTTTTGTTTTTGTAGAGGCTCCAATGTGAACTGTGGTGGGTTTAATATGTTTACTTGAAATCTGATCACTGGTTTTGATTTTCACCCAATGTTACTTGGAAGGTGTCTGAAGCACAGTATAATGAATGACCAATTTTGTGTGTGATTGGAAATTATATTGTTTTCGTAGACTCATATATACTTGATGTGTTTGTGGACTGAAAGTCACATACTTTGCAATCACAGTGATATCTCGTTTCAATTTGTTTCCTGAAGAAAGATGGAGCACGAGCATGCACCTGATTTATGTGTCCGAGATGTTGGGGTAGAAGTTGATGAATGTAATGTTGGAGTTGTCGAAGGTTTCAAGCAGCAAGTGGATGAAATTTATGTGAAGGTTGATGAGGTAATATATGTCAGCTAAGTAATTTAGTATTCACTATGGAAACTTTGAAATCAAGAATTTAGATTTTACCGTTTTGAAAGTCCTTTGCATGCGAGTTAAAATGTAAATTTTGTAAATCGTGATGATTTGTTTGGTTTTGGTTGATTTAACTGCTTTTTTGTTCCCTTTAAAGCACAGTTCTAGTTAAACTCCAAGCATGACCGGATCTGGTTACTATTGGATGTACTGAGTTCATATTTCTTCAATCTAACAGTAATTATATTGGAACCTACCCGGAATCTCATGTTAAGTAAACATATATTAAAAACATCTCTTTGGACATGACTGTCAGTTACACAAGCAAACAAGGGCACTAGTGGGAAGTAGCTGATTTCATGATTCTTTATTGTTGTTATTGTAAATTATAAAACTGAGTTGAGCTGAAAGAAATTAAGTTGTGTTCCAAAAAAATAGAATTAAACTGAAAATGATTTGAATTCCGTTTGGATTTGATGCAAGTATACCAATTAGAATTTAACCTTTTCACTGGAAGTTAATATTATTTGTATCTCCTAAGCTAATTGGTGTATCAGTATAGCAGCTATGATTTTTCCTTTAGAAGGTATTAGTAAGGAGTAAATTATTAATGCATAAGAGCACATATTCATAATGTGTGCATGTGCATGTGCGTGCTCATGTGGTTGTAATCACTATTCGTTCTATCTACAGTTTCGGTTGTGCATGGTTGACCACAATGTTGTTTCTAGTTCCTGTTTATATCAGTTAAAGATACATAAATTGGTAATTGTTGATGTATATATATATTTTACAGCTTGAGCAAAAGGTGAAAGATGTAGAGCAGTTTTACATGACTACAAGTCCGAAGCAACCAAACACATCTAAAGGTAGTTCCGCCTCAAAGGATAAAGATAAGGAGAAACATGTTCCAAGCATTAAGAAGCAGCAACAAGATGCATCACGTAGGGAAGCTGCTGCTGCAAAGAGAATGCAAGACCTTATGCGCCAATTTGGCACAATACTCCGTCAGGTGATAAAATTAGTTTTCCATTGTAATCGCTTAGGCATGATCGAATACAAACACCCCTTAAAATAAAAATGCGAACACCTGATAATTACAGCTATATCTGAGGATAGTTGCAAGTACATCATGTGATAATTACAAAATTAGTACACAAGATGATATCATCTTGTTTACTTACAAATATGGAAAGATTTGTTTTTACGTTTGTAATTATCATGGGGTATAAATGTAATTATCATGTGTTTATAGTTCAAAGAATTTGTATTTCAACTTAACCTTAGGCTCACATACCCTAGCTTTGTTAACCATTTGACTATATTAACGTTTGCTATTAATTGGATTTTTTTTTTCTCAGCTCACCCAACATAAATGGGCATGGCCCTTTATGGAGCCTGTTGATGTTAAAGGTCTTGGTCTAGACGACTACTATAAGGTGAAGATTGTTCTTTTATTTTGTATCATAGACGGGTTTTGATTGTGCCTCTCCATCCTTAATATCTCATACCATTTTGCCTTGGATTCTTGTTGTGATATATATATTTTCCATAATGTGTGCCAGGTTATTGACAAGCCCATGGACTTTAGTACCATAAAAAATCAAATGGAGGTTAAGGATGGTACAGGGTATAAGAATATTAGGGAGATATGTGCTGATGTGAGGTTGGTTTTCAAGAATGCTATGAAATATAATGAAGAGAAAAGTGATGTTTATGTCATGGCAAAAACTTTATTGGAGAAATTTGAGGAGAAGTGGCTGCAAATTCTACCCAAAGTTACTGAAGAGGTCTGACATCGGTTATTGGCTCTCTGATAGTTTGTAGTCCAGGACTTCATTTGGTTACTGACATTTACATGCATGTGCTCGTGCTTTGTTGATAATTAATGACATTGAAAGTAATGCTCTTGCAGGAAAAAAGACGAGAAGAGGAGGAAGCAGAAGCAAAGTTGGACATGCAGCTTGCACGAGAAGCAGCTCATGCAAAGATTGCTAGAGATATAACCAAATGTGTATGATAACATTTTCCATTATCCAAGATGAAACATCTCTCCAGAATCAATCGATACATTCGTTCAAGGGATAATCTTACTCAGCTATCCTTTTGTATGGACTTTTCTCAATCAACTACCCCCAAGTTTAATTTTTTTTGAAAGCCCTTAAAGTTTTTATAGTCTCAATTTTCCCCAACTCCGTCAACTTTTGGGTGTGAAATGACACGAAAACCCTAACTATAACCACAATTGTGAGGGTGTTTTTGACATTTCCCACCCAAAAGTTGAGGGAATTGGAGTAAAATGAGACTAAACAAACTTAAGCAAAAACTTTTTAAACTTAGGGGTAGTGGAGTGAGATTATCCCTTCATTTAATCATATCTGTTAAAGTGTGTGTGTCCCACATTGAAAGTATATTGACGAATTGACCACTTGATAAACATATTGAAACCTCCACCCATCAGCTTAGCTTTTGGGTTGGATTGGGCTTTATCAATATCAAACTTTTATTTTTGAGCTACTATCGCTTAGTCCACATTAGCATTCATGCTTTATTCTTTTAGGTAAACTGATTCGTGTGATTCATTCCTTTCAGATCCATGATGTTGATAGTCAGCTGGAAGAACTAAGAGAAACAGTGGTTCAAAAGTGCAGGTGTGTTAATCTCCCATGACATCGTGTTATATGTTATATGCAATGTATCGTAGCTTCAAGTGGTAACCTATTCTTGAAATGCATGTGCATACTGTCAGTTTTTTTTGTTTATCCGATGTTCACATTGTTTCAGAAAAATGTCCACGGATGAAAAGAGAAAGATCGGGGCAGCCCTAACCAGATTGTCCCCTGAAGATCTAAGCAAGGCATTGGAGATTGTTGCTCAACACAACCCAAGCTTCCAAGCAACCACTGAAGAGGTGGATCTTGACATTGATGCCCAGGTAACCCTTCATGATAATGACTAGGGGTAACTTAGTAACACAGTGTCACCTTTCGTTTATCATCAAAACACCCGGATTTGGGTCATTCTGTCTCAAAAAAACCATTGATAAACGAGAAAGGTGACAGAGTGTTCCTGATTAAATCATCACCTTTTTTGTAAAAATCCAGGTGTTTTTGATTAATATGAAAGATAACAGTGTGCTATTGATAACCCCTCACCTTTTGGGGGGTGTTTTTTTTATAGCAAAAGGTCAAAGTAGGTATATGTAAATAACATTTTCCCTAACGACTATGTGTCTCATGGCATAACCAGAGCGAGTCTACATTATGGAGACTGAAGTTCTTCGTGAAGCATGCATTGGAAGAAGCTCAGGGCAAAACCACAGCAAGCACGGTCCACAACAACAGCAATGGTGCCAACAAGAAGAAGCTTAACAACAATAACAAAAGAAAAAGAGAGATCTGTAACGCCATTGCCAAGACCGCCAGGGGGAGTAGAAAGCCGGCTTGTTGATTACTCTCAGGCCGTCAGGTTTGTATATTAGTATCCACAGTCGGAGCCAGAGCACAGAAAGGCTTACTGGGCCTTAATTCAGTCTCACAATCTGTAAAAGTAATGCAATACCCATGTTTTTTTAAGGGATACTTGCAAAAGGTACTCCTGAGGAATTTACAATTTGTAAGTTGTAGTCCTCCTATTTGATAATTGCAAAAGAATGTCACGAATTTGTCTTTTTGTTGTACCTTTTGTAAATTTGTTTTAAAATGATAATATTACCCTTTAAACTCAAAATTTCAAAAGTAACAACCAAAAACAAAAAAAGTCAAGAATTTTCACCTCTACTAATTTTCGCGGTCTTTGGACTTTTTTGTTGTTGTATTTTGTATACTTTTATTTAAAATTTATAAGAATAATAATTAAAGCATTACTCTATGGTACAAAGAGAGTTGAATATGGTATTTTCAAAATATAAATTATAAGGTAACAATATAACATTGTTATTTTATATAAATTACATCAAAAAGACTACATTATTGATCAAACTATTATAACTAGGTATTTGGCACCGCGCAATGCGCGGTGCAAGGCGTGAAGAAAAACTTATGATATTTGTGTAGTAGAGATGCCGTATATTTGTTGTTGTACATGGAATTGGAGCCAGTGATTAAGACGGGTGCATGCATGGTGTGAGAGAGGGCGTGTGATATTTGTGTGTTGGAGATGCGATTTGGTTGTTGTTATAGATGATATTCGAGACGTTGATTAGGTCGGGGGCATAAATTTGATTTGTATTGGAGTGATATACATTTTAATTATACTTTGATATAATTATTTTTATGCCAATAAAACGTAATCCATCCAATGATATTTAACATCCAGAGAAATGCCAATAAAAATGCGTCCCAAGTGGTAGAATAAATCGCTACTAATTATATGTTTTAAATTGTTCTACAATTAAAAGTGTGTGACAAACTTATTTTAATCACGGGAGCAATATGCACACTATAAACAGTTCAATGACAGTCTCCTAACAACAATTCAGATGCCTTAAGATTGTTCCACAAGTAGCAAATTAAATACGAAACCAAATCAAACTTTTTATGTGTATGTCATGAACTTAGACTTCACCAGTTTTACCTACTGAGTTGGCATACCTTTAAATAAAGGTCAGTCTCATTCACTTCCATCTTAGCCCTCTGCCAGCTTGGTATTCTCTCCTCTCACTGTTCCTCTATTACAGTAAAATGATGTGCTAACATGACAACCAATTGAACACAACTAAAAGAATTATAAGAAGCTACCCATCACTCCTGAGACCAAACCAACATACAGATTGGTTCTCGAAACATGACAATTATGAACTAAAAGGAATTGGAAACTTTCAACTTTGTACCTAAATCTCTTTCTTGGATAATTCAATCTCAAAGCTCAAGCATCCTACTTCTTACGTAGGAATTGAGCATAAAAACAACTAAATTAATAAAATAAAATAAAAAATGAACTAATCTCATCAAATCCACACTACTAAATTACCAATATCAAAATGCATAGTTCTCGAAGGAGTTCATAGAGGATTCTTAGCAACGAAACCATGGTAAAAGAAAACTAAAACTCACAAGTAAAATTAAACAGATATGGCCTTCTCATTGTATTTGATGAAACTCACTGATTTTTTCAACATGTTGAGATGGGAAGGATGCCAATACAATTGGTATGGTAAATGATGATTACTAAAATGCATCAACGCCGAAAATAGTGTTGCAAAGAGAACTATGAGCCTAGAAGCCCTGAATAGCGATATGCGCCCATTTCAATTCCATGATGAAGCCTTCGTGTGGGAGTAAAATGGTTGCAGTAAAACTTATTTTTATTGTGATGAATAATGCTCCTGCCGCATATCAACACAAACTGAAAAAGAAAACCAATCAAACAAAGGCTAATAGGTGAAAACAAAAGAAAATGATCAATTAGAAGAGGGCACCATCCCTAACAAAAAAAAAATGAAACATGAGCTTTATTTCCTTGTTTTGATCCACCAAGCATTAACAATCTCAAAGCCAAACCAAATTTGTTGATCATGGAGGAATAAGTCCTACATGCAGCAAATAAATATCAAAAGCTATATATCACAAAAAAGAAAAGAATTGTAATAGAAATGTCTTAACAAATTGAAAAATAGTACTTACAAAAATGAATGTCATCACACCACCAAGTTAAGACCTATTACAGTACTTACAAACTGAAAAATAGTATAACATTGCTAAAAGGCAAAACATTCTAAATTGAACTCACATCTCCATGATCAAAATGAGGCTGAGATAGATAGCACTGAAGAACTTTTGCAGCACCATACAAAACGAATGAAAAGCCAACATGCAGAGTATGTACTCTGGAGTGCATCAGAAATTTGATTACAAAACTACTACCTTGTTTATACTTAATAGATGTTACGCGAGTCATACTTTCTACCGGTAATGCATGTGTCATCAAAATCAATATGTGCAAACGTTGATGGTAAGTCAGAATTCTATTAGAGAAACCCGTTAATAGTAGACTATATAAATAACAAATCTATAATTAAGCAATCAAGTTATAAGTAACTTTCAATGGGCATATAGAACATGTAGAGAATATGCCTACTTTAGAGCCATATCCTAACCTGTAGCCAAAAGAAATTCAAGAGGATGGAAGTATATGGATTGAATGTGTCCTTCATGGAACTTAAAACCATGCAAGAGCTTTCAAGCAATTACACCCCGTACCTATTCAAAGTACCAAGGTTCACTGTTAGAAAAACAGAATGAGATCATGAACTACAATCGAGTAATGCTCCCGGGTCATGTTTTTCTACTTCAAACTACAATCGAGTAATAAATACATAAGTAGAGAAATTTTTTACATGTTTCAATTCTGTAATGAGACCTTGAACTTGAAGTCATCTACCGAATTCACAAAATCATTCACAACTCAAACTGATCATACCTTCCAAAAGCCAATCGTAGCTATGGGTAGAAACCGAAAGCATGTAATTGAGTAACGCTGAAGCAGTCGCCATATGGTAGCTACTACCAACTCCACACAGAAACTCATCTCCGGCGGGAACTTTCACCAAAGAACCACCGCAGTCAATTCGTTGCTCCCAACAAAGTGTACGTATAGAAATACATACAAAGAAAGAGTAAATAGGAAACCTAACATCACCTTGAGAAAGAGGCCTTTTTATTGTCCAGCAGAATACAGAGCATGAATCGGACTTCGTACAGGAAGCGAGATTTGCTGCCGCATTTCTAACAGAGCATAACCTGAAAATGGATCTCACATCGGGTTAAGGTAAACTGAGAATCAATGAGCTTGTGTAAGTCGAATAGAAAAATCCCTCCGTATATATACTCAGGCCAACGCCAAATCATCCAAAAATGCCAAATACAGACACCCAAAACCCCTATTACCTTAAACAACAATATATCAAGCAGAGATTAAGAAGGTTTTATCTTTTGGAAAGGGTTCGAATAAATTATAAAACAAAGTCAGAGGAACAATATCCATTATGGTGATTGAAGAACATGAAAGACACACGAACCTGAATAATATACTGAGCATCCGCAATCCGATTAATCGATTATTGAGCACAGACCACTGCAGAGCATAGTAGCCTAACCTATCAATCACTGAGATCGAATACCCTTGCACTCTACCAACCTCTGCAGCGTCTCCATGTCACCGTACGCCGCCGCTCTGAACGCTCAATCCTGTCGCCGCCACCAGTGTCCACATTAGAATCGAAATTCAACGAAACAACCCAAAACCAAATATACACCACTTAGCCTGAACTCTAAGCAACCAATTCAGGGTCCATAACACTTCACAACTCAAATGACAACAAAATATAATGCCAAACTACTCTTCCTTTTTTACTAAATCGTAACTACCAAAACAAAAAGCTAAAAGAAACTTGTTCGAAAAATGCCTTCTTTTTTTCCTGATCTTCATCAACTGGTTTAGCCCAATGCCCAAATAGATTACTCTGTCCCATCTCCACCAACACCTTTTTCAATACTATTCACATAAAGGTCTATATTCACAACACTTCAAATTGATCCTAATGAAATACCTTAAAACCAAGCATGTCTTCGAGAACTCTGGCACCTGAAAAGAAAAGAACAAAACTCATGAACTAACTACCATTTCACTGAAGCAAACATAACTAAGTACATATAAATTTACAATAAAAGTTTTAGGAAATTCTCCCTTGGATGAGGTAAAAAATGTGCATCACGGCTTGCCATGTCCTTCCTTAAGCATTAAGAAGCTCATGTACAACTCCATTACCATCATTTTTTCGTTTTCGTACTCCTCAATTTCCCATACAAAGAGAACACATAACCTAAAAATTCAGCTACCCACAAAGAGAACACAGAGCCTATTATCATACACATAGAAAGCTTTAAAGCATAAGGATTTACAAATATATTCCAGGATTAAACTCTGATTTGTATTCATATGAAAATCATTCTATAACAGAAAAGAATCAGTTTGATGAAGATGACAATTGTTATAGATAATTATTCAGAACTTCTTCTGGTTCAACAATGAAGGGTTGTAACTCAAAAAATATGCAATTTACTATATCCCTAGCTTTGACATTGTGTGAATCTTGCTCGAACAAAGCTTAGTTGATGTCTGTAAGAATAGTTTCTACGCTTCCATAGTGAATTAGTTCCATTTTGTTCCTAAAATGCAACAATTTGTTATCAGATGGTCCCAAATTCGATTTTCGTTCTAATCTAACCCCAAAGAAATTTGAACAAAAAAAACAAACTTCGCTGAAATAATCTTGTCCTAATTTATCACACACTAAATTGAACAAAAAAATTGAATTTGGAACCATAACTTGTCATAAACAACCAAGTCGCATGATAAGATGCACAAACCCACATGATTGTCACGGTCCGAGAATTGGCCCAACTTTTTTCGCGTCCGTGACCTTACTTTTGGCCCTCGGTCGTCTCAGAGCCAGAGTCCACAATCATTCATGACCCGTGCCAACGCCAAGGCCAACCGTTTAAGCTCGCAACTCCGACCTAGCTCGTCTCCTCACCAAAGGTCCGCACCATCATGTCCTAGTCCAACTAGGATCGCTCCTCGTCCATCAAGGACTTGGAGCCCACATCCACGAGTCCCTCCATGGCTCCCACTCATCAAGGACCAAGCCCGCACAACCAGCCCTCTCGGGTCCGGCCCAAAGCCGAGGCGCCCAAGACCTTGCCAAGACATCAACCAGGACCGGCCCCAAGCAGGAGCGCACCCAACCAGCCAGGCCCGCGCCCATGCGCGCAGCCTCCATCGGTCCTTTGCCTACACGCACGACCTCCCTCGGTCCTCAGCGCCTGCGCGCGCCCAAAACCAACCAGATCCGGCCCTGGGCCGAGAAGCTCAAGGCCCTTGCCGAGCCAAGCAACCAGCCAGGCCCGGTCCCAACCAGAAGCACGCCAAAACAGGCCCGCGCCCAAGCCCTTGCGCGCGCCCCTCTTCCTCTCGGCCCCTTGCGTGCGATTCCACTCGGCCAGCTCAACAAACGCAGCCAAGCTTTCCTATTTCAACTAGGAAAGTCCTCCAAAGCCAACTCATCATCATGAGGTTTCCTAAATCAACTAGGAAACCCTTGCCAACCTTGGCCAGCTCATATTCCTTTCCAAATTGGACTCCAAATCAGCGAATAACCAAGGAAAGGAGGATTTGGATCATCCCTTGGTCCAAACCAAGACCAACTAGGATTAGAAGCCCTAATCCTCTTGCTTGGCCGAACTCCTACCCCCTTTAGGACTAGGATTTCGTCCACCTCTACCCTATATATAGATGACCCTCTCTATTGTATAGGTTACCTTTCACTCTCTCATAATTCACCATCACTCCATGGGTGCATCCACCAAACATGCATCCTTTGTATTCTATCTTTCATTGACACACAATAAAGTATAGTTTACATAACCTTTGTGTTCTATTGTCTTCTCTCTTGCTTCTATTTACTTCATCAATGGCTTACTTAGATAGGAGACACACTCCCGGGAGACACACTCCCGTTCTAAGGCCGTACTACTCCGAAGGTAGAAGTCATCTCCTCTCGGGTAGTAACATAATGCTCACATAAGCTTACAAAGTTGGACATGTTATCAATTATTGATTGCAAAATCTAATCAAACAGTAATCAAGAACAAAAAAACAATGGTTTCAAAGGAAATTGAAGGTTATTCTCTAATCAGATGCTCCATCAACACAAATCCCATGAAAAAGAAAGAACAATTGAAAATCGATGAAGAAAGACAATCCAAACCTTGTTACTCAACTTGTAATCTCCTTCCTCGGCTGGCGGAAAAGGGTAAGAGAAAAGAGCAATACAGAAGTATAGTAATTGAGAAACAAATCAATTTGATCTGTTAAACCCAAAGAGAGCGAGGATTGACCATACCTGCATGGAATGAGAACATGCACATTAACACCTTTCTCCTTCTTGTTTACAATTCAAGTCTGGAAACATCATCATTCATATGACCAAGAATGAAACTCAAATATAAGGTCAAGGTTAAAATACCACAACATAATAAAATAGCATAAATTTTATATAGATCAAAACTCAGTTCATCTCAGGGGCTTATTCTATAGCTTCTTGACAAAGCATCCAAAATATCTAATGTTCATATATTTTGTTAATGAACTGAGATGAAACAACTTTTTTAATTTGGAAACCTAATTAAATAAAATGCATTCATCACCGCAACACAGTAGGAGGTTAGTTTATTACTTTAAGTATGAGCATACCTGATTTGAGCTTCTCCACTGCGTCGATCAAGGATGTCTTTTGCTTTCGCTCGAACCACTGCGCGAACAGAAGAATTAGAAATTAAATCAATAAACGAAACCACCCAATTTAAACCCAAAGGCGATATGGCAAGATTAAACAACTTAAATTAAAGATAATTCTCCTCTATATGCATAGAGTCTGCTCACAGAATCAATGATTCCTAATCGTCTTCGATTTCTAACGTCAATTAAGAAGGTCATAATCCTACGATTCCTTCCTCCCCATTGTTAAATTCTTGCAATCAACAATTTTTTGCAATACACAAACTCTTTAATCTACAACAAAATAAAAAAAATCCTCAAAATTCGAGTATCCAGGTTCACAAACTCCTTTACCTCCCCTCATATGTTTAAATAAGAGCATAATTTTGAGATATATCTTTAAAAGTTGCTATGCTTTTAAAATATTTTGACATTTGAAAATATGGCCCTTCTTTTGAGAGTACACTAATTCAGTTTTAACAATTTTAACTTCCTAGAATTAGCACAAAAGGATGGGGTTAGGGAGATGAAATGCAAAAAAAAAAAAAAAATTGAGACATACTTTTTCTTTTTTCTCTTTTTTTTGTCACTCGTCATCACTGCCAGCCCTCTCCTCTTCCTCCTGTTCCTCTTCCTAATCAACATCATCAACTACGAATCCATCAATTTCATATTGATCTTGACCTTCTGAAAAAATAAAGCCAGTTCAAATGAGTAAATAAATAAATTATGATGTCAACCAATACATGAACATATAGATCTCTTAGGTAAGTGTTCCATACCAAATAAAACCAAGATATCCCTGCTTGGTTCAACACACCAAGGAGATTTCCTCATTTGGATAGACTTTGCAAGGCCCAGAAAGTTAATCTTCACATCCACACAAAAATTTATTAAACAGTAAATGCATCCTAATTTCCCATTCAATATAATAATGCTATCATATAATTTCCCATTCAATATAATAATGCTATCATATAATTTCCCTCCAATTGCTCCGAGAAGAAATGCATCACCTTACCTCGTTGTTGAAAGGGTCTCTTACGGCAAGGGAACTTCAGACAAGTCCAAGGCAGCTCAGCCGACCCACAGGCTTCTCTTGAAACCCAAATTCAATCCCTGGTGTATACATTAAATTACTAATATCAGCACAATGACACGAATTCAATCTCAGTGTTGTTAGTGATACAAAATAAATTGTCAACTTAATAAACTCAGCATTAAATTGACCTTTTCTCCAAACAAAAGCCTCAACAAAACCTCAAAATAAACTTAATTTTCACTCCCAGAAGACCAAAAACCCTCAAAAAATCAATCTCAACACAATGACACGAACTTGATCATTTTTTGTTCAACATTTTCGCTATAAATAAACAGGGGCACTTACAAAAAAAGTGGGATTGAATCACCTTCTAGAGAGCCGGCAAGACTGGAACATATAAGATAAGATGAGATTAGCCATCAAATCTGACTGGAGTTGGATGGACTGCTAAAGATTTCCACTATTCACAACCAATTGAAACATAAATTGTACTAATTGTTTTTTCATTGGAAATTCACTAATTTTTTCATAAACCAAATAATCAAATCCATAACACATGCAAGAGAACCCACAAAACTGTACACATGATGTAAGAACGAAAACACAAAATAACCAACATCATCTTGCCTTTAAGGTGATAATTATGCAAAATCTGTAACTTTCTAATGCAAATACGTAAAATTCTATGCATAATCTATCTATTGCCATGTTGAATTTCCCAACTGTAAAAATAGCTTCCTCTAATTCAAGCTGCTCCCGATTACCACTTGCCCCATGACAGGATCAACTATAAACACAACAATAATAAACGAACAACTATGTGAAGTCGGTGACAAATTTGGGGCTCTAGAATGAATTTTGATACGGGTTCATCGGAATAGGTAGTTCGATTACCTAAATACATGAATAGTATCATCGATCAATACGTTTCAAAACAAAGACGAACATGCAAAGTACTGACCTCCTCTCAACGGACTCACCCACCCCTCGCTGATCACGTGAACCCACACCAGATAGATCTTTGTCAGCCTCACCTTGGGGAGCGACTCCGCCTGCATCAGCTTAGCCGCCCGTTCTCCCTCTGGCACCACCAGGTCCACCAAGACGACACCGTCGGGGTCGATTAGGGAACTCCTAACTGTCTGGACTGGTGCGGAAGATCGCATCTTTCGTTGCCGATACGCGATTTGGGGAAATGGGTTCGGAGAGTTCACAGAATTGAGGAGATCATAAATTAATTTTGCCCATCCCATAGGTCGTCGATGGCTAGCCTGTTGCGAGCCCTTTCGTTTGCCAAATTAATGGAGGTATGAGAAACTGCCGAAATCGATTAAATGTAGAGGAGTCAGAGAGGTTTAGTGGGAAGAATTGAGAAGAGAGCTGTAGAGAGGAATAGTGAGAGGAGAAGTGTGCCACCCTGGCATAACTTCTCCTATTATCTTAGTAAGATTGTAAAAAATAAAAAACGAGAAGTTACAAAAAAAATAAAAATGAACCCCTCATATCACATTATTTGTAACAAGTTCCAAGGATTAGTTACAATCTGATAATAATGGACATTGAAATTGACTTATTTCAACAAAAAAAACATAGTAACGGACATATCAGAGCTGATTTACCAAAATGCCACGCCGACCGCCGAATCAAGACACGCATGACGTCACGGGCATGGTACGTACTATATAGTAACAGTACACTTGTACGACGTGTCTCGCCGCCAAACGGTTAGCGCGCGCGCGCCCATTGGTCACCTTCCGTCCTCAACCCACCGGAACAAAACCCGGACTCGTCGGGACCCTCAGAGCCAGATTGCATAATCGGCTTCGCGTCCGCCCATCTCGAGCGGGCCAGCGAAAAATGAAACCAGGTCGAGTGTATTTTAGTGAGCTCACCGAGCCACGAGTCACTCTCGCGACTCACTGGACAGAGAGAGCTCAGAGCAGAGCAAGAGCTTTGCTTCTTCACTGGCATGGCCTGACCTTCTCCTCAGTCCAGTGGGGGAGCTCCGGCACCGGCACCTGCACCATCTCGTGTTCTATTCGGTTCTCTTTCCATTTCGCCTTCAAATTCCCTCATAATCGCTGCTGCTATTTTCTGAATTTGTAGGTACTGCTTAGTGCGATGGATTGTTTGTCGATTGCGTTTGATCAATTTTGTTTTTGAGCTGAATTTCTCATTAGTTGAATCGGCGGTTGATTGAGTTTTTGTGTTTTGGTTTGAGGTGATCGGAGGGTGGCGAACATGGAAGGTGACTTGGGTTTCGTGGATTGCTTGGTAATTGTTATGTTCGTTTGTGGAGTTTGTGCTCATGTTTGATTTTATGAATAATGCGTTTGCATGAGAAATTGGGTGTGAGAATCATTTTAATTTGTGTTTAATTTAGTTTCATTTTGATTCTCATTCCAATCCCCTAACCATGTTATATGCATATGTTGATTCCCATTTTTAAAATGGGAATGAAAATAGGGTGGTGTGAGGGCATGAGACTGGATATAGGTATATGATGATTCCAATTCCCACACAATTAAGGAACAAATGATGATGCAAGTGCAACCTTAACGCAACCGAGGCTTGAATTTTTATGCATTAGCTTGTGTTTGAGGCATGTTATGTTAATTGCTTGCTTGGACCTTTGAGGGAAAGCTTATTTCTGGTGTCACCGAGTTAGTGGACATTATTGTCTTTCATGTTTCTTTCTGAAGACAAAAGGAATTATGCATTAGCAGAGACGAAATATGTGAAAGCCATGAATTTACCTTAATGGGTGAGGTCTGGAAACAGTAAATATATCCCCCAAGACAATCTACTATCAATTTTGTGTGTTCAAAGGCTACAGGAAATAACCTGATAACTGGGGCATGTGCTGGGGTAAGCTATTTTGAGGTTTTTGTGTTTCCTCTATACCATGCAGATCACCTCTATATTTTTTGATGTTTTTTTAATCATTTTGGATATTTTGCTACTTACCAAGAATGTGAATCTAGTGACTATCTGATATACTAGTTGGGCCCTCTTACCTTATAGCAAAAGCTTGTGGATAGGTACTATTACTTACAATATATTCTGTTATTCTGACATTAAATAAAGCATGACAATCTACTGTAAGATATGGAGTTTTGGCATGATTGTCTTTTCTCTATTGTCTGAGTGCTGCGGGACTTCGTATTTTGTGTGAGGAAATTTAATGATTGCATTATCTTACTCGCCAGTTAGTATGTATTTATGTGCTTGTATGTCATGTTCAATGGTCACTCATGGACTTATAACTTATAGGGAAAATTAGCCTGTTTTCGGGTGAAAGAGCTCAAGGATGTCCTGACTCAGCTACAGTTGCCTAAGCAAGGGAAAAAACAGGTATTCTATCAGATGCACAGTCTGGTTGATGTTGGTTTTACGAATTTGTTCCAATGAAGTTATTATTCCTACTTCAATTAGGTTACTTGCCGGAATCAATTTTCTTTATCTATTAAATCCCCACATGACATGATAGATGCATTTTGGCTTTTGATGAGGTTAAGCCAGACATTTACTTAATGCTGTTTGACTGTTTTCTTCTGTGTATGTTTCTTTGATTTCATGATGTAAGATCTTAAGGTCTATAAGCAGCCCTGAAAATTACTTAGAAGATATATTCATTTCTCATTCAATCTGTACCATGTAAGAAATATGTTGCATTTGAAGGATTGATGTTTCTCATTTTATTCTTTATAACATTGCTTCCTAGTTGGTCCTGAAAAAAAGGCACCCTGAAGTTTTCAGACTTGACATGCAAAGTGGGACCTGTGCAATAAGTTTATTACTTCCCTTGTTTGTGTTTGGGCCCACATGGATGTTGTGAGCATTTGATATACTAATCTACTTCTATATATACTCTCCAGGATATGATGGACAGAATAATATCACTTCTAAATGATGAGGAAAGTAAGTAGTTCAGCAGCATTATTGGTGTGTTTAGCTGAAGGCCTATAGGAGTGTGGAGTTCTCTTTGAATTCATCTCTGGGCAGTTAACTTCTTTAATTTACAGTGATCCATATTGTGCCTTAAACTATTTTCACAGCGCCTGGTATCCGTCATTCAAATAAAATTGTCAGTGCAAAGAAGGCAATATCAGATGTTATTGATGATGTTTACAGGTGCAGCTTTCTTTTTATATTGAACTACAAATTTATTGTGATCACACTGATTTCACAGGCATTTGTAGTTTTCTTAGAATTGGCCCTGCTATTCTTCGTTGGCCAAACACATTGTTCGTCTTTAATTATGCATTTGGTGGACTCTCTTGCTGCAGAAATATGGAAAAGACGGAGGCTTCTAATTTAGAAACAATAGAAGATTTGTGTATAGATATAGGTGGTGCTATGCCTAAAGAGGAAGCTGCAGATGAATTTATTTCAGATGGGCCAATCCACTGTCCTTGTGGAAGCCTAGCTACTACCGAGTTCATGATACAGGTTATAATAATATGTTATTTGGTTAGCATTTGCATCTATAAGTAGGTTTCATTACATGTTACTAATTTTTTTCTTCATATTTACCCACTCCATCAGTTACTGTTTTACTCCCATGGGCCATTATTTGTTTTCTCCTAGGTTTTGCAAATTATGCAATTTTATGGGCCAAATCTATTACGCACCTGCCTTATTGAACATATCTGTTAAGTGTTGGATTTTTTCCTTACTGGTGGATTTGCTATCTGCAGTGTGTAGGTCCTGATTGTCAAGTGCATCAACATTTTTGTTGCGTTATTGTTTTGGAGAATCCTACAGATACCTTTCCTTCATTACCACCTAAATTTTATTGTGAAGTGTGTCGAATCAAACGAGCTGATCCGTATGTATCATACCTTTCTATCTCAGTAACTCACTTATAAGTTGTAAATAATTTATAATTTGATCACTTCTTATGATACATTTTCATCTCAGTAATTCATAATTATTTCTTGAGTTGGGCCTTGATATCTTTACTGTATACCAGTCCTTATTTTTACATTCAATGGAATAACCACAACTATCATGTCCTGGTACAAAAATAGATTGTTTGATAATTGTTTTTGTAATATCTGACAAGCATAAGCAGAGTTTAATCCTCTTAGCAGGTCAGTTTCCATGAGGAAAGTATTCTAGATAATATGCATTTTACATTCCTTGTTTATGCTTTTAGATTGAGTCCGTGGTATCATTATATGTGATTTTCTAGGCTGATACATTTGAACCCTAATAATCAATCACTTCTCTCCTTTTGATATTACTTCTGTTACAAGGAGTGTGTGAGGTGCATTTACTGCTTTTCTAGAGGCATCCTTCAATTAATCTCATTCTTTTCAACTTTGACATTTCCCATGTTATGTTACAAGGTTATTTAGCAAATCTGCAGATTTTTTCAATGTTTTCATCAATACAATATTTTAACCTTTTCCATGTTTTCATCAATACAATACTATCACCTGGAAATTTAGGAAGTATTCAACTAGTGCTTCTAGATTTTGAACGTGTTTAATGTTTAATTGTTTATTTGGAAATGAAGAGGTTCTAGTTGAACATTTTTGTTGCAGTTTCTGGGAGCCTCTGGTACAATTATTCTATCCTATGAAGTTGTCTATTGCAGACTTTCCAACTGATGGGTGAACTCTCTCTCTCTCAGTAATCATGTACTGCTGATGAAAAAAATAATAGCTATTTTTTTCATCATGTGAGTACTAGTTATTTGTTCCAATTTAATAATCATTCTTAACCTCCATATCGATCATTTTTTCACAGTACAAATCCACTGCAGTTTGTGGAAAAGACTTTTCAACTAACAAAATCAGTTAGAAATTACTTAAAAGAGACCAGTTGTGATGTCCAGGTGGGTTTAAGATACATTGGAACATTTGATTGAGGGCTCTTTTAGTTATTTATATGTAATTCTTTGCATACAGGCTTGGTGCATCCTTCTCAATGATAGTGTTCCATTTAGGATGCAATGGCCACTGAATGCAAATCTACAAGTTAATGGTATGCTCATTTCTTGATCTCTTGCCTCACTTACTAATGCTTGACTTATACCAGTACTACTTATTGGTTTGCTTGATCATTTTACTCACTTTCTTTCTCCTGTGTAAGTGTTGTGATCTGAATTACAAGCTTTAACCCGGTTCTTGGGGCATTGCATAAGTAAATAATCATGGCCAAAAGACTTAAGGTTGCATCTGTAGAAGGGCTGGAAATGGAAGTGAGAGTTCATCTAAGTTGGCTTCATTTTTTCCCATTCTCATTGCCAAACCATTCAATCCCATTTCCAAGCCATCTAAATGAGATACTTTGTAAATAAATTCCCAACTAATGTGTTTTGAAATAGGTTCAACATCCCAATAATTTATTTTTGGCCTTTGGTTATGTTGAACTTTAACTCAAGTTACATATAGGGTTAATTGTCCAAAACTACATTAAAGTTTTGTCCACAAACGGATGCATGCATAAAGTTTTGTCCACGCTTTGTGGGTGTACTGAAGTTTTGTCCACCGACTTTTTTTAGAAATACGTAACATGGATGTTCCAAATGAATGGTCTGGGCAGTTCTTCGCGGACTAAATAGATTTGTGGGAAATACATAATGCATTCTGAAGTTGTGTAGGCAATTCATAATGCATTCTATAGTTGTGTGGGCAATTCATAATGCAATCTATAGTTGTGTGGGCAATACATTTTTCTAAAAAAGTCGGTGGACAAAACTTTAGTGCACCCACAAAGTGTGGACAAAACTTTATGCACGCATCCGTTTGTGGACAAAACTTTAATGTAGTTTTGGACAATTAACCCTTACATATAATAGGCCGGATTTCACAACTAAAAGGTCAACCTTGTTAGTTGGATGTGGCTCTTGCCATTATATCTAATACTTTGTACTTCAACACTCCCCTCACATACGAGTCCGAACTTCTACACTCGAACCATAGCAGGCTCCTCATCTATATATGGACCGGAGATTGATTCGGAGGCAATAAACCAACCACATGGCCAAATGCCCACAAGCCCAAATCAAATTGACTCTGATACCATGAACTTTTAAAATCAAGTTACATATATTAGGTCAGGTTCCATAACTAAAAGGTCAACTTTTTTAGTTGGGATTGACTCTTGCCATTATATGCAACTTTTCCCCCTATTTTTATTCGGTGAATGACTTTATACTTTAACAAGTTCTATTGGGAAAAAGGGTTAAATATCGAAACTTACTCTTAAGTATTGGTCACGAACACTACACTACCCACGTTTTCAAAATGAACACTACACTACCTTTAAGTATTGGTCACACGATTTTGTTAGTAAAGTCATATGACTTCAAGTGTCATATAATGGATGGTAAAATGACGTTTTTTTGCTCTTAAGTATTTGACCTCTATACATTTTATAAGGAACAATAACGAGGGTACAATAGTAATGTTCCTTATAAAATGTGTAGAGGTTATATAATTAAGGGGAAACATCATTTTACCATCCATTATATGACAATTGAGGTCATATGACTAACGGAATGGAAAATTCCGACCATTTTTACTTACAAAATCGCGTGACCAATACTTAAAGGTAGTGTAGTGTTCATTTTGAAAACGTGGGTAGTGTAGTGTTCGTGACCAATACCTAAGAGTAAGTTTCAATATTTAACCCTGGGAAAAATCTACATGATAATCTTGCATTCTCATATTTTTTTACATGCCATTTAATTTTATAGGTATGTCTGTTAGAACAGTAAGTAGACCAGGATCACAATTGCTAGGTGCTAATGGCCGTGATGATGGTGCATCAGTAAGTGTCTTTTACCTTTCTTTTCTTCTTCTTATTGTTTTACATCTTAACATATAAGTATCCCAGGCGTTACATGTATAAACATTATATCCTTGGCAGTTTCTGTTCTAAAATGGTTCTAGTTCTCATTTTTTATATCATATTCTAGTTCTCATTCTTTATATCATATTCTAGTTCTCTTTTTTTACTGTCTTTAATGTGTTTGCACCAGATCAAATTACACATAAAGGAGGGAGTTAATAAGATTTCTTTATCCGCATGTGATTCTCGCATTTTCTGTTTTGGTCTCAGACTTGTAAGAAGACGTACTGTTGAAGAGGTATTTTTTTATACCTATTTTGTTTATAAGAGACAATTTGCTTCTATCTCTTCATGTATCAATGTGATTTTGACTTTCAAGTTGAGAATATTAATTTGTTTATGCTACCAACAAGCATTTTCTGCAGTAGATATAATTGTTATGCCCTTTGTTTCTTAATAATTGGAGTACATGGTTTGCCATTTTCTGGTCAAGGTTCTCAGCATGATCCCCAAAGAGGCAGATGGTGAACTATTGGAAGACGCACTGGCTCGTATTCTTCGTTGCACAGGTGGCGGTATGGCCACAGCAAATGAAGATAGTGATAGTGATCTAGAAATCATAGCCGACTCAATTATGGTTAACCTTCGCTGTCCGGTAAGTGATTTTAACCTATGTGCCCTAACTTTGCTGTGAAGGAGCTGATGATTTCCACTTATGTTCTCCATAAATTTTGAAAAACTCTTGAATTTAGTATGAGTGTGCTTATATACCTCAGTCTCAACCTGTTTTCATGTCTTATGGAAATGGTTGATGACATCTCAACCTGTGATTTTTATCTACCTTTGTGTTTTGTAATTGTTTTGCTCTTGATTTCATGTACATGTAACTGGCAGCTGAGTGGCTCTAGAATAAAAATAGCTGGCAGGTTTAAGCCTTGTGTACACATGGGATGTTTTGATCTTGAAACTTTTGTGGAGCTAAGCCAACGCTCTAGAAAGGCAAGTTATGATTTGTATTTGTTTATCGCTTGTTAGCGTATTATTGTGATTTTCTTATTAATATGGGAAAGTTTTTCAAAATGTTTGCAGTGGCAGTGTCCCATTTGCCTCAAAAACTACTCAGTGGAGGACATAATCATTGATCCTTATTTCAACCGCATCACAACTATGGTAGTGTCTGCATTGGACATCCTGAATTCGTAGAAGTTTATGTAGCTATTGTATTAACTCTTTCCTGATGAGACAGATGCAACACTGTGGTGAGGATATAACTGAGATAGATTTAAAACCTGATGGTTCTTGGAGTGTGAGGACCAATGGTGAGTCTAGTGATCTTGCTCGATGGCATTTGCCAGATGGTTCTATCAGTACAACAAACACTGTCATATCTTATTCAGAATTCTCAAACGTGGTTGGGCAAGTTTCACATGATGTTGAAAACAGTGATCAAATCATTATGTCAACTAGCAATGGCAATGAGATAGATTCTATTCCTAGTCATTTTGATCCTTCACTTGGAATTTCAAGCAGAAACTTAGCATCCTCAGGAGATGCTGACATCATAATTCTCAGTGATTCAGAGGATGAGAATATTCCATTGGTATCTCTGGATCCTATTTGTCCAACTGCCCCTGTAAATGGCTATGATTTGGACCTAGCACTCGATGTTGGTCTAAGCTCTTCTTCGGGTCTCTTGAACAATACAGCATTGTCTCCATGGCCATACACTTCTGGTGCACATTCAAGTTCTGGGCTGCAACTATTTGGTGGTACGGGTTCAGAAATCATTGATGCTTCTACTAAATTGGAGCCTGCATCAGTTTCATGTTCTGAAGAGATGAAAGGTTACTCATCGGCCCCAATGTCCACTGGTGGACAGGTCCTTGGTTCTTCTGTGGACATGGATGAGGGATTGATTAGTGTTTCATTGCCATTTGTTGTTGATGATGATCCCTATCTAAGAAGCTTTCTTCCCACAGAGCCAGCTACTGTTAAAGTTCAATCTGATGATGATATGCAACACCAGCCTTCGGTATCAAATGTTATCGACGGTGCTGATTGGATTTCTCTTAAACTTGGTAACAATGGTGAGGAGGATGCTGGTGCTCATCCTGACTATGCTTCTGCAGACAGTCTTCCGGCAGACCAATACAAATTAAATGAAGGTATATTTTTTAGGGGGAATTACCAAAATGTGCCCTTTAGGAGGATTTGTCTTATAGCGCATTTCTTTGAAAAGGGCACATTTTGGTAATTCCCCATTTTTTGATACAAAAATTAGGTATAATTGTAAAAAGGTACCTTTAGGTATTCACTTTTTGCTAGTTGTAGCCCTCTTCTTTGATAATTGTAAAAAAGTGACCTGAACTTATGTTTCAGCCACACTGTGTAATTTTGTTTAACAAAATGATGATTTTACCCTTGAAAATTTAAAATAATGAGTAAAAAACCAGAAAATTTGCCTCTTAATTTTCTTCTTCTTTGGACGTGCAAAGAAGAAATTCTGTTTTTTTTTTGTTTTCTTACTTATTATTTTTTGAAGGGTAAAGTTGTCATTATGAAACAGATTTACATAGTGTAACAAAAGGCAAGTTCATGGCTCTTTTTGCAATTAGCAAAGAAGAGGGCGAAAACTTGCAAAAAGTGAATGGCTTGGGGTATTTTTTTTTGCAATTATCCAAAAATTTATGCTGAATTTCATTTTAAACCAAGATTTTTGGAGGTAGCTGATATTCATTCATTTAGCTGACGCGATCTAAATTTTTCTCTTTTATCAGATGGAACTAGAAGGATGATTCCCAGCAAACTGTCAGGTGGCCCCTTTTTATTTCCTCGCCAACAGAGGTCGGCTAGACGTGCACATCTCTCTGCAGACTCAAACTGAACCTTGCTCTGGTAAACAATGTCAAGGTATCGGTTTCCTTCATGCTCCCACTTGTTAAGATATTCATATGCGTA
This sequence comes from Erodium maritimum, assembly GCA_963921825.1. NCBI lineage: Eukaryota > Viridiplantae > Streptophyta > Magnoliopsida > Geraniales > Geraniaceae > Erodium > Erodium maritimum. Next base: position 58,011,972 of record OY997596.1, on the reverse strand, counting down.
TAACTAAACTCTTACAAGACATCATTGGTAACCCATGGGTAAGTATTATTTTGGTACGGAATGAGTAATAGACTAACAGTAAACATTAGCCTTTATATTAAGATTTTCCCTTAACATAGCCAGGTTGTCAGAGTCCCACATATTAGCTTAAAATAAGTCTGGACCTCTACCTATCAATTTAAGCTTTTAGGTGAGTCGGGTTTACACATACTTCCTCGACACTTATAAATGGTAGATTATAGTTGAAGCCAGCTGATGAAATGTCAACCAGTTCCTCAAATGATTGTATCTATCTCTGATAGACATCAGAGAATACAATGCACACACTCACACATTTTCTCTTCCTTTTCAGGGAGTCCGATGATTGATCCCATGCGTTGCGTTGGTTGTCCTACCGCTAGAATTGCTACCAATGTTCTTCACTTTGTTAAAGCATTGAACTCCAAATAGACATTTTAGGTTAAAAGAAGATGAGTATTAAGGTGATTGGTTTCCGATTTTCTCAAAGATAAAAGGAAAATCAAAACTGCCTGGAGTTGTCATTGGTGGGACATTTTACAATGCTCGCAAGCACTCCTGACCTTAACCAATGAGAGTATGAAACCTGTGTATGTGTTTAAGATTGGAGAACGAGGCGGAAATAGGCGAGTTTTGGGTTTAAGGTGGTAGTTTATATCCAGCTGTATTTTAGTGGTCTCTTTTATACAGTAGCAAAGTATTGTATATCGACTTGCAAAATTTTATTGTATTTATGAGAAAATGTCGAATTACCCTTCTGATTATCATCCCAAATCATGCATTCAAGTAGTGTGTACTGTATTGTGCTTGCTTGGACTACTCTACCTTCAAAATTATGTACTTGCCCTTTTTATTTTCCCTAAAAGTTGGAGCGTTTCTAATGTTGGAAGAATTATGGGTTAATTACTTTTTGTACCCCTATTCTATTGGTAACATGTCTTTTATACTCTCGTGTTTCGTAACGTTCAATAACAATCCCTCCGTTTTGGTAACTGTCATTTGATTTGATCACAGATCATTTAATACTCCTTATGTATTGATAACAGAACAGTTTATACCCCTTATGAATTAGTCACAAATCATCAAAATGGCGTAAACTTGACCAGAATTTTGTCGAGAGCGTTACCAATTCATCAAGGTACTAAAAGAGTGTTACCAATATAAAAGGGGTACTGAAGGTAATTAACCCTCAAAATAATATACTTGCCCTTCTAATTTTCCCTAAAAGTTAGAGCGTTTCTAATATTGGAAGAACTATTTGGAAATTCGTATTTTAGCTCAAACTATCTCGGCGAGTGGCACAACTAAATATTTTAGCCCTATTTTCAGTTCCTCCCTCCTAAAATCACTATTCACTATAGGAGATGTAATGTGTGCTTTGGGAGATGTATAATGCACCGATTCAGAATATAAAAGGTTCGACGTAGCGGAAATAACGACGATTGAATCGAGGACACGATGCCACGGACTCGATGCAATTTGCTTAGTCGAGTTGTTACCTCGCGGGCTCGACTCTTCTGTGGTCAAAAAGAGCAACAACGACTCCACCCTCCTCTCACTCGGCGCTACGTGTCCCCTCCGATTAATTAATCCCCTTATAATACCTCTTTCATCGCCCTTGCTCTCTCTTTCTTCTCCGAGATGTCCGTTCCGCGTCAATTTTGGTTTTCTAAGGAAAAATTCCACCATGTCATCACAAGGTTTGAGCATACGGAGATCGGGGCCGAATATTGGCAAAGTTTTACATATATTACGTCACAACCGCCCTATCCACGTTTCCCGACAATCCCAACACCAACTAAAGGATCACTTGGGCTAGCCCAACAAGAAGGATGAAAAATTCAACGAGATATATCTACGACATGTCCCATGTCACCTGCCCAACACAACCGAGCAATAACTCATGGAAATAATGAGGGGTCGGGATAGGTGCAGACGTTACCTTGGTACCTAGTGCATTGTCTAGAATGGAACAGACTAGGCATTCCTTGCATCTCCCAGGACGTTAAACACCCGCATCCCTATCTACATGAACCAAAAAAATAATGAAACTTGGCTGCATGTAAGGTAGGAGGGGTACTAGGATCAACGGATAACGCTAAAGCCTAAGGTACCCGGTGATGGATGCTCTCCATCACCGTGCTGTTCGGGAAATGGAAAGCCACCACCTATTTAGATAAACATTCAACCTCCAAGCTTCGGATCTTCCACCACTGCATCATGACACCATAGAGAACCTTTAGGTTGCACTCTATGTCAGCCACAATTCGTCCGACTGAAGAGTGACGGTATCAGCCATCAGATGCAACCAAAATGGCTTCGATAGAGACGATTACCACAACATCCTCGAGAGAGAAAGCCCTAAGTGGGTTTGGATAACCTCAACGGTCCCGAGGGCCGAGGGCATAGCCAAAACGGGTTATCTCGGAGTAGAAGTAGGCCGAGGTTGCACTGGAGAGTGGTCGGGCAGTGTATGGGCCATCCGAAGTTGGGCCCAAATCGGTTTTAGTTTAGTGGGGGTCGGTGGTTCTTGTCAGAACGGACTGCAATAGTCGACAAGAGGCAGAGTCACTCAGGGGAGGGCGGGGATCCCTTGGCGCATGACAAATGTGTCGATTGGTAGTCCTATAAGTCTCGTGACAGAGATCTTTTGCGAAAAAGATGTTGAGGAGGAGGGGCCTCCGTTGATTGCCACAAGAGAGTTAAGGAGAAGGAGAAGTTGGACATAATCACGACGACGGTAAAAGAGAAGAAGAGAAAAAAACCTGAGATGACAGTCTCTTAGACTCATAATGGCTTGATAAATTTTGGTTTGCCATAACAAGAGATTAATCGACCTTTTATTAATTCCGTAATTATCGATTTATGTTATTAAGATGATATAAAACATTTAGGGTTATTTTCAACTCACTACCCAAACTATGTGGGTTTTTTCATTTCATTATCTTAATTATTTTTTGTGGCACCTCACTACCCTAGAATACGTTTTTTTCATTTTCATACCCGTCATCAATTTGCCATTTATTTTTAGATGAAAACACTTAAAAGTGTATAATAATCCTCACTAACAATCAAATCTTCAAAAACATACCATTGATTTTCAAAATTTCTTTTAAAAATCAGTTTTTAATATCACAGATATACCACAAAAAATAGTCAAAGTATGAAAGTGAAAAAAGAAGAAAGGTGAAAATATCCCTAACATTTATGCTCTTTAAATCAGAAAGGTAATACACGCGCGACTGAGCTTTGTTTGAAGTGAACATCAAAGAGACAGTCACAGAGCAGAGCTGCAGAGCAGCGATAGCGCGCAAAAAAGCACTTCTCCGTCCCGTTGAGCTTCAATGGCAGATGCTTCACAGCCGAGCACGTTCGGGTCGCCGTGGCCCGAACGCAACGACGGCTTGTACTACAACGACGTCGTTCGTCCCTCCGATTCCGGTCCTCTCCGTTCCTCTAACCTCACTTCATTTCTTTTCTAGTTCCATCGGCCGATCCGTTTGGTTCATTTACGGAGAATGGAAAACAGTTTCGATTCTCTTTGTTTTGGCGATTCCAATTTCATTTCTGGGAGTTGTTACTTTCAGTTTAATTTGTGGTTTTTGATTTTCCCGTTTGATGTTTGTAGAATCGACACTGATCGAGTTTTACTCAAGCAAATACAAGAGCTCGGCTCCTCTTCAAGGGTAAGCCATTGATACACAAACTCATAGCCTACAATGACTTTGATTTGATTTTTTGTGTGTGTTTTCTGTGCTTGTTTGGTTTATAATTTAGGGTTAATTATCTTTAGTACCCCTTTTCTGTTGATAACACTCTTTTAGTACCCTGATGTATTGGTAACGCTATGGACAAAATTTTGGTCAAGTTTATGCCATTTTGATGATATGTGACCAATTCATAAGGGGTATTAAATGTTCTGTTATCAATACACAAGGGGTATTAAATGATCTGTGACCAATTTATAAAGGGTACTAAATGACAGTTACCAAAACGGAGGGACTGTTATTGAACGTTACAAAATGCAGGGGTACAAAAGGTATGTTACCAATAGAAAAGGGGTACAAAAGGTAATTAACCCTTTAATTTAACCTTACTTTTTTGTTAATTGTTGGAAAACTGAGGAAAGATGCATAATAGAACTGTTATTCAGCTAGACAGAACTAAGTTTGTGTATTGAGATTCAGGAAAAGAAACCACTTAAAATGGTTATATATGTTTTTCCCAATAAGCATATGTTGGATTATATGGATGGAATGCATTTTTTGTTACTGATTATTGAGCAGTTGGCTGCAGCGAATTCAAAACGGGCAGGTTTGACTATTCAAAAGATCTTGGAATTTTGAAGTTTTGGAGTTTTAGAGATGAATTGTATGATAACGCAGTATTGGATCTGTCTGCTGGTTGCAGATAACGATTGATGGGGAAGTTGTTACAGATCCTAATACAGACCTCGGGTAATAAATTCAGATTGTTCCTGATCAAAATCACATTCCTTGGTTTGTGTCCATGAGAACTCTAAATCCATTGGGTTATTGCAGACCTGGTTTGCAACTATCATATCATAGGCTGCCTTGGGAAGAGCCTGATGCTCCTTACCGGCTTGAAGTTTTGTATGAAGATGATGCTATGGTAAATGCCCTCTAATTGGTTATGTCTTTCTTTTCTAGAACACATGCATCTAACATTATTTGTTTCATCAAAAGAAGTTTATGGTAATACTTCTGGTCAATTTTGCATGTTTAAATTTTTTAGGTGAATCAGTTCATCTTATTGGCATTTTCAGTATGCTAACATTCTAACAAACTTATGTTTATACTAAGATAAATGTATCCGAGTGGGTCTCGTAATTAAGAGAAGTTAACATTATTTTAGTTTTCTTGGAGTGCAAAGTTGTTCATTTTCATCCTCTATAAGCTTCGTGAGTTCCTGCTGATATGAAGTTATGATAATCTATTTAGATTGCATTGAATAAGCCTTCTGGATTACAAGTTTTACCTGGAGGGTTATTCCAGCAAAGAACTGTTTTAACACAACTCCAATGGCGGGCAGGCAAGAATTCTCACTTAGCGCAGCACGAATCGCATCCTGCCCCTGTACATCGCCTAGGACGGGGCACCTCAGGTTAGCCCTGCATTTTGATACTAAGTAACAATTAATGACCAATTATTTTTCTCATAATATGAATCAACTGGAGAGAATAAGGAATGATGGCTGGTGCCAGCTAAATTATCATAGACAGAGTTAAATGTGCCTTGAATATATTGTAACTATGTAAACAGGACAAATTATGTAGAGACAAAAGGTAAAATCAATATATTTCTGTATATTAGAAGCTTCAACATCTGAAGAGACTGATCTAGACAGACATGTAATGCAGATAGATTTTGTTTAATGAACCTGAACTGTTGGGTGAATGTTGTGCTACTTTCTAGTTAATTCATATCTTTCTAGCCATCATGTGTTCCCTTCTGTTTGATGCCTTCCCTATTTAGTTCTACTCTCTTTTCTTTCTTATATTGGATATATCAAATAATAATTTAGTAAATCCTGATTAATCGTAATAATTTATTTATCGATTCTAGGAATATTACTTTGTGCAAAGACAACGTTGGCTAAAACTCGCATTTCAGCATATTTTGCTGATGGGACATCTCTCATCAAAGACAACAGGTAAGGGAATAACAAACATTTCCTCTTTCAGCTGCCCAACTTCTAATTACCAGTATCACAGTGAGACAAAAGTTTATCTAGGTTATACGTGTACACCATGAAACATCAAGTTATTGGACTTTGCTTATGGTTAGTGAGGATCACATTTTTGGTTCCAGTGTTATATTTGATACACGTCAAGTTATCAGCTAATTGCCCTTACTTTTAAATGCAATTACTTGCTTCTCTCTCTCTAGGCTAGAGTACTTCCTTTAAAATTGTGAGATCTAGGTTATCTATTGGATGTACTAGAAGTGGAAGGCTGGCCTTATTGTCACTCATTTGATGAACCTGTCAAGGACCATCATTGCGCTACCAATAATTGATTGACAACCAGGGTTCCATATTTCATTAGCTCAACTAGATTGTTTTGGGGATCTGATCTCAGTTTGTAAACACGTGTGGGAAATGATAACCGAGTAATACCCATTTTGCACAATGCTTCTCAGTTTTAGTCAAAAAATGATTTCCCGTAAGCGCACAATCCTTGTGTTTTCAGAAATACAAACATGGAGCTGGGTACAATGCGGAAAATTACAAAGATATACCGGGCACTTGTGAATGGGATTCTTATTGAAGATAAGGTAATACTATATAATGACTGTCCTCCTTTTCTTCATGGGTACTCTGTTTTAATTTTTACATATTTGGTATGGTTTATGCATGCACTTAGGGTGATGGCTGCAAAAAGGTATCTACAGCCTATGTTTGTGGACCCCTTTATGCTTGACCTAAATATTTTCATATTAAACTCTTGTAAACATCATTCTTATCTGAATAGGGTTAAATCAGTTATTAAATTCTTATTCTAAGAGGGGACACTAACAAAAACTCAAGTCCCATGTCCCTGAAGTCATAGTCTGATATGTTTAAGCTGTTTCACCATCTGAAGGATGATATTGGTGGGACTGCATGTCACCAACTGATAGAAGTGTTTCCATTCATTTCCTCATAAAATCTGCTAATAAGAAAGTGTATGCAATAATTAGCTGAGTCAATTGAATAATCATTGTGTAATTAGGATGCTTAGGATGGAACTAATGTGCAATAGTATAATCAGGGACATGGCAGGCACAGATAATTTTCCTCAACAGTAAACAGGATAATAGCGTACAAAGAAAGTGGAAAGATTGGTTTTCACAGTTGGTTGAAACTGCGAACGTTCTTCTCAGCTTTCCTTGAGACACATACAGTGTCAGTGTGTGCCTACTGCCTAGTCACAAATCGACGCCCTCTTCTCTTTGATTCCACGATCTTCATGTTTATTTGCTTCTCTTAATAATAGTTTCTTGTACATCATAGGTGATCATCGAGCAGCCAATCGGAACAGTTAAATATCCAGGGGTGGCTAAAGGGCTGTTTGTTGCTTCTCTCTCAGGTTTATAATCACTTCCTTTTTTCCTTTTGTTTAAGTTTGGTCTACCTCATGCACTGAGGTTTGTCGTCAATGATGTTTCCATTATGCATTTCTAGTCACCTATTGCTCTTTTTATCCTTCATATCATGTCATGGGTATATTAGGTTTCTACTACACAACCTATCCAATCATACTTTGGCGGTAACTCTTAGCAGGGAAACCAGCTCTAAGCAAAGTTGATGTTCTTGAGCGAGACATACAAGGAAATCGCACGTTGGTCCAGGTACTTCATCAGACATAGCAGTTCTTCATATCACCGTTTCCATCTGTAATCTATTTTATGTCTAAAATCATCATCTTATCAAGTTTTACTTCTGTAACATAATGTTAGCAATGAAGATATCTCTGTAACATAATTACTGGTTCGACTGTTCGAGTGGTGGTCTTCTTGGTCATTTGATGCCTTTAGACTATCGGATTCTTCTTGTGTTATACAGGTTGAGATTCAGTCAGGTCGACCGCACCAAATCCGCATTCATCTTGCATACATAGGACATTCTTTGTTGGGTAAAGTTTAATATCAGTACTTCTACTGCTTATTTTTATTGCAGTTTGAACTTTGAACAATCACAGGTTGAGTATCACCCTTGCCGAGCGAAAAATGCCATACCAAATCTACATTCATCTTGTATACATAGGATAGGACATTCTTCGTTGGGTATAGTTTAATATCAATACTTTTATGGTTCTTAGTTTTTGTTGAAGTTTGAAAATGAAAAGGTTGAGTATCGCCCTAGTAGAGTGGAAGTGTTTCTTCAATTGGCCAGGAGAAGTTCAGATGTGTATTAGACATGTGCATTGTTTTTAACTAGATGGGGAAAACATAAAATTATTACTGAGAAACGGAGGAATAAAAGGATCTAAATGCAAAAAGGATGTGAAGTAAATAAGGTTTGAGATGGAGAATTTACAATGAATTGTTAAAGCCCAATTTTTTGTAAAGATAGAAATGTCATTATTAACATGTTCCTCTTTGATTTATATCACACACCTCTTTACTCTGTAGGCTCTAGCCATCACTTCTCTTGGTTTGTCAGTGTCTTTACATCATACTAGGAAGATGATATTATCATATGAATAGCTGGCAGAATCTTTATTATTAAAAACTAATTGCATCTTAGGAATACCAGAATGATTGATTGAGAATTGAGTGAGAAGTTGCCTTCCGAGCAAATGTAGTTCAGTAGAAGCTTAAAATTGGATCACATCGTTATTTGGATTATGTTTATCATCCAACAGATGCCTACGTTTGACATTTCCGTTCTAATAATTTAATAATCTATTCCAGCATATGTAACGATTCAATTTTGCTGCTTATCAGGTGATCCTCTCTATGTTGTTGGTGGCCAACCAAAGTGCTTTGATTCTGACTTAGTAGATGAAAGTTTTGCACAAGACGGGTATGGGATATTTTTAATAATGAAGATTTCTTATTCTTTCTTGTGCTGTTTTGAAGTACTGAATTCATTTAAATATGAGAACTGAGCCTCACAGTTAAGGCTTACTTTAGTCTTGTTCTCTAACCTTGACTTCTCTTGCTTATTTCCAGATAAGGCGGTTCTTGTAAAAAAAGCACATATATTCTGATCACATAATTATGAAGTCCTTAACACTTGACAATGCTTGCATGTATACACGATGTTTTTTCTCTGAGGCATGAGCTATTCTATATAATGCATGCATATATGTACATTAGGAGTCTTGCATTTGAATACATTTCCTTGACGAATCAAATTCTGCTAGACAAAAATATACTATACGTTCATGCTGATGTAGTAGTCTGTTATGTTCTATGTAGAGGGTATCAAAGACCTACAAAACCTGTACCCGGGGACTGTGGCTACTACCTACATGCACATCAAGTGGTTCTCCCTCACCCAATCTCAAATGAGGTAAATGTAAGAATACACATTATGCATAAAATTTTGACTGAATACAAAATGCTTCTTGTTAGTTATAATTGTGTATCCTATTATGTATTTTAGGTGATTCCTTTTGTTCCCTTTTGATATATTTCCTCTTCTGTTAAATATGTCATGATGTTCTCTTCAAAGCTGAACCCAAGACCTAAGAAAGCACAAAAACCTGTACTGTTTTTTTTGTAGAAATAATGCAATTTTTTTAATCAGCGATTATTTGAAGGAATAATTGCAAAAAAGTACTCTGGGTATTCACCTTTTGCAACTTGTAGCCCTCTTATTGCAAATAAGTGCCCTGAACTTGTCTCTTTGTTGCTATTATCAAAGAGAGGGCTACAAGTTGCAAAAAGTGAATACAACATGATACTTTTTTTTTGGCAATTATCCCTTATTTGATTGTATCAAGATATGTGCTCTAAACCGCCCCTTATCTAAAGGGAGGTCTACTTTTTCCATTTGACCCAATAAGAGTTGGTGAGAGATCAAAGAGTCCCAACCGAAGTTGGAGAGAAGTAAGGTTCGGGAATATAAAACTGCATTGACCAGTTGAACATATAAGCGTTGGTGTAGAGATTATGCAACTTACGGCCATGATATAAAACTAGGGCTCTCCACTAGTCATGTAAACGAAACATAAGACCATCCGTTGACTACCCTTGAGACACTAAGGGCATGCCCTTCAGGATCTTACATTAGTAAGCCTTATCTCCTTTGTGTCAACAATAATTTTGGCCAATGACTTATTTTGTGGTTGTTGCAGGTCATTAAAATCACTGCCCCTCTTCCAGCAATCCTCCAAACACAAGAAGAGACCAAACAGACAGGCCCCAATTAGTAAAAGCAGCTGTCTTGAACCAATTAGTGTATCAAAAACATGTTAAAGTTAATTATCTAAATGAGGTTAGCCCTTTTGTTAAGTGGGCTTAACAGCCCATTAAATTGTTACTGGACCAATATAGGGAACATAAAAATCTTCAGACTTGGTATACAATCTGATTTTAGATATACATTTTTGGATTTTGGTTCATCCAATACATATAATTGCAAAAAAAAAAAAAAACACCCCGAGACATTCATTTTTTACAAGTTCAGCTATGGTTCTCTTCTTGGATAGTTGGAATAAAAGTGGCATAAACTTATCTATTTGCAGTTTTGTTATGAAATAATGATTTTATCCTTCAAAGACTAATAAGTAAAAAAACAAAAAAAAACCCAGAATTTGTATTTCTCTTAATTTTCTTATATTTTATACGTTCAAAGAATAAAAGTAAGGTGAAATTTTCAGATTTCATTTTTTTTATTTGAATTTAACGGATGAAACAACTATTTTTTTATTAGAAAATAAATAATGTATTAATAAGTAATGTGAGTTCCGGGAAGGAAACCACAAACCACCAAACATGCATAAAGTCCAAACAAAGTCTACATGACCTAGGAGGCCGAAAAAGATGAAAAGGAAAGAAGGAGCTCAAGCAGGTTGAGAGAGAGCAAGAGTCGACGACATCATCCAAGAGTTAGGAGACGGGGCTCGTCGATCCGCTTGAAACAACGTAAGTGTCCCAAACTGAATTCTCCGAAGAATGATAGACGGATCAGGGATCATAGCTCCTTGGATAAAACATATATTTTGAAGCGAATTTATACAATGCACGCACAAAAAAATCAGAACATTTTTTTTACAATTACGAGTTTACAAAATAAAATGAGTACCTCAATATATGTTTTTAGTAATTATCCTTAATTTATAGTTCCAATTTCAAAGATTAAAAAAAAGAGGGAATGACAAATATTTATTCAAGCATCCGAAAATGGAATCACCATGTTTTATGTTTAGCTTATCATTTTCAGCTTTATTATCTCCCAAGCTGCGAACGAACATGGTAGGGTCCTCTGAATTTGAACTATACTTTACTTGGGACCTATTTTTTTATTGGGATGTAACTACTTTGGTCACGTCCTATAAATCATAATCATTATATCAACTAAGTAATTAAACAACTTAATAAATATTCAATTAAGAATTTAATTACTTTAACATTTTCGTGATACACATGATATATAAATTTTGGACGATGAAACTAGATAGGTATCATTATCGTGATACAAAACACGTTTATGGGCCCACTTAGGCTATAAGTAGAAGAGATTTGTTTTGGATGGGCCTACGGTCCAATTAAAGGTGTGGCACAAGAATGTTTGACCAACTTCACTACTACTCCTATTCCTAATCCAAGTCCTCACGAAACCAACGCTGGAAAGTTCTAACTCTGCATCCAAACAGTTGTCTTGCCCCTCAAAAATAGGAGTGAAACCGGTCATGGTAACTGGACCGAATCATCCAGATCCATAATTTTCATGTTTGAATTTTATTTCGATTAATCATAAAATCTCGGGTAGGCCGTTTTGCGAGTCTCGTTGGTCCTGACAAGGCCGCTTTACGAGTCTCGCGTCCCCTTATCGGGGCTCTCTTTTCTTCGAAGGAGCATTCCAGGATCCTCTTTCCTAATTCAGAGGGGCAATAGTGGAGTTCCAGTAGAAGCCAGACCAGTTTCTTCTGAGCGACGCTACTGACAAGTCAATCCTGTGTGGGGTGGGGGAGGGGGGGGGGGGGGGGGGGGAGGTCATCGAGATTGGATGCAGGAGATCATCTATTGTCGTGATCGGCTCGCATGAGTGGGGTGACGACGGATCCGATCTAGAAAGAGGGCGGTGTCCGATTGACGAACCAACAGTCCCCGTTGCACCAGACGGACCATGGCTGGACGACGATCCTAACATTTAGGAGGGAGAGGGGTCGACAAAAAAGGAGATTGTGTCGCCATGAACGAACCAATCGTTACAGGACAATAAAAAGGATGGAGTTGACTATTGCATTGATGGAGATGACTAAGAAGACATAGATCGAAAAAACCCATAGATATCAAATTGAAACCCTACAAAAAAGAGAGACATATGATTTAAATGTTTTTTTTAGGAAGAAGGATCTTTTATTATAATTGAAAATTGCGTACAAGAAAGAATTATTGAAATGCAACAAATTGAAATAGCAATAGCACTTAAAGTAAACTTGCTCTATAGATATCAAGGGTAGTTTGGAGGAGGATATTGCGCCAGCGTCTTTCGATCACCGATACAACGGCTCCAAACTGATTGGCACGGGCCGAGCATGCCCACTGTTGAGAATTCCGATTGGACATAAATCGACTCTGAGGTTCGCTCCAGTTAAATACTGAGTCCTTAGAGTGACGTCCCGAACAGCCTTGTAACCAAGAACTGAAATGACTCAGATGGATTTTGATACAAGGAGAAAACAAACTGAAAGATGAATTTTATTTATTTATTATTCTTAAATATAAAAATTACCATTTTTTTTATACAAATTGATAAAAATATGAATCATGAGAGAGAGGAAAGACTGAGAAAGCGCGGGAGTGAAGGCGGGTGGGCCACCGCCACAGCTACACTCAGAAGAACAGTAAAGGACATGAAACCGACGACACTTTCCTGAGCTCACGCTCCATGCTCTGCCCCATACTTAATCTCCTCGTGTTTCTCATTCTTATACATTCCAATTTCATTGATTTTTAACACTAATTTCATCATCATTCTCTTCATGATTGCATTAACCAATTTATTGATTGCTCATTATCTTCATTCCCTATGAAAAGATCTTACCCCATTTCGTACTTGTTTGTTCATTGATTTTCAATGTGTTCAGTCTGGTAGCTGAAAATTTTATTGCCCATGTGTGCCTACCAACTGTTCGGTGAAATGCCTGTGAGAAGGCTAGGTTAGGAAAAAGTTGAAAACTGATTCAGTTTCTAGCATCTTTTGGTCATAGATTACATACATGGCTGGTTGGGCAGTCTGTTAAAGCTCATTTCAACTTAAAAGCTTGAACTGATGGGTGTAAGCATCAATATGGTTATAAAGCAACCAATTCGTTCATACACTTTCTTCACGTTAGAGACCACATAATGGAGGTGATAAACAGATTGTTGTGGGCCAAACCAGCTCTGATATCATGATAAAGTTCAATCCAACTCAAAAGCTCGAACTGATGGGTGAAGATACCAATATATTTATCAAGTGGTCAATTCGTCATACACTTTTGATGTGGGACACATATTTCAACACAGCTTATGACAAGTGGCCAAAATCATTGGGAGTGTGAACTAAATGCCAAAGACCTTTCTTTGAGTGACAACTTGTCCCTATCTCTATCTATCTTTCCTTTCACTTTTGAAGTCTTCCAAGGTAGATTCTTTGGAAGCTCGGGAGAATTTGGGATCTGGGTCTATGGAGGATATGTCTTTTTGAATCAAATTCTGGCATTTCAGTGGTTCTTTGGATAAGTTCCTTTGGAGTTAGTGACTTTAAGGGAAATTTGTGATTCTGGGATTTGTTTGTTTTTTCTTTTCTTTATACCTGCATTGGTTCATTCCTAGTTCTTTATTTCCTACACATCTTCAAGTTTGTGTTTTTAAGGGCTGTAGACTTGCATTCCTTAGGGAACTCGGATATATTTTCTGGTTTGTGTTTCAGGGTTTTTCTTGTTTTGTTGCTTTTGATTGATTCATGGATCATTGTATCTTCTTCTTCATTTTTTGTGTTTCGTTCCCTTTACTGGCTACTTGTGTCATTGCATCTTCTGTTGAAGATCAAGATAGAGATAGAATCAGTGCATTACCAGGGCAACCAGATGTTGAATTTACGCAGTACTCAGGTTATGTGACTGTTAACGAGCAAGCTGGGAGAGCTTTGTTTTACTGGTTGGTTGAGTCTCCATCTAGCAGTGGAGCTCAGTCAAGGCCACTCGTGCTGTGGCTCAATGGTGGCCCTGGTTGCTCCTCAATTGCTTATGGAGCTGCTGAAGAGATTGGACCATTTCGTATACATCCTGATAAGAAGAGCCTTTACTTGAATTCTTATGCCTGGAATAAATGTATGTAAATGTTTGATATAGCCACTCCAAAATCTTCATCTTTACTGCTTATAATCATATGACTGTTGCTGATTCTCTTCTATATTGGGTGTCAGTGGCAAATTTGCTCTTCCTTGACTCTCCTGCTGGTGTTGGCTTTTCGTACTCAAACACAACATCTGATTTGTACTCATCTGGTGACCATAAAACTGGTAATTTGATTTGCTTCAGTTCAGTATATGTCGTGTGTATAGTTTAAGCTTTGTAAATTTGACATCTCTGGATCTTTTTGGGATCTGGGTTTGATTATTTCCAGCTGAAGATGCATATACATTTTTAATCAAATGGTTTGAAAGGTTTCCACAGTACAAGCACAGAGACTTCTACATTGCTGGAGAGAGTTATGCAGGTTACACAACTTTCCATCAATTTGTTTATTTTTCCTGATTATTCTTTTGTATGAAGTATAAACTACATTGATATCAAATGCATCAGGTCATTATGTTCCTCAGCTATCACAACTTGTTCATGAAAGAAACAAAGGAATTCAAAATCCAGTTATTAACTTCAAGGGTTTCTTGGTGAGTATATGTAGTTCAGAAGAAACTATACTTCATGCTTCATATATTTAAAGGTATGATTGCAAAAAAGTAAACTCATGTATTCACTTTTTGCAAGCCGTAGCCTTTTTCTTTGATAATGACAAAATAAAGTTCTCTGAACTTGCTTTGTTGTTGCACTTTGTGTAAATTTGTTTCCAAATGATGATTTTATTTTTGTAATTTTAAATTTATAAAATAATAAGTAAAAAATAAAAAATAAACTAGAATTTTCATCTCCCTCAATTTCTCTTTCTTTGTACTGTACAAAGAGGAAGAAAAATAGTAGAGGTATTTTTTTGTTTTTGTTTTTTTTTTACTTTTTTTTAATTTCAAGGATAAAGTCATCATTTTGTACCAAATTTACACAAAGTATAACAACAAGGCAAGTTCCTGCCATTTTTTTGCCATCACTAGAGAAGAGGGCTACGACTTGTAAAAAGTGAATATCTCATGGGACTTTTTTGCAATTACCCATGTACTTAATTGCTAATTTCATTTTCTTCCATTGCTCTTAGGTAGGAAATGCTGTCACAGACGATTACCATGACTATGTAGGAACATTTGAGTACTGGTGGGCCCATGGTTTGATTTCTGATTCTACCTATCGAAATCTACGAGCTACCTGTGAGTTTGGATCATCTGAGCACCCATCAACTGAATGCTCAGAGGCTCTCATTGTTGCTGATGCAGAGCAGGGGAATATAGATATGTATAGCATTTTCACTCAGCCTTGCAATAGCACTACTTCACTGAAGCACAGTTCAAGGGGACATTATGTAAGTGATCTCTATTACTTATTTTGTATATCAACTCTGTGAAGATTGTTTTACTTAATTAAGCTTAATGTGTGTTACTTTGAAACTCAGCCATGGATGCCCAGAGCATATGATCCCTGCACTGACAGGTACTCTCAAGTATACTTTAATCACCCAGAAGTTCAAAAGGCATTGCATGCCAATGTAACTGGACTTCCTTATCCATGGAAAGCTTGCAGGTGTAGTTTTGTTCTTGCTACATTTGGATATGGGATAATTGTCAAAACATGCACTAAAGTTTCGTCCACAAATGAAATAGTGCACAACGTTTCGTCCACGTTGTGTGGCTACCCTAAAGTTTCGTCCACAAATGAAATAGTGCACAACGTTTCGTCCACGCTGTGTGGCTACCCTAAAGTTTCGTCCACAAAATGAAATAGTGCACAACGTTTCGTCCACGTTGTGTGGCTACCATAAAGTAATTTGCTGATTTAGGTTTCATAAGTAATTTTAAGTAATTTTACTAACAAATGTTCGTGGACGAAACTTTAGGGTAGCCACACAACGTGGACGAAACATTGTGCACTATTTCATTTGTGGACGAAACTTTAGTGCATGTTTTGACAATTATCCCTTTGGATATTTATATACACACTTTGACTGTATTATGACCAGTTTTCGAATTCTAACTGCGCTTGACCTTTGATGACAATTCCCAACTGCGACCTGTCAAAAAATTTGTACAACCTAGCGTAAAGGTGAGGGTTAATGTCATTTTGTAGCCCTCACCTTTACCTCATTTGCACGTCCTAACTACGATCGACCTTTTGTTGCATAAACTACCAAAAAATTAAGCATTCAAGAGTACATTTAAGAGGTTGGGATACTCAAACAAACCCATTCGTTAAGTCAAACAAATTTCGTCACCTTTGCGCTAGGTTCTACAAATTTTTGAAAGGTCACATTTAGGAATTGTCAACAAAGGTCAAGCGCAGTTAGGATTCGAAAACGGGTCATAGTATAGGGTTACCCCGGAAAAAATACCCCTAAAGGTGAGGGGTTTTCAGTAATACACTGTCACCTTTCGTTAATCAAAAACCTGGATTTGCACAGAAAAGGTGATGGTTATATCAGGAACACACTGTCAGCTTTCTTATTTATCAGAGGTTTATTGGAACAAAATGACCCAAACCCTGGTGTTTTTTTATGATAAACGAATGGTGATAGTATGTTACTGATAAGCCCACACCTTTACAGTGTGTAGTTGAAAAACAAAGGACAAAGGGGGGTGTTAATGAAGTTACCCCTTTGGAAAATTCTCACAAGTCTTGTAATAGCATTTTGATTCAATCTCTTTCCTTCAGTGATATTGTTGGAGGCTACTGGGCTGATTCTCCATTGTCCATGCTACCTATTTATAAAGAACTAATTGATGCTGGCCTGAGAATTTGGGTATACAGGTAGGTCTATACCCTTACCTCTCATGTTTCTTAAACTTTCATGTTCGACTATAAAAATTGGAACCTCTGGCAGTGATATTGTTGGAAACGTATTGTGGACTCTAGTTCACTATTGTCATTTCTGTAGACTGTATTGTCATTGGCTTGTACATTTCTATCCTCTATATGATTCAGAAATCATATTTGGCCATTTTAAAAACACACAAGGTTATGTTTTTGGGGTCTGCATTATTGCTTTACTAGATTTCAGATATCACTTCTAAAGGTTTGGAAGCTATATATCCTAATGGCAAACAGAGTTTTGTTTAGCCAAATGCGACAGATTTAAGTCGACCATAGGTCTGCGAAGTTAGTCACTTGTAGACTGTAGTTTTTTAAACTAACCCATTTTTCAACCCTCAGTCCCATAATGAGTGTCCTGTTTACTATTTTACCAAAGATTAAGGATTAAGGATAATTTCATGCCCAATTAAATATTCTAAAAAAGGAAACTGGACGCTCATTTTCAGACATCCAAATTAGAAAAAGTAAGACATTTATTTTGAGACGGAGGGAAGTACGTATAACTATATTACCGTTTTGGGACTCTAGTTCGCATCAATTGGAATATGGGTCTTGAGCTTATGTGATTGCAGAGTCTAGTAAGCATCTAAAAATTGTATTTTGGTGTTTCTTTTCACAGTGGAGACACTGATGCAGTAGTGCCCATCACTGCAACTCGATACTCTATTGATGCCCTGAAGTTGCCAACTGTTGTCAACTGGTATCCATGGTATGACAATGGAAAGGTCAGTACTCAGAATTACATAATTATAGTGTCATATGTATCAAAATATTAACTCAACTAAAGCCTCAAGTTTATAGTTGAAGTCTCAATTATAGTTTTATACATTTAAGTTAGGGATAATTGCAAAAAAAAAAAAAAAAAACAAACTTGTAGCCCTCTTCTTTGATAATTGCAAGAACTTCCCTGAACTTATTCTTTTGTTACACTTTGTATAGTTTGTTTCAAAATAACGATTTTATCCTTGAAAATTAAAATTTTAGAAATAATGATTAAAGAACAAAAAATCCAAAATTTCCTATTCCTTAAAATTTCTCTCTTTGTAATGTACAAGAGGAAGAAATTAGGGATATAAAATTTTGGATTTTTTTTGTATTATACTTATTACTTTTTAAAATCTAAATTGAAAGGGTAAAATCATCATTTTTATACAAACAACAACAATAAGACAAGTTCAGGATATGTTTTTGCAATTATCAAAGAAGATGGTGTAGAAGTTGCTAAAAATGAATACCTCAAGGTACTTTTTTGCAATTATCCCTATAAGTTATGTTAAAACACCTTCTCATCTTACCAATAAGATTAGTTGTAATATTGCATTTTTGTCCCTTTGATTTCCTCACGAAGTTTGAATTTGTACTATGATAGGTTGGTGGATGGAGCCAAGTATACAAAGGGCTAACATTTGTATCAGTAACAGGAGCAGGGCACGAGGTCCCGCTTCATCGCCCCCGTCAAGCTTTTATTCTTTTCAGATCATTCCTGGAAAACAAATCCATGCCAAGCTCAAATTCTCCACATAACAACTAAGTAATTAGTGTCACTCTCAATGCTTCTCTGTTCTTGCCAAAACTGGCACTTGCCGTTCATTTTTTCCAGATATCTTCAGAAACTAAAACTGCAGTCTGTTCGTTCAAAAAAAAAAACTGCAGTCCGAAGAAAATTGCAGAAGCTTCAGAGAGGATTACAAGTAATGATATACATGAAGGATACATTCCTTAGAGTTTTTAATTTATCATATGACAATTATTCATCTACTTTTTTTCTCCTTGTTTTTGGCTTTGATTTGTTGTGTATTACTTAAAATTCTTTTAGAATTACAGAAATTAATGTACTTTGAATTCTGTTTTTTTTTTTCCAATATAGAATACTTGGGTTCATACTGACTACTGAGCCAAAATCTCAAAAGGAGAAAAAAAAGGCTAAGTTATCAGAAAACTACAAACGTGATTAACAATTTGTTAATTATTTTATGATTAATTATTTGCACACCTAATTTAAAGGTGTGGACGATTAAAGGCTAGTGGAGCCGTAAAGAGAATCAAACAATAGCATTGCTTCATTGGTTATTGTTAAAAGAACAGGAGAAGATAAGGAAGAAGAATCAAAGTATATATTCAATTTGAAGATTTTGTATTAATAAATTTGAGAGTGGTTAGCAAAAATTAAAAGCAAACTAAAGTATTCATGAGATTAAACCTTTCGAAACTAGATGTTGATCGTTATTAACCATGATTTTGTGGATGTGAAACTCATGTTTCCACGTTAAAATGAATTTGAATTATTAATTGGGGGGTAAAGTGCAAAGTTATTAGGAGGATATTTCACACAAATAGGGGTGGTGAGAGTTTGAGATCCGGACATTAAGTTGTCGGGGTCTTGTTAGGGTTGTGACCGGTTCTGTGGTGTTGGCCATCTTTTTCTTCAATGGAGGTTGTTTGTTCGGATGGAGTTTCGGCGTCTAATTCTGTGCTGATTTGTATTCTTGCGAGGGTGTTTGGTCAGGTTATTGATGGTTAGTGTTTTGGGACTGTTTTGGTTTTCAGTGTTTTTATTTGCTTTTAAGCTTCATGTTAGTGAAATCCAGGTAGCGATTGTTGTGTTTTGTTATTCTAGTTTTTGTCCTAGATTTTGGCCGTTGAGGTTTCATTTTATGAAATGCCCGTATTTCTTTTATTGTATCTGGTTTAAGTTACCGTGTGTGGTATGGTCTCTGTTTGCTTCTAGGTTGGGAAATCAGGGTAATTATACCTACAATTGTGTTTAGTTTTGAAGTGTCTTGATGACATGCTTTAGTTATGTAAGTTGAGGGTTAGGTTACATAGTATGAATAGTCGGTACAACAACTAACGTCTGCCTTCAGTTAGGGTATCAAAGACCCTTGCTCACCACGTCAATCGTATACGACTAGGGTTTAAAAGGCCCCAAACCCACACCAAACAGATCCAGATCCGTAGTTTGCAGATATCAGATCGGAGTAAGGTACCTGATCCCCCCGGATACCCATAATCAATCTCATAGCCCAATATAAGGCTCAACTCCAAAGCCTAATACAAGGCCTAACTCCAAAGCACAACCAAATATTCTGTTCTCTTTAAGCATCTTCGGTCCTTAAAAAGGTTGTTGGTTGATCGTGCTAGTAAATAGAATAAAAAAATATTAAATCAGTTTTTCTCTCCTTTATCAACCAACACTATCATCCAGCAACCCTAATAATGTTTTTTTGTTGGCTGATAGAACAAATTAATATTAAACATATATTTTTTATTATTAAAAAACACACATTACACGGTTAATATTACCGAAGCTGAAATTAAACATAGGTTAACAACAATTTATTATCCCCGAAGCGGAAAATAAACATAGGTTACAACAACTTATATTTCATTTCAATATTGTAGCCACTTGGTTTGGTCTTTGACGAGATTCCAGATCGTGAACCTGGTGAAAGCTTGGCGATGTCAGGCCCGATACGTCTCCGCAGCCAACGCCTTGAGTTGAGCATCGGTTTTTCCTGACAACCGAGCATGCAATTTTTTACGGTAGATTAAATTGAATTTCCTTACCTCGATGAACGTCCTTTGTCAGTGGTTCTTAATCTGCCTCTCGGTTCGTAGTGGGGCGACATTAGGGGCCGATTGGACGTAGAAGTGCTAAACATCCGGTCAGTAATGGATGTTTGGCCCCATACGAGCATGTGCAAGCCACACAAGGGCCAACACCATTTCTTCTTCTGGTGACCATACAAAGGTTCAACGGTGGTCGTCCACTGACAGTTCGGTTGAGAGAAAATTTGTTGAGGAATTTGGGAAGAGAGGATTCAGTGGTAGAAGTGGTGAGGATAGATGGTGGAAGAGGTGGTATTTAAGGTGAGGGGTGGAGATAATGCCACTGAACTGCGGCCTTAACAAGGGTATTTTGGTCATTTTGTCATGAGTTGTGCAATTATGTCACGTAAACTAAAGAATTTGGAAAGAAAACCAAATTCACTTGAAATGTGTGCAAAATGACATTCCAAGTCTAGATGTAATTCAATCCCCAATTATTTAACGGATATACAACGGATTATCTGCTCCACGTTTCGTGACGACTTCTCTCCAGATGACATCCCACTACTTCACGTTCATCTTGTTATTCCTGACAATTGAATCGTAAGAATTTACCATCCAAGCGCGAACAAGACGCTCGTCCCCTTCGACGATCCACATTCTTCGCGGCTTTTTCGCTTGCACCTTGCTCACTTGAGTTGTCTGTGCTTGCGAACCTCCAGATAAATGGGGATTCGATACCTCGATAACGCCTTGGATAATGATGAGACTTTCTTGACTTGTCCGAACGAAGTCTTGGCTCAGGAGAAAATTCTCTTGTGCTTTCGATACGTAATCGATGACCATTAAACACAAGAAAGAATCCAAATTGTACTCCATTACACATGAAAGAACTCGTTTAATACTTAAACCGTCCTTAATCATCGAGATCCTAAATGTCCAACCCCAAGTGGCCTCACATATCTCACTTCCTAAGTAATTTGGCTATTCTATTTTCTAAATATTAATCCAAGCACCATTGTGATACAAATTAAAGTCTTGTATTTCAACAATTTCCACTCAAAAGAAGAATATATATGATATGACTTGGTTGGGGTGATGCTTGAAGAATAATCAATTTGGGGTCCATAATATTCCTTACTTAGCTTGAGAAGTGCACCGTGAATCAATACCTATATACTCACTACTTGTCCTATTTTCTATTCAAATTCCACTTCCCACTGCCATACTCCAATTATCATTTCTACATGTATCAGCTTTTTACTATACAATATGTGACATGCCAAAATATTCTCTTAGCCTAACATTAGTATTTACAGAGTCTAGGGTAGCTATCCAGTAAAAACCATTCTTATTGTGCAAACTACGAACCAATCTAAGCCACAAGATGCGGTCAAAGTGACGTCAGCAGAGCGCGCGCGATGCTGACACGTGGCAGATTCGCGCACGCCTCTGCCCGCGCGCGTGAGCTTGTTGACCACGCGCGCGCACGGTGCTAATAGTTTGACGCGCACAGTGCTAATAGTTTAGCACAGTGCCAAACTATTAGCACTGTGCGCCCAAACTATTAGCACTATGCGCGCCACGTGTCAGCACTGTGCGCGCGCACCAGCAACGCGCGTCTACGTGTCAGCACCTGGTGAGTTCGTAGTTTGCACGATAAAGGATGATTTGTATTTGATACCAACCCTACAAGTATAAGTCTCTGGTAGAATTAAAAAGATATTATATATCATGATAGACGCATAATATGTCCCTATGATTCTACCATTTCTAATGACAACGAATTGGTCGGTCGAATGGCTCGTCACATGTATAGGGGTCAATAGTGATTTGGCGAGTCTTACTGATTCGACGAAGATAAAACACTGGATAATTGCTCTTAACAATCAACCGGTGAGCAAGCAAGATGAGTAAGTGAGTCATGCGCGTTTGTAGGCCAATAAAACAATGACATGTGACAAGAATTTGAAAAAATCAACAACTAGTGCTCTCTTATTCTCTATATTTCCTTTTATTTTTTCTTTTTATCAAAGAGAAATATAGGAAAATCATATTTTAGTTTAATCTAACCGACCACCTATTAGTCTATTACCCACACTTCTCGGGAATCTGAGAGTCGATCAGCGAGATGAATAGCTCTCGAGACGGACGACGCAACGCCTAAATAAAAACTACTACCAGATCGATCTTCCTTATCAACGTTCCAGTGAGATCAACCGATAAAGAATTCCGATCGGACACGTCACCATAGACAGCAGTCACACCTACCGGATATTTGAGATTCCGGCAGATGGACAAACAAAAATCAACTAAAAAAACAAACAAAATATACAACAACGACGAGTAAAAAACTAATCGCAACCGGCCTCTGAGGTCGAGGCTTAATATCGGGGCGAGGTAGACGGCGCCAACGGAAACAGATCCGATCCACTAGGGACTGGTGCAGGGACTGACCAGATAAACACGAAATGTAAGAGCACAGCTGAACGGCTTCGACTGCAGTGTTCCGACAAAAACTAAAAACAAGTCAGACCGCCTGACCGAAAGAAGAGCATGACAAAAAGACTCAACCGGATATAGTCAAATCGTCGTCGTTGGGAGCTGAAACCGGAAAGGATGGGTCGGCCTACCTCTACCTCAACTTTCAAAAAATAGGATAAGCGAGCCACGCATCCCACAAATTCCTTAGTGACTAAGATGTCCAATTCGGTCATTCTCACATCCTCAACTAAAGTGACATTTTTATCCACCAAACCCCCCAAAAAATATAAAAAGACAGAACAAATCGAATTCATACGATATGCAGCTTTAAACACCAAAAAAACAAAAGCAAAAAATAAAGCAAAACGAAAGCTAAACAAATAAATAAAATAAAATATAACTACAACTATACAATATATAGTACACACACAGAGAGAGACATAGTGAGAAGAAAATCAATCGGTCATGTATCGGTTCAGCAACACGTTAATAGGGTTCCTGAACCTGTTCACGTTACTGGCGTCGATCCCGATCATCGGCGGCGGGCTGTGGATGGCCCGGAGCAGCACCACCTGCGAGAGCTTCCTCCAGACGCCGCTCCTCGTGGTGGGCTTCGTGGTCCTGATCGTCTCACTCGCGGGCTTCATCGGGGCCTGCTTCCACGTGGCCTGGGTCCTGTGGCTCTACCTGGTGGTGATGCTGGTGCTCATCGCGGCCCTGATGGGCCTCACCGTGTTCGGCTTCGTGGTGACGAGCCAGGGCGGCGGCGTGGCGGTGCCGGGGAAGGTTTACGAGGAGTATCTGCTGGAGAATTACTCGCCGTGGTTGCAGAACAGGGTCAGGGACCCTCGCTACTGGACCACCATCAGGACCTGTATCATGGGTTCCAAGACTTGTGACAAGCTCGCCTCGTGGACTCCGGTCGACTATCTCGAACGAGACATGTCTCCGGTTCAGGTTCGTTAATTATTCGTCGACCGTCTATTCAGATAATCTCGGGGAAAAGTGCGTTAATTTGTCACCTTTCCTTAAGTCAAGTTTCCAATTTTCTCACTCGGTTCTGTTTTGGTGATAAAAGACAATTATCCCTGCTATGATTTTGAAATTTGAACAAAAACATCTTGTACCTCCAATTTTTTTTACTTATTATCCAAAAAAAAACTTACTGAAAATGAGCTTATGGGTAAAAATAATATTAAAAAAAGTAAGAGGGTCGAACTTAAAGACAACCATTACGAAATAGTTCTAAAAAGAAGCAACGGGAACAAAACAATCGGTAAGAGCCTAGTACAGCGGAAAACAAAGCTAATATTCATTGGTGTGAGGGTATTTTTGTCATATATTACTAAAATAGAGTGAAGTGAGAAGAAAAATGAAAGGGTAGTGTAATTCGGTGGTAAAATTTGAGAATCAATGTAACGAAATGAGAAAAACAATAATTTATTGTATTTTTGTGAAATTATTTCTCGAATTTTTTATTTGAGAAATATTTTGAAGACCCAACAAAATGCCCATTGGACCTGATGGGCCTGTTATTAATCGTGACCGTCCTATACTAATATTGACTGATTATCAATTTCTCCACCAGTCACCGATGATGAGGACGGTGATGAGTCTCAAGTAATCATCGGGCCTTCAAAATATTGTGACTTGTGATTTACGTCACAATAATATTATGTAATATGAATGATTTTGAGGATAAATTTATAAAATAGCTTTTATTTAAAACATTCTTGTTGGAACAAATCTTCATTTTTACTTTTGTAAAATTATATTTTTACTCTTAATGAACATATCCAACCAGATCAATCCGTCCAGCTCGGATAACTTTCATCAAGGGTAGAATCGAAAATCCATAAAAAAATAATGTTCGTGTCCAAAGAATTTTAACTTGAATGAAATGTGATGTTTGGACTTGTCATTTTGATCCGTTAGTTATATTAGTTTTTTTGGGACAAATTCAAACATGAATCATAACTAAGGTTGGTGTTATTTACGTGCATGAACAGTCGGGTTGTTGTAAGCCGCCGACGGCGTGCAATTACAACGTAGGGACGATGGTGACGCAAGACCAGGATTGTTACCGTTGGAACAATGCGCCGACGATGTTGTGCTACGAGTGCGACTCTTGCAAGGCCGCGGTTTTGGAGTCCATTCGGAGGGATTGGCACCAGCTCTCGGTCCTCAATGTCGTCATGCTCGTCGTCCTCATCGGTGTCTACTCTATCGGCTGCTGCGCCTTCCAGAACACCAAGCGTGCCGAGACCGATTACCCCTACGGCCATAACCGGATGACCAAAGTCCGACCCCGATGGGACTATCACTGGTCAGTATTTCGAGTCTCTTACCCATTAGTTCGAGTTTTTAAATAGATAGCGTTTTAACATGACATCAGATTTAGTTCTTTTTTACCATCAAATTTTTATCAACTATTTGAATCACAATCACCAACCGTTCAATATAAGTTTGAGATAATTACATTTAATTACGTTTAATTATATCCGATTTTCATATAACTATCTTACCTAAAAATTCTTTTGGGTAGTACCTTAAACTTACAAAATTCGCTGACACGGTACTTGATTTTCGCATTACTCCCCTACCTTTTAATGTAGGATGAGAATTTTGGAAACCGAAAGTATCACCCAAGCACAAACTTTTTAGTTGAAGTAATTATGTAAAAATCGGATATAATTAAATGTGCTGGTATCTATTTTAAGTTTTTAGGTGGACTAGGAAGACAGAGGACCTACAACTTTGCTAAAAGGATTCTTATGGTTTTGAACAAAGTTTTAAAAGTTGTTAGGCGTTAATTAGACGGTTAGAGTTTCGGAGAATAATCAGGGATTAGATGGGGGCTAATCGGATTTTTTTTTTAATATATATTGAAAACAAAATATGAATTTCATTATGTTAAAAATGGTAACAAATATTTAAAATACCTAAAAAATAACATCAAATAACTCAGAAACACAACTCTTAATATCACCGACACTATACAATTCTGCATGACCATCTAATTATTTTAACTTAATCAGTATACTATGTAAAAATATTCTAGACACTTAAGCGGACGCCTAAGCGACATCCAATCGAGATTTTTAGAACATTGATTTTGAATCTTTTTTTTTACAGGTGGAGGTGGTGGCATCACAGAAGAGAGCAGCTTTACTAGGTGAAGCTAAAGCTCCACTTTGGTTCAGTACATGTTATGGCGTGGTGTGATCTAAAGAAGGGACAACTCGGACTTTTAACTCATGGATTCGATGTTTTCGAGGTCTTCTTTAGTAGTATTACACAGCTTTCATGTCTGCTTTTGTTTTGTTTGTGTTAATGTCATGTACAAAGAGAGAGACAGAGCTTATCTGATGTGCAATGTAACTTTGTATCCATCCAAAGATGCACGTTTAAGCTCTGCAGCACCTTTGCCTTTCCCTTCTTTGTTTCTGCAACTTTATTGGTGGGTAAAATAACAACTATTGCATAGCATGTTACTTGAAGGCCCAATCTTTCAGTGGTTATGGGTATGAAATCGGATACCCATAAAGTCTTCACATGGTCGTACGGATGGCGGGCGATGATAAGATCCGACCCAAGCGGGGGATAATTGAAAAACTTACAGTGAACTATGAGTTTTGCAAATCCTATGAGCATACGGATGGTGATGATAAGCTCAGATTTGTTTATTGGGGTTACTGTGTTTGGGTGGGTATTACTCACTTGAACTGTTTTTGTTGTTTGCGGTGTTGACTGCCGACACGTTAGAGTCTGTCTTTCAGTATGTGTGACAAGTTGATGATCCTAATAAGACATAGTGTTATACTTTCTTAGGCGGTTGATTGGTTTTATGTCAATATTTTTTGTGCTTAATGGTTGAAAAATCCGGGGAAAGGACATATTCTTTTGTGCGCTTCATGGTTGTAAAATCTGGGTGTCAGACCTTCTACTTGGTTGTAATATCTGTTTATTTAGATCTTCATTGTCTAGTTTGCTCCCATGTTGGAATGCCGAGATTATTTGTATATGAATGCTCTTTCATGTATCAAGTTACTCTCCTCGGGTCATGAAACTGAGTTGTCATGCCAACACTCGATTTTTTCACAGGTTTGTAGCTAGACCATCTACATGTACTATTTTTCTCCATCTGAAGAGATTCAATTTAAATTTACATTCACTGATAAAAAAAAACTATTTTTTTCTTTTCGCAAATGACATCTCTCAACTATTTTCCGTAAGCAAATCCACTCACGAGATTAAGTGTATGCACAAAGGTTCCAAATGGCAAAACACAAATGACGTAAATGACAAAACTATGTTGTGTAATTAGTAAAAACTAACGTTCTAGAGAGAGAGGCTCCTTTCTCTCTCTAGAAACCTCCTTCTTCTTCGCTTCGTTCCAGCCGAGCACCGCCTCCCTCCACCGCCGGTGATCTCCTTTCATGGAGGTTGCCGGCGGTGCCCCTTGTCTTCCCCCGTCCTTCCTTTGCTTCCTTCTTCTTCTAGCCACCCTTTCCCTTCTTTCCCCCTTTCATCCCTAACCTCTCAGGCCGTGAAGTTCAGATCTATAGGTTGCTTCACCTCACGCCGGTAGATCGACCCCAGATCTGTTGTGGGAGTCGTTTCTTTGGCCTCTTTGGCAAGATCGGAGTGGATCTAGGGTTTTCTCACTACTGGCTCTTTGGGGTGAAGGGGAAGAGAAGAAAGGCTCAGATCTGTTCGTGGGAGAGCTTTCCCCTACCTCTCAGTGGGGATTGTTGCAGAGTCGACCCTCCCTTTTCTCCGATCTACTGGTGAAGCTCATCTTGGCCCATGCTTGCCCTCGTCTCCTCTCTCTGGTAGCGGCTGTGGCTTGTTTTCGTCGGAGCTGGCAAAGTGGTTGGAGGCCCTTTGGCCTGAATCTCGGCCAGGCTGGATTTCGGCTGAAAAGCCGGTCCTTTCCTCGGATTCGCTCCTTGGATCCTCGTCTGGTGTTGGCCGGCGAGGGATGGACTGATTTCTAGTCGGGTCTGTGGATTTCAGGCGGGGTTAGCGTGACTAAGAGGTATTTCTCCTTCTTCCTTGGGTTGATTGGATCCTTTCCTTTTTCTGGCTCTCAGTCCTCCGATCCTCTGCCTTCGCTTCTTCTCGGCCGTTGTTGGGTCGAGCTCGCCGGTTTCGGTGTTGGCCGCCGACGAGTTCTTGGGTGATGTTTCCCCACTCTAGAAGGCAGGGGCTCGGCCAGGTAGTGCCATTTTGGGTTAGGGTTTCCTTTCCTTCAAGGTAAAGGGGTTGTATCCTCTGGTTCTGGCATGGGTTTTTTCTTCTGTTCTTCGGTTTTGCGCTTCAAGGTTGAAGGCTTTGCTGCTTCAACAGGTTCATCTCTTCACCCCTGCGTGGGTTCATCTCTTTACCCTGCGTGGGTTCATTTCATTACCCCTGCGTGGGTTCATCTCTTTACCCCTGCGTGGGTTCATTTCAACTCCCCAGTGTGGGATTTCATACCCCTATGTGGGTTTCTTTCACCTCCCCTGTGTGGGATTTCTTACCCCAGCGTGGGTCTGTGTTCATGAGGTTCCGATTAGAGAGGTGCTCTCACTCCTTGTACTTCACACCTGCTCAAAGAGCAGGATTTATATTATGTTTTTGCTGATAAAAAAAAAGACAAAACTATCATTACCAAAAGATTGAAGTCACATCACTGTCACATGACTAATTTTCATTAGAGACGACGGATCTACAAACAGAAAATGATTGCGGAATGTCATTTGCAAAAAAAGAAATAGTTCATTGATAATATTTGGAAGACGTGCGTAGTTCATGCAAGTTTTTGCAATTATCCCTAGCCTTTATGTGATTCTAAAAATGGAAGCTGTAGCCTTTAGCTTTAAGCCTTAACTTCCCCAACTCATTGGACTCAGACAAAGGTCTCAAACTTTCTAAGAAGAGCAAGCACAAACTAAACCATTAAATAGCCACACTTGTTATTGCCTTCAGTGTGTGTGACAACAAAAGAAATGTACTAACGAAAGCTGCTCGCCAAGTTCAAAATATGAAACAGTGATGACAAAATCCAACCATATCCTGCTGGTTTTCACGTAGACGAAGTCATTTACTAAATTAAGTCTTGGTCATAAGAACACTAAACTTCAAATAAGCTCTTACTTCAAATATAGCCATTGTGATTGACATTGATCCTCATTTCTCATAAATCTGTGAATCAAAGAAAGGTTTGTGAGGGATAATTATAGAATCTAAGAATAATTGCAAAAACTTGCGGTAAGTAACCGTGTTTTCCAAATACTATCGGTGAACTATATTCTTTTTGCAAAAAGTCAACAAAAGTGCTGCTTTACCTCGAGTTACCGACTTATTCTGCTCTGCAAGTCCTAAACGAAAGTGCTGCTTTACGTTTCATCCTATGTGCCCAAACAACACTATCTTTTCTCCACTGCTGGATATCAGAAAGAGAGAAAGCTTTCTCTTCACCACTCATCTGTGAGGCAAAGAAAGTGGGCTTTGCTCCAGCTACTGCTATCCTTGGAAGACCAGAAGACCTAACAAAAGAATGGGATGATGACGATGATGCCGCCACGACCTTGGGTTTTGGAGTGAAGGCAGATAAGAACACGTCCCGCACAGAAGTCAATTTGCTCCCTGAAACCTCGCTAGAGCTTTCTGAGGGACGGGGCATTCCAGTGGGAAGGCCAATAACTACCTCGCCCGCCTTCTGTTTTGGAGACAAGCAAGCGAAACTTCTTTGTTCCACTTTCCCGGGCATTGAAGTGAAAGAAAATTGACCACGAATATTGGTTGAGATGGGTTCATGAATCTTTTCCGGTGGGGTGAACTTCTCAATCACATTCATTTTCTTTGGGCGGACCCCATCAACCCATCGTACCAGAGCAAGCCGACCAGAACGATTAGGATCATATTCTATCCTTTCCACTATGCCCATAGCTGGAATGTTTCGCTTCAAATCAACGGTTCGGTGCAGTCTCTTTGCGCCGCCGCCTCGGTGAAAAGATGTGATGCGACCGGAGGAATTCCTACCAGCAGTCTTTGCTTTACTCCATGTAAGTTGTTTCAGCGTTTTCCCATCTGCCACACCGACCCCACTGATTAGAACATAAACGAAAAATAGGGTGGCAAAAACCATCATTTATATTCAATTATCTACGCATTTTATGACGATAACATGAACCACAGATCTCCAGTCATGCAACCACATAATAAGTATCATGTAGAGCAATGTCTAGCCCAGAATTAGACAGTAAATTGATACTATGTTTTGGACCCATGAACCTAAAACCACGCCAAATTGAGCTGGAATGATTGTCTTGCTCAGATGAATAAATAGGGCACCAAAAACCACCACTTACATTCATTAGCTATAAATTTTATGATGATGACATAAATTTTAGGGATAAATGCAAAAAAGTACGCTGAGGTAATCACTTTTTGCAACTTGTAAACCCCCTTCTTTGTTAAATGCAAAAAAGTGCCTTGAAGTTGTCTTTTTGGTGAACTTTCAATAAATTTGTTTCAAAATGATGATTTAACCCTTGGAAATTCAAATTTAAAAAAATCCAACTTTTCAAATCCCCTAAATTTCTTACTCTTTGTAAAGGTACAAAGAGGAAGAGAACTAAGGGATATGAAAATTTAGATTTTTTTAATTTTTTTTAAATTCCAAGGCTAAAATCGTCATTTTGAAACAAATTGCAACAAAAAGACAAGTTCAGGGTACTTTTTCCGATTATAAAAAAAGAGGGCTAAAAGTTGCAAAAATTCAATACCTCAGGGTACATTTTTTTACAATTATCCCTAAATTTTAAATCTCCAATCATAAACTGACATTATGTTTTATTTAGACCCATGAACTAAAAATCTTATCAAATTGAGCTTGATATAATTGTCTAGCTTGGATGAATAAATTGGACAGCAAAAAACTACCACTCACATCCAATTACCAACGCATTTTATGACCATAACATGGATTACAAATCTCCAATCATAAATTGACTACGTTTTAGACCTGTGAACTAAAAACCTCCCTCTATTGAGCTTGATATGATTGTCTAGCTCGGATGATGATTAATCATGATTCATGAAGGTAGAATTTCAATATCCAAATGGACTTTTACCTTTGGCTGTTGCGGCATCTGGGTTTCCACGCTTTGGCCTACGGACAGAAGAGAACGACTCAGATTGCAATAACAAGGCAGGCCTCATCATTCCATCCCCTAACTGAGTGTGCTGCAAAGCTGCATTCTTTAACGCCTTCCCACGTGATAAAAGTGTTCGAATCCCACCTTGCATTTTGCCTGAAAAAGAAGAAAAATCTGTTTTGTTGGGCATTTGAAATGGTTGATCTACACAAGAAGCGACAATGCACTGTAACCCAATTCCAGATCAATACAAATCTTTAGAAACAAAACAAAATCTGAAACAATTTCATACACCAAAAGCCATACATTCAAAGATTCAAATCCATATCCACTTACAATTGTTCCAGTATGAGACCAGATTCATGATAAAAAAAACATCCAGATAGAAACAATAAACAGATTAACACACTGTATCGATCTAAAAACTAACGGTAGAACAAGATTTTAGAAGGCGGAAGTGGGAACTGCAGCATAAGCCTCGATAATAAACATAGTATACTCCTAAACTGTCATATAATCTAGTTCAAACAACCCATAATTTCATAGCAAAGTCACAAAATTCATCAAATTAGAATTACAAGTCTCAAAATCATAACATTCATCCACTAACAATTCATAAGGGCATATTTCAGCAAGTCCCCCCAATATCTATCACTATCCGTCTTCCAATTTACAACCAATCCTAAGTGAATAAAGCATCCCAATTTCAGTTACAACTTCACATTCAATAATCAATACTGCTACCATAGAATTTCCCATTCAATAAACAATAGTGCTAACCCAACACACAATAATCAATACTGTTACTACAAATCGACAATAAAATTGTAATGCAAAATAGCAGGCCTTAGAAGATGCAAGCACAAATGGGTGTTTAATTTCCAAAAATCAGCTGCTCTGGAGTCCAAACCACAAACAAAAACAGATTTTACAAAACCAGAGAAAAGCCTGCATCAACCTCCAGATTGAGGGCATCGAGCATGACATAGGACAGGGGCGGAACCAGGAATTTTTTTTAGGGGTAGCCATCGATAATTAATAAAAAAAACAACGATTCTAAAATATAGGCTTCTTGAATTGTTGAAATTGAGTCAAGAACAGAAGCATTTGGTTCCATGAATCTTGGTATAGACGGAAAAAACTTTCGCATCCTACAATTTAAATAAACTTAATTAAATTTAAGAAGTTCCTATTGAATATATTACTTTAAACTTGATAAAGTAAAAATAGAACTTTACATGTTAACTCGTATAAGCATTCCATGACATATTAAAAACAATGAATATCAAAAGACACCTCTCACATGATCATATTCTTAATAAACTGGCAGTGCAAAAATCCACATAAAAGATATATCAAAAAATTATAATAGAACACATTGATATAAATGAAATTATAATGTTTATGGCCTCACACTAATTCATATTCTCAGAACCTTAATTTACCCCTCTTTACCTCCATGGTCTTAATTTGACTACCTTTTTTTAATCAACAAAGCAAAAAATTTATAAATACCACAATGTAATATTTTGCAAACCCTTACAAATCATGAGCCCTAAAATTCACAAATTCAATCAGCAACAAACACAACAAAATAACAAGTCAACACTACTAAAAGGCCATCAACAACTTCAACTCTGAATCACCAAAAAACCAGCCCCAAACTACAGCACTCCTCCTCCTAAACCAGCTACTCCAAACAAACCCTTAATCTTCTCTTGTTACCATCCAACTAATTTAGGTTTGTAAATTTTAGGTCTGAATTTCAGTTCAAGAAAAATCAACAAAAATAGTGATGAGAATTAAGATCTTGCCTTGAGTTGCCGTGAAATGTGATGAAGAGGACTTGCTCGCTGCCGGCGAAGGGAGTGGTGGCTGCCTGCTGTTTGAAGCCTATCGCGCAGAAAAAAAGAGGGTGTTTCGCGCAAGAGGCGAAAGGGAGTGATGATATAAACGGATTGGGCTGGGCCAAGCCTTGTTGTTGAACTTGTCACACACAAGGATAAACGGATTGGGCCAAGCCCAAACTTG
Source organism: Erodium maritimum (assembly GCA_963921825.1). NCBI lineage: Eukaryota > Viridiplantae > Streptophyta > Magnoliopsida > Geraniales > Geraniaceae > Erodium > Erodium maritimum. The sequence continues at coordinate 57,978,891 of OY997596.1, read as the reverse complement.
TGACAAACCAGATATAAATAATAAATTTAAAATGGAAAAGCCCTAGTATGACAGATGGAAGAGCCCTATCAACAACCTCCATGGCCCTAGTAAGACACCAAAAACATATTAATTTCACTGTTGAAAAATAACATTAAATAATCGAAATACGTCTTATTAATTTTGTTGATTACTAAATTAATTGAAATTAAAAAATTGTCTCATATGGGACCCTCTCCCTGGCCCTAGCCCTGTCGATACGGGGCTCCTACCTGACGCCGTCGTTACTGTGCCGTATGGGTTCTCGTCAGTCAGCGCCGCTTCTCTTGGGAAGGTCGGCCTGAGGCTTTTCAGTCCCGTCTGTCAATCCTCTCGCAGACCACGCCTGGTGCGGAGGATAAAACATGTAGGGTTTGGTCCTTATCATCCACTGTCACGCCCCAATTTCAGCGAATCGAACTCGGGACGCGAACTTTTAAAACATGAATACTTAAAAACCTGTTTTGAATAAAAGCTTTGACATTTCCATTTATTTACCAAAATAATAGTAGTATTTACAATACAAAAACGTCCCAACAAGTGGACAAGGTACACATCCGTCACTAGACTCAACAAAAGTAAAGACCAGACTCCGCTCCAAGCTCCATGAACTTCAAGAGCTCACCTAGTCCGTCCCACGAACAGTACCTGTAGGAAAAGCAGCTAGGGGTGAGCGTTCGCTCACCACCACGGATAACAGACTGACTACGGCATAATTAGCAGACAAAGCCAGTAACACTAAAACCAAACCCAACACTGGGACTATAGTCCCCAACTCAAGTACCCAACTGACCCACAACCCGTTACCTTCCTCAACAGACTCAACACTCGATAACACAATGTAGACCCGACACAACTATCGACGACCTCCTCCAAGGACACGACAGAAAGACTACACAACGCCAAACAAGATCACAAAGGATCGCACACCAAACAAGATCACAAAGGATCGCATACCAGCTGCTCAGTAACCTCTCCCACTCACACGAACACGGATCATGCTAGCCAAAGAATGCTTACAACCTGTGATACTCAAGCTCGGACCAGGCCAGCCAAAGAATGCTTGCAACCTGTGTTACTCAAACTCGGACCAGGCCAGCCAAAGAATGCTTGCAACCTGTGTTACTCAAACTCGTGTCAGGCCAGCCAAAGAATGCTTGCAACCCGTTGATACTCAAACTTGGTCAGGCCAGCCAAAGAATGCTTGCAACCTACCGGGATCCGCAATCACAATCACACGCAAATTCATCAACTAGTAACAACACAAGTTCAACACTCACATGCACTCATGGCCACCAAGACACCAACAGTAAAACTCGAACTCAACAGCCCCACAGGCACTCACGGCCTCCCAAGACACACCGACAGTAAGACACGGACTCAACAACCCCACAGGCACTCACGACCTCCCAAGACACCAACCATAAGACACGCTTGCAACTTACCGAGACTCTAACTCGTAAGCCAGCTAAAGGAAGCTTGCAACCCCCCCCCCCCCCCCCCCCCCGAGACTCTAACTCGGTCAGGCCAGCCAAAGACACCATCCTTAGTACACGGGCCCTCAAGGCCACCCAAAACACCAATTTAAATATACGGGCTCTCATGGCCACCCAAACTCAATCAATAAATAATACGGGCTCTCAAGGCCACCCAAAACACCAATTTAAATATACGGGCTCTCATGGCCACCCAAACTCAATCAATAAATAATACGGGCTCTCAAGGCCACCCAAAACTCGATAATAAAAAATACGGGCTCTCAAGACCACCCAAACTCAATCAATAAATAATACGGGCTCTCAAGGCCACCCAAAACTCGATAATAAAAAATACGGGCTCTCAAGACCACCCAAACTCAATCAATAAATAATACGGGTCCTCAAGGCCACCCAAAACTCGATAATAAAATACGGGCTCTCAAGACCACCCAAACTCAATCAATAAATAATACGGGCTCTCAAGGCCACCCAAAACTCGATAATAAAATACGGGCTCTCAAGGCCACTCAAGACACCAAATAAGCAATCAACCTCCGGCTTAACCAAGCCTCCAACAGTCCTAACATCAACAGTTTAACAATCAACCTCCGGGCATGGTCATATGCCTCCAGTACTCCTAATATCGATAAGTTCACAAACAACCTCCGGGCATGGTCATATGCCTCCAGTAAAACAATTAACGCTAAGTTCTCTGTTCCTACGACACTACTAAGTGTCACAAGCCTTTCCAATAATTACTAAGTCCCCGTAACATGCTTTTCTAATAAACGCTACAAACTCGTATCATGCTTTTCTAATATTTAAATAAACATATTCAACCCACGACACCCCAGTGTCACATGCAATTCTACTGTTAACTTTCCCCAGTCAGGGCCGAGATCCGGCTACTTTTCCCTACCTCGTATATAATCCCAAAAGCGCTCCAACAACACCCGAAGTACACCCAGTCACTCGCCGAGCTTCCCTTTGCCTCGGTCCGTAGCACGATCTAAAAGAACACAAATTCAAAGTACTTTTAAACTAGTACGAATAAACCGAAAATTAACATACTTAACGCCCAAACGTAACCCCGACAATGCCGATCACTCCCAAACTTCCCAATTACTCGATATTGTCGATAAAGGACCCGTAAAGGCCAGATTCGCCCGACATGGCGAATCTGCCCGGGTTTTGGTTAATTGCCTTCCGGGGCTCTAAAAGTTCCCGTTTTCGTTTCTACGGTCTTAGAATATTTCAAGGAACCCAACGCACTTGACGGAATTGAATTCCGACTTCTAAGTCAATTAATTAACGTTTAAAGTTTCCAAAACCCGTTAATTACAACTTCTCCAATTTAATTCCAAATTTCGATTCGATTAAGGATAAATGGTCCGGGGAACGTTTTAAACCACCCGAACGATAAAAACCGAGCACCCGAGCATGTGGGCCCCACCCACACTACTTGGCCGAGACCCTAGGGTTTAAGGGGAGGCTCGGCCACCATGTGGTGGCTGCTGCCAGCTCCGGCCAGCCACCTCATGGCCGGACGGCCACCACCCACGGTGGCCGGAGCTCCTCCCGAGCCTCCGGTCATCGGAAAACGTGAAATTAAACCCCCAAACACCTCTAAAACGTCTCCAACACCTCCCCACACTCTACACAAACCTAAGCCTTAGTTTATACTCAAACCCTAGCTTCCAAGAAAATAACCAAAACGAGAATCGATTCGGGTATTACCGTAGAGGAGAACGAGGGGAACGGGATTGCTCTTTGCTTTGACTCGATCCAAGGGCTCGATCACAAACCCTAGCTCAACCTCCCTTCTTCTCTCTTCTTCTCCTTCTCCTTCTCTCTCTAAAACCTCTCTTCTTCTTTCTATTTTAAAACAACTAACACAAAAACCCAATTAAAACTCTTTTTTTTTCTTTTAAAACCCAAGTCTCGGCCAGCCCTTCTCCTCCATTCATTTTCCCCCCAAAACTAACACCACCACATTTAGGACATGTGTCAAGATGGGTCCCACACTTTTTGGAAAATATCTAGTTAATATTTTCCAATCAGATTCGCGAAAATCGGACGTTTCGGGCCCCGAACGGGCACTTTTTCCCAAAAATTACGAAACTTGGCGGGCCACAAGGAAACGGCTCAACTAAGACCGCTGCGATGACGGTTAAGCTTTTCGGATCCAAAACGGTCCTCGAATGGACCAAAACGTCGCTCGGTTGACTTTTCCAGCGAAAAGTCAACATTTCTCAAATTGATCAGAAAGTTGCCCTGAGTCCCCCGTAACTCACTTTGGTCAATAACGGGGTCAACTTAAGTCCGGTATGACACTCGGGGTCATTTTAGGTTCATTAAGTGTCCGTCTTAAAATTTTTAAATTTTCCTGTTTTTCGCAGGTTTGACTGGCGTTGACCGGGAGTGGTTATTACATCCACCTTCGCTTCCTCCTCCCTCACATCACTGGTTTCGGCTCCGGGTCTCATGACCCCCTGGTTCCTCCCCACACCGCTGGCTTTGGGGGAGGGGATGGACCCGCCGCCTCCTCCGCGTGGAGAATTTCGTCCTGGGATCCTACGGCGGCGGTCACAGATAGTTTCTGCTCCTCACTACTGGATTAGTAGTGTTTTGGGATGATAGTTGGATTAGTAGTGTTCCATTGAAGAATAGGTTTCAGAGGCTGTTTCAATTAAGCACACAAAAAACTTGTTTGGTTTCACAGTTCTGGACTAATGGAGAATGGATTCTATTTTTCAGAAGAGAATTGAGGGATTGGGAAATTGGCCAGTTTTGTCTCCTTTCAAACCTTCCCAATACTTGCAGCATTGATTCTTTGGGGGTTGATAAAGTTTATTGGGCCTTAGATGGTAAGAGCTTTCTCAGTTAGAAAAATGTATCAAGTTTTGGATGATCAGACAATTCAGGATGCTAAATGGGCTAAAATATTTTGGATCCCTATTTTACCTCCTAAGCTCTACGCCTTTTCTTGGTTAACATGTTTATAGGTTGTACCAACAAAATGTTTCTTAATGGCAAGGGGAATTTCTTCTGTTACAAATACCTGGTGCCCCTTTTAGAATGAAGAGCCTGAGGAAGTAAACCACTAATTACTTAACTGCAATTAAGTAACTAGGCGCTAATAGATACGTTACTGCCCCCACAATCTAGAGTAAGAAAAATGGTTCCAATAAACTCAACAAAAATTTAATATTTCAAAAAATCGAAGTAAATAAAATGATTTCTAATAAACAATCAATAATGTCACACACATGGTAACATTTTGGCTATACTTGTCAATTGCATATTGTTTTCATCTTCTCTTAGCGTTAGCTATAAAAATCAACCATAACAAAAGCATTCGAAGTCCTTATCAATCCCATAAGTCCCTATTAATATTTATGCCTCGACTACTTATTTATCACGTACGTTTGCCATTTCAAACATCTTGTTCTTTTTCTTTCTTGCATCAATAATGTCAACAGATACTTTCCGGGTCATTAATTTTGGCGGTCCATATATCTTTCACGCCAGACTTTTCTAGTCTCATCATTTGATCTCTAACGACGGTTTCAATTCTATATCTCCTCATACACTTTGGTTGATATATCTGACATATGTTATAAGTATTTTATTATTAGATGATCAACTTAACATGATAATAACAAATGATGAGTATAAATAACAAGTTTTTAAATGAATTGAGTTTTAACATGTGTATAATCATTCGTTCTGATGCTCATGTCCTCCTCAATCTAATATCTCGTGGTGATACTCCAGTTTCGCCTATTGGAACGCTGATTAGGGATATCCGTGAGCTTCTTTTTCAACAAGAGGGGACAGCCCTTTAATTTGTAAAAAGAATTGCGAATAAGGCTTTCCATTAGGTAGCCAAAGAAACTCATTCTATGCATGTTCTTCAGTGGCCAGGCTCTGTGTCTCACGCACACCAATGTATTATCAATTCTTATCTATACATATAGTTGCAACTTCCGCTAAAAAAAAACATGTGTATAATCACGTTTATAGACCCGTTTGTAATCTTTACCTATGTGAGAGGTTTTCAATCTAGATACAATTTCAACCTACACGTTAACAGGTATCGAAACCCGACAATTTATTTAAATGGCAAGCCTATAGTTTACTCCTGTTGTCTATAACACGTACCATCAACTTTGTTAACGTTTCAGTAGTGTATAAAGACGTTTACGATGTTGATGTTTGATAGTTCACAGCGAATTTGTTGAATACACGGCAATCCAATATCTTGATCAATCTTACAGAACTTATCTGGTATATATGGAAATATAATATAAAAAGGAGCACAATATTCTTATTATATCATTATACTATAAATCACACAATTGAGAGTATTTAAAACAATGTCTCTCTGCAATTGAGATCCTCTCCTAATCCTAGCCGTCTACAAGCTATGGGTCTCTCCTCTATTTCCGTTGTTGCCATGCCTATTGCCGCGCCTCCGTCTGTGTATGGCGCCACAATATTTGTCGGTAATATCCCTGTGTTATCTTGTCCCTCGCAGATCGTATACGGTGTTGGGGATAAAATCATAAAAGTCATCGATGAAGGTAGGCCGAACCAATGACTATGGCTCCTTCTTCTCCTCCATCTATGCTCCTAGTGCTACTACCATGGCCTGCTCTGGGAGCTTCTCCGTCGGCAGTCTTGAAGCCGAGCCGGGGAAGGCTCGGGTGCTGTCCCTAGGTAGGTTCCTCCTCACGCGATGGCTCCGTCCTTTCACCATCAAACCCTAGATCGCCGGCATCACAATCTTTCCATAACCCTATTCCGAATCCTCTCCCGGACGTCATGCTCTCTAGGGTTTCACACCACCTACCCCCCTCCCCCCGATGTTTCGACAGACCCCGCCTCGATTTCCTATAGTCGTGCCTCCATACTCCCTCTCTTCCCTGGGTGTGGCGGTGGTTAGAGAAGATATTGTGCTCTCGGCCACCACGATGGAGGTTATGGCCCCAACGATCTTTCCTTGGTCATAGGAATCTGCACATAATGGTGGTGTCCTCCTCCACGGTCGCTACTCACCATGGCCATGTTAGAGGACAGGGTGGACCTTGGGCACCTCGAGCCTATTTCCGTCCTCCCCCGCTGGTCTCAGTAGGGTCTCTGGGATGCGATAGGCAAGCTTACCCTGAAGATAGGACGCAAGAAGCTCCACGGGTGAGGGCCAGGGAGCTGCACCAGAGTCGCTATCTACATACACTAGCGTACCGAAAAGGACTGTTGCGGTATAACCCGACGAAAGGGCCTCGCCCCCGCTCGTGTCGGAAACCCCCTGGCTCAGGTGGAGCAATTGTCATCCGAGGCTCACGGAGGGGATGCCCTAGCAGTGAAATCAGGAGAGAAGGGAGGCACCTCTTTCCCGTTGAACATGGATCTGATACCTAAGATTGGGCTGTCTCGAGGTATGGACACCAGCGTAACCACGGATCCGATACCTAATCCGGGTCTACGCTTGTCTACCTAGGACTCTGAACATTCGTGTACAATAGGCCTCTCTGGGTGGTCTTTGGTACACGAGAAGATCCGGCAGGGACCGAGTGATACACTCAAAATGCCAATAGTTGGAGAAATTTGGACTGACCAGACAAAGGCGGTGAAACGTACCCGTCAGAAGGAATGATGCACCGGATGGGCATCAGGGACTGGCCCCGGGAGGGGTACCTAGTCGATGCTTTACCTCCCACCTTCACCACTGTTGAGATCCCTCACGATCTCCGGTACCCCCTTTCATATTTTTTCTCTGCCCATGGGGCGTCAAAATACCGTCTGTGATGGTTCTGGTATTACAAGGATCAGTGAACCATTGTTCTTTAAATCTGTCCATTTCGTAGTCGAGGAGTATGCTTCTCGATGCAAAGCAGTATAATGGATTTTCCTTAATAAAGTTGCAACTTTCGCTAAAAAAGAGAGTTTAAAACAGTGAAGAATTACTAGGACTTAAAACCAAATGGATACATATATTTGACTGGTATCTCTTGCTAGCTATGGTTGACCCAAAATAATTCATTAGCCCAGAAAAAGTACTCCATGATTAACATGTTAGTTTCTTTTGTAGAATAAGATTTCGTTTATAAAATTAAGCGAAAATCGAGTGTAAAAAAAATATCATCCAAGTGAAGATCAGGGTCCCTTTACCAACTTAATTTTTTTTATCAGCGAATGCAAATTTAAATTAAAACTCTCACAAGGAAGAAGAGGAGTACAATTAAGAGAGTCTAGCTACAGACTCCCCAACAAAAACAGACCACCACAGAGAAGACAACTTTTGAAGCTATGAATGGGTACGCAGACCCTGAAGTTATGAAAGGGTACGCAGACCTGGGAGCAATGAATGGGTACACAGAACCAGAAGCTAAGAATGGGTACGCCGACCTTGAAGCCCCACACCGGGGAAGATCAACAACCACCAAGAATGGGTATGCAGACTCTGAAGCAATGAAAGGGTATGCAGACCTTGAAGCTAAGAGTGGATACGCAGACCCAGAAGCTAAGAATGGGCACGCAGACCCTGAAGAAATGAGAGGGTACGCAGACCCTAAAGCTAACAACCGAAAAAAAAGAAAAAGCTCCTAACACCAGGATATTACAACCATGAAGCGCTCAAAAAAAGAAAAGGTCGTTAACATTGATTTGCTAACCATTAAGCACAAGCGATACAAATATACAACCAAAAAAACAGCCTAAGCAAGTATAGCACCCCGTCTCATTAGTATCATTAAACAGTCACATGGACTGGAAGACGAGCACTAACACATCGACGGTCAACACCGCAAGCGATAAAGACAGGCCCGATGAGTAATACCCATCAGAACACATAAACCCCTAAAGTGAATCGTGTAAGAAAACAACTGAAAGGCACAAAGGCCTAAAACCTCACCGGCGGCCAACACCTTAAATCGGCGAGACCTAACCACAAAAGTGGAAGGAAGCAGAAGCATATCAAACCGAAATCGATAAAGGGGCAAAGCGGGGACACAAAACTTAAGCTGCAGAGAGGGATATACCAGTATAAGTACCACGATAACTTAGTTAGCTCAAACTAATCAATAATTTAACATCTCATTAGTTTAAATAAATTATATTCTTAATCGGAGGAAAGTTGGTGCTCACCCTACGAAAACGCTCCCTTTTCTAGATAGCATTTGCTTGAGTTTGGAGGATAAACGTGGTGGCTCAATGGGAATTTGTGGTGATGGAAACGGAGGAGAGGAGGCCTCCAGGGTCGGTGATAGAGGTGGTTGTGGTTGGAAGTGGACCCAAAGTATGGGCCCGCTTCGTCGAGGGTTTGCTTGACGATGAGCAGACTCTATGCAGTTGGGCCACGGAGGACGGTGGAGATCAAATATTCTCGGTGTCCTCTGAGAAAGGTGTTGCAACCCATAGATCATGTGGTGGCTAGGTTGTCTCCGGAAACTCTGACCCCGCCTCGTCCACATGCAGTGACGGATGCAACCCTTAGAGGACACTCTGACGGCTCCACAACCTAAGGTTCTGCCTCAAGGAGCGAGGGACAGTGGAAGCGGAGGAGAGATGGGGACCAATGAATCCGAACATACATGAACGAGAACGCAATTATTGAGCTCCATCGGATGTTATGGAGGGTCTAGGAAACCAGATAGGGGCCTCGCGATCTCGGAGGTGGTGGTCCCTCCGACGATGGTTTGAGGTCTTGACCCAAAGAGTTCACCACCAACAAGCCCTTATGGACTGGGTGGTGTCGTTCTTCCACCGAACAACGACAAACACACGTACATGTTGGCAGGAGAGCTTTGGGCTTTCCATCGAGCTCTATTCGTGTCGGTGGACCTTCAGCCACGAGACATCATCTTCTCGCATTTCTCGGTGTGGGTCTTGGTATCAAACCTATCGGTAAGGGTATGAAACCGGGGAGTGGGATTCCGGATCGGGGAGAGTTTGGGTACATGCATGGCAGTAGATGACTACGTGAACGACGTGAGATGGATCGACTTCATGCAAATATAGGTACAAGTAAAGGGGGACAACCACTTCAACACCAACTCCGGTTCAGGGAGTTGGATTTTGAGGTAAGACTTTTCTTGACCCTAATGTACAAGTATTTACCTGACCACTGTTTCATCTATAATTGAGTGGGGCACCTGATCAAGGACTATGGAACCTTGGACAATCACGATGTAGATGAGGCTAGGGCGAGGCACTTAGGTACAAGGTCTCCCGTGAGGTATGAGGTCTTTAAGGAGACCTTTAGGCCCGATTCTTGGAGAGCCGTAGATGGGTCCCTCCCCGACAGACGAGAAGGGCAAACGCAAGCTGGTGGAGGAGACTACTAGTTTGCGGGATTATGAGAGTACACAGTCCATCAAACATAAGGATGAAAAATCCTCCTTTTCATCTCAAGAGAGGACACAATTCGCCACGGGGGATCCTTCATCCCTCCTAGGGGAGTAGAGTGACTTGGAGAGGTAAAGAACCTTCCCGGGTCGTCAACCGGACACCCCATCTAGAGGGAGCCAAAGGGGTGGATCGCACCTCAGCCTCCGAGGACCGGACATGAGTCCACGTCTTGATCATTCTCAGGTCTTGGGAAATAGCTGGTTATGGATTTTCTAAGGGTAGAATTTGGACTCTACGTAGTCGGACGGGGCGACGGGGTAACCGGGGGGCGTGTGTGTGGAAAAAACATTGCCTTTCCGCATGAGCATCTTGGGGGTCGGTGGGAGGGCTCTATATGTACCTCCTCCTCACTGACCATAGGGTGTCATTCGTTCCACCAAGTACCAACACAATACCTCCCAACCATTTTGGGAGCCAAACTTTTACATTGTTGGGGCCCTTGCTGATTATCCGAGGGATGACAACGTTCACTTGTTCTACATAAAGATATTTAGTTCAGTTGCACCACCATGTCTTAGGTTTCGGGCATGCCAAATCCATGTTGTTAGTCTTCAGCAACTACATCAGTGGACCCTACCGCTAACGCAAAATCACCCTAGAGGCCTTTTTTTATTCCTATTGCAGATTTCATACTCTTATAGTCTCAGGATGTTCACACTTTATTATTATGTTTTTTTTTCCAATTCTTCTATGGTTTTTCGACTATGTTTATATATCTGTCACGCCTCGAATTTGTTAGAACCGAGCCCGGAACGCGAACGGTGAAACAATAAAACAATTTTCTAACATTTTAATAAACCGCTTAAAATCACCACTTAAGTTATTCAAAAACAATATTTTTACAACTGAAAATACGTCCAAAACAAGCGGACAAAAACCAAAGCGTACATCGCTAAACTCCCCAAAACCCGGACTCTTGCTCCCAGCTCTTCAAGCTTCGAGAGTTCCCCTAGTCCGCCTCGCGACCAGTACCTGTAGGAAAAGCAGCTAGGGGTGAGCATTTCGCTCACCACCACGGATACCAGACTGACTACGACATACTAGCAGAAAATGCCGGAAAGAACAACAACAAACAAAACACCGGGGACTACTATCCCCAAACTCAAGTAACCTGACCGTCACACGAAAACTGTTACCTTTCCCAACCAACTCAAAACCCGGACGCGTAATGCAGACCCGACACAGCGGTTACGACCTCCACCAAAGACGCAAAAGATAACCACGCAACACCCAAGATCACAAAGGACCGCACACAACAATCAAGATCGCAAAGGATCGCACTCCATCTACTCAGTGCCGATTGCTAACCGGCTGGGCTTGAGCCTGCCCCACGCAACTTTCCCCGAACGCAGTCGGGCCAGGCGGTCGACCTGTTAGCGATATATACAGCGCTACTTTTCCGATAGCTAGTCGGAAGGGGAGCCGCCCTTCATCGCCGAAGAAATGCACAACTTTACCGATGGTAAGTCGGAAGGCTAGCCAACCCCCATGTGCGTGACCACAGTACCCCTTTATCGCAGAAGAATGCACAACTTTACCGATGGTTAGTCGGAAGGCTAGCCAACCCCCACGTGCGCGACCACAGGACCCCTTTATTGTCAGGCGGGCCCCCAACCTCCAGGCAATCACAATCAACACCCAAGGTTCAACAAATAGCGACAATAATATACGACTCACTACCCCTCGGCAGGACAGTCCACAACAATACAGGTTTAACTCCCCACAGGCACACATGGCCACCCATGACACACCAACAGTAAAATACGGGTTCAACACCCCAAAGGCACTCATGGCCACCCACAACACACCAACAGTAATACACGGGTTCAACTCCCCACATGCACACATGGCCACCCACGACACACCAACAGTAATATACGGGTTCAACACCCCAAAGGCACTCATGGCCACCCACAGAAACAAACAATAACATACGGGTTCAACACCCCCAAGGCACACTCGGCCACCCACGACGCACCAACAGTAATATACGGGTTCAACACCCCAACGACACTCATGGCCACCCACGACGCACCAACAGTAATATACGGGTTCAACACCCCCAACGACACTCATGGCCACCCACAGACACAAACAATAACATACGGGTTCAACACCCCAAAGGCACTCATGACCACCCTCATAACCACAACAAGTTACTTAACCTACGGGCACAACCAAAAGCCACCAGCATTTCTGTTGTTCGATATGCTCACTTATCCTCTGACACTACTAAGTGTCACATGCATTTCTATTGTTCGATACGTTCACGTATCCTACGACACCACTAGGTGTCGTCTGCATTTCTATTGTTCGATAAATTTATTTATTCTACGACACCCAAGTTTCACATGCATTTCTACTGTTAACTTTCCTTAGTCAAGACCGAGATCCGGCTACTTTTCCCTACCTCGTAACGTTTTCCCAAAAGTCCACGACCAAGCTCTGGCGTGCTCGCGATCACTCGCCTAGCTTCCCCTTTCCGTGGTCGTCGGTACGATGTAACAAGATCACAATTTAAACATTTTTTAAGTTCACAGGCAAAAACTGAATTTAAAGAATTAGACGCCCAAACGCAACCCCGGTAATGTCGATCACTCCCAAAATTCCCAATTACTCGACATTGTCAACAACGGGCCCGGAAAGTCCCGATTCGCCCGGCTCGGCGAATCTGCCCGGGATTGGAAAACGCCCTTCCGGGGCTCTGAAAATTCTCGTTTTCGTTTCTACGATCTTAGAATAAATCAAGGGTTCCAATGCAATCGACGGAATCAATTTTCGACTTCCGAGCAATTTAATTCGCGTTTAAAGTTTCTAAACCCGAAATTCCAACTTTCACAATTTAATTCAAAAATTTGTTCTGGGTGTGAATTAACGACTTGGGGATCGTCCTAAACCACCCGAACACGAAAAAACCGAGACCCGACACGTGGGCCCCACCCGGCCATCAACACCCGTGGGTGGCTGGACCGGTTTTGGGTCGGTTCACCACAGTGGTGGCCGGTCCTAGCTCCAGCCAGCCACCACCCAGCTCCGGCCAGCCACCACCCACGGTGGCCGGAGCTCCCCCGAGCCTCTGGTCACCGGAATCCAGTCATTTTCGTCTCAAAACTTTCCCAACGAACCCTACACCTCTACTCATCCATATTTAACTCGTTTAAACTCAAACCCTAACTTTCAAACGTACCAAAATGAAAATCGAATAGGTTCTCACCGTAGGGAATGACGATGGGAGCTTGATTCTTCGACCGTTGAGACGATCCGTTGGTTAGGGAAACCGTCAAACACTAACTCTTCTTCTCCCTTTTTCCTTTTCCTTCTCTCCTTCTTCTCTCTTCTTTCTCTCTTCTTTTTTTTGAAGTGGCCGAACCTATCAAGGTGGTCTTCCTTTTGTTTTGTTCAAAAATACCTAACACCACCACTTGTATGACATGTGGCAAGTGGGTCCCACCCCTTTTGGAAAATATCTTCTAGATATTTTTCAGTCAGATTCGCGAAATTCGGCCGTCTCGGGCCCTGAACGGGCCCATTTTCCAAGAAATTACGAAAGTTCACGGGCTATAAGGAGACGGCTCAACTTAGACCGCTGTAACGACGGGTAAGCTTTTTGGATCCAAAACGAGCCTCGAATGGACCAAAACGTCGCTCGGTTGACTTTTCCGGCAAAAAGTCAACATTTCCCAAATTGGTCAAAAAGTTGCCCTGAGTCCCCCAGAACTCACTTTGGTCGATATCGGGGTCAACTTAAGTCCGACATGACCCCCGAGGTCAAATTTAGGTTCATTTAGGTGTCTGTCCAAAAAAATTAAATTTTCCTGCTTTTAGCCGATTTGACTGGCGTTGACCGGGAGCGGTTCTTACAATATCAATTATCGATTTGTACCTTCCGACGTTTATCTACAAAATACTTTTCCGTTAAAAAATATTGTTTTTTTACAAATAAAAAACATATATTTAATAAGAGGAAAAGCATACCCATACCATGTATATCATTTTCACACGATAAATGCTATTTTTTGTACCTTAGGAATATTTTGTTTTGAGGAAAGCGGAGTATTGCTGGATTTTATAAATCATTCGGTGAAGACATGCAAGCGACTCTTCACAACTTACAGTCGTTGATCGCACAAGTACAACGGTAAATATTACAGACTCCAGACAAGATATACCATAATATTACCGACTCCTAATCGAATCCTGTAACGCAACATAATGCGCTCAGAACGTGCAACCATACCGTGCACGCCAAAAGTGCAATAAAGTGCACACCATAAGTGCCACATAAAAGGCACACCAAAGTACAACTGGTGCATACAAACGTGCAACCGATGCACACCAAGCTGCAACAAGTCCAGTTATTTGGTTCGAAAAGGCCACAACCAAAGCCAAAGCCTAACACCAAGCTCCAACGACGCCAACCATCTCGGTATTGATCCATCTGACTATGATCACTAGTATCAGAAGAACAACGAAGAAAAAATGAAGACCTACACATAACACTTCAACCCTCCTTCCGCAACGCCCCTTCTACACTCGGAGTGTAAATTCGAGGTTGCCTCAACGGACTCTTTGGCCTAAACTGCGAAATACAGCACAACGAAGTGACTGAAGGAGCCGAAACTGGAAGAGGAGAAAAAAAAGGCATGTGACGAATGAACGAGAACCGAGTTGCGATGACCAACGAAATAGAATCCCCGAAAAAAGATAGAGAAAGCGAAAAGATTGGCTTCCGTCGACAACAACCGAAACAGAACCCCAACCGTTATCGACAGGGCAACAAATCAAAGGAGAGGGTAAAAAGACTGCTAGGGATTTGTGTTTACTACGTGCTAAAAAAGGGGAGAGAGGCTACTAGAGTTTTCTCAAGTGGGTTTTTTCCATACCGTAGCTTAGGAATACTTAATTAATCTTACTTAGCGGATTAATAGTCTTCTATACATTGACCACGTCGCAAGAGTGTCATCTCCTTAAACGGAACATAGTTGAAAATATTCATTCAATGTGTCTAAAATAATATATCTAACATAAAATGATCATATGTTTACACACATCCTGAAAAAGTCAAAGCGTTGAATTCTCCATATATATCACCCTCTTGCATGGCATGTTCCCTATATATTGGAACCTGAAACTGATCATACTTATAAATTTTCCGACAACCTTAACTAACCTCCGATCATGTCCTCGGCGGTTAAAGAGCGGTCTCTGGAGGAAACACCGACATGGGCTGTGGCTGTGGTGTGCTTCGTTTTGGTGTTAGTTTCTCTTATCATGGAACATGGGATTCACATCATTGGAAAGGTAATTTAATTATAATTTGTGTTAAGCAACTCCCATTGTTTTGTAGGGTTCTTTCTCTCCTTTTGTTTTTCTGCCTTTTCAATTGTTTGGTCTTCGTTTCGTCTTGTCTATGGTTGTTGTTTGTGGTGCGAGCTCGCCGGTTAGAGGTACTGACTGTCGGCGAGTGTTTAAGACATTTTAGAAGTCAAAATTTTGAGTTCGTGTGATTAACGGAATTTTGGTGGGCGATCATCGGATTTGTTCCTGCCGTTCACGGTGCTGGCCGTCGGCACTCAAAGAACAGGGAGGTGATCAGTTCCTGGAAAATTAGGGTTAAGATTTTCTAGTGGGTGGTCGGTGTTGGTGGTTGGCTTTCTTATTGAGAGCTCAAAGATTGGAATATTTGGGTAGTTTACACCCCTTTTCATAATATGTGTTTTATGGTTGTCATACTTGGCTTTTAGACTTTCTATTTTAGTTTTCGGTTTCTTAAGTATCTTCTTTTTTATTTTCTGGTGTTTGTGGTTTTCACTGGTTGTTGGTGGTGTTGGGGATTGTTGTCAGCGTTTTTTGTTGGTTTTTGGTGGTGCTAGAAGGTTATGTTCTTTCTGAGCCGTTGCAAGTCTGTAGCTAGATTTTATATTGTACTCCTCTTTCCTCTGGTTGGAGGTTTAATTTCAATTTTCTTTATGAATAAAAAATTATAATTAGCAACTCATTGACAGTGCAAATTAAATTTATTAAATATATAATTCTTTTGAATGATCACAGTGGTTCGCCAAGAAGCACAAGAAAGCTCTATATGAAGCACTTGAGAAGGTCAAAGCAGGTAATTAAATTAACCCATCATGTTAATTAATATATTATTAGAAGGGTCTTAATTGATTAATTAAATTGAATCTTGTGTGAGTTGTTGAAGAGCTCATGCTCATGGGGTTCATATCATTGCTCCTCACCGTGCTACAAGGGGTGATCTCGGAGATATGTGTCCCGAAGAGCGTTGGTGCCACGTGGCATCCATGCGACAAGGCGACGGAGCTGGCCAGAGCGGCGGAGGATGGAGCGGCCGGTGGCCGGAGGTTACTTGAATTCTCAGGTTCCGGTGATGAGTGGAACTCTAGACGGGTTTTGGCCGCTGCTAAGGTTGACAAATGTGCAGCCAAGGCAAGTTATTATTTCGTTTGTTCATGTGTCATTGGAGCAACTTTATTTGTTATCAGCAAATTTTTTGTAGTATAAATTCAAACACCTTTCAAGACATAAAGAGAGGACAAGAGCCTGAAAATCAGCACTCTCAATATGTAACCGGAACAAGTGCAGTTTGATAAAACAAACCCTCGACAATACAAACCAAACATGAGATTTGAGATAACCCTCAGTCTCGAACAAATTGGGTCGAAGCCCACATAAGCCGACAAACCCCCACAATGGGTAGATATAACAAACATGAAGCAAACCAACTCATTGGAGCAATTTAAATAAGGATAATTACACTTTACTACAGCGGAATATGTCCAATTTCATAAAGCCACCCTAACTAACAAACTCGTTTGGATTGTATCTTGAGTTTCCAAAAAAAGTTATGTTATTTCAGAAAAAACGGGTAAATGACGTGAAAGTCGTATGCTGTTCAGACAACCTTTTTAGATAGGATAATTGTGTAAAAAACAGATATATTTATTTTTTGGGTTATTAATTTTGAAATGTTGATTAATACTATATTGCAGGGTATGGTACCATTAGTGTCTGCATATGGAATTCATCAGCTCCATATCTTCATCTTTGCCTTGGCAGTCATGCACATCCTCTATTGCATCATCACCTACGGTTTGGGCAGAATCAAGGTATGCAAAATCTATAATATACAAACCAGAAATCTAAATAACTGTTATCATATCAAGTTCAATAGAAGGTTCGGATTATAAAAAAGGGTTAATTGTTGAAACTTACCCTTATGTATTGGTCACGAACACTATACTACCCTCCTTTTCAATATGATATTTGTGGTACCTTATCTATTGGTCACGCGATTACGTTAGGAAAAATAGACGGTAAAATGCCGTTTTTTCCATTCCGTTAGTCATATGACCTCAAGTGTCATATAATGGATGGTAAAATGACGTTTTTTCCTTCATTATTTGACTTTTATACATTTTATAAGGAACATTATCATTGCACCCTCGTTGTTGTTCCTTATAAAATATATAGAGGTCAAATACTAAAGGGAAAAAAACGTCATTTTACCATCCATTATATGACACTTGAGGTCATATGACTAACGGAATGGAAAAAACGGCATTTTACCGTCTATTTTTCCTAACGTAATCGCGTGACCAATAGATAAGGTACCACAAATGTCATTTTGAAAAGGAGGGTAGCATAGTGTTCGTGACCAATACATAAGGGTAAGTTTCAACAATTAACCCTAAAAAAATCATCGATGACATAAATTACATATATCAGTATAAACCACATATTTTAATACAACTTCACAACCCTTTCTAGCCACTAGATTGAAACAATTGAATGATTAAGATTTTTAAAAATGTGACATGAATTATAAATAAGGTAAATTCCATCTCATTACCCTAAACGTTTCAGATTTTATTTTCACTATCTTAATTTTTTTCTCACCTCGCTACCCTAAAATTGATTTTGTATCACTTTAGTACCCATCGTTAACTTTTCGTCCATTTTTGGACGGAAAATTGTCACGTGCTTGACACATGACCTAAATAGTTCTGAAAAATGTCGGAATTGCTCTTCAAATCATTCCCAAACCCTTCTAACTTAGTCTATTGAATCAAACATAAATTGTTATGAGGAAGAAATTGGAAATGATTTGAGGGGCAATTTTGATATTTTTAGAACCATTTGGGTCATATATCATGTACATGATGATTTTCCGTCCAAAAAAGGACAAAAAGATAACTATAGGTACTAAAATTATGCAAACTCAATTCTAAGGTAGCGAGGTAAGGAAAAAAATTAGGATAATGAGATGAAATTTACCCTTATAAATATGAAGATTTATTATTATTATTATTAAAAAATCCTGAAAAAATGGATAATCGGATCCACTTCATTCGAGTAATAATTTTTGAGTATTGTAGATGAGGAGGTGGAAGGTGTGGGAGGATGAGACCAAGACAGTTGAATACCAATACTCCAACGGTGAGTATATATATGTGAAAGTAGCTTTGAAAAGAAGTGAATTTATTTGCTGTTTGATAAATATTTTGAGTTTTTATTATTTAATTTAACTTAGGTTTAATATAATATCAAAATTTTGTTTTTAACATATAGTTTGAGTGGTAATTCAATTATTTTTTTATGTTATAAATTAATAAAATGAGTTGTGTGGTGTGGTGCAGATCCGGAGAGGTTCAGATTCACGAGGGATACGTCGTTCGGAAAGAGGCACTTGAATTTTTGGACCAAGTCACCCATTTCCCTTTGGATTGTAAGTTTTCATTTTTTTTCTTCTGAAATATTGATTTTATCAATGATTAAAATGATAATTAATTAAATAAAACAAATCAAATTATTTCAGGTGTGCTTCTTTAGGCAATTCTTCACTTCAGTTACCCGGACTGATTACTTGACCTTAAGACATGGATTTATCATGGTAAGTTACTTGCCAAATACTCGTTACGGGAAATAAACTTATAATTAGCTGCAATGTCGTGACACTATTTAAGCGAATTCAGGCACATTTAGCACCGACAAACGCAACGAGATTTGATTTCCAGAAGTACATCAAAAGATCACTCGAAGATGATTTCAAAGTCGTTGTAGGAATCAGGTTGGTTTATGAAATATCGGCCTTATATATTATTGCTCTCGAAACCCCGAGGGAAAAAGTGTATCATTGCTTTGTAAACTTATTTCATCATTTGTCTTACAATTGTTGTTCCTTTATCTGCAGTCCTCTTGTATGGCTATCCGCAGTGTTGTTCTTGCTAACCTATACTCATGGTAAAGGCTAAATTATAATTTTTTGCACTCTACTTTGTTGAGATAATAGTCACATATTTTTGGTAAAAAAAATTATAAGTTATATAAACAAGTGTCAAATCTAACCTATTACATTGATATTTTGAGGACCTTAAATATTATAGTTTCCTAAATCTATTTTGTGTCACCTCCGTATTTTATATTTTTATTAATTTATTTAGAATACCTTAAATTTTTCTTTTTTGTCACCTCAGTATCTTAAACTTTCATTCATTCCATTTTAATACCCACTATTAACTTTCTATCTAATTTTCCATCCAAAATATAGATAAAATGACCCTAATACTCTCTTTATTAACAATCAAATTTAGGGTAAAGTTAACAATGGGTATTAAAATGAAATTAATTAAAGTTTAGGGTTCTAAGGTAACACAAAAAAGATTTAGGGTTTTCTAAATGAATTAATAAAAATTTAAAGTATTGAGGTGATATAATTTTTTTAAGGTACTCTAAACAAAATATGAAAGATTTAAAACACATAAGTAAAATTCAATTTAAAGTTCTTTGAATTGATTAAATATTATTATTGTTTGTGCACAGGATGGTTCTCTTACTTGTGGTTACCGTTTTTGCCTTTGATTGTAAGTACTATACTTCTTGCATCGGTTCATCAACTATATTTGCGGTTGTTGTTGATATTATCTTTAATTATGTACGGATTTTACATAGTGTTATCTCTGATACTATAATTATCTAGTCGGTATCTTAAGTTTCCAAAATTTGTCCTGAGACACATGATTTTCATGTCACTTCCCTGTTCTATTGAAGTGACAGTGAAAATTTTGGAAACTTAGAATAACGCCTAGACGAAATGTTTAGATAGGGTAGTTTTATGAAAATCGAACATAGTTGAGTGTAGTTAAGTAATATTATCCTACAAATAAATCCGATTCTTGTGAATGAAGATCTTATTGTTTTTTCTGATTAAATGGAAAATCAATCCACGTTTTGCAGATAATATTATTGATCGGAGCTAAGCTACAGATGATCATAACAAAGATGGGTTTGCGAATCCAAGAGAGAGGCGATGTGGTGAAGGGTGCACCGGTGGTGAAGCCCGGCGATGAACTGTTCTGGTTCGGTCGCCCTCAGCTCATCCTCGTACTTATCCATTTTGTTCTCTTCCAGGTAACATTAAAACCTCCGAAACCATTAATCATGTCGGTTTCGTTCATGTTCTTGTCTGAATTGCACTATATGTTTTGTCCTGCAGAATGCGTTTCAGCTAGCTTTCTTCTTTTGGAGCGTGGTAAGTATTACTTTTTGTGTGTGTGTGTTTTTGGTTCCAAAAGCTTTGGAGACACTTCTAAAGTACTAATTACTAGGCAATTTTCATGATTTGTAGTATGAATTTGGCATCAGTTCTTGCTACCACAAGGAACTTGAAGACATCATAATCAGAATCTCAATGGGGTGAGTCTTATTTACACCAAAATTATGCAAAAATCTCTTAGTGTATCGAATAATAACACGGTCAAAAATCGAAATTATTAGAGGACCAACTCAACTAAAAGCTTAAACTGATAGTTAAAGGCCAATTATAACTATATGCTAACATGTGCCTCACGGATAAGCCCGTTTACATGTTTGGAGGTGAATTATTAAGAAGAGAGAGATAAGCCATTGAAAATAATGATAAGGGCAGCCCCAAAACTCAGGTTTTTGAGGAACCGAGCTCTGATACCATATTACAAAACCAACTCAACTAAAAACTCAAACTGATAATTGAATGCCTAATTATTATAATATTATAACAAAAATGGTTGGATATAGAATGTGACATTCTGCATGCTGAAAAATAAATAAATCATCAACCCATGAGAGTGTTGATCGATAATTACCGCGAGGCTCATCCGAGAGCTCGAACGAATGGGTGGAACCCTAACATGCTTATAAAACAATAGCATGTTAAGATTATGAACAATTAATAGGCAGATCCACAGATCTATAGCTAGTTAGAATCAGATTGGTAAGTGGCAATCATAATACGCTTATCCATCAGTGTGATATGATCCACATTTGTGACACATTAAGATCATGCACATATTTGATTACTAATCACCGGAAAAAATGTGTTTGATGTTCCTCAGAGTGGTTATACAAGTGTTATGCAGCTACGTGACTCTACCTCTTTATGCATTGGTCACACAGGTAAGTTAGAAACAAGAGTTAATTACATTCCGTTTATACTTAATCAGGGTTAAATATCGAAACTTAGGTTCAAGTATTGGTCACGAACACTATACTACCCAACGTTTCAAAATCACAAATGCACTTCCTTAAGTATTGGTCACACGATTCTGCTAGTAAAAATGGACGGAATATTCCATTCCGTTAGTCATTGTCATTTAATGGATGGTAAAATGACAATTTTGCCCTTACTTATTTAACCTTTATACATTTTATAAGGAACATTACCATTGTACCCTAGTTATTGTTCCTTATAAAATGTACTGAGGTCAAATAATTAAGGAAAATTTTGTTATTTTATCATCCATTAAATGACACATGAGGTCATATGACTAACGGAATGGAATATTCCGTCTATTTTTATTGAAAAAAACGCGTGACTAATACTTAAGGGAGTGCATTTGTGATTTTGAAACGTTGGATAGTGTAGTATTCGTGACCAATACTAAAGAATAAGTTTCGATATCTAACTCATTTAACTATACACATTTTTCATCTAGTTATCCTGAACTATAAAATCAGTCTGGATGGTATCCGATTTCACATACTACCTTGCCCTTTTTGTAATAACTTGAAAATATTTTTAGATTAGGGTACCGTTGAAATGAACTTTATAATTGTATGTAGTTGGATGAAAAACAGTACAAGTAAGTATAATTAATGCTATAACCAAATATATTAAGTAAGAATGAAATATGCAGATGGGGTCAACAATGAGACCGACGATCTTCAACGAGAGGGTTGCGGCGGCGCTGAAGAACTGGCACAGGTCAGCGAAGAAGCACACGAAGGAGAACAGGTCAGGGTCGAACACACCATTGTCAAGCAGGCCCGTGTCCCCGTCTCATCACGGCATGTCTCCGGTTCATCTCCTCCACAATTACCGGAGTGATGTCAACGTCGGCCATTGGGACGGTGAAGGGTCAACTTCACCTCACAGGTCAGGACCAAGAGGTGAGACCCAGATGGAGAGACATGTTAGGGAACAAGAGTTGCAACTTAAAGTTCCTGAATCACCGACGACAACAACAACGACAACAACAACAACTACGATACAATTGGGTGCAGGTCCGGGCCCAGCTCGGACCCAGCATGAGATCAACATGAGCTTATCTGATTTTTCATTTAGGAAGTGATCAAATTGATATAGGTAAGTGCCAAATATTCAATATAACTCCATAAGATCGTTAGTGAAGTTAAAGTTATAACTTATAACTTATGTGTATGTGTAAAGTTTCTTTTGTACATGATGTATAATATGCTGCAGAATTAATGCTGATTGAATTCAAGTACTGATTTTATATTTACTGTTTCAATAATTGATCAATGCACTTTTGTTTTGACTTTTGAGGTTGTGTTTCATATTTAAAGTCGAAGTATTGTCTTAATCATCGGAGTGGCTAGTTTGTTTACATGTGTTAATGTGATGAGATAAAGGTTGATGGATATGTCCAACCTGCTTTGACTTTTTGGATAACCTCATAATGTAGGTTCTGTTTTGGGCTGCACATTATTTGTTTTGTTTTAGGTTAGTGCATTTTTAGATGTTGTTTTGGATGTTGGGGGGTTAAGCTTTAAAAGTTTGAAGTGCTTGGATGTTAAGAAAAATCTATTATATTAATTATAGTTAAATTAGATGAAACAATATATTGTTTAAACACTTAATTTATTGAACGTTAATTAAACACTACATATTAAATGTTTGGTTTTGGAACGAAGGGTTTTCAAAATCCATTACTATCCTCGATGTACCTTTGTTTTCTTATCAACGTTTTTTTATTGAGTATCCAAACTTTTGAGACAAAAGAAAGGATAAAGAGTCTCGCAACTAACATTCTCCCAATACAACACATAACATTTCAATAAGGGAACTTTAAACCACTGAGACAAAGCTTAAACATGTGTACAAACTATAAAACAAGGATGAGTCTAATAATCTTATCCCAAGTTTTACAGACATGAAGAAAACGAGATTCCTTTTTTGATACCATACTTAATTACCAGAATTTGTTTGGTCTAGTATTTTCAAGGGGAAACCAAGGGTCCTAACCCCCTTTGAGGTTTGTTTTGGCGATTCAAATTGGGCTTGACTTTTTTTTGCACTTACCAACTGCGACCTTTCCATTCTTTGCACAAACTAACAATTTCCGTCTATTTTGACGATTCCGTTAGAAAAATGCTACTGTGCACGTGACCAACACATGTCCAAAAAATGCTACCGTGCACGTGCCCTTTCAAAGTGTGTAGAGCCCTCATACTCCAGGTCTTGGATCTCCCTGTCAGCCTCTTCCATCCCGTCGGGAGGTAGATGTAGCTATCTTCTAGGCACGTCTTAGTCTCTCTTTCGCACGACTCCTTAGGAAGGAGTGGGAGTGGCCTCCGGGTTGGTTCAGATGTGATTGAGGCCTTCTTCCTAGTAATGGAGAATCCCCCGGAATGTCCAAGTGAGTCCTTATGACGGGAAAAGACCTAACTTGTGAGCCCGAGTCCCGAGTCTGATTACCACTTCTGATAAGAAAAAACCTGGCTCGGTTAGGACAATTAGCCTCATTCTCAAGCATCATCCTTTTCCCTTCCAATCACCTGACCTTGGTAGTTCAGGACCTAACGGCCAAAGGCATTGCCCATGTGAGACTAGTTTGTCCCCGATATTACCTTACTGTGGCGGGCACGTGATCCGGCCGACCTTGTGACCCGGCTAACAGGATGATACTAGGTGTCTGACATAGTTGAAACCGAAACAATGATCCAATAGACACTTATAGGAAATACGCAGGAGAATTCGTGCATCTGATTCCGAGAGTCGTAACCATAACTTGCTCTATGACGCGAGTCGCACATCCACACGCACTCGCACCTGCATGAATTCTCACTAATTCATGTCATCCGCGTCGTCATCCATCGCCAAGAAGGTGCCTAGGGCGCTCCTCAACCGAAACTCGACCCCTAGTTTCCATGCACCCACCAGGAGGTTCGAGATGAAGGGTCATATTGAGAAATGGGTAAAAATGATGCCCTGAGGCCACATTTGCGCTCGCATGTCGTAAAAAGTACTAGTGACCGCCAGAAATCCCCGGGATCCCCTGTAGACACCTAGGCTCTTTCCTTTGCTAATTGGAAGAAAAAGCCCATGCGTCGTCTTCGAGAGGGCGTGTCACCACATCCGACAATTACCAAAGCTCCCTAAACCAATCGACCAGGGATTTCCGAAAGAATGTCTTACGCGTCAACACCCGTGCCGCCACTCCATAGGCGAAATTAAGTTCTCGACCATAGAGTTTCGTCAGGGGTACTACCACCTCCCGTATGGCTAGACCCCCCATCCGAGACCCTATGTCCTCCATGCTCGCCTGCATGTAGCCGCCCATACTTTCGTCGATCCGTACCTCGGCCGTCCTACCAGGGCACCATCACGCCTCAGCCCATTATAGGCCTGAGGTTCTATACGAGGCGATGGAACCCTATGACCCGAAGAGGGTGCCACCGACCGTGTTCCTCCCTAGAACTAGTTCACCGTGGGTTTCGAAGAGAGACCCTCGTTGGATGGCTCGTCATTTGTCACCGGGCCTCCGTCCTCTTCAATCGAATTCCATCATTGACCATGTAGGCCCAAACCAAGATCACCAACACCCTGCACCTCCATCCCCAAACCAGTCGGACTCACTATCACCAATGTTAAGAGCGGGACCGACTGAGGCACGTGGGCTTGAGGATCCAACATCTGAGGCTGTCGGGGGCGAGGGCCTCTCGTCGGGGTCCTCCAGACAATCCCTCTCGATTGATCCAAGAGCCCGTCTTGTCGAGAGCCACGTCTGCCCGCCATCGCCACCGCAGGAGAAACCCCTGTCAGCTTGTTCGGAGAATACGAGCCCCGTCTCCATCGCCAGCGCGATCCCGAGAAGGAACGACACCGGGGAGGAGGGAAGGGACTCATCATACGAGTCGGAGAGGAGGCCACCATACTCGCCATTGTCAGAAGACGACGCCGGTGTGCTACTCTCGCCGCCGTTCATTGCTACAAACTTGAGGTGAAGAAAAGCGAGCACTGTTAGGGTTTTGTAAGAGCACTTTAGTCGTCCGACACCACAGATGAAATCAATTTGTATTGTATAAGGAATTATAAAAAGTGGACATATCGTGGTAGTTTATTTCCTTAAATTAAATCTGATAATGACATGTTACATTTTTCTATTTTATTCTAGAGCAAATACTGAAGAACCACAACACAACACAACCATAGCAAAACCCAAAACTCAGAATTCAATTTTCGATATCGAATTCTAATAACCAGAAGAAAAAAAAGTCACTGCTTTTATCATCAATTCTCGATTTCGAATCGAACCCATTTCTGATTTCTGATTCTCTTCCTCCTAGTGGAGATTCAATCGATTGGTTCACTGTTGGGTTCACTGAATTGATCTTGATCATCATCAGCGATGGAAGTCCGACCAAATCCGAGGGCTGAGAACTCGTCGATCCCGCACCACCGTCACTCCGCCGCCGCTACATCCAAACAGCCCGACCCTCCCGCTTGCTCCGTCGACACCGCTGCAGTCTCTCAGAGGTTTTTTTCTTCTTCTCTCCCAGTGTTTATTCGGTTCAATCGATTGATAAATGTAGAAATCGCTGAACTGCATGTTGGGTTCTTTGTTTCCTAAGAAATGATTGTTAAGTATAATGTTTAGAGTTTCCATTTCTTTCGTTTTTGCTTCATTTTCGTGGGTACCAAATTGGGAGTTTACAGTTTCTTCCATGTATGTTTGCCTCTTTCTAGAACTAGAACCCTTTGTTTGGTTTCCGAGAAAGTTTGAGAATAGAAGGAAAAGGGAAAAGAAAATACAGGAACATTCTTTATGTTAATTAATATTTTTAGAAGCTACCCAGATGAAGTTGTGTTTCCTAAATCTCCCTTTTCTTGTTTAACAAGCAAAAACATCAAGGGCTATGTTGTTTCTTCCAGTCAATTTGTTGTTTCTAGGCTGTGTTTGTGGTTGCATTGAAATGTTTTCACCCATTTGGTTTGATCTTCTCCTTTGTCCCTTGCAGGCTTCAGAAGGAATTGATGTCTCTGATGGTATGTTATATTGGATCCATGTTGATGATTATGAAGTGTATCAACTGATAAGTTATTATGAAAATCAGGCTTGTTGTTTTTAGTGTTGAAGTTGTCCATGTTGTAAGAACCGAAAAGATTTTGAAACCTCTTCCTTTTCTATTCTTGGACATGATTTGAAGTTGGTTTTGTTATTGCTGCAATTGGTATCTAAGAGTGTTAGCTTCCGTAGATGAGTGGGGGAGACCTTGGAGTGTCGGCTTTTCCCGAAGGAGAGAGCATTTTTACTTGGATTGGCACGATTGAGGGTGGGAAAGGAACTGCGTATGAGGGCTTATCTTACAAGCTTTCTTTGCGGTTTCCACTGGACTACCCTTTCAAGCCTCCCCAAGTCAAGTTTGAGACAATGTGCTTCCATCCAAATGTTGATCAGTTTGGCAACATATGTCTTGACATTCTTCAGGTATGAAACAATTGACAGCACTTGGAAAATCAGTGCTCGGGTATGTCATATATATTAGGGGTGATTGCAAAAAAGTACCTGAGATATTCACTTTTTGCAAGTTGTAGCCCTCTTCTTTGTTAATTGCAAAAAAGTGCCCTGAACTTGCCTTTTCGTTGTACTTTGTGTAAGTTCATTTAAAATGTCGATTTTACCCTCTAAAATATAATGAATGAAAAACAGAAAACCCAAAATTTTCTTCCATATTGTGTGTCCAAAGAGGAAGAGAATTAAGGGAGGTGAAAATTCTGTTTTTTGTTTTTTCAATTTAAAATTTCAAGGGTAAAATCGTCATTTTCAAACTAAGTTACACAAAGGGCAAGAAAAAGGCAAGTTCAAGACTCTTTTTTTTTGTAATTAGCAAAGATGGGGCTACAACTTGCAATTATCCCTATATATGCCATTTTCAGTAGCACATTGACTAGCTGATATATCAATCTTGTACTTCTATTCTGTAAGGGCATTTCTGAGAACACGATGTTAATCTCTGTGTGTTTCCACAGGACAAGTGGTCTTCAGCTTATGATTGCAGAACCATTCTTTTGTCGATTCAAAGCCTGTTAGGAGGTTTGTATGCTTGTCATTATAAGAACTCAAGCTTTGCACTTTATGTTCTGGGTCTTCTCAACTGTTTTGTTATTGTGCAGAGCCTAATCCAGAGAGTCCTCTCAATAGCTATGCTGCTTCACTGTGGAGCAATAAGGAAGGTAGGGTTCTTAGTTCTTACCCTATCTTCATCATGTCCACACCTTGTCATTAATGTTGAATTCTATGATAACCGAGCTAATTGTTGCCCTCGTGTGTTTATTTGATTTCATGAATATGTATGTTTGGTTTTGACTCGTAATCTCTTCTATGGTATTGTGGATGTTTGAGTTTTGCAGATTACAGAAAAATGGTTCACAAGCAGTATTCTGTAGGAGAAGTATCTGAGAGCTAAGACAGACATCCTCTGTAAATCTAGGAAGAACAAAGAGTTCGAGACTTGGGAGTATGGTCTTCTTCTCAGAAGACATTATTAAACTACTTCACATTGTCTGATATATGAAGACTCTGAAACTGTAAATCCATTTGAATCAATCCATTTTGGAGTGTGTATTACAAAAAGACCTTGAGCTTTAAGAAAAGGTATGTTCCCTTTATAAAAAAATGGATAATAGCACAAATATACCGTTTTCCTTTAATTTGTCCTGTCGAAATTCCAAAATGACAAAATTAACCTTGTTCCTCTTGTTTGGATTCAAGTTAAAATTTGAGGTAGTTTAGTCTTTTCAATCGGTTTTTAAATCCGTTATAATTGGTACAACTAATAAAGTATAAGATAACATCATGCAGAAAAGTTGAATTACAAGTTATATACTATATTTCTACCATTATCCCAAAGAACCAGACATAAGACTGTTAGTACCAACTATTGAACCTTAATATCCAACCCAGAAAGTGGTGGGTCTGATAAACGGTTAGGTTACCCGCCCGGGAACAGCTCCAACAAATTGTTCCACATGAAAGGGTACTCCGATTCTGTCCCATTTATATCGTCCAAAATAGGGATAACGTTAATAACACACCCTTCACAACCTTTTAATTTCAAAAGCATTTGTGTAGGTATCGTCTTATCAGTAGCACATTGTCACCTTTTTGGTATTGTCTTATCAGTATTGCATTGTCACATTTCTCATAAATACAAGAAATCACAGCTTTGGTTAATATTCTAACTATCATGTTAGTTACTTGACATATTTGCTAGAGGTTTTGACGTAGTCGATCAAAATTAACGGTACTCCCAACACTATACAGTGTGATTCTACAAATTAACATGATCTATTCAATGAATTCATAATTTGTATTAAAACCATGAATGGCCAAACATGACAGAGGTTGCAAGAAGAATAGGCTTGTTTAGCCTCTGCTATAAAGAGTATAAAGGTCAATGGTTGATACATACGCCAATTTCTATTCAAAAGGAACAAAACGAAAAACAACTTTATACTAAAATCATCAGCGAGTGAATTTGCTTCCATATCAGACATTCTCAGTGGCATCTTCTGACTCTTCAGCACTCCGAGCAGCAGCTAGCCTCTCAGCTGCTAATCTTTCCTCTAATGCTCGAGCGCCTCTCTCTCTGCAGAGAACATACCATATAAATTCAATTGAAAATTGACTGCTCAACTATAAATGATGATTCAACAATGGAGAATTAGATAATAACGTGTCAATTGCACAATAGGACTCAAAATCATATTGAATGTCAAAATGGACATGAGATTCTTACCTCCTCCTTGTTGCTTCAATGGGATCAGAACCCGGCAAAGTTGCACCTCCAGAAGAGTAACTATCAGGAGTAGAAGAAGCTTCAGATCTTCCGCAAAGCATCCGGTGAAACACAGATGAAATGGGATTGACAACTGGTCTGCAAACCAACCGGCACACTGTTAGAGGGAGCATTCCATCATACAATGTTTTGCCAAGTCGATTACTTTTTTTTTATCAGCAATTATTAAATGTATCAAGATTTGGGCTCAAGACCACCCTTTATATAGAAAGGGTGGTCTATTTTTGCCACTTGACCCAACAAGAGTATGAGAGATCAAAGAGGGCCAACCGAAATTGGAGCAAAAAAACCTCTGAAATACCGATGCTGGGATTTGAACCATGGCCTCATGAACCCAAGTCCAAAGTGTTTGACCAGTTGGACAAGCAAACGTTGGTTTATCTCAGAAATACCACTGAAACCGGTGTTCAAATATATCATTCTTTTATCAGCCATAATAGAACACGTATATACCTCAGAAATTCAGGGAAGAATGTTGAAAATGCAAAATCATCACTTGGATCACCCTTGAGTTTTGTTTCTGGTTTCCTCTGCCAGTATCTGAGATAAATCCAGCTCATATGTGTGCCAAATATAAATGTGGGGAGATATGCTGCTGATTGTTCCATGAAAAAGCTTACAGCAACTGCAAGTAATAGTGTGATACAGGGTAACCACTGCAATTGATATAGGCCCGGTTTCAGAACTTGCAGAACCTTATATTGATCCGACAATGAGGGGTCTAATAAAAATTGAAAATACTTAAAGAAAAGATTAGTACCTTTGCTTTTATTTTCAACAAAGGCAGTTCTTGGTCTGGTATAATCTGTTTGATGCCAACCAAGAACCCTGCAAGTACCCCATGGAAGCCAGAAATAGGCATGTAACTACCTCACAAGAAATAAGAGAAAATTAGCCAAAACCAATACTTAAATGAGGCTTAGGTTCAACAATAAATTAAGGATTACAAGGAAAGGAATGTAGCAATCAGCATGGGCCAGCCAAAAAACTACTTCTATGCTCAAGGACATCATGGTACTTACAGGTAAAGTTCCTGCCTTGTTACATAGTACAAGGCTATAGCAGTGATAAAAACACATAGAGAAGTAAGCAGGTTCACAACAAAGATGAACTTGAAGAACTCCTTCGAGCCCCATAGGGGTTCAAGCACCTTCCCAATGAAAAGGAGACCAAGAGTACTAACAACCACCTAGAGAGTGTGTGACATTATCAGTGCTGCTCTTCAAAATACTATTAACACATTGAGGGTAAATGATATAATGATGTAAACCATGTTAAACTGTCGAGAAAAAAAAGTGCATACCCCATAAATGGATTGCTCGATATATCCAGCTGTCAAGAGGTTCCAACCAAATGGAATGGTCCTGCAAAATAAGATTTCACACAGGAATATAAATCCCAAGCAATAGGAGTAAATCTAGTTGTTAAAGCACCATACCTCATACCAGTCCCTATCTCAATCTAGCAAAGGTTAATAGACCAATGTTTAGATTGACAAGCCAATAACTATACCTAATGCAATTATGCCAATTACAATGAAATTTAGCAATGAGCTTCCCATCCGTACTCAAATTTCAAGTAAATTGCAATCAATATATAGAAAGAAGCTTACATTAGATATGCGCAAGAACAGCCATATCATAACAGGGCCATAAGTATGCAACTTCTTGATCTTTTTAAACGGAATGCATAAATCACAAAAGCAGTTCACGAAAAATTGACAGACAATTTAATACAAATGCAGTACTCTACTCTCTATAACTTAACAAGCAACTAACAAATCTATAAGGCACATTATTGAACGAATGTTTCATTCATTTTCTCTTTTCACTGACTGGACCATTTCTTTCCAAGTGATTAGAATAGGATCAATACTCCTATCCTTGATATGCAGAATCTCCCCCAGGAAAAACACTAAATGTCACTCACTAATGGTTCAAAAAAATAGTTTAGGGCACATAAATACATATATACACTACCCTCTTCAACAAAATTTGTCTTCCTATTCCTGACTAAATGTTATCCAATGCAGTGAAAATAGAAGTTCACAGACAAGAAAGGGCATTACAGCAAGTGCTAAAGTTAGTAGATATTTGAATTCAACATTATTTATGGTAGGAATTAGATAGGTAATAAGAGAAGCATAGACATAGTATATTTGTTCCCAAATGCAACTCCATTCTTCACCCAAATCCGATAATGGTACAATGTGTGTCTAAGGCCCCATAATCCAAGGAACTAAACCACAAATCTTAGTAATTATGCTAACTATACCATAATTCATGATATCAGCTGGGTTTGTGGATACAAAGGTCAATTCTAATTTTCTGGTCTCAGGTACCAGAAAACATCATCACCATTACGCCATAGTTGACCATGATCAAATCCAAATGGGCACCATCAAAACCATAAACACAAACCCATTTCTACCACCCAAACAAGAGTCGATAATCAGAGTTCAAATACGAAATTTCAGCACTCATTCAAAACTCAGACGTTGATCAACAGATCGGAGGTTACCTGGCGGGAATGAGAGCAAGATAGGCGACGGCGGGAGGGAAGATCTGAACCAAGACGTAGCCACTGACGAGCACGACGGCGAGGCCCTTGCACAGGCGAGTGAATCCAGAATAGAAACTCGTACCCTGTTCACAAGACAAAACACCGTATCAGCGACCCCAATCCACGTCCTATCTAACAATGCGATTCGCGGGATCGATAAGAGTCGAGATCCGATACACGGTGAGAGGGGTGGTGGTGGTGGGTTGCTTACCCCTGAGAGCACCGGAGCACTCATGGCGGTGACCGGAGATTTCTGCGTCGTTAAGAAATGATTTGGGAGATTTTGCTGATGATATTTGCTTTTTATATCGGAGAAGCAGCAAAGTCAAGTGACCGATTTTCGCATCCGCGTGCGAATGTGATTCGGTATTACGCAGGTGCACCGTAACACGGTAAACAGTAAAACCGGCATTTAACCTTTTGAGGAGCAGGTAGAGATGGTGGACCCCTCCGAGCTGCAGAGAGCTCCGTGGCAGGCAGCGAGCGCACCAGTGCCGAGGCAGCGAGCAGCGCAGTTGGTGGCACTTCCACCACCTCCGAGAGGCGGACCCCCGGCACGGCAGGGTCGGGTATATGCTGTCGTCGATTCACGGGCGGAGAGACAAGATTACGATCATGAGATCGCTCGCGACTTCGAGCACGTTCTGGATTAGAGGACATCGCGAGACTTTGGACTAGCGAGACGTGCTTTCTTTTTTTAAGACTTGTATTTGACTCGTTTTTTGTTTTATTGCTGCTAGTTATTGGAACAACTTTTGAACGTTTACTTCGTTTAAATCGCTAATCTGTTACTTCTTAGTTCGCACCCGAGCTCGGCTGTAAAACCCACTTTGTTTTAAAAGAGTATTGTTTTGGCAAACTGAAACATTAGGGTGAGTTTTTGCAACAAGTAAAATTTGAGAAGAAAAATAAAAAAAAGGGGGGGAAAGAGAAAATTGGACTGAGTTAGAGATTGGGCCAGCTTGGGCCCAATCAGAGGCGTACCCCAGGCCCGCACGCGAAGCCGAGCCCAAGAGCACGCGGCCCAAACCCAACCCTAGCAATAAAACCTTCGCGCAGCCGCTTCTGTTCCTCACTTCTCGCACGCTTTCCCAGGCACGTCTTCTTCCTCGAGCTCTCTCTCTCTCGCGAAACCGAATCAGATCCGCACCGCCGCCTTCTTCTCCAACCACCTCCGCATCTTCTTCTTCCTTCTCCTCCTTCTACTTCCACCCGTGACAAAGCCCCACCGCCTGAAAACCCGTTCCATTCCCTTCTTCTTCATCGAACCAGAGCAAGCCCTAGCCGCTCTCTTCAACCCAAGCTTCACCGCACCTTCAACCGTAGGTTTCAGCCACGGTGAGCCTCGCTACGAGCTATTTCACCTCCCCCGCTACCTTTTGCCTGAAAATCGTGAGACTTCAAGCTCAGTTTGAGTTGGATCTGACCGGAGAGGAACACCGGAAAGGATCGCCGCCGGATCTGGCTTTCCCACGCCGGCGAGCCTCTAACGTCGTCAGAACCACCTTCTCCGTCTTCCCCTCGTCACCTGACTCCCCCCTCCGCCTCCTTCTTCCTCCCTCGAGCCTCGCCTGATGCTGTCAACGGCGGCCGGAGCACCCCAGCCTCGCCGGAGCTGGAACCAGCTCAGAACCGAACCTGAGCGGGCCTTGGGCCAGGCTGAGGCTTGGGCCTGGATAGAGCTGGGCCAGGTAGGCCTTGGGCCAGGACAGGAGGTTCGGGCCAGAACCAGACGGGCCGTTGGGCCAGTCCCATGACTGAGGACCGGGTCTAGGTCGGGTCTTGAGCCAGGTCCGGGTCTGGGTCCGGTCGGGTCTGGCTTCTGGACCGGGTCAAACCGGTTTTAAAGAATTAATTATTTTAAAATCAGATTAATTAATTATTAAATTAATTTAATTGAGACGAATCAAAGGACTTTTGGACAATACCGGGACTGATTGGACGTTTACTAGTTAAACCCAGACTTGGACTTCGCCCGAGAAGACCGGAGTTAAACCCAGACTTGGAATTCGCCTGAGAAGACCGGAGTAGACCCGGACGTCAGCAGCTAGGAGACGTAGCTGTTGTGATCTTCTCGAGGTAGGGAAAAGCCGTAAACTCCACTCCTAATTTGAGAATGCTAATAGTATGCCACATGATAATTAATAACCGGAAAGGTCCTAGATTGCATATAGGATGTGATTCACTAGAATAATCGTTTTTCAATTACAATAATAATCAGACGAGTCTAGTATGCATGTAGGATGTGATTCACTAGTTTAAATCGCTTTCAATACTTGGGAAATTGTCGTGTTGGTAGATTGGCCGTGATGAGCCTCATGATTGTTTGTGTTTGCCTCACATGTCGTGCTTGCTTAGCATTTAGGTTAAGATAAGAGTCTAACTAAACTAGATCAATTGTGATGCTTGTGACTGAATGATTGATTGAATGAATGCTTGAATGACTGTTGAGTGTAATTGATTGTGCCAAATGGTATGATCGGGTGAGTGATAGACCGATGTATCGTGGTTGGTAAGTATGCTGGTAAGCTTGGTTGCTAATATGAGTTCTTGTGGTGTGTTGTGGTAAGATTGTGAGTTGCTAAGCTATGTTTGTACTATGACTGTTTGGTATGTTCCTCTTTCATGGGCGATCCTCTGTTAAGGTGTGCCTACCTTCCGACTAGAAGTCGGTAAAACGTGTTGTGATTCTGTGATAAGGTGTACCTACCTTCCGACTAGGAGTCGGTAAAATGTGTTGTTGTCAGTGTTAAGGTGTGCCTACCTTCCGCCTAGAAGTCGGTAAAATGTGATGTGATTCTGTGATAAGGTGTACCTACCTTCCGACTAGGAGTCGTTAAAACGTGTTGTTGTCAGTGTTAAGGTGTGCCTACCTTCCGACTAGAAGTCGGTAAAACGTGCTGTGATTCCGTGATAAGGTGTACCTACCTTCCGACTAGGAGTCGGTAAAACGAGCTATGAATCGTGGTAGGGTGCGCCTGCCCTCCGACCGAGTGTCGGTAAATTGTGCTATAGCCGTAAGATCCGGCGTATTAAGGGGGACTTATTGTGTGTGTATTGTTAATGATTTATTGCGTGGTTGTTATTGCTTTACTTGTATGTATGATTTGCTGTCCGACGTGTATTACGGGAGCCCCAATGACTGTGTCTCCTATGGACCGAGGGGAATCTGATATGATGCACCAGTTAGGGTACAGATCAAAGTTTTGAGAGTTGATATTTAGTGTATCGGTAATAGGGTGTTACTTTAATCGTTTCCTGGTTACTTTCGTTATTCTTCGTTGATTTCCTTGAACGTCACCTTCTTTAAAGCTTTGGAACTTCATTGATCTATATTTACAGCACCTTTTGTTTAATCGTGCAAATTTATAAACTTGAATACTTGTACTATTTGGTTTTATGCTTTAACGGGGGTTTCTTTTACTTTACTGCTTTTTCCTACTATGCGTAAGCTCACCCCCCTTCGTGTTCATTGTTGTTTTGAAGGTTTTCGTGCTGAGTAGGTTGTAGGACGTCTCAGGGCTCGGGAGCTCGCTGAGGGTTCGGAAGTCTATTTATTAGAGACGTACTTTAGAACTGTGTTCCTGGGCACACTAATGAGAGTGCGGCAGTGCCGACTAGTGTCAGACGTAAGTGAGAAAGCTAAGAGGACCGATTTGGGAGGTATCAAGCGTTCTTCGCTTGTCGTCAGCAATTAGCACCCGAGCGACGGAGGACCGCTGAAATACCAGTACGCAGCCAGAACGGCTTAGCCGAGTGACGATGAGATCAGAGTGGCGCAGCGGAAGCGTGGTGGGCCCGTAACCCACATGCAACACACTCTTCTGTTCTTCCTTACAATTGAGGATCTACCGTTGACCATTGTTGGCCCTGAGTTGTCTGAGTAACAGGACGTGGACTTCTTTTGTTTTGTAGTATGCGCGTTACTTGGTTAAGTGAAGTGAGTAGTCGAGAAGAAGTGTCGGTGGGTTGGATCCGTTTTAAGTGCAATGTGAGAACTGTTCCGGTTTGATGCCTATATCGACAGACGATTCCGGTATAGGATATCTCGATCAGGCTACGTGTGTCGGTGCGACGTCTCTACCGACGGAGGATTCCGGTATCGACTAACTGGTTTAAGTGTTTCCGTGTGCTTAAGGGTTAATGGATTGGGAGTTTTAATCGGACGTTCCCTGAGATAAGGTCATTTGGAGCGCGTTCGTTTTAAATTTCGAGGACAAAACTCTTTTAAGGGGGGTAGACTGTAAAGACCGCCCCGGTTTAAAAGTTTAATTATTTCAATTCGTTCGATTGGAACGTCGAGGTTGAAAAACGGTTGAATTTTTGGATCGATTGCAAAAAAAAAGAGGAAAGAAGCTGTTTGGGCCAGGCTGACTAGGCCAGCCAGTTGGGCCAAGCCCAAGACCCAGCCACACGCGAGCCCAGCCCTCTCGAGCAAAACCTAACCCTACTGTTCACCTCCTCAGATGTGTGCACGCAAATCGAGACAACCCCCTCCCTCTCTCTCTTCACGAACCCTCCTCACCCCCCCTCTCTCTCTTTCTCTGCGAATCATCGCCGGCGAGCTTGTCCTTCTCTCCTGGTCACGAAGCGAGCCACTCCTCCACGAGACGACGCTGAAGCCCATCGCCGGGTCGTGTCAGGAACGGAGCCACGCCGGTGAGACCTGCTTCGCGAACCAGATCTGGTTCCGCCGTCGCCGTCGCGCGAACTCTTCTCTCCCGGGCTCGATTCGCACCTCGTCGGCGTCAGGGAAGTGCAACCAAGTGAGCGAGGCGTAATCCGTCCCTCTCCGACCCTTTTTTCCCTTTTCTGAGCTCTTCTGCCACCGTTCGCCGCTGTAATCGAAGACCGAACCCTCGCCGGCGTCGCCCTTGACCACGACGGACTCGAGCTAGGACCGGGCCTTGGCAAGACGGGCCTTGGGCCAGATCTGGATCAAGCGAACCTCGGGCCTTGGGCCCAGGTCTGGACTTGGGTCCGGACTTGGGTAGGAGCCGGGTCTGGGTCGGGTCTGGGGTTGGTCCTGGGTCAGGTCCGGGTCAGGGTTCTGGACCGGGTCGGATTCGGGTCTGGTTCTCGGATCCGAGTCAGGGCAGTTTATTAAATTGTTTAATTAATTTATTTAATTTAAATTAAAGGAGTTAACGAGGAAAAATTCATCGGACTTAATTGATAAAATTAAGAGGACAGTTACGGACTGGACCGGGACTGATTACCGTTCTTTTTTGTTAAATCCAGGCTTTGACCTCGATCGTGGAGAAGACGGAGGTAGGCCCGGAAGTCAGTAGCTAGGAGACGTAGTTGTTGGTTCTTCTGAGGTAGGGAAAGTAGCGAATACCGGTTTAATTACAGAAAGTTACTAGTATGCATGCTAGGTAATAATAAAAACTGAAACGATCGTTTATATTATACAATAACCGGACGAGTCTTAGTAACATGTAGGATGTGATTCAATAGTGTTAGCCGCTTTCAATATTCTGGGAAATTGTCGTGCTGGCAGAATGGCCATGTCGAGCCCTAGGTTGTGTGCTGATTGAAATGACTGATCTTGATTGTGATGTATGTTGTGTGACTTAATGTCGATAAGATAGAGAGTCAAGGCATATTATTTTTGGTGTAACAAGTTGTGTTATGTGTGGGCAAGTGTGCCGTGATTGTTATGATGTGAATCATTGGTTGTGATATGGTCGGGTGAGTGATAGACCGACGTGTGGTATAACGGTGATAAGATTGTTGGGCTTGTTGAGCCGTGCTTGATCTGTGGCATTGCGATGCGTGATCCTATCTTGATGTGTGTTCCAAGAGGGTTGTATTCCGGTACGGTACCTACACCGAGGGGGTGTGTCGGTGTGGGGTAGTACCTAGGCCGATGATGTGGTCCCACGTATGCGCGGTCCCCCGGTGTGTTATTCTGGTATGATGCCTACATCGAGGGGGTATGCCGGTGTAGGACATCTAGGCCGACGGTTGTGATTGGGCCTACGGGTTGTATTGGGCCGACGGGTTGGGCCGACGGGTCGTGTTGGGCCTACGGGTCGTAATTTGGCCTACAAGTCGTATGGGGCCTGCGGGTCGTGTTTGGGCCTACGGGTCGTGTTTCTACCACGATGATGTATGGTCCTTTGGGGACATTTCCGGGCCCCCCGATGAGATGCGTTCCTAGAGAACGTTTCCGGTCGCCCCGACGCTTGTGTCTCCTCTGGACCGAGGGGCTATCCGAGATGATACATTGACTTTCTGGTATGATATGATGAGTTTGGGGACTGCGGTGCGGGACATGTGCTGGTTGCTTTTGTGTGTGATGCGTGTGCTGTTTGGTTAATGTTTTATTGTGTGAAAGCGGTCGTTTGAGTGTGTTGTAAGTTTGGCTATGAACCCCGGATTGGCAGTTAGTTGTGCTGCACTAGTATGCCCTAATTGGACGGTTACTCGTGGTGGTGAGCCGATGTTCATCACCTTAACTACTTTTTCTACTGAGCGAAAGCTCACCCCCTTACCTTGTTGTTTTTCAGGTGTGGAGCGGGATCAGTATTAGTAGGATTCTCGGAGTTCGGGAACTGACGAGGGTCTTGGCTAGTGTCTAGAGACGTACAGTGTTTTGAACTATTTACTGTCTTTACGATTTACTTAAGAGCCGTTGACTCTTTTATTCGAATTTATGAATTGCAGATCATTATTTTAAGCTTTATTACTTTAATTTTACTTAAATTATTTCTTGTTCAAAGCTCACGTCTCGAGTCCGGTCAAAACCGGATTTGGGGCGTGACAGTAGGCGTCACCCGTAGGTCGCAGTCATCCTCTGCTGGACCTTCCCAACGACGACCCCGAGCAACACAGGATCCGAGGTTATGGACCACCGAGGAAGACCTACACCTCATAGAGTGCTGGCTCTCGACTGCAAAAGACGCGATTAAGGGAAACTCTCAAGCCAGAAACACATTCTGGTGTACCATTGAGAGGAAGTTCAACGCGACCGGAGGTCACCGCCACTACAACTGGAATGCTATCAAG
The DNA here is from genome assembly GCA_963921825.1 of Erodium maritimum. Lineage (NCBI taxonomy): Eukaryota > Viridiplantae > Streptophyta > Magnoliopsida > Geraniales > Geraniaceae > Erodium > Erodium maritimum. The sequence goes on along the minus strand of OY997596.1, from coordinate 57,940,033 downwards.
AAACGTTGGGCCAGATGCCAGTCGCAGACAAGGAGGTTCCTTGGTTATCTGAAGACCTCCAAGGACGAGTACCACAGCGGCTGGAACCACGAGGACCACATGAAAAATGCGAAGAGTATGTGGGCGGCGGTACGGAAGGAAGACAGACCGAGGGAGCACCCATCAAATTTCGACCTGGATTATTGGGTTACCGAGCTTGAGGGCAATAACAAGTTCGTTGCCGAGGAAGGCACCATGGGTAATGTCCGCCGACAACAACGCCAACAACGACACCGCTTGGATGAGGCTGGGGCTTATAGCTCAACCCCACCCACAAGCACATGGGACGATTACACACCTCTTGGTAGCGAGTCCCAACAACCAGAATGGGGAGCTTCCGATCACAACGAGGGGAGTGAGGTCCCTCTCAGCGACACACCCCTCTCCCATGAGGCCGATGCAAGTCCCCCTCAACCAACTCGCCGAACTTGACCGCAAGGAAAGAAGACAACGAAGGCATCAAGAAAGGCGACCGTCTTCACGGCCCAAATGACTGCCTACGCGGAGATGGAACGTACAAGGCAGGAAGGCAAGGCAGGAAGGCAAGGCAGAAAGGACCCGCATGATATCCAAGATAACCCAACTGTGGGAAGCAAACTTCGCCGTGTACATGTCCATGAGGCAAACTGATACCTCAAACTACACCGAAGAAGATTTGGAAGAGCAGAAGTCGTGCAAGGCCCGACTGTGAGTAGTCTTGGATACCCTTGAAGGTAAACTTAAAGATCTTCGACGACAACAACCACCACCGGATGGCGACCCACCACAATGATTCTTGAGCATGTATTTTTTTTGGGTTGTATTAAAAGGGGATGAATAAAAGTTTAAGTTCATTTTTATTCGTGTTAAATTTATTTCTTATTTTTTTATTGCCATTAATTATTTTTTTCACATTTGTTTATATTTTATATAATTTAAACGGTTTCTGATAAAGAATTAAATTAAACAACAAAATATCAATTAATTAACAACTCAACATCCAGTCAGTATGAGGGCCTCACTATGACCCTCTTATTGCAAAACACCCACTATTCTGAGTCCCTAGTCCCACGATTTTGTCCAGTCAGCACAAAGGACTCAGGTCTTGGGACTCACCAAGGGTCTTTCCATTGTACATGCTCTTAATTTAATCTCAGTCGATTGTTGAAGTTACATCATCAACGGTTCTCGTTGTAAAATTAGGCATATTCTTGTATAAACACAAAACTTATCGTATCTCTGACTAAAAGATGCAAATTCGTTACTTTAGATTTTAATCATAAAGGAGTGCATAAAGGAACAATATTCCTTGCCTACAAGATCAGACCTAAAACACTAGATGTTTGTTATTCTTTTATCAATATAACCGTTATAAAAGGTATTAAAATTGTTATATAGGCAAACTACCACAATACTAAGTCGAAACTGACTGTAACTACTCAAGTTCTTGTCTAAACGATGCATACTATATAGAGTACGACCGAACCTGTTTTTATCAGTTTCAAAGGGAAGCAGAGCTAAAACTAAATTACGAAAAAACCGATTATTATTGCTCAAAGTGTTGCCTAAACGTTGCATACTCTGTAAAGTGAGACCGAACCTGCATTCATTAGTTTCAGAGCTCTGCTCAATAGTCAATGACTCTGTAAAAACAAAATCATATAAAATAAAAAAGACCCACTCGATTGGCTAGATCCAAAATCGAGAGTGGGGTCGAGGAGGGTGCGGTGCGGAGGCCAAGGGGGGCGCATCGGTGGCGGTTTCAGAGACAACGGCGGCGGTTTCAGGGATGACAATGTCGGCTTTAGAGGTGGCGACGATGGCCTCAGAGACGCCGACGGCTTCAGGCACGGCTTTGAGGTCGATTGACACCGAGGTGAGCTAGAACATAACCATCTGATTTGTGGAGGGGGAGCGAATAAGATCGGGAGACGTTTCGTTGGTTGTGGGAGGGATCCAACGTCACGATGACTAGCAGGGGATCGAAAGAAATCCTAACTGAAAAATACCCTTCACAAGACCCATAAAGAAGATGCAAAGTAGAGATATATGAAAGAGAGAAGAATAATCATGGCATAGACCATAAACAAATTCATGGTCGTAAGTATGGTTTTTTCGTACGATGATATGAGCTCTAGGGTAGAGTTTTGCTAAGGTATTATATTGTATCTCTCACTTAATTATACTAAGTTTAAACATATTCACTTATACTCAACTTTTACTTTTTCAATTTACTATATTTTTGTAATAAATGATAAAAGGATTAAATATAAAAAAGTTATTTTATATTATTGGTTGTATATATTTAGTATCTTTAAAATATTGATCACTATTGAATATGTACTGGACAAAATTTCGGTCAATTTTTCTACATTTTTCAATGTAAAAAAATTCCGGTCGTTTTCCTCCGTCTCAATTGTGTTGGTCTCACCTAGATCCGCCCTCGATATCAATCCTTCTCTAAGTGGTTGCCTCCCTTGCTCCGTCTTTGCGTCACGCCTCGCCGCCGTCGAATAACCCACCACCTCCGTATCACTCCTCTCCATCGTTGATCCCACAATCGATCCCCATCTCCGAGTAGCCCCCGTTACCTCTACAGCCGTCGTTGAAGTATTCATCGATGTCCCCACCTCCTTAACCTCCACTGATGCATGCAAAAAGCATACAGACTCGATGCACCCTCGTATTTAGTACCTACTACAGATTAAGGTTGCACTGGAGAAAACTATATCAGCTCGTCTCTCCTGAGAAACCCCCGTCATCTCTGAAGCCGCCACTGGCGCGTCCATCTCCTTGGCCTCCACCGTGGCGCCCTCCTCGACCCCTCTCTCGATTTTGGATCAGGCAAATCGAGTGGGTCTTTTTTATTTTATTTGATGTTGTTTTTGCAGGGTCAATGACTAGTGAGCAGAGATTCAAAGACTTTTCCTGGGAGGGAACCTTGAATCATGTATATCCTCACAATACAACTGATGCAGTTCAAGTTCGGTCACTTTGTCGCCATATGCAGTGTTTAGGCCCTACCTTGAGCAGGACTTCCAGTTCCGTTTTCCAACCCCCACCTTTCCTTTCTGCCTATGTGGCGATTTCAATATCGTCTACAATGGTTATTTTATCTTAGAGTTATGTGTTCTGACCTTTACGGGGACTCTTTACTTGTACTGACTCTTTTAATTTAATAAAATTCTGCACATTTTTAGTTAAAAAAGTTTAGCAATTATCTCTAATTTAGCTTTGACATAGAAATTTATAAGTAGGTTTGGGAGTCTAGGGGACTAGCCATCCTACCTTCTCCTTTTCATGGGTGATCTTCCAATCACTGGAGCCGCCAAGAATTTTTTCCCCATGGTGAGAGTTAAGGACATCCGTCTAATGCTAGTGAAAGTCATGGACATCCGTCAAGGGCTAGGTTTTGGGCGTCACCTCTCTGGTGAACATTAGGTACGAGTCTCGTGTTGGAGTATAGGATGTGTTACATTAACACGATGGAAAACAATTTTTTTATAAACTGTTATCGGTAACCTGTACTTTTAGCCGAGATCCACATGTGTCATACAATTCCTAATCTATGCAATATTTAACGGAAATTACCTCGATATAGGATACTTTGAAATCAACTAATTCAAGACATGGACCTTTGAAAGTGTATTCGTAGGCTCCCAAGTGTTCTTCTTCTAACAGTATCCACTCGAGAAAGCCTGGTCTACAACTCGACGCACTAGAATCGCCTTGAACGAAAACTCACTATTTCACCCTATAGGTGGACGAAATGTTCAGCCAAAAATGCTTTAAATTTCATGCTCCCTAGTGTTATATTTTATAGGAGTTGATTTCCTTAAACTAATCCAAGTAGAATTAAGAAATCTAGCAAAAAAAGATGTCTTGCTTTGACCTAGTCCAACTATTATTCCTTATTCTAGACCTTTTAGATTTAGGGATTTCCTTTAATTCCATTTAAATAAATAAACACTACAAACTATTACATATTTTTTTCCTTGGCCGAGTAGCTCTTGTTGTCCAATAAGGGTGTTCGGCCAAACCCGATATCTTATATTAATTTGGCCTTTTATTTGTCCCATTCAAATACTATACTTTATAATAATTAAATAGAAGTATTTGTCTTGTCTTCTGAGTGTAAGATTAGATAAAATATGTATTATATCAATATATAATGTCTCATCCATTTATTTAATCGATAACATATTTCGTTCACTTCGTTGTGGTCTTTCACTTTGTCTGGCCCTTTAGGTTCATATGACGTTGGGTAGTGAAATGAAACAATTGCTCCATTCACAGATCATGGGTAACTCTCTAGTAAGGTCCATGATAATTCAAGTAATATAATTAATGACTAATACCTTTTCAAGTCCTATTACCTTGTGTAGTCTTATCCTCTTGTCATTTGGCGGGTGTCACGACTGAATAAAAGGCATAGAATCGTCATCCTTTCTAATTCAGTCTCAACACGTTCTCTTGATTGTGGGTGAGGAATGTAGGTGACGAATTACACACATGACCATGCTTCTATTACAAACTCCTACTCATCAAGAGCAGTCGTTTTAATGACATCTGAATTGTGTAACCACAAGGGACAAGACCGTATGACCATCACCCATGTGTCTCACATGTGTGTATCCATGCCAAACATTACCTTTATAACTATCTGTTAGGATAAGCGTTTGGTTAGTTTAAAATATGAATACATATCATGTAGATCACATGGTGATGTCATGGTCGTGGGACTAAGGACTACGTGGATAGTTGAGATGTACTTATGTCATAGTTCTTTGAAGTACACTCAAGTGAGTGGTCCAAATGTCGAACTCTTTGGTATTCATGAATTTGACTCATATCCCTACATGCATAATCAATAAAAAGTCTCGTCAAAAGTTACACTAGCACGATTTAGGCTAGGGATGAGTGAATAGACTCACTCCCTTTTTTTCTAAGAGATTTACTATTGGGGAGCTGCTCCCCTATACTTTAGAAAGAGTAGTATATTCACGGTTTTGCTAACATTACACCTTAATGATAATAAAACGTTTGTCAACTTATTTATTAACTCACAAGGAATTTTGTAACATGTCAATGTGGATTTTTCTTAGGGCACAAAACCCCAACATCTCGTATGTCCCCATCACTGTCGTCTTCCATGCGGCGACCACTAGATGGCAACGACTGAAAAAGGCACCAGAGTTATCCGGCCAATGGATCTAGGATCCAAGGGGTGGGACGGTAAGATGGTGTATCGTACCACATCACCTCAGGTCAGATTACCCCGACGAATCTAGACAACGTATCGATCGGTTCCCTTCGTACGGAGCATCCCAATTTGCTCCGGAAAACATGATCTACTGGAGGCGGTCGAACAACATCTTTTCTCAAGGTTACTTAGGCAACTTCGATCCTGGGACGATTTTTTTTGTTTTATGTGTTTTTATGTTTTATATTTCAGTTCTTAGTACGGTGGCACCGCCCTATCTTTTCTATGATGCAAAATAGATTATTTTTACGATACCAAGAGTGCTGGGAAACCTACGTGGGTCCCAGACATATTCTGAAGTCTAGAGTCGTTTGCCCAGTTTCTGTTATTATCGATTGAAGTTATGAAAAAAAATCCTATGTCTCCCCGTTTCAAAAAAAAAATAGGCATTAGCATGTGAATGTGATTCTGTGCTATGCATCCCAGTCAAATTGTCCGCTTTAGCCCATTGGGCCAGATTTATTGTTTCGAAAAGGCCATGGGCTTGAAACCATCAAAAATATGGGAGGGTTACGAGGCCACCAATAATTCATAAAGTTCATTTACGTTCAAATCACATCTTCTAGAGAATGATTAGAGCCTAATGTAGCTTTTTAACTAGGCTGAATGTTAGTCTTAGTGCCCGTAGTTCAATCCTAAATGTCCAAATGTATATATCATCGTTAGCAATAAAATTAAAGCGGCTTTATATTACTTATGTGTTACAGTAATATATCGATGTGTGCTCTGATCTATGCCCACCATGCGAATAGAACCATAGATCGAGATAGATCACACTTGATGTGTCCCTAGTCAATAAAGCTTCACTAGAAGCGACTAGTATGAAAGATGCCTCTTTATGGCTTACGTTCTGTTAGTCATTGGAATGGGATTCCGGAGTCTGATCATAAATATCATGTGGGACATGATATTGGACGACCCGTCCTGAATATGTGCCATAGATTAAGTCATGAACATATTCAGTGTCGTAGCTTGTCATGTATCCTTAGACCAAGGAGTCTTTGTGATTGCTATGTAGTCAACAACTGAGTTTGACCTGAGCCTAACGTTTTCCGTAACATGGCTTCCATAATGGTCAGGATTGGCTTGGGGACGTGCTACATGAGTGACACGAAAGACGGCTAAGGGATTTATCCCTCATACTGAGGTATGGGAAAGATATCGGTTCTCGGCCGCTTGATCGAGAGTGACTGAAAGAATAGCATGGTCATGCACATGATACTGAGTATCATATATTCAGTCATCTCACATATCAAGGAACAGTGATTGAGAATAATAAGGATGACGGCTCTATGCCTTATCTCAATCAGGATATCGGAGATAAAAGGATAATGACAGGGACGACGGAAAGGTTAGAACCGACAGGGTCGATTCGTTATGCAGTGTCAGGCAATACTAAAGTCTCGTTAGTTGACACTTAAATAGGATCAATAAAATGGGTTTTTTCGTTGATCTATTGACATGCATAAACCTAAGGGTCACACCGGAGGGTGAAACTACACATTTATGGAGAATGGCCAAAAGAGAGTTGTCTCGGGACATGACCAAAACTGGGTTTTGAGTCATGTGCCCGTATGTGAATAGGACTTTACGGATCAAGACAAGGCTTGGAGTCTTTGGATTGATCGCGTCGGATAATGTTGGACATTTCCGGTATGAAAAGCTTGGAGGCGATGAGCGAATCACGGGACCTCGTTGGAAATGGCCACGGGCCATGTTCCAAGAGGCCCATGAAAGGCCCATGCAACCAAGGCCCATGGAGCTAATTAATCAAGTCTTGATTAATTAGTACTAAGTAAGCAAGACAAGGATTAAGGCATTGATGATTCACCACCTAACACAATCTTGTCTTGCCATACTTTGTCCTATTTACACCTTACTTGTCACCATGCTTGTCCCATGCCTTTAGTTGGACAAGTATGTGGTTTTCTATGTTTAAGTCATCTTTTTTCAACATAACAAACACAAGACAAGAATAGAAAACACAACTTATCCCTCATCTCCATGGCAATTTCGGGTTTGGCTAGTTTCCACCTCCATTTTTGTGTTCTTGAGTCCTCAAATAGAAGAACTACGTGGCTTTGATTCCCATGTGGATACGTAGGCGTCTTGGAGACTCAAGCCAATCATTCTTTACCCGGTGTTCTTGTTTTGGTAAGAACTAGTGCTGAATTTTTCTCTTGTGAATCCATTCTTTGTTAGTTGTTTCATGGTTTTAATCGTCTCTTGGTTTTCATTGATTTTCCGCTGCGAGTTGGTTCATCTCCAACCCTACCTCGAGACCCAACACTGAAACCAAGAGACATGTTGTCCATGGGTGAGGTGAAGATAAATGTTGATGAAGGAAGGATATGCCTGAACATGGAGGGAGGGGGTAAGGTTTATAGAAGAGAGATCGGTCTAGCTATGACTGTTAAGTGCTTCGTACTACATGGACAACAAGATCCAGAAATGATTGAGACTCTGACCCTCAATGAAGCTCTATCGTGGATCTATGTGAAAGTGGTGGAGTTTGGTTGCATTTATTAGAGAACCAACCAATTAATAGTTGAAGTCTCAATTATAATTATAATCTAATACGCGTCCTCGCAGACAAACATGTTTACGGGTTTGTAAGTGAATTATTAAAAGAGAAGAAGAGCCCCTTAAGAAGAGAGATAAGGGTTGGCCTATATGGGACAAATATGATACATTGTGATTAAATGAGTTATTTTTCAGAGAGTGGAGTTTGAACCCTGATCCGTGAAAAATCAAGCTCTGATATCATATTAAAGAAGCAACTCAGCTAAAAATTCAAACTGATAGTTGAAGGTCCAAATATAATTATACTTTAACATCTCCACTTGGTTTGATGCGCTCGGAGAGAGACAAATAGAGTTGATCACGTGTTAGCTAGAAATGGTAATAAATGGGATACTATATACATATACAATAGAAACTCTACAAATTAATAGTCATAAGACCATCTAAATTTATTAATTAAAATAATAATTAATAAATATATAAATTAAGAATAATTATTTTATATATTAATTAATATTTTATTAATTTACAATGAAACACTTAATTAATTATTATACAATGTATGTACAATGTATGATGAAAGTTATACCATGGAGCCCCCTTCGCGGAATGAGGTTATTAAAGCGCAATCACATTAAATAATTTCTTGCTGAGTTATGAAAAAACAACATCAGAATTTCTTACAATGCTAAGAGCACCTCCAACGGGTCGTGTCTACCCGTCGTGTCTGGCGTAGGCACGGCCCAAACACGACGTGTAGACACGACTTGTCGTGCCTAGACGTCGTCCCTGCACGGTCGTGTCTGGTTGTCGTTGCTGAATCTGGCAACGACGCCAAGTCGTGTCTACTGCCCATTTTGTACCAAAAATGCTTCCAACCATGGCTTTAGACACTGCACCATTGGAGGAGTAGTGTCTGGAAGCAGTGTCTGGAAGCCAAAAACAATGGTTAGACACTGCTCCTAGACACTGTGCAGTGTCTAACCATTGGAGATGCTCTAAGAAAAATTAGAGATGTGATTCAAAGTGAAAGTGATTTCAAGAAGAAAAAAAACAAAAGACAATTGAGTCATTTTTCACGAAATCTTTCTAAATCATTCATTTAATATGTAGTATATAAGGAATCATGAATTTATATCTTATAGTTTTAGCAAATTATTAATTTAGCATCCTATCCCCAAGTCAGGACAGGACAAAAATATTATCTTAAAAAATTTAGGGAAAATTTCATTATAATACCCTGGAAAACATTTATTTTCATTATAATACCCTAACCTGTTTTTTTTGCATTATAATACCATAATGGCAGGACGAAGACGAGATCCTGGAGGTCCCGATTAAAGTTATTCCTGCTGCACCCGATGGCCGATACCGCTACTCCTTAGCCGACAAAGTCATAGGAGAAGGAAGCTGCAACATCACTGTCCCTTGTGGGGTAATGATTTGCAGTTGGAAGATACAGGGGCTGGAGGTGGAGCGCCTCAACAAGGAAGTGGTGGCAGCGATGGCTCAAAAGCAGCCTCGCCATTACCAATGAGAGGACCTGGGGAAGGGGGGAAGGCCCGGAGATGGCGTATCCTCCGAGACCCAGGGCGGTCGGTGTTGGGACGTCTCGGGAAAGTAAAGGGAGCAACACATTCTTATTGCTTCTTATATTGCTATTTTTATTTTGTTTCCGCTCTGAACTGTAGTCTTTGGTTTTTTTAGTTGGATTCCTCGTAATGTGTTTTATTTAGTTGAAAGTGCTTGTGTCTACTATCAAAAGTAGATTATTTCTACGAGTCCACGAGAGCTGGGTCACCCACAGGAGACTCAAACATTATTTTGGAACTCAGGGCCTTTGGTCCTGCCTATGTAACATTTGATTGACATGCATTTTATTATTACCCATTTAAAAAACATTAGGGTTTCAAATGGGTTAAGCTCACTATTTAGTAAGTTAGGTTCAAAGTCCAACGATGAAAAAGGTCCAACAGAAGATGGGGTACCTCCAGGAATTCCGATTCCTCATATTGGGAAGCCTGAATTTAAGGAATCGACCCATGTTTGTATTTTTAAATCTATATCGTGTAGGGATTTCGATGTCGATTCCTCTTACATTTTTTACTATTTTAATTAATTTTACAATTATTTTATTATGTAATTTATATTTTTTTGAATCAAATAAAAAAATACATAATTATTTTTAGATAATTAATTAAAAATATAATTTTCGGTAAAAAAAGAGGAAAGAAAATGGGACAATTATAATCTTAGTTTACCATTCACTCACACTTATCCCAAACTGGTGTATCCATTAACAGGAGGAGAAATCAAATAGAAACCACTTCTTAACATAGTAACCATGAGAACTCATCTAAGTCATCCATTTTAAGAATGAATGGATGAGATGCAATTGAGTTGTTGACTTGTTGACGGTAAAAACACAACACTTTTTTAATAAGTGGCAGAGGCTTTTTAGTAAAACTATCATATTACTTTTTTTACCAATTTACTAATTTAATTTTTCCCGCTTCGTTTGAACTCTGATTGGCTTCAAACTTGAGCCAATATTTTTGTTTTTTCAAGGGCTTTCTATCAAGATCAGTCATGAATATATTTTGAAGCACAAAAATAAAATTATTTTGGGGCTGATTTAAAAAAAATTATATATGGGTAATTTTATCAACACTTTACACTGTTTTTATCAATACTTTACACTGATTTTATCAACACTGGACACTAGGTTTATCACCTCATTTTTCAAAACTAAACATGATTTAATTTTTTTCCGCTTCGTTTGAACTCCGATTAGATTAAAACTTGCGCCAATATCTTTGTTTTTTCAAGGGCTTTCTATCAAGACCATTGGTGAATATGTTTTAAAGCAAGAAAAAAATAAATTATTTCGGGGATGACTTAAAAAGAAATTATATCTGGATAATTTTTATCAACACTTTACACTGGTTTTATCAACACTTTACTTTGGTTTTATCAACACTGAACACTAATTTTATCACCTCATTTTACGAAACCAAACATGATTTTTATCACCCCATCACATGTTTTTTATGAACACTAAGCACTAGTTTTATCAACACTAAACACTATGTTTATCACTAAATTACATGTGCTTTATCGCTCCATCACATGTTTTTTTTATCAACACTAAACTCTAGTTTATCACACCTATTATCAAAATTGAACACGTTTTTTATCACCTCATTAATTGTTTTTTTATCACCTCAGTACATGTTTTTATATCAACATTTAGCACTAGTTTGATACCCCGATATAAAACATTTATTAGTGAAGATTTATCAGCACTCAACATTATTTTTATCACCCTGATATAACCTTTTATTTTCATGCTTCAAAATATATTCATGACTGATCTTGATTTAAAGCCCTTGGAAAAAGAAAAATATTGGTGCAAGTTTGAAGCTAATCGGAGTTCAAACGAAGCGGAAAAAATTAAATTAGTGAATTGGTGAAAAAAATATGGACACTTGTCCACATGACACCATGTTATTACATTATGTCCTTACTTGTGTGAGAAAAGCTGAAAGTGGCGTGAAATTGGGGTGGAACTAAGGTGATGATGTGACATCTTGATGAATGTTGGATCATAAGTGTGTGTGACTAGGATGAGTTCTCATGGTTATTAGGATAAGAGGAGTTTCTAGCCGAGTTCTCCTCCCATTAACAGTAACGAAACCTCAAGAAGCCTAGTGCCCCCACATATTTTTTGTTACCTTTTTTCTTCTTCTTAATTTTCTAACTATACCCTTTAAATCATTTAGATTTCCTAACTTTGTCTCCATCAGAGTAAACTTAATTCCTAATGTACCTCCTCCTTAAACGGTAAATAATCTAATTGTTTCATTTTTTTTTATCATTTTGTTGAAAGGTGTTTATTATCATTTTAATATCCTGATTTTAAAATGATATCAATAAATATTAATAATTTTAATATTAATTTATATTATCTTAACGTCATATATTAATAATATAATATAATTTTTTTTTGTGATAATATAATATTATCACAAAAAAACACATTTTTTTTGTGATAACATAATAATAATAATAATAATAATATTATTATTAATTAGATACAACTCTGCCCTAGCCGCCTAAGGCCATAACAACCATGGCTATTGTCATGATTTTTGTCATAGGCCCTCTCCTCCTACTCGTATTTTATGGATTTGTTTTCGACAACAGTGCTTGGATGCAGTTCACAAATCATTATTACCTTGCGATTCTTCTTGAGAATTTTTTTAGGGGTTTTTCTGCTAGGGCTCCCTTCAAGTCGTCTCTAGCCACCGCGACGTTGGCTCCCTCCCGCCACCAACGACGTGTCTCCCCACTCTGTTTGGCACAACCACTGCAACTCCGACGATTTTCGAAGCCGACATCGGCGCGTCCTTCTCCCTGGCCTCCATCACTGCACCCTCTGAAGTCGCCGTCGTCGCCGTCTCTGAAGCCGTCGTCGCCGTCATCTCTTAAACCGTCTCCTCCCTGGCCTCCAGCACCGCACCGCCCTCGACCCTTCTCTCGATTAAGGATCTGGCTAATCGAGTGATTCTCAGAAACTGATGATAGCAGGTTCGGTCGCACTCTCCAGAGTTTGTAGCGTTTAGGTTATACCTTGAGCAGCCGTAGTCAGTTTCGTCATAGTTTATAAGTGAATGATAGCAGGTACGGTCATACTCTACTGTACATGCAGCGTTTAGGCAAGACCTTGAGCAGTCGTAGTCAACTTCGACTAGTTTTCAATACTATCAATGACGATTATAGTATGAAAAAAATCGTAACACCATTGTGTTTTTTTTTTATTCTTCGTAACCAGAGGTTTATTCTTAATATATTAATATGTATTTAAACTTAAATTAATGAATTGCACCTTTTGCTACAAAAATCACAAAAAAAATAATTGGTAGCTGGTGTTGTCATTGTCCACCGAGGTTGAAACATGTGACTTAAGTAAAGAAATGAGAAGGTGAGAGCTAGATGCTATCAACTAACCCAAGTGGGCAAACATGTTTGTACAAACGAACTGTTCTGAAATGAATGGTTTTGAATCTCAGACCTCGTATATTACATGAATTGGAATTAGTGGAAGAGCTAGTTCCACCTGTTGAGAAAATTTGCAAATGAATCAAACGTGCAAATTATTAAGTGATAGAGTTTGATTCCTTGTCCTATTTATTGATTGGTGTATAGTATATATCAACACTTATAGATCAGGCAAAGAGAATACAAAACAATACAAAATATATTATCTAGAGTTTGATTTCATTCAAACAATTTAGATAACCTTATCACTAACACGTTTTTGTAGTCTGAACGGAAGGTTTTCAGACGTTCAGACTGGACCGAAAATCGAGAAACAAAACTCGCGGTAGAACTTTGGTGAAGATGTCTGCAAGCTGAGAGCGGGAGGGGACGTGTAGGACGCGGACCTGACCTTTGACAACCTTCTCTCGAACAAAATGTATGTCAAGCTCGATATGTTTGGTGTGTTGGTGTTGCACCAGATTGCCGGATAGGTAGATCGCGCTGATATTGTCACAATATACCAGCGTAGCTCATGAAAAGGGCAATGGAGCTCAAGGAGAAGGTTGCGAATCCAGCAGGATTCAGACACCACATTGGCCACTCCGTGATACTCTGCCTTAGTGCTGGACCTAGATAACGTAGGTTGGTGCTTGGAAGACCAAGAGACCAGGTTGTCACCCAAATACACGGAAACCCGAGGTGGATCGACGTGTGTCAGGATACCCAGCCCAATTAGCATCTGTATATGTAACAAGATCGGACCCAGGCAAGGAGTAGAGATGAAGACCTAGATGACGCGTGCCCTGAAGATAACGAATGATACGCTTGAGCGCTGCCATGTGACGGATACGAGGATCATGCATATGAAGGCAAATCTGCTGCACCACATAGGATATATCAGGACGAGTAAAGGTAAGATACTGAAGCACCCCTGCAAGACTACGATAGAGAGTAGGAACCTCAACCGCGGGACTATCAGAGGAGCTGAGTTTGCCCTGAGTGTCAACTGGTGTGGCCGAAGGAGAGCAGGTCGTCATACCAGCACGATCAATAATATCGTCAGTGTATTTCTGTTAAGACGGAAACATGCCACCAGAGTGTCGGGTGACAGCGATCCCAAGAAAGTAGGCGAGCGGGCCAAGGTCCTTCATAGCGAACTCGGAGCTCATGTGAGACATGATGGAGAGACGAACGCATCGATGGATGAGACAAGGATGATATTTTCACATATAATAAGATATAAGCAGTGTCAGAGCCGTGTCGGAAGATAAACAACGAGTGATCGGACCTGATACCAAGCCCGAGGAGCTTGTTTGAGACCGTATAGAGAGCGGTGTAACAAACATAGTCGGGATGAGAGTGGCTCCAAAAACCGAGTGGCTGATGCATGTAGACTGTCTCGTTAAGATTGTTGTGAAGAAAGGCATTCTTGACATCGAGCTGATGAATAGACCACGAACGAGAGACTGCAAGGCTCAGAACTATGCGAATGGTCGAAGGTTTGACCACTGGGCTGAATGTCTCATCACAGTCCACTCCAACCTGTTGAGACTTTCCATCACCAAAAGACGAGCCTTATAGCGCTCAAAAGAACCGTCAGAACGAGTCTCGTGGCGAAAGATCCACATAGAACGAATAATGTTAACTCCTACCGGACGAGGAACTAGAACCCAAGTCTTATTGTTAATTAAAGCATTATACTCATCTGTCATAGCTAGCTTCCAATTCGGGTCGGTAAGTGCGTCCTTGGGATTGCGAGGAATCGAAGAAATAGTGGTAGTGGCAGTGATGTTAAAAGGTATTTTGGGTTTAGTGATCCCTAACCTGCCCCACGTAACCATTGGGTGAGGACGCATTGCATGCCGAGGTGGGCTGGGTGAAGGTAGACCCGAGGGAGAGGTGTCGGGTGAGGTTGGGCCGAAAGGAATTGGGTTAGGAGGAGTTGGGCTAGGAGGGGCAGCAACGGGTCAGTCTGAGCATGTGGGGCCGGTGGGTCTCCAGATGTGGATGGGCTGGTCGGATGAGGCCCATCGTCGGGGGTAGTTGGGGCAGGTTGATCCGCTGGCCTAGTGGTATTTTGAGGGAAAAATATATGTGCTTTTAGAGTTGGAGAAACATGGTCAGTTAAAAAATCATAGACAGGTGATGGGGTAGGACAAAGAGAGGAGAATGGGAAAACCGATTCATCAAACATAACATACCTCGAAATCATTAGTTTGTTTGTTTTTAAAGTATAACAAATGTACTTTCTATGGTTAGGAGGAAAACCAAGAAAGACACAAGGAGTAGAACGGGCCTAGAGCTTATGAACTGAGTGAAGAAGAGGAAAACAGAGACATCCAAAAATACGAATATAAGAAAATGAAGGAACACGTTTATACAAAAGCATAATAGGGGAGGATGAGTTGAGTAACTTAGAAGGGAGAATGTTGAGTAAATATGTAGTCATATACAGCGCATAGTGCCAAAAAGAAGGAGGAACAGAAGCATGTAAAAGTAGTGTATGGACCATATTGTTAAGACTCCGGATTTTGCGCTCAGCTCGTCCATTTTGAGGAGATGTATGTGGACACGAGAATCGGAACACCATATCAGACGAGGCACAAAAATGATGGTATGAGGCTTATCAAATTCTTTTCTATTATCGCACTGAAAACTTTTAATGGCACAACAAAATTGAGTAGACGCATATTTACTGAAAGAAGAGAATATAGAAAATGCCTGAGATTTCTTGCCCATAGGAAAAGTCCAAACAAAATTTGTGAAATCATCGAGCAGCACCAAGTAATATTTGTGACCTGAAGAGCTTAAGATGGGAGACGTCCATAAGTCAGCATGCACAATATCAAATGGAGCACAAGTAAATGATGACGATGTCTAAAATGGCAATTTAACTTGTTTTCCAAATACACACGACTGACAAACTGGATTGAAATTGTTCGCATTACAAGATATAAATTTCTAACGACGAAGAGAATAAAATACGGGTGCTCCTGGATGTCCCAATCGGGAATGCCAAATTCCTGGAGATAAAACAATAAAAGCAGACGAAGTAAAGAATGAAGACGTGGAAACAGTCGAAGTGACCGGATACAAGTCGCATGTGCTATTGCATCTCAAAACCGGACGTCCCGTCTGAAAATCCTTCATAGAGCAACCAAGAGGGTCAAATTCAATCGAGGGATTATTATCCGTAACAAATTGGCGCACAAATACTAGGTTTTTAACAATTTTAGGAGCATGGATAACATCATGTAAAACATAATTAGGATGGGTGTAGCACACAATGGCAAATCAATATATGAATATATTTTTTAGAGCTGACTTTTGAGGATTGGCCTTCACCGTCAAGGCTAGCCGGAAAAACACCTGTTCGCCGATTTAAGGGAGGGGAATTTCTCTCTCTCTCTCCACGCTTTTGGCTCGGTGTTGATCTCTTTGTATAGAGAATATTGTGTCTCTGTTTCTCTGGGCAAAGAGGTGTCTTTGAAGTCAAAGTCGAAGTCCAGGGACAAGTTTCGGAAGAAGGGCATTGCTGATGAGGTCCTTGTTTCAGGAATGACTGAAGCCAAAGTTAGGAAGAAGGTCCGGAGAAAAGGTATGTCCGATGCGGTGGTTGGAAGAGGTTCGGGGGGAGGTTTTTCCTCTGTTCCAGATCGTGAGGAGCTGGGAACGAATTTGGTTTCATTGACTCGAAATCAGAGAGCGTCTCTTCGTAACCCTGTAATCTCTGCTGTTAAAGCCGATCGTCGTTGCCGGTGTCATTCTGGTGGATCTACGACGAGATACGCGGTGAGTGACACGAAAATTTTCGTTCAGAATTTTCCATATGACGCGACGGAGATATGGGTCCGTGGTATGTTCTCTCCATTTGGAGAGATTGATGCCATTTATGTTCTGAAGAGGCCGAACCGATAGAACAAGCTATTTAGTTTTATTCGATTTTCGACGTAAGAGGCCGTTTCTCAGGCAATTGCGACTCTCCACATCTTCAAGGATAACGGGCATGTGCTCTTCGTGGCTTTCTCCAGGAGCAATGTCGGAGATTCTACCGGGAACACAGAACAGAGCATGTGCTTTGTTTTTGACGCATTACTTAAGCCCGCCTCCGGCGAGATTTCTCGGGGTCAGGTTGTGCCTGTTGCTGGTGAGGATCCCTTGCCATTGATTCGGATGTTCGGGGTACTAAGACCCCGATTCCTTCATCGACGCCATCACCGGCACCAGCATCTTCTCCGTCGCCGGGTGGCAGTCATGCTCAACCAGGCGATGGTCAACTCGCGAATCATGGTCACGATTCTGATCCCGTGATTCATGCGAGTGTGGCTACGGTTATGTCGGTCGAGAATCAAGGAGATCGCGATTCTGTGGGATTTTCCAATCATCCATGTTTCTCGCGTGAGGACGTTGGGGCGGACAATCTGTTGGAGAGTTTTGGACCGGTTCTTATTGGGCATGGTACTGGGTTTTCACTGAACCCAACCTTAAATAAGGGCCATAGTTTAGTGGGTTCAGGTTCTCCTGGGTCGTTTTCAGGTTTGGGAGCCCAAATTCCTCCAACTTCCACCGTGGTTGTTTCGGGAAGTACAATAGATCTCTCGCCAATTCAGGTGGGAAATGGTGACCCGATCGGGTTTCAAAGTAGTCCGTGGAAGGAGGCTCTCCTTCAACCTTCGAAACCTATGCTTAAGGGTCGCAACTCGAAGCAGGCTCCTCCTAGAACTTCTAATCTTCAAAGACGACCTCCACAATTTTGGGGGATTATTATAATGTTGAAGTCAAACCAGCTCGCTCCCTGAATCGGTATCCTGTGGACGTCAGGAAACAGATTTTAGAAGCTCAAGCTGCTCGTTTAGCTCATTCAGCTAAAGCATTTGATGATCTAACTTTGACCTCGGAAGACGAATAGTGGGTCAATGATGGCTAAGTTAGTGACTCATTTTGGTTTTTGTCGGGTATTGTACCCGCAGTCCCGATGAGAGCTCTTTTGTAATGGTTGCTTTTGGTTAGATCCTGCTTGGATCTAATTTTTTCTAAATAAAAAATCGAGCTTATCCAAAAAAAATTAGGATGAGTGGGAAAAATAGATGCATTACCGTAACCACGAACAGGAATCTGATTACCATCACCAACTATAATAGAATGAGATAAGAACTTAAGGTACCTGAGTTCGCAATCAGGTGAGAGGAAGCACCAGAGTCCATGTACCAAGACGAGTCTGGTGGCTGTTGCAATGATAAATTAGCCATAGCTGCAGAAATATCAGTGTGAACAGGAGAATAGGCCTGATGATTTCCATGAGGACGCGAGCCCAAAAGACCAAGCTGACCGTCCTGTGGAGAGCGGGCCCACTATTGTCCGGGTGATGTTGGATATGGACATGGTGGGGGATGAGATGGGCCCGATGAGCCTGAGGGGTATGTCCATGCTGGTTGGTGCTGGCCGGCCCAAGTCGGAGGTCTAGACCAGAGATAAGGCCCGGTCCAATGAGGAGAGGGAGCACCCCAATATGGTTTCATCTGAGGTCACTGCTGCGCTGGGTTCCACTGTGTGTGCGGCTGGGCTGAACCGATGGGCTGAGGCCCATGTCGACCTCTTCCACGAGCTGCACGTTTTGGCCGTCCACTAGACCTATTCGGCTTCGATTACCACACATAGTGGCTCTGTCATTCCCTTCCTTAGCACCCTGACCGGATCCATTAACAAATAAAGCAGTACTATTAGATGAAGCACCTGAAGCAGCTTGTTTAAGCTTTCGAGTCTCCTCCAAGATTAGTTTTGATCGAGCTTCATAAAAATGAGGGAACGGGTCTCTTTGCTGGATAAGTGTAGCCACATTATCATAAGGCTCAGAAAGACCAGCAACTAATTGGAGAACAAGTCTGTTATTCGAGACATGAGCTCCAATGTCAGATAATTGATCTGCAATCCTTTTCAATTCTTGACAAAAGGTGGAAACATTAGCAAAATCATCAAGTTTAGTAGCAGAAAACTGATGTTCCAAATACACGGTACGAGAATGTTTGTTGTCTTGAAATATATGACCAAGAGTATCCCAAGCACGAGTTGTAGTACTGTCTGGCTCAATTATAGTATGTAACAAATCATTAGAAATTGTACCATAAATCCACTAGAGAACAGTGGCATCGAGCCTATCCCATATATCAGCTGGGACAACAAGAGGTGAATCTGCAGGTGGAGCCGGGACCGGAGCCGTGGGCGTCACCGAAGCATATGCGGCTGTGGTGGAGTCCGTAGCATTAGCTGCGCTGGCCGGGACTATCGGAGGAGGAGACGGCGGTGCAATTTCCGGTAGGATGTGATGTAAAACCCGAAAAACACGACAATGTATCTTCCAAAGTTCAGCCCCAGATGAATACTGACCTTTGTCCATTTCAAGGGTGATAGTAATGGAGCTTCAGATATTGGGGACCGTGAGAGACAGATACAATCGAGGATCGGCCATGGGAGAGAAGTTCCAAAAATCAGCCAGAGTTGCACAAGCAGACGCGAAAATTGGGGAAGTCGCGACTGGAGAAGACGCACAAGCAGACGCAGGGACTGGAGAAGTTCCAAAAATTGCGACTGGATCTTCGTGAAAATAAGAATTCACGGGCCTGGAAGATACGGGCTTCAGTCGCAGCATTGACAGGAATCGCAATCAGCAGAGGAGAAAGGGCTTCAGTTGCAACACTAACAGGAATCGCGATCAGCAGAGGATGAAATCGCAGGTTGTAGATGTAAACTGACAGAAGAGACGCACTCAGCAGAATATAGAAATCGCGACCAGCAGAAGAAACACGAACTAAGGGAAAAACAAAGAGGAAGCGGAAGCGAAAATCAGATTTGACTTTGCTATGATACTATGATAGAGTTTGATTCCTTACCCTGTTTATTGATTGATGTACAGCATATACCAACACTTACCAATCAGGCAAAAGGAATTCAAAACAATACAAAATATATTATCTAGAGTTTGATTTCATTCAAACTCTTTAGATAACCTTATCACTAACATTAAGAACCTAAAAGAGTTCTATTTAAGAACCTATCCGCATGCAAGCCTAAACAGTTATCTTTCTATCTCATTAACTTGTCTTCAATCACCAATGTCTTCCTTCCATTCACTAGAGGTTTCAGCTTGTCACGTTATAAGCTTTTTATTTGGTCTTGTGGTGATGATAACACTACTCAAACACATCTTATTCAACTCAAGAAACCATCATTACAAGCTTCCTCCGGGTCCAAAACCATGGCCCTTGGTGGGTAATCTTCCGGAAATGATACTCAACACGGTCGTTAAGAAGAAGCCAAAGTCCCGGTGGATCCACGACATCATGAACCGGTACGAAACGGACATAGCATGTGTCCGGCTCGGACACGTCCACGTCGTTCTAGTGAGGTCCTCGGAGATCGCCCGTGAGTTCTTGGTGAAGAAGGACAAAGTGTTTTCGTCGAGGCCCATGAACATGACGACGGAGCGCACGAGCCGCGGGTTCTTGACAACGATCGTGGTGCCGAAAGGAGAGCAGTGGGTGAAGATGCGCAAGCTGGTGAGCATGCACGTGATGAACCCAGCCATGAAGTTACAATCCATGCGCCGAAAGAGAGACGAGGAGGCTGACAATCTTGTGCGCTTCATTTACAACCAATGCACGGCCAAGGAGGGCTCGAGCGCCGTGGTGAACGTGCGAGTCGCGGCGTGCCATTACACCGGAAATGCCATCAGGAAGATGTTGTTCGGCCGGAGATATTTCGGGCCGGGAAGGGAAGATGGAGGGCCAGGGTTTGAAGAGGAGGAGCAGGTCGAGGCTGCTTTGAAGGTTCTTGAATACGTTTATGCCTTTTCTCCTTCGGATTACAATGCAATCTTTAGAATGTTAGACTTGGATGGACATGGCAAGATGGTGGGAGAGTATATGGGAAACATAAGCAAGTATCAAGACCCCGTAATAGACGAGAGAGTGAAGCAATGGAAAGACGGGAACAAGACTGAGCCCGAGGGCATGCTCGATCACTTCATTCTTGCAAAGGATTCAACCGGACAACACTTATCGACCCAAGAGATCAAAGCCCAATGTGCAGTAAGTTCAACGCTACAAATTTATAAGGAAAAACTCCACATACTAACTATCATAGACTTGTACATTTCAAGAACTAACTGTAGACTTAAGATAATTATACAAACTAATATTTTCGTTAGAAATGATAGAATACGTTAGAAAACACCAAGAATTAACTGTCATATGACTATTGAACGACGGGTGGAATTTCACTTTTCGTCGTTAGCTCTTAGATAGAGAGCTCCTCGCCTTGGATTTGTGGGGAGAATTCAGTTCAGGGAACTTATGCTGCTTCAAGCGAATCGTCGACCCCGTCTCCTAGCTCCTGGATGGTGTCGCCGACTCTTGCTCTCTCACAGTCTGCTTGAGCTCCTCCTTTTTTCATCTTTTTCGGCCGCTTGGGTCATGTAGACTTTGTTTGGATCTTTTTGTTGGTTTGTGGTTTCTTTCCTGGAACTCACATCACTTATTAATAAATTGTTTATTTTCTGATAAAAAAATATGACTATTGAACTCAAAAACAAACTGTAGACTTGTTATCTTTTGGAGTTTTCCTAATGTTTTCTGTCTTTTTTAACGAAAAATGTTAGTTTCTAATAGAAAATATTAGTTTGTGAAATTACTTGAAGTTTACAAGCCTGATCTAATCGACTAATAAATCAACAATCAGTTTTTAACTATACAAATTGATGATAGTTAGTTTTGATTTTATCCCAATTTATGATTAAACGTTCCACTATCCTTAATTAAATTTGGTTTCTTCCACCACATTTATCCACATATGAGTCATGAGTCTGGTGTCATGTGAGAGTTAAGAAAAGAAAGAAGAATTGATATGCACTTTACACCAGAACATACTACTACTAGTTTAAGTGTGGAATCTAATGCATATCTTGAACTTCTTCTATGGTGTGTTCCTCCTTCGTAAATGTCTAATCTACCGATCAATTATTTTTTTAAATATTATTTACTTCTTTATTATTTTATATGCATGTTCATAGGCGGACTCACTTGATCTCCAAATTTTGAAACTAATTGTTTAGGTTTGTTTTTTAAAGTTGGTTACGTAATAAACTGCAATAATGCCCCCTCTCAATTTTGAATTTTTTTGGAAGTTTCATAACTGTATGGAAAGTGTAAACAATTAATGCCTCCGGTAACAAAAAAATTTATTTCCTATTTTTTTTTAATTATTACAAATTTTCAATTTTAGTTAGTCTATTTCCCTTTTTTTCTTTGAAGTTTCAACCGTGTCTTTTTTATTTCAATTTCCTAATTTTTTGTATTTCTTATACTTACACATTTCTATTCTTAATTGGTCTACGAATCTACATCTATTTAAAGCATTAAACTTTGAGAATTACGTCAATTTGAGTTTAGCTCTCTTCGTATTTACAACGATGATAGAAAGATATTTCAAAAGACTAGTCGACTCTACCAATCCCGATGAGAAAAAAGGAGAAATCTCGAAAATTAGATCGTTGTCTTTCTGAGAAAATTGATAAACCGGTGGAAACAGGTTTGGAAATTAATTATGAAAAAAGAGCATCTATTCTACTCTATCATCCTAATATTCGGGATCAAGTACGCATAAAATATATACATATGGGTCTTTGTCAACGACATCAACATGATTCTCCATTAACACAACATGATTTTCTATCAACATGAAATCTCGACGTCACTTATTGTAATAAGTATCGTTTTTGTGCAATACTAATACTATTAATGTTCATTTTTGTATTACTTTGACATTTACTATTATTGTATATAAAAAAAAATTGTGACCTCCCCCCCCCCCCCCCCCCCCAGTTAAGATTGTATGTGAGAATTTATGTTATAATATTAAACTATAATGTCATATAATGCCTGATTAATTTTTTGCTATATGTATATATTTTCTCTTTAGTTTTTTTTTTCATTTTTAACTCCAAAGTCGTATAATCTCACTTCTCATGTGATTCTTCTTCTTTATATGTGTAGGAACTATTCTTAGTAACTATGTTAAATCCTCCAAACATTTTGGAGTGGCAATAGCAGAAATGATCAATCAACCTGATATTCTTCGTAAAGCTGCGAAAGAAATAGACATGATTGTTGGGAAAGAAAAATTAGTTCAGGAATCTGATATTTCGTCTCTTCGTTACATCCAACCTTGTGTGAGAGAATCGTTTAGACTTCATCCAGTATCCGCATTTCTTCCTCATCATGCATCGACCGAAGATGCTACTCTTTCATGTTACTTTATTCCAAAAGGTAGTCATATTGTACTAAGTCGCAAGGAACTTGGTCGGAGCCCTACAACTTGGGACGAACCGTTAAAGTACAATCCCGAACGGCACCTGAACAATGACAATGCAGAAGTGAAGTTTATAGATCCCGACGTTAAATTTATTTCATTTGGTGTAGGAAGGTGTGGATGTATTGGTGTTGGTCTCGGATCTGTCATGGTGATGATGCCTTTAACGAGACTTCTTCAAGCATTTTCATGGGGGATTCCGCCGGATAAGAAAAACATTGATTTCACCGAGTCTGATGATACTTTATTTTTAGTTCAACCTCTTCATGCTCATGCAAGCCCTCGCTTACACGCTGCAGCATACCATATTTAATAGGGAAAATCATGGGTCCTAGCCCCCCTTGAGGTTTGTTTTGGCTATCCTAATTGGGCTTGACCTTTTCTTGCACTTCCCAACTACGCGTGACCTTGTTTTGCGAAAACTAACAATTTCCGTCTATTTTAACGGATTCCGTTAGGTTTTTGACACGTGTTGGTCACGTGCACAGTAGCATTTTTTTAACGGAATCGTCAAAATAGACGGAAAATGTTAGTTTGTGCAAAAAATAAAAAGATCACAGTTGGGAAGTGCAAGGAAAGGTCAAATCCAGTTAAAACCGCCAAAACAAACCTCAAGGAGGTTAAGACCCATAATTACCCCTATTTAATATTACCATGTCCTCTTTAGGTGCGAATAAATATTCATAGCCAGCTATGAATGATTTATCCTTTTCATTAAGGATATACGTGTGTGACTGTCGAATTGGTAAATGCATATGCATGAATATATTTGCCAAATTGTAATGTTGTTTTGTATATACATAATTGTGTGCAACATCCCTTGATTAAAATTTGTACTCTTTCATTCTTTCAATTTGTAGCATGGGATATAACAATAGTGTGGAACATGTTCATATATGTGGTGGATTTAGGGGAGACAAAATACCTAGAATTCGTGGAGGACTTGTTTTCTGTTCGTCTAATCTTATAAATACCCGATCCTTTAAAACGAAGGTGATCCAAAAACCAAATGGTCCAAATCCACAAATACAACCTTGTAATAAGAACAAGGTTTATGAAAATAACCCTAACTCATAAACTCACTACAAACCAAACATGAACAACTGTTCATCTCGAAAAAAATTACAAACATGAACAACAACCAGAAACAAACTAGTCAAGACATAACATAAGCCATGACCCAACACACGAAAGCAACAATTCTACTCGCAGCTGAAACACCCTTCTCAAGAAAAGCCCTTATTCCTCGGAACCAGCAAAATTGATACACATATCTATGCGTCGTCGCCTCTAACGACCACTCTAAGACTTAACTCCATAAAAACAAGTAATAATCTAAGAAGATTCAACAAGAAACTCAATTTTTTTTTTAAAGAATAAGAAAGACAGTCACTCCTTTGTAGATCGAGGAATCTAACACATAAACCTATGTTCATCTTCCTCTTTAGCCTCCACTTTCTTCAAGAGGTTCAAATCTTCATGTCTTCTATTTTGTTTTGCCCTTTTAAGGCTACATCCTGCTCTTTTGAGATGGTGGAGTGGAGCTCCTCTATTTTTTCATCGACAAAACATATTTATAAAACTTATCTTTTAGAGGATGAAAGATAAGACAAACGAGTAAAGCCCTTAAAAATCTGAAGACCGAACTAATTTTGACCAAAATAGATTACACATGAGGATTAAACAAGTCTCAGCCTCAAATCAAACAACAAATCCTAAACGGATCGAACCAGTACAAAGAAAGAGCATTCCTATCAAAGGAACATCAACAACCTAACAATGGTGAAAACCAGACAACCAAGGTCTTAGAACTAGATTTTGCTACCATTAAGCATCGAACAAGTAAACATAAAAATTAAGTCTAGAACCCGGATTTTACAACCATGAAGCATACAAAACTAATACAGGTCTAAAATCCGGATTTTCAAGACATTAAGCCCAAAAGATACTTGTATCAACCCAAACCTCTATCAGAGCTTATATAACACCTTTGGGGACAAAACCTATCAAAAGCGACAAAAAATAATCGGAGAATCAAACAAGTAAATGAAAAAAAAAACTTTACTGAATGATGTATTCTTAAGACAAAATAAGCTCAAATATATGTGTATAGATACAAAAAGAACCTATGAGACGTGGTTACATCATTATGGGTATCCAACAAATCACCGGAATCCGATAAGTGATCGGAAATCGATACCGACAATGACAAGACCATGACGTGCTGTTGCAACACCAGTGATATAAACGTAAAACCGAATTTGATATTGATGATGTCAAAACCATCATTGCACTGTCAATAATCGGACCGGACTTTGATACTATTTAATTTCGCATAGGCACATACAAAATTAGTGCATACAAGAACATCTTTTTTTCTGTTCAGCAAGTTTTTGAAATTTTATAAACCTAGCCTTCGAAATAAAGCGCAAGGTCAAGGGAAACCATCAAGGAACCATTACAAACAATTCTTACAACAAATACACTATTGAAACCTAAAAGTGTGTAACTTGCTAGGCAAGAAACCCAAATATAAATCAAAACAAAAAACGTACAACCCAAATGTTTTTTTCTTTAGTTTATTTTTTTCATTTTGAACTCCAAAGTCATATAATCTCACTTCTCATGTGATTCTTCTTCTTTATATGTGTAGAAACTATTCTTAATAACTATGTTAAATCCTCCAAATATTTTGGAGTGGACAATAGCAAAAATGATCAATCAACTTGATATTCTTCGTAAGGTTGTAGAAGAAATAAACATTATTGTCGGGAAAGAAAGATTAGTGCAACAATATGATATTTCATCTTTCCGTTACATCCAAGCTTGTGTGAGAGAATCGTTTAGACTTCATCCGGTATCAGCATTTCTTCCTCATCATGCATCGACTGAAGATGCTACTCTTTCATGTTATTTTATTCCTAAAGGTAGTCATATTGTACTAAGTCGTAAGGAACTTGGCAGGAGCCCTACAACTTGGGACGAACCATTAAAGTACAATCCCGAACGTCACCTGAACAATGACAATACAGAAGTAAAGTTTATAGATCCAGACATCAAATTTATTTCATTTGGTATAGGAAGGCATGGATGTATCGGTGTTGGTCTCGGATCTGTCATGGTGATGATGCCTCTAATGAGGCTTCTTCAAGCATTTTCATGGGGGCTTTCACCGGATAAAGAAAACATTGATTTCACCGAATCTGATGATACTTTATATTTTTCGTTCAACCTCTACATGCACATGCAAGCCCTCGCTTACACGCTGCAGCATACCATATTTAATATTATCATGTCTCTCTTTAGGTGCGAATAAATTTGTATTATTTCCTTCGTTCGATTGATAGCATGGGATATGACAAGGGAAATTTCATAAAATATGCCTCATAATGGCATAAATTTGTTTTCTATGCTAGTATAGTTCAAAATTTGAAAAATATGCTTTTCAATTGTTTTGGGACAATAATACCCTCATTCTAATTTAAACAAGATAATTCATAGTTTATTAATTCATTTAAATCTATTTTCAAAATAAATATTCAGTTTTTAAATAAAATATTTTTTAAAATTTATAAATTATTAAAATTGTATTTTATTTTCTTAAAAATCAAATTATTTCGATAAAAATAGAATTCAACGATAATTTTTCAAAAATAATATTATACTTCATTATTTTTTTTCGGTTTTATTAATTATTAAATTGTTATTTTAATTTATAAATTTTTAAATCGGATTATTTTGATAAATATAATTTGAAAGATAATTAAGTTTTATAAAAATAAATTCAAACCAGATTTTCATAATTAATAAAATATGAATGTAGCAACTAATAAAATTGAACAAAATGTATTTTTACAAAAATAAATTTTATTAATTACTACATTCATATTTTACTTTTAATATAATTTGAAAAATAAATTAAAATCTGATTTTCATAATTAATACAATATATTATAAATTTAAATATCCTTTTAAAATTATTAGCAGAGTATTCTGTTTTTAAAATAAATTCAAATCTGATTTTTATAATTACTAATATTAACAAAATATTTTTTTTTCTAATATACGAATATATAAAGGGAAATAATATTTTTTATATAAAAAATATTATTCTATATTATTAATTATTAAAATCAGATCTTAATTTATTTTTATATAAAAAACAGATTACGTTGATAAATAACTTTTAAAGATAATTAAATTTATAATATATTTTATTAATTATGAAAATAATATTTTAATTTTTAATTTATTTTTCAAATTAAATTTTAAAAAATAAACTACGAATTACTAATAAAATTATATAAAATATATTTTATTATAAAATCGAAATTATTTTTCAAAAGTTTATAAAATTGAATTATCTTTCATATTATATTTTTCAAATAATCCGATTTAAAAAATATAAATTTAAATAGGAATTTAATAATTAATAAAACTGGAAAAAAAATAATGAAGTATAATATATTTGTTTGAAACATCATCGTTGAATTATCTTTTTAAAAATATTTGTCAAAATAATTTGGTTTTTAAGAAAATAAAATATAATTTTAATAAATTTTAAATTTTAAAAAATATTTTATTTAAGAAATGAATATTTATTTTGAAAATAGATTTAAATGAATTAATAAAATATGAATTATCTTGTTTAAATTAGAATGAGGGTATTATTGTCTTAAACTAATTGAAAAGCATATTTTTCAAATTTTGAAAAACAAATTTAAACCATTATGAGGCATATTTTATGAAATTTCCCATGAATTAATAAACTATGAATTATCTTGTTTAAATTAGAATGAGGGTATTATTGTCCCAAAACAATTGAAAAGCATATTTTTCAAATTTTGAACTATACTAGCATAGAAAACAAATTTATACCATTATGAGGCATATTTTATGAAATTTCCCTATGACAATTATGTGGAACATGCTTATATATGTAGTCGATTTAGGGGTGACAAAATACCTAGAATTCGTGGAGGACTTGTATTTTGATCCGCTAATTTTATAATTACCCAATGCTTTAAATCAAAGGTGATCCAAAAACCAAATCCACAAATACAACCTTGTAATAAGAATAAGGTTTATGAAAACAATCCTAACCCACAAGCTCATTAAAAACCAAACATGAACACCTGTTTATCTGGGGAAAAAGCATGAACAACAACTAGAAACAAACAAGTCAAGGCATAACATAAGCCACGACCCATCACACAAAGGCAATAATTCTACTCGAAGTTGAAACACCCTTCTCAGGAAAGCCCCTTTTCGGAACCAGCAAAATTGATACAAAGATATACGCCTTACCGTCTCTAACACCGCTCTCAGACTTAACCCCATAAAAACAAGTAATAATCCAATAAGATTCAACAAGAATCTCAACAATTAAGAAAAAAGAATATAGGAAAGAAAGTCATTCTTTTGTAGATCAAGGAATCTAACACCTAAACCTATATTCATCTTCTTCTTTAACCTCCATTTTCTTCAAGAGCTTTAAATCTTCACTTCCTTTATCTTTCCCTTTAAGGATACATCTTGCTTTCTTGAGGTGGTGGAGCTCCTTATTTTAATCAACAAAGCATAATGAGAAAACTCATTTTTTCAGAGTATGAAAGATAAGACACACGGGCAAAGCCCCAACCTTAAACCAAACAACAGATCTTATACGGATCGAACCAGTACAACGAAAGACCATTCCTATCAAAGGATCATCAACAACTCAACAATGATGAAAATCAAGCAATCAAGGACATACAACTAGATTTTACTACCATCAAGTACTTAACAAGTAAACATAAAAATTAGGACTAGAACCCGAATTTTATTACTATGAAGCACACACAACTAGTACAAGTCTAAAACCAGAGTTTTCCAAACATTAAGCCCAAAAGATACTTGTATCAACCCAAACCTCTGTGTCATAGCTTGTAGAACACCTTGTCTCATAAGGACCATCATCCTCTCACACAGAATGGAGGACGACCACTAACAAGCCAGTGTCCAACAATACAAACGATGGATAAAGATACAGTGGGCAATACTAACCGGAACCCACTATACCCTCAAATCGAATTCTAAAAGTCTTCAGCCAAAGGCACAATTGTCGGAACCACTCGCCGGTGGCCAACACATACAAATCAAAGAGTTCTAACAATCATAGTGGAAGAAAACGCGAGAATACCAAACAGAAAAATAAGAAGGGACAATGAGGGAGACACAAATCTAAGCAGATGAGTGGGTGAATAAGTCAACCTCAATATTCAAGGTTTTTTCATAGTTTACATCATAACTTGGTATTTGTATCCCTTTTACCGGTTAATATGATCATTGATGCGTTCACCTTTGTTTTGTGTTCTCATTCTATTATCATGAACTAAAAATCCATTAATCTAGCACTAGAGGAACAGTATGATAAATTAAGTTAAAGGCCTTTCAGCTTTACACTTGTCAAACTAGTATTTTGATTATTGTTTATTTAATTGTGTTCTTAATGCTTTATTGCCTTGATCACGTCATATATGACGAATTCTGTTAACCAAGAATTGAGAAATGAGGTTAGTAGGAAGAACAAGGAATTAGATAGTTTGGGTTTAAATCTAGACTAGAATATAGTTAGATTAATACTAGTGCAATAGTCATAGGATTACAATCCCAAAAGTTAGAGGAATTCACGAACCTTAATGCTTAGTGTCTTTCTACATATAGATTAGAGATAATTAGGTGGTTTGAGTATGATAGGGTCCTAAAAAGATCGAGAGATGGTTAGGACTAGTTGGAGAGAATTCACACTGCCTCTAGACTAGTATTAGTTGCAAGTGTAAACTGAAT
The DNA here is from genome assembly GCA_963921825.1 of Erodium maritimum. Lineage (NCBI taxonomy): Eukaryota > Viridiplantae > Streptophyta > Magnoliopsida > Geraniales > Geraniaceae > Erodium > Erodium maritimum. Next base: position 57,909,996 of record OY997596.1, on the reverse strand, counting down.
CCCGATAAATTATTCATCATATTATAACACCGTTAATGTCCTAGATCACCTTAAATCTCTTATTTCAACGCTACTTTTGACATTGTGTTCTTGTTCTTGGCTTATTTTACATTGTTTTATATTTGAAATTAATCATTTCAAAAACAAACCAACATATTTTTAGAAGTAGTTGCCAAACTGATTAATTAATTAAAGTGCTTGCCTAACTGCTCCCTTGGGTACAATAAATCAGACTAAACCCCGAATATTACTTGATGACCGGTGTGCTTTCCGCGTCCATTTTGAGAGTTAATTCTCAGGGTGTCAAATTAATGGCGTCATTGACGGGGAGAAATTTAGGCAACAATTAAATTTATACTCTATGTTGACACTATTTCATTTTTGTGTGTGTGTGTATATATATATATATAGGGTAGCTATCCAGTAAAAACCACCCTTATTGTGCAAACTACGAACTCTAAGCCACAGGATGCGGTCAAAGTGACGTCAGCAGAGCACGCGAGATGCTGATATGTGGCCGCTTCGCGCGCGCCTTTGCCCGCGCGCGTGAGCGTGTTGACCACGCGCGCGTGCGGGTCCTGATAGTTTACAAGCACGATGCTGATAGTTTAGCACAAATGCAAACTATCAGCACTGTGCGCGCAAACTATCAGCACAGTGCTGCGCAAACTATCAGTATTGTGCGCACGCGCACCAGCAGCGCGCGCGCCAGCAACGCGCGCCCACGTGTCAGCACCTGGTGAGTTCGTAGTTTGCACAATAAGGTGCGGTGTTTTATATATTTATTGCCCACGTGTCACCATCTGGTGCGCTCTACTGACATCATTTTGAGGGGATCCTATGGCTCAGATTGGTTCGTAGTTTGCACAATAAGGGATGGTTTGTACCTGATACCAACTATATATAGGGTAGCTATCCAGTAAAAACCATCGTTATTGTGCAAACTACGAACTCACCAGGTCTTGACACGTGGCGCGCACAGTGCTGATAGTTTGCGCAGCACGGTGCTAATAGTTTGCGCGCACAGTGCTGATAGTTTGCATTTGTGCTAAACTATTAGCACCGTGCTGCGCAAACTATCAGCACTGTGCGCGCCACGTGTCAGCACCTGGTGAGTTCGTAGTTTCCACAAATAGGTGCGGTGTTTTATATATTTATTGTCCACGTGTCAGCATCTGGTGCGCTCTGCTGACATCACTTTTGGGGGATCCTATGGCTCTCGTGGGTTCGTAGTTTGCACAATAAGGGGGGGTTTGTACCTGATACCAACCCTATATATATATATATGTTTTGTTGATTCATTACACACTAACTCTTATGGAGAACAGGTACTGTGATAGTGCGCTCTGGTGACATCACTTTTGGGGGATCCTATGGCTCTCGTGGGTTCATAGTTTGCACAATAAGGGGGGGGGGGGTTTGTACCTGATACCAACCATATATATATATATATATGTTTTGTTGATTCATTACACACTAACTCTTATGGAGAACAGGTACTGTGATAGTGTGTATTGTGATTTTTGTGGAGCTAACGATCATTCTAACTACAATTGTGAGTATTTGGTGGATTCAAAAACTGAAGTCAATATTGGGAAGACGCTTCCACTTTTGATCAGGGTTATCAAGTTGAACCACAATTGTCTCATATGAGGAGTCGTCATTTGAAGAAAAAAAATGTGTTTTGAGCTCATGAACCAAATGGAGATGGACCAGAGAGACGAAGAAAGGAAGAAAATAATTGAAGGAAGATATAGAAAAATGAATGATCGATTTCAAAAGCTTGAAGATCAAGTGAATCTTCTCATACAAGCGGTGAATGAGAGGGCTCTACACGATCAAGCAATTTACATTGAGGAGGATCATTCCGAGCACTTAAATAACACAACAACGCCAAAAACTCATGATCTAATCATGAGTTTAGAGGTAAGTGCGAAATATGAGGTATCAAGTTCTTATCCCTCTTGTATAATACTTGTTCTATCTCCATGTAGTTTTGATGCAGTGAATTTTGTATATGTACTTGATGATTGTATAATTGTAGAAAGTAGCTCACAAACTCTTGTTAAGCGAAATCTTCCCATAGTAACCATAGAGTTGGCTGATAGATCTATTAGATATCAAAGGGATATTATGGAAGATGATCTCAAGAGAGGGTTGTATTTGAATCTCCCATTAATCTTATTTTACTAGACATCAAGAACAATGTCGAAGTTCCATTTAGTGAGGAAGATTCATTTTTGGGAAAACTCTGTTTCCTAACTTTTACAAACGTTTCATTATCAAATCCTAACCCAGGCCAACGTTTGGTCTCAATTCCTAACATAATAGGTTTGGAATTTCTTAGAAACTACAAAAAGCCGTCCAAACTCACGATTCCGTCCACTCATCCAAGCGTTGTCGTTGTTGGCGTACATTACCCATGGTGCCTTCCTCGATGTTGAACTTATCCTCGTTCTCAAGCAACCGAACCCAATGCTCGACGAGTTGACGGAATCGTGAGTTTGGACGACTTTTTATAGTTTTTCAGAAATTCCAAACCTATTATGTTGGGAATTGAGACCGAACGTTGGCCTGGGTTAGGATCTGATAATGAAACGTTTGTAAAGGTTAGGAAACATAGTTTTCCCTTCATTTTTTTATTCTAGGAAGTAAACTATATTTGTTCAAACTATTCCATTGATTTTTAAATTTAATATTAAGCATAGAGTTTTTAATATTTAGCATGAATTTGTTGACATATTTGCTCAGTCCCCGTTTGTGAGTTTTCACTCCATTGTGGTACATGCTCTTGACTCTTGTTGTCATGAGTATTTTCCACTTCAATGGATTCACATCCCTATTAAGTTTTGTCAAGACGAGTCAAACCATAATTAAAGTATTTTCCACTCTTGTTGGTTTGTCTTTTCAAAAAAACAACGCATTTATAGAAGTAGCTTTCCAAAAACAACCAACATATTTTTAGAAGTAAATTTCCAAACGGATTAACTAATTAAAGTTTTTGCTTAACTCCCTTGGGTACGATAAATCAGACTAAACTTCAAATACTACTTGATGATCGATCCGTTTGTCACGCCCATTTTGAGAGTTAATTCTTAGGGTGTGAGACTTCACCACCCGACATCTCCTGAAGCAGACACTTCCAGTCGGAGAACTGAGAGCACACCACCGATTAGAACACTGTACATAGAGTCTAGATCTACGGACATAGAGTCAAGATCTTGAGCCGATACCAGCTATGGGGCGTTGGGAAGACGGAGTCAAGTGAGCCGGAGCAAAAGGAGAAGGACGAAACGACATTAATGTTTGAAGCGAGGCGAACAAACCAGAACTCCGACCACAAAGGATGGATATGGGAACAGAATCTGTGAGCCCAAGAAGGAGAATGACATGTGAAGAAGAAAGGGGTGGGGAGAAGAATAGAGAGGGTAAAAACGAGGACTGCCTCCACCAGCATCGACCATGGCGAGGGAGCCACAACTATTACCAGCGGAGAAGAAGGGTGACAACAGATTGACGGAAGTGAAGATAAGAGAAGGTATGGTTTCTATTCCAGAGAGAGTTTTTTCCCATTTCCTAGAATTTAACCTTTTTTTTTATCAGCGAAAGTAAATTTAGATTAAACACAAATCCGAGGTGGAAGAGGTTACAAAAAAACACAATCTCACTACAGATTGTGCGAAACAACAGGCAAAAACCAAATCTAATACAAAGATTAGTACAAGAGAAGTAAGTGAATTAAACCAGTGATACAGAAGAACAAGAATGAGCCAGTCGTTAAGATTGATGGAAGGACAATGCGTGTCCAAGTGGAGATAGCCGAGATGCATGTCTGGCCGAGAGGTGTGGATGTTTCCACAAATGAGAAGCTGTCAAGATAAGTTGATGATGAATAAGCGAGAAGCTGCATGTAAGGAGCTTCAAAAAAAAGGGGGAAGGACAAGGCTATGTCTTCAAATGTATCCAAGTAGTCCCGAAGGAGAGAATCTTCTCTTGAACTGTCTCTCAGCCAGAGAAAAAGATCTGCCAGAGTTTCAAAACAAATAGAAAACAGAACCATATCTACTGAAGAGACCAACACTCCCTGAAACACTAGCCTCCCAAAAAACCGTAACGGAGTCAGTAGAGGCTAGCAACGTCGGCGGCCAAGACCGTCGCGGCAGTAACAAACCGGATTGCACCGGAACTCAAAAACCCAGAGAAACGAGAAACTTTAGAAGCTTAACGGTTCAAGGGGATCAGAGAGGGAGAAGGAAACTTAACGGAGATATGGGAGAGAGGCAGCACCAACAACCTGAAGTCAAAGCCCGAAAGCTGCCCGTGCCGGAGTGGCTGCCCGCACCCAAAAGCCCTGCCCTAGCCGGAGCGGTAGATCTGCAGAGAAAAGGGCAGATCCGACCAAGTGATAGTGCAGACGAGGGTAGGAGAGGGCATAAAGCCTGGTGGGAGTCGTGGTAAGTCCGAGGGTGGTCGGAGTAGCAGCGCCGGACTAGATCTGAGGCCAGATCTGGAGTCGGTGTCCAGGCGTGCGTGGCCGGAGCAAAGGGCCGGAGACGGAGGCTGGGCGGAGTGAGGCGCCGGAGAGGTCCTAAGGCCAGGCTGTGTAGCAGCGCCGGACTAGATCTGGGCAGGGAAGGCCGGATCTGGAGTCGGTGTCCAGGCGTGCGTGACCGGAGCAAAGGGCCGGAGAAGGAGGCTGGGCGGTGTGGGTCGCCAGAGAGGTCCTGAGGTCGGGCGGCGATGGACGAGTAGCGGCGGCCGGAAGCGGGAGAGAATAAGGCTGTTAACGAGGGCAGGAGCGGCGGAGCCGGAGAAGAAGAAGGGGAGCAAAGGGGCAGAGCCTCACCGGCAACGGTTTGGCCGAAGCCGCACCGTCGCCGGTGAGGGAAGAGGAAGAGGGAAAGTCTGCTTTAGGGTTTCGAGGCACAGTCTTCAAGTCAGAGCATGAGGGGAGCTCCTCCTTCTTCCTCTTGATAAAGCCCTTCTTGTTTCTCTCTAATAATCTGATCACCAAAGTAAAAATGACATGAGTTTTGAGTTATTAAAATTATTCGAGGCCCGTCCCTTTAGGTGGGTGCATAGCTCTTTCTATGACTATCCAAGTCACCTATGGGGACAAAACCTATAAAAAGTGACAAAAATAATCAGAGAATAAAACAAGAAAATGAACAAAAACATAACAGAAAGATGTATTCTTACAACTAAATAAGCTCAAATATATGTGTATAGATACAAAAAGAACCTATGCAACATGGTCTGTGTATAGATACAAAAAGAACCTATGCAACATGGTCTCATCACTAAGGGTGTCCAAAAATCATATTTAGATAAGTTGATCAAAATCGGTTCCGACAATAACAATACTATGACGTGTTGGTGCAACACGGATGATAAAAAGGCAAAACCGAGTTTGATACTGGTGATGTCAAATTAAACCACCGGGGCACCGACAATAACCAGACTATTGAAAGTTTATTTAAGTCTCTCTTGACCTCTTTCTCACAAGACATACCATGATAACCTAAAGACTCAAATTCTAATGGTTGATTAGATTAACAAGCAAGTTTTCATGGATATCGAGAAGGTTGGTCCGACCCATGGAAGGATGCCCTCCTTAAGAGATTGAGCCGGGCTCCTTCATATATTTCGGACTATAAAGTGTTTGGCGTAAAGCTCCCACCCATTCAGAACATATCCGACAGAGCATTGCAATCGATCGATAGGTGGGTGGAGAAGCCCTCGCGACTAAGGCCCGTAAGGGACGGCCTAAGTCCACTTTGGTACCTCGTCCCCATATTACCAGGTCCAAGACCTGTGCCCTGAACCAGAAGGCTGCCAGCGTCCCGTCCTCAGATAGCGAGTGGTATGAGGAAGATTAGAGGAAGTTCTTTTGACTGGATGACTCTGGCCGTTTTTTGTTAAGGGTTTGATCCCTGTTTTATCCTATGGAGACTTTTGTAATTGTGGTTGCTTGTTTTTTTTTTGCTTCTCCTCCTTGGAGAATGACCATTGAATAAAAAAAATTTAGCGCTTATCAAAAAAAAAAAACAAGCAAGTTTTAATTTTTTTTTTATCAACAAATTGTTTAAAATTTTATTGCTAAGCCTTTGAATTAAAGGACAATGGCCAAGGGATAACCCTCGATGATTTTACAAACTAAGGCACCAATCAATTGGCCCCATAACTAATACCTTGCACCCCAAGTAATCTAACCAATACAACACAAGTCCTACACCAAAATCAAATGATCCCACTACAATTTTCCAACAAAACAATCAACCAAAACAATCAAACAACTGAAGTTCCAAACCCTTTAAATCAACCCAAACTGTCACGCCCTAAATCCGGTTTTGACCGGACTCGAGACGTGAACTAAAACAATAATAATTTTAAATGAAAGTAAAGCCAAAAAAAGTCTCGAATAAAAGTTTAAAACTCTGAACAACGCCACAAGTCAACAGCTCGGTAAAAACGACCAGTAAAAGAGTTTAATAACAGAAAACAGTACGTCTCTAGATAAACTAGTCTAGGACCCTCGCTAGCTCCCGAGCCTCGAGTATCCAGCTAGTACAAATCCCGCTCAGGACTTGAAAGACAACAAGGTAAGGGGTGATCTTTCGCTCAGTAGGAAAAGTAGTTAAGGTTATAAGCAAGCGCTGAGCTTTCGCTCAATTAGGGCATACTAGTACGACACACCTAATTCCCATCACGGAACTCGTAACCACAATCCTCCAACACAAGACTAAAACCACACTTACAAACATACTCAAACGACCAAGCACAAACTGCAACCACGTCACTCAATAGATCTTCAACATAACGTAAACAGTAAAATCACACACACGTCCCGTACCGCAGTCCCCTACTCCGCCGGTTGTCCACAACCCGACTCTACCATATCACACCGGAACACACAGCATCGGCCTAGATATCTTCCCGTCACTAAGACTCGGGGAACAATCACAATACGTCACACCGGAATCTTCATCGCCCTAGACGTCTTCCAGGAACTCCATCGGGGCACGACTCCTAGAGTCAACCACGACACCGAGTGTCAACACAAACCGTCGGCCTAGATATCCTACATCGGCATACCCCCTCGATATTCTGTCCAAAAACACGGAATATTCCGGAATATTCTGTTCAAAACACGGAATATTCTATCCAAAAACACAGAATATTTCGTGTTTTTGGACGGAATTCATGGTTTGTGATAATTTAACTAACGGGACTGTGTACTATGGACGATAAGAAAGTCTATAGTTGTGATTTGTACTAGGAAGTCAAACAATAGTTGTTTTCTGGTGTTATCCCATTTTTGTACTATTTGTCATAGAGTTAGTAAAAACCTACTAAACAACTTATTCATTTGATTTGTTCAAGATCACAAAATGCCAAAATATCATTGGTTGAGGAACATTTTTTATGGACATTACTTTGTAATGAAAATATACAAGTAATGTTTTAGAAAGACTTCGAAGATTTTTCAAAGACAAGTTGTCAATCATATTCTACAATTTCTTATAATCTACTCATAATCACACAAAGTCTAGATCTAACAGCAAAATATTCAAAACACTCGCCAAATGCACATATAGTTTAATCACATATACCAACTACACATAGTTTAATAACAGATACTTTTTCACATCTACCAACTACGTTAAACATACATTTTAAATTGAAAAATAGTCTAAAAAAGAAGTGAATAATGAATGTACTCATCACGTGCCCTAGCTAAGATTTCTATTAAAGAACCAAACAACCCATCTCTCTATCGATCTCAAGCATTTGTTCTTCCATTATCACTCCATGTTTTCTTTGTATCCTTCTTCTCTATGGCCTCTCTTTTTGTTTGGTCTCGTGGTGATGATGAAACTGAGACACTCTTTGTTCAACCCTAGACATTGCTCCAACCTTCCTCCGGGTCCGAAACCATGGCCCGTGGTAGGTAACCTTCCGGAAATGCTATTCCACACGATCATTAAGAAACAGCCAAAGTCCCGGTGGCTCGAGGACATCATGAACAAGTTCCAAACGGACATAGCATGTGTCCGACTCGGGAATATCCACGTCATTCTAGTGAGATCCTCGGAGATCGCACGTGAGTTCTTGATAAAGAAGGACGAGGTGTTCTCGTCGAGGCCCATGAACATGACGGCGGAGCGCACGAGCCGCGGGTTCTTGACGACAATCATGGCGCCGAAGGGAGAGCAGTGGAGGAAGATGCGGAAGCTCGTGAGCATGCACGTGATCAACCCCGCCATGAAGCTACAATCGATGCGCCGAAAGAGGGACGAGGAGGCTGACGATCTCGTGCGGTTCATTTACAACCAATGCACGGCCAACGGGGGCTCGGGCGCGGTGGTGAACGTGAGAGCCGCGGCGCGACATTTCATCGGAAATGTCATTAGGAGGATGTTGTTCGGCCGGAGATATTTCGGGCCGGGGAGGGAAGACGGAGGGCCTGGGGTTGAAGAGGAGGAGCACGTCGAGGCGGCTTTGAAGGTGGTTGAGTACGTGTATACATTTTCTCCTTCCGATTACAATGTAATCTTTAGAATGCTGGACTTGGATGGCCATGGCAAGATGGTGGACAAGTATCTGAGAAACATAACAAAGTATCAAGACCCCGTAATCGACGAGAGAGTGAAGCAATGGCAAGATGGGAACAAGACTGAGTCCGAGGACATGCTCGATCACTTCATTCTTGCCCAGGATTCAACCGGACAACACTTATCGATCCAAGAGATCAAAGCTCAATGTGCGGTAAGTGACCTGATATAAAACTATAATTAAATCTTCAACTATCAACTTAATTTTTAATTGGATCAAGTTGAATTTATCTATAAGAACGTGTTAAAATATAAAAGGGGTAAAACCAGGAACTAATTATCGTCGAGTTGTACCGCTCAAGAACTTGCTGCTGACTTATTTGTCGATCAGATCAATACCCTTGACTCATGGTAATAATTACTCAAACTAATATTTTCCGTTAGAGATGATAGAAAATGTTAGGAACAACTCAAAAAACTAACAAGTCTACGGCTAGTTTTTGAGTTCAATAGTCATGTTGCAGTTACTTCTTGGATTTTTTCCTAATTTTCTCAGTCATCTCTAACGGAAAATGTTAGTTTATGTAATTACCATAAGTCAAAGGTACTGATCTGATCGACAAATAAGTCAACATAAAATTCTTAAGATGTACTAATCTGTAATAGTTAGTACCTGGAGACCCTTTAACAATAAGTAGACTCTTTCTTTAGTTTTTCCCATGTTTAACTCCAAGGCCATATAATCTTACTCCTCACGTGATTCATCCTCTCCATAAGTGCAGGAGTTATTTTTTCTAAGTGTGTTAAATCCCGCAAATATTTTGGAGTGGACAATGGCAGAAATAATCAATCAACCTGAAATTCTTCGTAAAACGATAGAAGAAATAGACATGATCGTCGGGAAAGAAAGATTGGTTCAAGAATCTGATCTTCCATCGCTTCGTTACGTCCAAGCTTGTGTGAAAGAATCGCTCAGATTTCATCCTCTATCAACATTTCTCACTCATCATGCATCAACCGAAGATGCTACTCTCTCCGGTTACTTTATTCCAAAAGGCAGTCACATTATACTAAGTCGTAAGGAACTTGGCAGGAGCCCTACAACATGGAACGAACCATTAAAATTCAACCCTGAACGTCATCTGAACAATGACAATGCTGAAGTTAAGTTTATAGATCCAGACATGAAATTTATTTCATTTGGTAGAGGAAGGCGTGGATGTATTGGTTCTGCTCTTGGATCTGTCATAGTAATGATGCCTCTAACGAGACTTCTTCAAGCATTTTCATGGGGGCTTCCATCGGATAAGGAAAATATTGATTTAACCGAAGGGGATGATGCTTTATTTTTAGTTCAACCACTGCATGCTCATGTAAAGCTTCGCTTAGATGCTGCAGTGTATCATATGTAATATGATCATGTTTAGGGATAACACCAAGAACTAATTATCATCAATTCGTACCGTTTAAAAACTGACTGTTAACTTATTAATCGATCAATTTGACACTATAGACTCAAAGTAGTTACGTAAACTAATATTTTCCGTTAGAAATGATAGAGAGTGTTAGGAAAAACTCAAAAAATGAACAAGTCAACAGTTAGTTTTTGACTTCAATATTCATATGACAGTTTGTTCTTAGAATTTTTCCTAACGTTTTCTGTCATTTTTAACGGATAATATTAGTTTGCGTAATTACCTTAAGTCTACAGTGTCAAATTGATTGACTAATAAAGCTACAATCAATTTTTAAAAGATACAAATTAATAATAGTTAGTTTTCAGAGTTTTTCCTCATAATAAGTATACAAATAAATATTTTTTTTATAAGCTAAAAATTTATTAAGTGAATGTTCTACAAGAAAGTAAAACAAAGCCAGAAAACGATCCACAAAAAAGGACCATTTCCCCATACTAAAACAGCTACAAAGAGCAACAAAAACACCCAAGCATGAAAGCAAACAAAACTACTTCCTACTCGAATTCAATAGATAAACCGGTTAGACACAGGAACCGAAATAAGAGCTTCTACTATAGTTGGATCAGGGTAGCCCTCGTCCTCAATAATCTCAACGTTTTGCATAATCAAAAGACGAGGTCGGACCATTGCAGGAGCACGACGGAGCAGTCCCACTTGTACCAGAGCCAGAATCTTGAATCTCATCCACTTGCACTACACCACGAGGGTCAGCACGATGGAACCGAGCTTCGAAAGCTCTGATTTCACGGTGGTGAGTTCTGGGACGAGCCAAAGTGACGAAAAGAATATGACCTTTCAATGTCAATCCGTTTAACTTCAAAACAGCCTGAGAAGCCTCACCCGCCGTCGAGAAGGAGATGAAACCGAAGAACCTCCCTCCCTTGTCCGAGCGCTTCAAAACAGAGCACCTTCGGACGGACCCAAAAGCATTGAAGACGTTTCTTACCCAATCCTCCGTGGATCCATAAGGGAGATTGCATACAAAAAACATCGATGGAGCTCTATGTTCCGACGTTCTCCGAAGCATACTCCTTATCATTCACCACGGGTTCTGGTTGAGCTTCTTTGAGCAAATTCCCATCTACAACAGCTCTAGGAGGCTCTGTAACGGTCTGAGGACGCTTGACCCTGTTCGAACGCTCTCCCGAACTACGAGATTTAGTTGCTCTATTTTTTACTGCAGCAGCTAAAGCCTCCTGACCGGAGCTAACAGTAGGAACATTAACAATCTCGTGTGGCTCATCGACCTCAGGGCCTTTGGCCAGAACAGTCCCGGTCATCTTAATCCCATCGAAAGAAGAACTACCCTGAACAATGCCATTCATTTTAGTCACACCATTCACAACTAATTGTTTCTTCGTGCGTGTTGGTCGTCGGACACGAACCTTGGACTCACACTTGATCAAAGACCCCTTAACTCCACTCAATTCATTATTGATTGCAACACCGGAGATGGAACAGTACTCTCGGTATGAAACCAATAAAACGGAGCAGAAGGATTTGAACGAGAGCGCATGAGCGCATGTCATCTCCGAGAGACGAGGAGCTGCAAATCAGCTCGGAGACGGACTGGAGACGAGGTCGGTGACGAAACACCCAAAACTGACCAAACTCACGCAGCCACAGAAAGCGACTCACCGGAACAGCGGCACACCCACCAGGTCTCCGGATCGTCGCCGGAACGCTCGCACAAATCATAGCAGACCGAGCAGAATCGCAGCAGCAGCTTCTCTCTTCTGTGAACTCTGTTCATAGGCGAGGCTCACCAGAAACGAAAGTCCCGGCTTTCTTTCCTGAACCACCGAATCGCGAATCCCTGTGGATCTCCGACCTGCGAAGAAGACCTTCGACAAAACAGCGCCGCTCACAAACTAGTACACAGACCTACTCTCGGTTGAGAATCCGGCAAACGCCTCACCAACGGCGATCTGGGAAAACGAGGCCCTGAAACGGCGAGACCACCAGACTCGGGTTCGACGCTCACCACACGAGGGAACCACGATGTCAAGGTGATGATGCTGGCCAGACGTACACCGACGAAAGCCGCAGATGGGAGCGTGTGCGGGAGCGCGTTACCCTAGGACCGGCTCTCACTTTTCTAGCTTCTGGATATACAGATAAATATTCATAGCCAACTACAAATGATTTATCCTTTTATGAGGATACACGTGGGCGGTGGGAGGGCGGGATTTGTAAATGCATTTGGATATATACAATGCACATCAAACCATCTGTGAGATCGTAGTGACTTGTTTAATTAGTATATGAATTAAGTTGAGATCGTTTGCCCCTGCGTAATCACGTGTCTAACACCTATGGACGATATAAATTTTATTTTATTTTTTGTTGTAACGTGGGACATAACAAATCTTAAATATGCTTATCTACGATACAATTCGGTTAAAATGAGGTGAGAAGTTTTTTCTTTTTTATTTTAGACGATGCAATTCTCTCTCCTCAGAACATGTATAGTGGGTTAAATCGGATGATCAAACCGTATGTTGTTTGTGCAAAATTAAAGTTTGCAATCCTTAAAATAAATTGTGATGTATAGTGGTACAAAGCGCATAAGGAACCTTATTATGAGTAGATGCTGATTAGATGTTGGCTGTATGCTGAATTGAGATTTTGTTGATTTAGTTAAATGTTTTATTAAAACATTCAACGTTATATAAAGTTGAAATGAATTTGAAAAAAAAAATTTAATAACAACATAACTTAAAATAAATTTTATTCATCCCCAATAATTAACGTCAAGTACACAATTGTTGTATATACAAAGATATCTTCAATCATCGTTGGGATTGAAATGCGCTCCAAATCGACCCCATATGTGCTCAATAAGGTCATTTTGTAGTTTCCGGTGGGTGGAATCATTTGTGACACTGAGTCGAGCATCCAAGCGTGCTTGGTATGCCAAGGGACCTCCTCGGTGCCATCGCTCTGGTGGTGTCCATCCTGGCATTTCTGGGGGGTCGAACAATAATTCGTCATCTCCATATTCGTACTTGTAAGACCCGCCCCCGGTCGGACTGGTGGCTTTTCAAGCAAGTTTGACTTTCTACCGGAAAGGTCAACCGATGACTCAAGAAGTCACTCGGGGCTTTTCCGGAACCCAAACGACTTAGCCGTCATCACGGTTGGCTTAAGGGGATAAATTCCTTTCGTTTAAGTATAATGCTGAAGGAAGTCAACTTTAGTCAAAACGAGACTTTTTATCGACTAAAGCATTATTTTATTGTGCTGGAAATTATTTTGGAAAACTAAAAGAACCTACTTGGACACTTGTCCCTTTTTGGTTGAAAGAGAGAAAGGGGAGTGGTCTTGGACCATTATACCCTCCCAAAAGCTTCTACAAGGGATTCTAGCTAAAGGGCTTTTAGTCATTCAACACATCTAGGTATTATATGAGTTTGGAAAAGCAAAACCAACCTATTTTGCTTGGTGTAGCCGAAACTTGGAGGAAGAGCAAGAGAGAGGAGCTCCCATGGAGCTTTGAAGGAGAAGCAAGGAAAAAGAGGCTACTTGAAGTCTTCCTCTAGCCATCCCTTCTCCAAATCCTCACCATCTTCTTCATCTCACTCTCCTAGAGGTAATGGAACTCTCTAATTCTCTTTTCATGGGTCTTGGTTGAAATTGCTAGATGTTGTTGGGTTTGGGTGGAAATAGTGTGAGATGATGTTGATGAGAAGCTTTGTTGGGTTTTTGTGGGAAATCCTTAGTTTGTTGGAGCTTTTGAGTTGTTTATGATTTGATGAATCATTAGAAACTTGCTTATTTGTTGATTCCTACCATGGGTAGAGGAGTATTGGAAGTATTTGACTGTTTTGGGAGTTGGAAGTGGTAGAATTTGGGGTTTGAAGGTGGTTTTTCGGAGAAAAGGAGCTGGAGGTTGAAGAAGGGCGAAACTGCCCTGGTGCGCCACGGATCCGTGACGGATCCCGTGACTGGCGACGTCACGGCTCCGTGAGGGAGTCCGTGACGGCACTCGTCACGGCTCCGTGACGGTAACCGTGAGGGTTGGCGTCACGGGTCCGTGACCAGGTCCGTGGCAGAGCAGGGTGGAGGTTTCTTTGAGGGTTTTTCACCTTGTTTGATCTTGGTTTTGAGCTGAACTTTGGAAGGGCTTTGGGGGTCTTGCTTGCTGTTTAAGTGGAGTCTAATTAATGTTTCTTTGTGTCCAAGACCTTGGGGACCGAGCTAGAGGAGCAAAGATCACGCCGGAACCCGTGCGAAGAACGGAGTGGTGACCACCAGACTTATCATCAGAGCGTTGAGAGGAAGACCTTGAGGTAGGGAAAGTCTTAACTTCTCGTTTAAATGCTTAGTATGCAAGTTAGGCTAATAAAATCGGAAAGGTCCTAGAAATGCCTATAGGATGCGAATAACTAGAATAATTGTCCTTCAATTACTAATAACCGGAAGTGTCTAGTGGTGAATGATTAGGATGTCAATCACTAGTGTAACTCGCTTTCAATACTTGGGAATTGTTTTACTGCTAGAGTGGCCTTGGCAAAGCCCTCGGATTAGTTGTGTGTTAGGATCACATGGTTGGTTGTTTGATTGATTAGTGGATAGGCTAAAGAGTCTAATGAAACTAATTGAATTGCATGCTTGAATGCTCGGTTGAAGTTTGACTTGATTGATGGATTGACTGTACTTGATGGTTGATTGTATTAAATGTTTGCGCGATCCTTTGGTTGCGGAATCGAGTATGACTGGTTGTGCCGAGCGGTACAATCAGGTGATCGATCGACCGAAGGGTCATAACAGGTAAGTTATGGTTATGTGACTCGTGTGCTGTGTGTTTTGGTGAAAGTGTGACAGGTTATGTGATTCATATGCTGTGTGTTGTGGTGAAAGTGTGACTGGCTAGGCGGTTCATGTATTGTGTGTTGTAGTGAAAGCGTGACGGGTTATGTGATTCGTGTGCTGTGTGTTGTGGTGAAAGGGTGTGATTCTTGAACTATGTGTGATAGTGGGATAGCGTTCGTTGGGAAAGGATTGCTTCGTGTTTCGCTTGAGTGGGTTACTCATCTATATCTACTTATTTATGAATTGTCCAAATGTATACTTCCTATGGGAGTAATACCTTGGTTCCCGAGGACATATAGCCCTCAGGGGGTTGTTACCGGTAACCTCGATGATATGCGTCTCCTCTGGACTTGAGGGAAAATTCGAGAGGACATATCATATGTGGATCGGAGGGTGGTGACTTCATGTGCCACGGCATTGATTGGTTTACCTGTTGCCCGCAATTGTTAAGAGTTTTCTTGTTGACTTTACTGATGAAATTGTTGAGCTTAAAGTCCTTCTTGTTATGTATTTTCCCTACTGAGCGCAAGCTCACCCCTATGAGTGTATTGTTGTAATTACAGGTTTGATTGAGGAGTAGAGGCTCGGGAGCTTCTTGGTGCGGGCGTCTTATAGAGACTTCGTCTTTGTTTCATTTCAGTTTTGAACAAACCTTGTTGGATGATTATTATTACACCCCTGGAGAGTTACTTACGTTTTAAACTGAGTTATGTGGATCTGAGTTTTATATTGGAGATTTTCAGGAAGTTACTGTTGAGTTATTGCATTTTAAATCATTTTATCCTAGTCATGCCTCGAGTGCGGGTAAGAATCGTATTTGGGGCGTGACAATTTGGTATCAGAGCCTGGTTTCATTTGAAACCGGTGTCTTTGTGAACTTGTTTTCAAACCTCGGACCGAAGTCAATTAGGTGGGTAGAGTTAGGGAGTCTGAGTCGTGATACTCAGTGACGCGATTTGGAAACATTGATGCGGAGAGTTGGAACGACATGAGTCGTGAGTAGTTTTAATGTTTATCCTAAATTAAATCTTTACACTACAATGTTTGCATTACTTGATTGGTATCCTCTCCCTAGTGATCGGTGAAACCGAATGGTTGAGATCGGAATTGGATTAACGGGCAGTGATCGACCCGCTATGCACTCATTGTAGAGTGAGCCATTGTTGGTGGTATTGCCATTTTGGTGGGTCATTTCAAAAAAAAAATTCGAGTTGTAGTTTGGTCTTACTCAATTGTTGACATGTTTGATTGACCACTATTCTGGAGCATGAGTACTCCGTGTATGCTTGTATTGAGTGTTTTGGGTGGGGCACGAGAACCCCGTATCCCGTTGTGTGAGAACTTTGGGTGGGGCACGAGAACCCCGTATATCGTTTGCGTTGAGTATGTTGTTGGGGCACGAGAACCCTATGTGCCCGTGTGTGGCGAATTTGGGGCACGAGCACCCCGTGGTATTTGGGAGCACGAGCACTCCGCATACCGAGTATAGTGAGTTTATGGGGAGCACGAGGACTCCGTTTATTGATTGTGTTGTGTACTTTGGGGAGCACGAGGACTCTGGTTATTGATTGTGTTGTGTACTTTGGGGAGCACGAGAACTCCGTTTATTGACTTTGTCGTGTAACTTGAAGAGCATGAGCACTCTATGTTTTGACTGTGTGGTGTATTTGGCCGAGCATGAGAACTCTGCGTACTTGTTGTCTTGTGAAATTGTTTGGTGAATGTCCCGCGTAAGCGGAGGGTTAAGGGAAATTACGAATGGGTCATGCCAAATTTTCGGTATAACTAAATTGATTGCACTATCACGGGCTGACTCAGGGGCGCCACTGTAGTCGAGCGTGATGGTTTGATGTCAAGTTGTTACAATGAGGTTCGGGGACGCCTGAATCGGGTTGTGACGACATGAGATCGACATGAAAAGGTTTGGGTAAAAGTTGAGAAATGGGAATCTTTGGAAGGGGAGGAAAGGCTAAAGGTGATTATTGAATTGAATTGTGTTAAGTGATAAACCCCTCTTTGTGAAAGGATACCCGAGCAAGGGGTATGCCTGTTGATTTGTGCTTGTGTGGTGTGCTTGATTTGGAGACCTCCTGTGGGAGTTGGTGGTTGATTGCTTAAATCGTTGGTTGTTGTTGTGAGACGCATAGAGATGCGAACTTGTGTGCTATTATATATGAGTATATTTATCTACTAAGTGTGAGAAGTGTAACTGTGGGTGACTTGTGTGACGCGCGTGAACATGTTCGTTATCCGTGCAGGCGGATAGACGACATGGCTCGTACGTATGTTCCGAGAGGTACCCGGAGCCGCCCAGTTGGGGGTCCGAGTCAGGCACCTGCCGCTGAGCAGGAGGGGGCAGCTAACGCCCAGGGTGCTGCTTCCACATAGCATCAGAGCTTTGAGGGTGGACCATCAGGGTCGCCACCCAGGACATCTCCAGTCGTTGAGCCGACTCAAACGACCCCTCTTGAGGAGGTGGTTCGCGCTGTGCTAGCAGCTTCGAGTGCGCAGCAAGGGACTACGGCACCGGCACCAGAGCCCGTGCCTATTGCTTCAGCAGATTTTGGTGAGAGGCCAGGCCAGATTGATAGCCTCACGGCCCAGTCGCTCAGAGAGTTTCGTAGACTTGGTACGCCGACCTACTCTGGGGGAGCGGACCCCGAGGCAGCCTCGGGCTGGTTGGAACGGGTTACCCGCAACCTTGATACCTCTGGGGTATCGGAGGGGCACTTGAGAGTTTCGTTCGCCACTTTTCAGCTTAAGGGAGAGGCCTACTACTGGTGGCAGTTAGTGCTGGACAGAGTCGGCAGTGATTTTCAGTTTTATCAGCAGGCTATTCCTGGAACAGTACTTCCCTCGCTCCATTCGAGATGACAGGCGCCAGCAGTTCCTGGAACTGCGTCAGAGAGGACTGAGCGTTTCTGAGTATGCAGTGAGGTTTACTTCTCTGGCCCGCTTCGCGCCGGATTTGGTTCAGACTGCGGACGACCGATGTAGGAGATTCGAGAACGGGCTCATCCCGTCGATAGCCGACAGGGTTATCGCCTTCAGGACCGCTGAGTACTCCACACTCTTGGATCAGGCTTTAGCCATAGAGAGACATTTCAGAGAGACTGCCAGGGTGCGAGAGACCAGGCCTAGGCCGAGTGGCTTCGTTCAGCGCAGACAGAGAGTTGCAGGATCCTTTCAGCCTCAGTTTCAGCAGGATGGCATGCGCCGAGCAGGGACTGTAGCATCAGTTGGACCCGCCCCGGTGGCACAGCTGTATCCCAAGTGTGGACAGCAGGGCCACCTGGCACGAGACTGCCCGAGGGGCAAGGGACCGGTAGAGCACCGTGATGATCGTCCTCAGGGGACCAGAGACAGACAGCAGGGTGAGTCGAGGGTGTGTTATCAGTGTGGCAGCCCCGATCACTTCGTGCGTGCATTCCCTGAGCTGGCACAGCAGGGGGACATAGGGTATGCTACCAGTGTGGTCGATCTGACCATTTCATCCGGACGTGTCCTGAGCTAGCTGGTGGAGCGCCTGCACCGAGGCCCCAGCAGACTCAGACTCGCCAGGCACCTCCTGGCCGACCACGTCAGGCACATCATCAGAGGGCTCTGCGTCAGGCGGCGGGAGCAGCAGGTCAGAGGCATCAGCCGAGAGCTGGGCAGCAGGTGGCACTTCCCCCACCACCGAGAGGAGGACCACCTGCACAGCGGGGCCGAGTCTTTGCAGTTACTGACTCCAGAGTTGAGAGGTCGTACGCCGCCATGAGGCCACTCAGGGTACGTGTTTACTTTATAATTCGTGGGCTTCATTTTTGTTTGATACGGGAGCTTCCCATTCGTTCATCTCTTCGTCTATTTCTTTTTCCTTGGGTTTGCGGATGGAGACTTTGAGTCAACCCCTTTGTTTGGAGACCCCGGTTACGGGTGAGGTGGTGTTGAGCACCGTTTGTAGAGACTGTGCGATTAGGGTCGCAGATTGCCCCTTTCTTGGTGACTTACGCGTTCTTGATATGAACGCCTTTGACGTAATTCTGGGTATGGACTGGCTCGCGAGGTATCGAGCGACGATCGATTGCTATCGACGTCAGGTGACAGTGAGGTCAGGTAACAGGGTGATCACGTGTGTTCTGGGTAGCAAGAGCCGAGTTCTCTTATCCGCCTTGACTACGGGATCTGAGGTAGAGATCGTGCAGAGTAGCAGAGAGCTACCGAAGGTAGTGCGGGAGTTTCCGGAGGTCTTCCCGGAGGAGCTATCAGGCTTGCCGCCAGCGCGCGAGGTGGAGTTCAGGATCGATCTGATTCCGGGTACGGCGCCGATCTCGATGACGTCGTATCGGTTTGCGCCAGCCGAGTTGGTCGAGCTAAAGCGACAACTCGAGGAACTTCAGCAGAAGGGTTTCATCCGCCCGAGCGTATCTCCGTGGGGAGCACCCGCCCTCTTCGTGAAGAAGAAGGGTGGAGCCTTGAGGATGTGTATCGATTACAGGAAGTTGAACCGGGTGACAGTGAAGAACCGCTATCCGATGCCGAGGATTGATGATCTATTCGACCAACTGCGGGGAGCAAAGTACTTCTCGAAGATCGACCTTCGATCGGGGTACTACCAGCTGAGGGTCCGAGCCGAGGACGTAGAGAAGACAGCGTTCCGAACTCGTTATGGACACTTTGAGTTTCTGGTGATGCCGTTCGGTTTGACGAACGCACCAGTCGCCTTTATGGACTTGATGAATGGCATCTTCAGACCTTATCTGGACCAGTTTGTAGTAGTCTTTGTCGATGACATCTTGATCTACTCGCCCAGTGAGGAGGCGCATGAGGAGCATCTGAGGACCGTTTTGACACTCTTACGCACTCACCAGTTGTACGGCAATCTGGAGAAGTGCGAATTTTGGCTCACAGAGGTGAAGTTCCTCGGGCATGTGGTATCTCGAGAGGGCATCTTGGTCGACACGGCAAAGGTTGATGCAGTGTCGAAGTGGGCCAGACCCAGCAGTGTATTTGAGATTCAGAGCTTTCTAGGGTTGGCAGGTTATTACCGACGCTTTGTTTAGGATTTCCCGCGTCTAGCAGCACCTATGACAGCTTTGACCCGCAAGGGGGCGGAGTACCTTTGGACGGATGAGTGTGAGCGCTCTTTCCGCGAGCTAAAGGCTCGATTGACTGTCGCTCCAGTGTTGATTGTTCCAGAGCGGGGAATAGGCTATGACGTGTATTGTGACGCCTCAGGCGAAGGGCTAGGTTGTGTTTTGATGCAGAGTGGAAATGTGGTTGCTTACGGCTCGAGGCAGTTGAAGGTGCATGAGCGCAACTACCCGACCCATGATCTTGAGCTAGCAGCGGTGGTATTTGCGCTGAAGAGCTGGAGACACTATCTGTACGGTGAGCAGTTCAGGGTGTTTTCAGATCACAAGAGCCTCAAGTATATCTTCTCACAGCGCGATATGAACATGCGCCAAAGGAGATGGATGGAGTTACTTGAGGAGTACGACTTCGAGCCACTCTATCATCCGGGCAAGGCAAATGTCGTCGCCGATGCTTTGAGCAGGAAGTCGAGTCATTGTGTTGCTAGCATGGCTGTCCGAGAGTGGGACATGCTGGAGCAGTTGAGCTTATTCAGACTGGAGTTGGAGGAAGTCACAGATGATATGGCCTTGTGTGCCTTGGTGGCTCAACCCACGTTATTTACTCGAGTGCTAGAAGCACAGACCGAGGATGCCGAGACAGCAGGAATTCGTGAGAAATTGATCAACGGTGTCAAGCTCGAGGGTTGGGAGATGGGCACCGATCAGGGTCTCCGTTTTAGAGGACGGTTGTTTGTGCCCAGCGATTGCAGAGACACCGTATTGCGAGAGTGCCACCACTCCCGTCTGGTTGTGCACCCCGGTGGCAACAAGATGTATAGATACATGCGATGACAGTTTTGGTGGAGCGGGATGTGTGGGGCAGTTGCAGACTTTGTTTCTAGGTGCCTCACCTGCCAACAGGTGAAGGCCGAGCATCAGCGTCCCGCAGGCTTGCTACAGCCTTTACCGATCTCCGAGTGGAAGTGGGAGCACGTGACTATGGATTTTGTGAGTGGGTTACCAAGGTCGTCGAAGAGGCACGATGCTGTTTGGGTGGTGGTGGATCGACTGACCAAGTCGGCACACTTTCTAGCTATGAGGATGACTGATACTGTGGACATGTTGGGTCGGTTGTATGTTAGGGAGATTGTTCGCCTACATGGAGTACCAGTGTCAGTGGTATCTGATAGGGACCCTCGTTTCACATCCAGGTTCTGGAAGAGTCTACAGAAGGCTTTGGGCACTGAGGTACTGTTGAGTACAGCTTACCATCCTGAGACATATGGACAGTCGGAGCGCACCATTCAGATTCTAGAGGACATGCTTCGAGCTTGTGTGCTTGACTTTCAGGGATCATGGGAGGATCATTTGCCTTTGGTAGAGTTTGCTTACAACAACAGTTACCAGTCCAGCATTGGTATGACACCATTTGAGGCTTTGTATGGCAAACCTTGTAGATCGCCGGTATGTTGGGCTGAGGTTGGGGACCGGAGCTTACTTGGACCAGACATGGTCAGGGAGACGACCAAAAAGGTCGCTTTGATTAGAGAGCGGTTGAAGACCGCACAGAGTCGGCAGAAGAGCTATGCAGACAGACGTCGCAGACCACTTGAGTTCATGGTCGGGGAGCAGGTGTTTCTGAGAGTAAGCCCAAAGAAGGGTCTAGTGCGGTTTAACCGCAGCGGAGGCAAGCTGGCACCGCGTTTCATTGCACCATTTGAGGTCTTAGAGAGGATTGGAGCTGTAGCTTATCGGTTAGCTTTGCCACCGCAGCTTGGGAACGTGCATAACGTTTTCCACGTGTCCCAACTGCGGAAGTACATGGCAGATCCTTCCCACATTATTGAGTGGTCAGACATTGAGGTAGCTGATGATGTCACCTATGAGGAGCAGCCCGTCGAGATTTTGGGTACAAAGGAGAAGGTCTTGCGGAACAAGACGATTCCGTTAGTACTAGTACAGTGGGGACATCAGGGAGCAGGGTCCACTTGGGAGCGCGAGGATGAGATCCGCGTGAAGTATCCCCACCTGTTCGGCATTGAGGTACTTTGTTTTTAATTTCGAGGACGAAATTTCTTTAAGGGGGTAGATTGTAAGACCCGCCCCCGGTCGGACCGGTGGCTTTTCAATCAAGTTTGACTTTCTACCGGAAAAGTCAACCGATGACTCAAGAAGTCACTCGGGGCTTTTCTGGAACCCAAACGAATTAGCCGTCATCACGGTTGGCTTAAGGGGATAAATTCCTTTCGTTTAAGTATAATGCTGAAGGAAGTCAACTTTAGTCAAAACGAGACTTTTTATCGACTAAAGCATTATTTTATTGTGCTGGAAATTATTTTGGAAAACTAAAAGAACCTACTTGGACACTTGTCCCTTTTTGGTTGAAAGAGAGAAAGGGGAGTGGTCTTGGACCATTATACCCTCCCAAAAGCTTCTACAAGGGATTCTAGCTAAAGGGCTTTTAGTCATTCAACACATCTAGGTATTATATGAGTTTGGAAAAGCAAAACCAACCTATTTTGCTTGGTGTAGCCGAAACTTGGAGGAAGAGCAAGAGAGAGGAGCTCCCATGGAGCTTTGAAGAAGAAGCAAGGAAAAAGAGGCTACTTGAAGTCTTCCTCTAGCCATCCCTTCTCCAAATCCTCACCATCTTCTTCATCTCACTCTCCTAGAGGTAATAGAACTCTCTAATTCTCTTTTCATGGGTCTTGGTTGAAATTGCTAGATGTTGTTGGGTTTGGGTGGAAATAGTGTGAGATGATGTTGATGAGAAGCTTTGTTGGGTTTTTGTGGGAAATCCTTAGTTTGTTGGAGCTTTTGAGTTGTTTATGATTTGATGAATCATTAGAAACTTGCTTATTTGTTGATTCCTACCATGGGTAGAGGAGTATTGGAAGTATTTGACTGTTTTGGGAGTTGGAAGTGGTAGAATTTGGGGTTTGAAGGTGGTTTTTCGGAGAAAAGGAGCTGGAGGTTGAAGAAGGGCGAAACTGCCCTGGTGCGCCACGGATCCGTGACGGATCCCGTGACTGGCGACGTCACGGCTCCGTGAGGGAGTCCGTGACGGCACTCTTCACGGCTCCGTGACGGTAACCGTGAGGGTTGGCGTCACGGGTCCGTGACCAGGTCCGTGGCAGAGCAGGGTGGGGGTTTCTTTGAGGGTTTTTCACCTTGTTTGATCTTGGTTTTGAGCTGAACTTTGGAAGGGCTTTGGGGGTCTTGCTTGTTGTTTAAGTGGAGTCTAATTAATGTTTCTTTGTGTCCAAGACCTTGGGGACCGAGCTAGAGGAGCAAAGATCACGCCGGAACCCGTGCGAAGAACGGAGTGGTGACCAATGGACTTATCATCAGAGCGTTGAGAGGAAGACCTTGAGGTAGGGAAAGTCTTAACTTCTCGTTTAAATGCTTAGTATGCATGTTAGGCTAATAAAATCGGAAAGGTCCTAGAAATGCCTATAGGATGCGAATAACTAGAATAATTGTCTTTCAATTACTAATAACCGGAAGTGTCTAGTGGTGAATGATTAGGATGCCAATCACTAGTGTAACTCGCTTTCAATACTTGGGAATTGTTTTACTGGTAGAGTGGCCTTGGCAAACCCCTCGGATTAGTTGTGTGTTAGGATCACATGGTTGGTTGTTTGATTGATTACTGGATAGGCTAATGAGTCTAATGAAACTAATTGAATTGCATGCTTGAATGCTCGGTTGAAGTTTGACTTGATTGATGGATTGATTGTACTTGATGGTTGATTGTATTAAATGTTTGCGCGATCCTTTGGTTGCGGAATCGAGTATGACTAGTTGTGCCGAGCGGTACAATCAGGTGATCGATCGAGCGAAGGGTCATAACAGGTAAGTGAATGGTAAGTTATGGTTATGTGACTCGTGTGCTGTGTGTTTTGGTGAAAGTGTGACTGGTTAAGTGATTCATATGTTGTGTGTTGTGGTGAAAGTGTGACTGGCTAGGCGGTTCGTGTATTGTGTGTTGTAGTGAAAGCGTGACGGGTTATGTGATTCGTGTGCTGTGTGTTGTGGTGAAAGGGTGTGATTCGTGAACTATGTGTGATAGTAGGATAGCGTTCATTGGGAAAGGATTGCTTCGTGTTTCGCTTGAGTGGGTTACTCATCTATATCTACTTATTTATGAATTGTCCAAGTGTATACTTCCTATGGGAGTAATACCTTGGTTCCCGAGGACATATAGCCCTTTGGAGACGTTTCTGAGAATCCCGATGATAAGCGCCCTCAGGGGGTTGTTTCCGGTAGCCTCAATGATATGCGTATCCTCTGGACTTGAGGGAAAATCCGAGAGGCCACATCATATGTGGATCGGAGGGTGGTGACTTCATGTGCCACAGCATTGATTGGTTTACCTGTTGCCCGCAATTGTTAAGAGTTTTCTTGTTGACTTTACTGATGAAATTGTTGAGCTTAAAGTCCTTCTTGTTATGTATTTTCCCTACTGAGCGCAAGCTCACCCCTATGAGTGTATTGTTGGAATTACAGGTTTGATTGAGGAGTAGAGGCTCGGGAGCTTCTTGGTGTGGGCGTCTTATAGAGACTTCGTCTTTGTTTCATTTCAGTTTTGAACAAACCTTGTTGGATGATTATTATTACACCCCTGAAGGGTTACTTATGTTTTAAACTGAGTTATGTGGATCTGAGTTTTATATTGGAGATTTTCAGGAAGTTACTGTTGAGTTATTGCATTTTAAATTGTTTTATCCTAGTCATGCCTCGAGTCCGGGTAAGAATCGGATTTGTGGCGTGACAGTACTGGTCACGTTCATCCTCTACAATTATGTTGTGTAGAATGATACATGTGTGCATGATATCAGCCACAACAAACTTGCTCCAAAGACGAGCGGGACGGGAAATGATGTGTCACGGTGCTTGAAGAACTCCAAATGCCAGTTCAATATCTTTCCGAGCACCTTCTTGGACCTTAGCAAACAATTTCTGCTTGTTAGTGTAGTGATGCCAAGTAGTCTTCACGAACCGACTCCATGATGGGAAAATGACGTCCACCAAATAATAAGGTCGGTCGTACCGATGGTCGTTGATCTCGTACTCCACGAAAAGCTCACATCCCAAGAAAGCATCGTGGAATAAATGGTTGTTGTTGAGAACATTGATGTCATTTTTCGACCCAGCCATCCCGAAAAAAGTATGCCAAATCCATAAATCACGGGACGCTACAGCTTCAAGCATAATGGTACTTACCTCGTGGTGACCTCCCCGTCCATTGGCACCTTGCGATGTGGTTGGGCAATTCTTCCACTCCTAATGCATGCAGTCAAGACTCCCAATCAGGCCAGGGAACCCTCGGTTGTACCCCTCTCTGAGTAATCGGGTCAAGTCCTCCGGTGTGGGTGAACACTCGTACTTAGCACCGAAAATCTCAATGACGACCTTGCAAAATTTGCGTAAACATTTGAGTATTGTAATTACCTCAATACGTAAGGTTTCTTCCAACGAATCGAACGAGCACCCATACGCAAGCATCCGTATCGCGGCGGTACATTTCTGGTGCGTTGATAACCTCATGCGTCCTGCAGCGTCCGGCTTCTGAACGAAGTAAGCGTCATGCTTCGCTACCTTTTCCATCACCCGCTCAAACAATGGTCGGCACATACGAAACTGACGCCTAAACAAAGCGGGCCCACATAGGGGCTGATCGACAAAATAATCCTTCATTAATTGGTCGTGGGCTTCGAGACGACCTCTAGGAATATCCCGTCGAGCAAGTTCCCCACGTTCGATCCTCTCGCTCACAGCGTTGATCCTTGGCATTATTCTCTGTATGCCTCTCTCAACCCTTTGTCATAGTCGTTCTTTAACTAGAAGTATTTGCGCTGCCAACTCCTCATATTATGATAGACTGTCATCGCCAGACACTTTGTAGCGAGTTTGAGGAGAGAAATTTGATATCGAGTTTAGAGAGGTTGTAGACGTGTTAGTGGGAAATGAGAATGGGGTTGGGGGTATTTATAGGGTTTGAATTAAGGGTTTTAGGAATAATAAAAAAATGTTACCGTTGATTTCCGACCATTGCCAATGGTCGGAATTTTTTTTCTTCAGATGGCCATGTGTTGTGCGCTGATAGGCGGAGGCCGTGAACCGAATTGAACGGCCCGCGACCCGTGTTTCTGGGCCGCGAGTCACGGGTTGCGGACCGAACCGCAGTTTTGCGGTTCGCGGACTGCAAAAACCTTGCGCCACAGCATCACGGCCCGCGACCCGCGAACCGTAAAATTACGATTTGGTTCGCGGGTCGATACAAGGTTTGCACCACTGTGCTTGCTCTTACATCAATGAATTTGTTGATACAGACCATACGATAGATGTGGCGAATAGAGACAGTTTCCTCTCTCTCTAGAAAATGAGACCCTGCCTCTAGTGAGATTATGTAGATTCAACTCTTATTATGTTCTCTTATCGAATTGACTCCAAACTTTCACATAATCAACTTTTATTATGGATGTTCGTATGTGTCTAGCTTGTTTAGGAATGACAAAATATTGGGACATCGACCAAACCTTAATGTTCTGACATCGACAATATATCTTATCTCGCTTGTCATATAAGTACTTGTTATAAAATATAGTTACCAAATCGTGTAAATGATCTACTGCTATATTTATTATCTCAGCAGTGGTCCTATAATAAGTGAGCTGATAAAGTAGCAAGTTAGAAACACAAGATAATAAAAAAAATTCATGGTTTCCTTACCAAATCAAGAATACCGAGTAAGGAATGATCGGGCTTGAGTCTCCAAGACTCCTACGTATCCACTTGGGAATCTAAGCCATGTAGTACTTCTTATGAGGACTGAAGAACACATAAAATGGAAAAAGAACTTGTCTTAGCTGAAATCAATGGGGAAAGGAGGGAGAAGTTACTCTTCCTTTTGTGTATTGTGACTTATTAAGTTGAAAAGATTACTCTTAAGTCATCTTATCCCATCAACATAATAGAATAATAGTAAATTGAACAAAGGATGGTGTAAAGTAGATAGAAGTTGGTGGATTAAATCACCAACTACCTAATATAACTAGTTTAGTTAGAACCATTTAATTAAGACTTCACTAGTTGGTTCCATGGGTCTTTGGTGGCATGGGCCGCCCATGGCCCTCGCGGGTGATGGCCTGTGGTCATTATCGATGAGGTCCCGTGACGCGCTCATCGCCTCCACGCCTTCCATCCCGGATATGTCCAACAATATCCGATGCGATCAATCCCAAGACTCCAAGTCTTGTCTCGATCCGTAAAGTCCTAATTACTTACGGGCACATGACCCAAAACCCAGTTTTGGTCATGTCCCGTGACAACTTCCCTCTTAGTCATTCTCCATAAGTGTGTTAATGAGTTTCATCCTCTGGTGTGACCCTTAGGTTTATGCATGTCGGTAGATCAACGTAAAATATCATTTTACTTGATCCTACATAAGTGGCAATTAACAAGACTTTAGTATTGCCTAACACCGCATAACAAATCGACCCTGTTGATTCCAACCTTTCTGTTGTGTATGTCAATATCCTTTTATCACCGATATTCTGATTGAGATAAGGCATAGAGTCGTCATCCTTATTATTCTCAATCATTGTTCCTTGATATGTGAGATGACTAAATATGATACCCAGTATCATTTGCATGGTCATGCTATTGTTTCGGTCACTCTCGGTCAAGCGGCCGAGAACCGATATCTTTCTCATACATCAGTATGAGGGATAAATCCCTTAGCCATCTTTTGTATCACTCATGTAGTCCGTCCCCAAGCCAATCCTGACAATTATGGAAGCCCTGTTACGGACAACGTTAGGCTCTAGTCAAACTCAGTTGTTGACTGCATATCGATCACAAAGACTCCTTGGTCTAAGGTTACATGACAAGCTACGACGCTGAATATGTTCATGACTTAATCTATGGCACATATTCAGGGCGGGTCGTCCAATCTCATGTCCCACAAGATATCTATGATCAGACTTCGGAATCCCATTCCAATGACTAACAGAATGTAAGCCATAAAGAGCCATCTTTTATACTAGTCGCTTCTAGTGAAGCTTTGTCGACTAGGGACCCATCGAGTGTGATTTATCTTGATCTATGGTTCTATTCGGATGGTGGGCATAGATCAAAATACACATCGATATATTACTTCAACACATAAGTAATATAAAGTCGCTTGAATTTTATTGCTAACGATGATATATACATTTGGATGTTTACGATTGAACTACGGGCATTAAGACTAACACACCCATGCACCTAGTACAAGAGGATATTACTCAAAATGAGAATTTTTCAGCCCAGGTATTACGAACAAAGAATGAAGTGTATGATAAAAAACCAACCAAAAGGGGCTCGTGAAAAACCAAAAATGTGAAAGAATTGGCTCGAGCGAAAGCTCAACGAACAATCGTCTTACAGGACAGGATAAAGAAGAGAGTTTTTGAAATAATGAATGTTGATTCGGATGCCAAACATGGGCATTCCGTATCCTCCACTAGACAATCGGCGAAGGCTGTAAAACAGCCCCATTGAGAACCATGATAGGCGGTTTTGGGGATGGGAAATATCTGGAACAACCTTTCCATCCCGCGTGCAGCCCTATCTGACGGGGTCATGTTCTTTGGGGTGATGCGGATCACCTTGTGGAAAATCAAGACAACCACTCGGTCGGGTTTTCAGAACTTTGGTCTTGCGTAATCGAACTAATCACCTGTTGTCGTGTAGCTTTTATTCGTTGCAATAGATGTCTATAGTGTAGTCTAGGACGCCGAAACACCTGTGCTAGACGAGGTTTCGGACTACAATCTCGACTATAAAAAAACATTCTCATATTTTATTTCGACTTGTTTGGAAATGATTAATATAATATAACATTTTCAAAAAAAAATATCATAAAGAGGTGCAATATCACAACGGTCGTGAAGAAATCAAGAAACAGCCAATGACATATCCACATTGCTTATCCACGTGACACTCCAAATAACTCATTCTTCCTCTCAAAACCCTCACGACCAAGAAAATATCACTGATTTTTCCCCTCTCTAACAATCATCCTCAGCCACAAAATAAAAAAAATAAAAACACAAAAACACCCTGGATATTCCACGTGGAATCACAATGGATGAGGCAGTGAAACGTGGCCCAATGACAACACCAAGCCCATCAGCCTCAGCCAATGAGAATCAACATATGGATTCGCTTATATCTCATCTTCACCACTACAAGTCTAAACCCCTCCTTCATCTTCCATTCCTCACCTTCACTCTCAACTTCATCTCTCTCTCTCTTCTTCTTCTTCTCCTCCGGTTGATCTAAATGGCCACCAACACGGTGATAAGCTGCGGCATCTCCGCCGCCGTGCGGTTCCCGACGTCGGTGTCGTCGTCGAGGTCAAGATACGTAGCTCCTCTCCCTTTTGCCAGCAGCGGCGGAGGCCGCTTCTCCATGTCCGCCGAGTGGATGCCCGGCCAGCCCCGCCCTCCTTACCTCGACGGCTCTGCTCCAGGGTATGTGACCTTGACTCCATTCTTTATTAAAAGCCATCAACTTGGAGACATTCTTGACGTGTCTCGGTTGCATGTTGTTTCAGTGACTTCGGATTCGACCCACTTGGGTTGGGAGAAGTTCCGGAGAACTTGGAGAGATTCAAGGAGTCCGAGCTCATTCACTGCAGATGGGCAATGCTTGCTGTTGTAAGTTTCTTTTTTGTAACAAGTTTTTTGTATTTATAATCGGACTTCGACTATCAGCTTGAGTTTAGGCCGTCTACAATGAGATTAGATCGATTAGGTTTGATCCTAGTCTAATTAATCGAAAAGTAGGGAAAAGGTGGGGCTGATTCACGGGAAAAAGTGGGCTATAAGTATAATTATATTATTTGGGCCATAAGAGAATTGTGGCTTAGATCCGAATAGACGGTCGATAAATCTATCGATTTTCTTCGCGGTCAAATCGATGGAATCGTAGGTTTGGGGTTTTTTTTCTCGAAAAGGTACTGAATCGATGTCCCTATTCGACGCACAGAAGCCTCCACTGCGGAAGGTCTTATAACTAAGCTGATCTTCTGATATTAGAACTGGGTACTTACGGATATGATGAGTTCGAATCTTGGTCTTCTGATATCAGAGCTGGTTACTTAGGAATATGATGTGTTTGAATCTCTTTATCTCTAAAATAGCATTTGTATATCGATTTATCTTATAGCCTCTAATGGGTTTTCTAGTATGGAAACGTAATTTACCTATCAGTTTGAGTTTTTAGTTGAATTGGACCTGATTGGATGACCTTAAATGTTGCAGCCAGGGATCTTGGTGCCAGAGGCGTTGGGCCTCGGGAACTGGGTGAAGGCACAGGAATGGGCTGCGTTGCCAGGAGGACAAGCCACATACTTGGGCAACCCCGTGCCGTGGGGTACCCTCCCTACGATTTTGGCCATCGAGTTCATGGCCATTGCCTTTGTAGAGCACCAACGTAGCATGGAGAAGGACAGCGAGAAGAAGAAGTACCCCGGAGGTGCCTTTGACCCCCTCGGCTACTCCAAGGACCCCAAGAAGTTCGAGGAGTACAAGGTCAAGGAGATCAAAAACGGTTAGTTCATCAACTCCTCAAGCTCTGTTGGACTTGATTACAATATCATTTAATTATGCGCGGGTTTCACATGATTACACTTAACAATGATATTTTCGGGATAGTGTTATCTAGACAAACTTTTAATTAGGATAGTTATGTGACAATCGGACATAATTATGTGTAGTTCAGTGATATTCATCTTTGATTGTATCGATTTGAGTTCAATCTTGAAATGGGTTTGTGTTGCAGGTCGATTGGCGTTGTTGGCCTTTGTCGGGTTTTGCGTGCAACAATCGGCATACCCAGGGACGGGACCCCTCGAGAACTTGGCGACTCACTTGGCTGACCCATGGCACAACAACATTGGGGACGTGATCATCCCCAAAGGGATCTTCCCCAACTGAGAGAGATTGCCCCATACACACACTATTGTGTACAATTCCCTTTGTAAAACCACTTGTAATCAAATATGGGTTTGGTACCTTTTGGTGTGCCGCGAATTGCTTGTTCTGGAGACATACTTTTGAATTTATTTCCAGTCCACCTGACAAGTTTGTGGAAATAACCGTTACAAATGTGTGTTGAGGATTGCTTGCAGATGAAACTTAATACATAGAGAAACAAAAGGTTAGACATAGATTTCGGAAAGGCTCGAAACGTTTACCCTGTAATTCCAACCGCTGTTTTCTTCGCAGTCGTGAGATTCGGTAGAACACATAAAAAGATTATACTAACTATAACTATTCTAAGTGAATTCTTAGGGGATCTGACCTTCTTCTCGTGAGGAGGTGCGTACACCGCTGTTTCCATCTCGACTCGAGTCAGCTTGCTTTGTCTGAGTTGCACATTGATCCTCCGGTGGAGGAGGAAGGGATTTTAGATGGTTGATGAGTTACGGATGATTAGGCCCTACAAAAAAGAAAAAAACGAACACAGCGATTATAAATTGGGAGACAGATTTTAAAAAGCCCATTTGAGATAAAGATATTACCCTGAAAGAGTTTAACGGTAAACGATAGGGGATTAGAGGTGAAGAGTTGTGGCCAAAATCGACAACGCTTTTCCTCCAACTAGAGAGAGTTTTTACTCGGTTTTTAAGGCTCTATTGGAATGAAATGAAGTGTATTTTATGACTAACTTGATCATTAAATTAAATACATAATCATCTAATAACTTATGTGGAAAAATTCTAGTTTAAAATAAATATAAATCTATTCATGTAGAGATCAGTTGATTAAGCAACAAGTTCCTCAATGAATGTGACCTGTGCTTACTTTGACTGAATTCACATTTGTTACTGTTAACCATCTTAAATATTAAATATTAAATATTAAATACGAAATTAAAAATTAATTAATTGATAATTGTCTTCTCCGACCTCCAAGTGGACGGTTTGAAAGTACAGAAGTACTTTGCCAGTTGCCACCGGAAGCTAGGGATCACTCCCATTCATGTTCTACGTGATTATTATATTAATTAATTTTCACAATCTTCTAAATCTAATAAATTAATTATATGCAATTTAAAGCAACTAGTAATGAATAATGATAGCTTTTCACAGAAGCAAAATGCCAGAGAGATGCCCCAATTTTACATGGCAAAATCTGAAGAGATGTTGAGTACATAACTTATTCAATTAATTAACAAAATAAAATCTGGATTATAAAATAGACCGAATGAGTGATTAATTGGTTAATTAATTATTAGTCTAATTTTGTTATATATGTATATTAAAATGTGCAAATGGGAGATATAAATAAGAGGGAACAGAGAGACACAAGAGACCAGACACAATATGACCTACAAAAGCCCATGTAATCTGCATTGCATACACACCTTGTTCTTCTTTACTTTCATGTCATGTTCGTATCTTTTCTCCTTCATCCAAATATATTGCATTGTCTCCTTTCAATTATTATTTTCTTGGCATTATGCATCTATCAATAATGATGATAAAATGATACGAATTTAAATGAATATTGATGTCTTCAACTTGATTAAGATCATTTTTATAGCTTTAAGTTTTAAGGAGCAAGAGAAGGATTGAAGTTTTTAATCGGCGACCATCCCAACCTATACACGTTATATAGATAAGTATAATTGTAGAGGCAAAGGGCAATGTAGCAAATACTAGTGGATTGGGTAGAAACACTAAGTTTTTCCTTACTTCGATAATATATTTGCCGTAAAGAGATGACTGATGATCAGAGGTATATGATTACGTGGGAAATATCTTGTTCAAGATTGACTCTAAGGTGGCATCCAATCGTCTTTAACCTTAGCTGGATGTTATTATATTTCGGACACACAAGGAGTTTTTGTTTTTAGGTCGTTCAATCCAAGACAAAAATTAGTGTTCGAAACTCTGCATTTCTTGAAAGGAAAACACAATGGTAAGACAGGATTGGTTGTGCTAAAATTTGATAAGAGCAAGGCGTAGGACATTTGTAGAATGGCTTTTTCTATAAGGCCTGCTCCATGTTTCAGTTTCGAGGATGCTTGGATCTTGTTGCTTCGGCAATTTATACCTACTTGGTATCCCACGATATAGTGACAAGGAGACAGAAAGCAAGGTTTGTCTGTCTGGAAAAGGGTACTCGTTAGGGTGACCCTCTGTCCCCATACCTATTTTATTTTGCATGGAAGGGTTGGCCAGAATATTAAAGCAGGCTGAATATTGGATATTGTCCATGGCGTCAAGGTCACTTGTGTTGCCTTGTAGCTTACTCACTCATTATATATGTATACTTTACAATAGTTTCTATTTATAGGATCATAATATATACATGAGAAGGCATATAGCCTTAATGACATGCACATTAACCCTAGTTTTACATAGCCGCCACCACCTTTCTCCTTCGGCCCTTCGCCGACGATGGCTACGACCATTATGCCTGGTTGACGTCGGCGGAAGCTTCTCCTCTTTCTTCCGCTCCTTTTTTCCCCGTCAAGCTCAAGTCCAAGCCTCTCTTTCCGCCTCCTTTTCTTAGCCCTCCTTTTCAACTTTTTTCACCTCTTCCTCCTTTCCTCCCATCTCTCTTCTCTGCGAGCTTCTTAGATCTGTTAGTGGGAGGCCCTTCCTCGTCGGTCTGGTGGAGATCATCGTAGATCTGGGTCCCTCGCTTTTGTGTTCATCTTCCCATCTCTCGTTCTCGGCCTCAACTAAGCCAACAAACCTTGTCACGCCCCAAATCCGGTTCTTGCCCGGACTCGAGGCATAACTAGAATAAATGATTTAAAAACAACGACAGCTCAACAATAAGTTCCTGAAAACTCCAATAAGAAACTCAAATCCACAAAATTCAGTTTAAAACATCGATAACCCTCCAGGGGTGTAATAATAATCCTCCACAAAATCTGTTCTAAACGAAAAGAAATAAAAGCGAAGTCTCTACAGACACCCATACCGAGAAGCTCCCGAGCCTCTACTCCTCAATCAAGCCTATAAACACAACAATGAACTCACAGGGGTGAGCTTACGCTCAGTAGGGAAACCACGTAACAAGGTGAACCTTAAACTCCATAAATCAACAGCAAAGTCAACAAGATCCATAATTCAACAGCAAGGTCAACAAGATGGCTCATAACAAATATGGGAAAAAGGTAAACCAGCCAATGCCGTGACACATGAAGTCTCCACCCTCCGATCCACATATGATGTGTCCTCTCGGATTTTCCCTCAAATCCAGAGGAGACGCATAACATTGAGGCGACCGGAAACAACCTTTCGGGGCGCTTAACATCGGGATTCTCAGAAACGTCTCCAAAGGATTTTATGTCCTCGGGAACCAAGGTATTACTCCCATAGGAAGCATACACTTGGACAATTCAATAATAATCAGTTAATAATTGAATAACGCACTCAACCGAAACACGAAATAATCCAATCCCAACAACCAACAATTCATTACCACACTTAGCTCACACATCACCAATTCACCACAACACACTGTACACGAATCACATAATTATAGCACGCCAATCACACAATCCCCACTTACCGTTCACTTACCAGTCTCGAACCAACGGGGCATCGATCACCTGATTGCACCGCTCGGTATAACCAGTCATACTCGATGCTCCAAGCAACCATTTAATTAAATCAAGTAATCATTCAATAGTCATGAGGGAGTTTAGTCAACCGATCATAAACCTTCAAACGAGCATTCACACATGCAATTCAACTAGTTCCGTTAGACCCTTTAGCCTATCCACTAACAACCAACAACCAAGCATGTGATCCTAACACGCAACTAATCCGAGGGCTTTGCCAAGGCTCCTCTACCAGACAAGCAATTCCCAAGTATTGAAAGCGATTTACACTAGTGATTGGCATCCTATTCATTCACCACTAGACACTTCCGGTTATTAATAATTGAAAGACAATTATGCTAGTTATTCGCATCCTATAGCCATTTCTAGGACCTTTCCGATTTTATTAGCCTAACATGCATACTAAGCATCATAAACGAGGGGTTAAGGCTTTCCCTACCTCAAGGTCTTCCTCTCAACACTTTGATGAAGCCCGGTGGTCACCACTCCGTTCTTCACTCGGGTCCCGACGTGATCTTTGCTCCTCTAGCTCGATCCCCAAAGTCTTGGACACAAAGAAACGTTAATAAGACTCCACTTAAACAACAAGCAAAACCACCAAAGCCCCTCCAAAGTTCAGCTCAAAACCAAGATCAACCAAGGCGAAAAACCCTCAAAGAAACCCCCACCCTGGTCTGCCACGGACCTAGTCACGGATCCGTGAGGCCAACCATCACGGTTACCATCACGGAGCCGTGACGAGTGCCGTCACGGACTCCCTCACAGAGCCGTGACGTTGCCCGTCACGGGATCCGTCACGGATCCGTGGCACACCAGGGCAGTTTCGCCCTTCTTCAACCTCCAGCTCCTTTTCTCCGAAAAACCACCTTCAAACCCCAAATTTTACCCCTTCCAACTCCCAAAACAGTCCAAATCCTTCAATACTCCTCTACCCATGGTAGGAATCAACCCACAAACAAGTTTCCAATGATTCAACAAATCAAACCCAACTCAAAAGCTCCAACAAACTAATGATTTCTCAACAAAAAAAACCCAACAAAGCTTCTCATCAACAACATCGCCCACCATTTCTACTCAAACCAAACAATAACTAGCAATTTCACCCAAAACCCATGAAAAGAGATGAAGAGAAATGAGGATTAAAGAGTTCCATTACCTCTAGATTGTTGAGATGAAGAAGATGCTAGTGATTTTGAGGAGGGATGGCTAGAGGAAGACTTCAAGTGGCCTCTTCTTCCTTGATTTTCCTTCAAAGCTCCATGGGAGCTCTTCTCCCTTGCTCCTCCTCCAAATTTCGGCTACACCAAAAGAAATGAGTTGATTTTGCTTTTCCAAACTCATATAATACCTAGATGTGTCAAATGACCAAAAGCCCTTGAGCTAGAATCCATTGTAGAAGCTTTTGGAAGGGTAAAAGGGTCTAAGACTACTCCTTTTTCTCTCTTTCAACCAAATAGGGACAAGTGTCCAAATAGGTTATTTACTTTTCCAAAATAATTTCCAGCACAATAAAATAATGCTTTTAGTCGATTAAAAGTCTCGTTTTGACCACAATTGACTTTCTCCAACATTATACTCAAACGAAAGGAATTTCTCCCCTTAAGCCAACCGTGATGATGGCTAATTCGTTTGGGTTCCGGAAAAGTCCCGAGTGACTTCTTGAGTCATCGGTTGACTTTCCGGTGGCAAGTCAAACTTGCTTGAAACGCCGTCGGTTCGACCGGGAGCGGGTCTCACAAACCTGATTTTTTATGGTCTGTCACGCCCCAAATCCGGTTCTTGCCCGGACTCGAGGCATGACTAGTAATAAATGATTTAAGAGGTACCAATGCAACAATAAGTTCCTGAAAACTCCAATAAGAAACTCAAATCCACAAAATTCAGTATAAAACATAAATAACCCTCCAGGGTGTAATAATAAACCTCCACAAAATCTGTCCCAAACAAAAGGAATAAAAGCGAAGTCTCTACAGACACCCACACCGAGAAGCTCCCGAGCCTCTACTCCTCAATCAAGCCTGTAAACACAACAATGAACTCACAGGGGTGAGCTTACGCTCAGTAGGGAAAACACAGAACAAGGTGAACCTTAAACTCCATAAACCAACAGCAAGTCAACAAGATAGCTCATAACAAATACGGGTAATAGGTAAACCAGCCAATGCCGTGGCACATGAAGTCTCCACCCTTCGATCCACATATGATGTGTCCTCTCGGATTTTCCCTCAAATCCAGAGGAGACGCATAACATTGAGGCGACCGGAAACAACCCTTCGGGGCGCTTAACATCGGGATTCTCAGAAACGTCTCCAAAGGATTCTATGTCCTCGGGAACCAAGGTATTACTCCCATAGGAAGCATACACTTGGACAATTCAATAATAATCAGTTAATAATTGAATAACGCACCCAAGCTGAAAGCACGAAACAATCCAATCCCAACAACCACCAATTCATTGCCACACATAGCTCACACATCATCAATTCACGACCACTCAGTACACGAATCACATAAACATAGCACACCAATCACACAAACACACTTACCTTTCACTTACCAGTCTCGAACCAACGGGGCATCGATCACCTGATTGCACCGCTCGGTACAACCAGTCATACTCGATGCTCCAAGTAACCATTTAAAGACAACAAGCAATCATTCAGA
This sequence comes from Erodium maritimum, assembly GCA_963921825.1. NCBI lineage: Eukaryota > Viridiplantae > Streptophyta > Magnoliopsida > Geraniales > Geraniaceae > Erodium > Erodium maritimum. The sequence continues at coordinate 57,872,790 of OY997596.1, read as the reverse complement.
TACATTCAACGGTCAAGTACGAGTTTAACCAACCAATCATAAAAACCTTCAATCGAGCAATCACGCATGCAGTTCAACTAGTTTCGTTAGACTCTTTAGCCTATCCACTAAGCAACCAACAACCAAACATGTGATCCTAACACGCAACTAATCCGAGGGCTTTGCCAAGGCTCCTCTACCAGACAAACAATTCCCAAGTATTGAAAGCGAGTTACACTAGTGATTGGCATCCTAGTCATCACCACTAGACACTTTCGGTTATTAGTAATTGAAAGACAATTATGCTAGTTATTCGCATCCTATAGGAATTTCTAGTACCTTTCCAATTTTATTAGCCTAACATGCATACTAAGCATCATAAACGAGGGGTTAAGGCTTTCCCTACCTCAAGGTCTTCCTCTCAACTCTTTGATGAAGCCCGGTGGTCACCACTCCGTTCTTCACTCGGGTCCCGACGTGATCTTTGCTCCTCTAGCTCGATCCCCAAAGTCTTGGACACAAAGAAACGTTAATTAGACTCCACTTAAACAGCAAGAAAGACCCCCAAAGCCCCTCCAAAGTTCAGCTCAAAACCAAGATCAACCAAGGTGAAAAACCCTCGACGAAACCCCCACTCTGGTCTGCCACGGACCTGGTCACGGATCCGTGAGGCCAACCATCACGGTTACCATCACGGAGCCGTGACGAGTGCCGTCACGGACTCCCTCACGGAGTCGTGACGTTGCCCGTCACGGGATCCGTCACGGATCCGTGGCGCACCAGGGCAGTTTCGCCCTTCTTCAACCTCCAGCTCCTTTTCTCCGAAAAACCACCTTCAAACCCCAAATTTTACCCCTTCCAACTCCCAAAACAGTCCAAATCCTTCAATCCTCCTCTACCCATGGTAGGAATCAACACACAAACAAGTTTCTAATGATTCATCAAATCAAACCCAACTCAAAAGCTCCAACAACTAATGATTTCTCAACAAAAACCCAACCAAGCTTCTCATCAACAACATCTCCCACCATTTCTACTCAAACCTAACAACATCTAGCTATTTCACCCAAAACCCATGAAAAGAGATGAAGAGAAATGAGGATTAGAGAGTTCCATTACCTCTAGAAGATGGAGATGAAGAAGATGATAGAAATTTTGAGGAGGGATGGCTAAAGGAAGGCTTCAAGTGGCCTCTTCTTCCTTGATTCTTCTTCAAAGCTCCATGGGAGCTCTTCTCTCTTGCTCCTACTCCAATTTTCGGCTACACCAAAAAGAATGAGTTGAATTTTCTTTTCCAATCTCATATAATACCTAGATGTGTCAAAAGACCAAAAGCCCTTGAGCTAGAATCCCTTGAAGAAGCTTTTGGGAGGGCAAAAGGGTCTAAGACTACTCCCTTTTCTCTCTTTCAACCAAAAAGGGACAAGTGTCCACATAGGTTATTTACTTTTCCAAAATAAATTCCAGCACAATAAAATAATGCTTTTAGTCGATAAAAAGTCTCGTTTTAACCAAAATTGACTTTCTCCAACATTATACTCAAACGAAAGGAATTTCTCCCCTTAAGCCAACCGTGATGATGGCTAATTCGTTTGGGTTCCGGAAAAGTCCCGAGTGACTTCTTGAGTCATCGGTTGACTTTCCGGTAGCAAGTCAAACTTGCTTGAAAAGCCGCCGGTTCGACCGGGAGCGGGTCTTACAATCTACCCCCCTTAAAGAAATTTCGTCCTCGAAATTAAAAACAAGTTACCTCAATGCCGAACAGGTGGGGATACTTCACGCGGATCTCATCCTCGCGCTCCCAAGTGGATCCTGCTCCCTGATGTGCCCACTGTACTAGTACCAACGGAATCGTCTTGTTCCGCAGGGCCTTCTCCTTCGTACCCAGAATCTTGACGGGCTGCTCCTCATAGGTGACATCATCTGCTACCTCGATGTCTGACCACTCAATGATGTGCGCAGGGTCTTCCATGTACTTCCGCAGTTGGGACACATGGAAAACGTTATGCACGTTCCCAAGCTGCGGTGGCAAGGACAAACGATAAGCAACAGCTCCAATCTTCTCTAAGACCTCAAATGGTCCAATAAAACGTGGTGCTAGCTTGCCTCCACTGCGTCTAAACCGCACTAGACCCTTCTTTGGGCTCACCCTCAGAAACACGTGCTCCCCGACCATGAACTCAAGTGGTCTGCGACGCCTGTCTGCGTAGCTCTTCTGCCGACTCTGTGCGGTCTTCAACCGCTCCCTAATCAAAGCGACCTTTTCGGTCGTCTCTCTGACCATGTCTGGTCCAAGTAAGCTCCGGTCCCCAACCTCAGCCCAACACACCGGCGATCTACAAGGTCTGCCATACAAAGCCTCAAATGGCGCCATACCAATGCTGGACTGGTAACTGTTGTTGTAGGCAAACTCTGCCAAAGGCAAATGATCCTCCCATGATCCCTGAAAGTCAAGCACACAAGCTCGAAGCATGTCCTCTAGAATCTGAATGGTGCGCTCTGACTGTCCATCTGTCTCGGGATGGTAAGCGGGTGCTCAACAGTACCTTAGTACCCAAAGCCTTCTGTAGGCTCATCCAGAACCTGGATGTAAAACGAGGGTCTCTATCTGATACCACTGACACTGGTACTCCGTGAAGACGAACAATCTCCTTGACGTACAAACGACCCAACATGTCCATAGAATCAGTCATCCTCATACCCAGAAAGTGTGCCGACTTGGTCAGTCGATCAACCACCACCCAAACAGCGTCGTGCCCCTTCGACGACCTGGGTAACCCACACACAAAATCCATAGTCACATGCTCCCACTTCCACTCGGAGATCGGTAAAGGCTGCAGCAAGCCTGCGGGACGTCGATGCTCGGCCTTCACCTGTTGGCAGGTAAGGCATCGAGAAACGAAATCTGTAACTGCCCCACGCATCCCGATCCACCAAAACTGTCGTCGCATGTCTCTATACATCTTGTTGCCACCATGGTGCACAACCAGACGGGAGTGGTGGCACTCTCGCAATACAGTGTCTCTGTACTCGCTGGGCACAAACAGCTGTCCTCTAAAGCGGATACCCTGATCGGTGCCCATCTCCCAACCCTCGAGCTTGACACCGTCAAGAAATCTCTCACGAATCCCTGCTGGCTCAGCGTCCTCAGTCTGTGCCTCTAGCACTCGAGCAAAAAGCGTGGGTTGAGCCACCAATGCACACAAGGCCATACCCTCTGTGACCTCCTCCAACTCCAACCTGAATAAGCTCAACTGCTCCAGCATGTCCCACTCTCGGACTGCCATGCTGGCAACGCAGTGACTCGACTTCCTGCTCAAAGCATCGGCGACCACGTTCGCCTTGCCCGGATGATAGAGCAACTCGAAGTCGTACTCCTCAAGTAACTCCATCCATCGTCTTTGGCACATATTCAGATCACGCTGCGAGAATATATACTTGAGGCTCTTGTGGTCTGAAAACACCCTGAACTGCTCACCGTACAGATAATGTCTCCAGCTCTTCAGCGCAAATACCACCGCTGCTAGCTCAAGATCATGGGTCGGGTAGTTGCGCTCATGCACCTTCAAATGCCTCGAGCCGTAAGCAACCACCTTTCCACTCTGCATCAGAACACAACCTAGCCCTTCGCCTGAGGCGTCACAATACACGTCATAGCCTACTCCCCGTTCGGGAACAATCAACACTGGAGCGGTAGTCAGTCGAGCCTTTAGCTCGCGAAAAGAGCGCTCACACTCATCAGTCCAAAGGTACTCCGCCCCCTTGTGGGTCAAAGCTGTCATAGGTGCTGCAAGACGGGAGAAATCCTAAACGAAGCGTCGGTAATAACCTGCCAACCCTAGAAAGCTCTGAATCTCAATTACACTGCTGGGTCTGGCCCACTTTGACACTGCCTCAACCTTGGCTGGATCGACCAAGTTGCCCTCCCGAGATACCACGTGCCCGAGGAACTTCACCTCTGTGAGCCAAAATTCGCACTTCTCCAGATTGCCGTACAACTGGTGAGTGCGTAAGAGTGTTAAAACGGTCCGCAAATGCTCCTCGTGCGCCTCCTCACTGGGCGAGTAGATCAAGATGTCATCGACAAAGACTACAACAAACTGGTCTAAATAAGGTCTGAAGATGCCATGCATCAAGTCCAAAAAGGCGGTAGGTGCGTTCGTCAAACCGAACGGCATCACCAGAAACTCAAAGTGTCCATAACGAGTTCGGAACGCTGTCTTCTCTACGTCCTCGGCTCGGACCCTCAGCTGGTAGTACCCCGATCGAAGATCGATCTTCGAGAAGTACTTTGCTCCCCTCAGCTGGTCGAATAAATCATCAATCCTCGGCATCGGGTAGCGGTTCTTCACTGTCACCCGGTTCAGCTTCCTGTAATCGATGCACATCCTCAAGGCTCCACCCTTCTTCTCACGAAAAGGGCGGGCGCTCCCCACGGAGATACGCTCGGGCGGATGAAACCCTTCTGCTGCAGTTCCTCGAGTTGTCGCTTTAGCTCGACCAACTCGGCTGGCGCAAGCCGATACGGCGTCATCGATATCGGCGCCGTACCCGGGATCAGATCAATCCTGAACTCCACCTCACGCGCTGGTGGCAAGCCTGATAGCTCCTCCGGGAAGACCTCCGGGAACTCACGCACTACCCTCGGTAGCTCTCCGCTGCTCTGCACGACCTCTGTCTCAGATCCCGTAGTCAAGGCGGATAAGAGAACTCCGCTCTTGCTAACCAAAACACACGTGATCACCCTATCACCTGACCTCACTGTCACCTGACGTCGATAGCAGTCGATCGTCGCTCGATACCTCGCGAGCCAGTCCATACCAAGAATCACGTCAAAGGCGTTCATGTCAAGAACGAGTAAGTCACCAAGAAAAGGGCAATCTGCCACCCTAATCGCACAGTCTCTACAAACGGTGCTCAACACCACCTCACCCATGGCCGGGGTCTCCAAACCAAGGGGTCGACTTAGAGTCTCCACCCGCAAACCCAAGGAAGAAGCAATAAACGAAGATATGAACGAATGGGAAGCTCCCGTATCAAATAAAAATGAAGTCCACGCATTATAAAGTAAACACGTATCCTGAGTGGCCTCATGGCCAGCGTACAGCCTCTCAATCCTGGAATCAGTAACTGCAAAGACTCGGCCCTGCTGTGCCGGTGGTCCTCCTCTCAGTGGTGGGGGAAGTGCCACCTGCTGGCCAGCTCTCGACTGGTGCCTCTGACCTGCTGCTCCCGCCGCCTGACGCGGAGCCCTCTACTGCGGTGCCTGACGTGGTCTGCCAGGTGGTGCATGGCGAGTCTGAGTCTGCTAGGGCCTCGGTGCAGGCGCCCTACCAGCTAGCTCAGGGCACGCCCGAATGAAATGATCAGAACGACCACACTGGTAGCATCCCCTCTGTCCCCCCCCCCTGCTGTGTCAGCTCAGGACACGCACGCATGAAGTGGTCGGCGCTGCCGCACTGATAGCACCCCCTCGGCTCACTCTGCTGTCTGTCTCTGGTCCCCTGGGGACGATCATCATAGCGCTCTACTGGTCCATTGCCCCTCGGGCAGTCTCGTGCCAGGTGGCCCTGCTGTCCACACCGAGGACACAGCTGTGCCACCGGGGCGGGTCCAACTGACGCTACGGTCCCTGCTCGGCGCATGCCATCCTGCTGAGACTGAGGCTAAAAGTGTCCTGTAACTCTCTGTCTGCGTCGGTCTCGACGGTCAGACGGCTGCACAAAGCCACTCGGCCTAGGCCTAGTCTCTCGCACCCTGATAGTCTCTCTGAAGTGCCTCTCCATGGCTAAAGCCTGATCCAAGAATGTGGAGTACTCTGCGGTCCTAAAGGCGATAACCCTGTCGGCTATCGGCGGGATGAGCCCGTTCTCAAATCTCCTGCATCGGTCATCTGCAGTCTGAACCAACTCCGGCGCGAAGCGGGCCAGAGAAGTAAACCTCACCGCATACTCAGAAACGCTCAAACGCCTCTGACGTAAATCCAGAAACTGCTGGCGCCGGTCATCCCGAATGGAGCGAGGGAAGTATTGTTCCAAGAACAGTCTACTGAACAACTGAAAATCACTGCCGACCCTGTCCTGCACTGACTGCCACCAGTAGTAGGCCTCTCCCTCAAGCTGAAAAGTGGCGAACGAAACTCTCAGACGCCCCTCCGATACTCCAGAGGTATCGAGGTTGCGGGTAACCCGCTCCAACCAGCCCGAAGCTGCCTCAGGGTCCGCTCCCCCGGAGTAGGTCGGCGTACCAAGTCTACGAAACTCTCTGAGCGACTGGGTCGTGAGGCTATCAAACTGTCCTGGACTCTCCCCAAAATCTGCTGAAGCAACAGGCACGGGCTCTGGTGCCGGTGCTGTAGTCCCCTACTGCGCACTCAAGGCTGCTAGTACAGCGCGAACCACTTCCTCGAGAGGGGTCGCCTGAGTCGGCTCTGCGACTGGAGATGTCCTGGGTGGCGACCCTGTTGGTCCACCCTCAAAGCGCTGATGCTCTGTGGAGGTAGCATCCTGGGCATCCGATGTCCCCTCCTGCTCAGCGGCAGGTGCCTGCCTCGGGCCCCCAGCTGGGCGGCTCCGGGTACCTCTCGGAACGTACGTACGAGCCATGTCGCCTATCCGCCTACACGGATAACGCACATGTTCAGTACTTAGTTCAACAACGGTTCTCACACGTTACAAGGACGATCGCACGCGTCACACAAGTCACCCACAGATACGCCCCTCACACTAGTAGATATATATATACTCATATAATATAGCACACAAGTTCGCATCTCTATGCGTCTCACAACAACAACCAGCGATTTAGCAATCCACCACCAACTCCCACAGGAGGGTTCCAACTCAAGCACACCACACAAGGCCCAAAACAACAGGCATACCCCTTACTCGGGTATCCTTTCACAAAGAGGGGTTTAGCACTTAACACAATTCAATTCCACAATCACCCTTAACCCTTCCTTCCCTTCCAAAGATTCTCATTTCTTAACTTTTACCCAAAGCTTTTCGTGTCGATCTCATGTTGTTACAACCAGATTCAGGCGTCCCCGAACCTCATTGTAACAACTAGACAATCGAACCATCATGCTCAACTACAGTGGCGCCCCTGAGTCAATCCAATGATGGTGCAATCATTTTAGTTTTACTGAAAATTCGGCATGACCCATTCGTATTTTCCCTTAACCCTCCGCTTAAGCGGGACAAGCACCAACACAAATTCACAAGGCACAAGTACGCAGAGTTCTCATGCTCGGCCAAAGACATCACACAGTCAATAAACGGAGTTCTCATGCTCCTAAAGTACACAACGCAATCAATAAACGGAGTTCTCGTGCTCCCAAATACTACGGGGTACTCGTGCCCCAAACTCGCCACACACGGGCATACGGGATTCTCGTGTCCCAATCTCACCACACAAGGGCATACGGGATTCTCGTGTCCCAATCTCACCACACAAGGGCATACGGGATTCTCGTGTCCCAATCTCACCACACAAGGGCATACGGGATTCTCGTGTCCCAAACAAATTCTCGTACAACGGGTTACGGGGTTCTCGCGCCCCACCCAAAAACACTCAATACCAACACACATGGAGTACTCATGCTCCAGACAAGCAGTCAACCACAAGTCAAAACTTGAACAGGACCAAACTACGCTTGAAAATTTTCGAAGTTCTACACCAAGATGGCAACACCACCAACCGTTGGCTCACCCTACCATGAATGCATAGCGGGTCGGTCATTGACCGTTAATCCAATTCTGATCTCAACCATTCGGCTTCACCGATCAATAGAAAGAGGATACCAATCAAGTAATGCAAACATTGTAGCGTAAGGTTCCATTTCGGACAACCATTAAAGCGACTCACGACTCAGACTTCCTAACTCTACCCACCTAATTGACTTCGGTCCGAGGTTTGAAAATCAGTTCATAAGACACCTGTTTCAAATGAAACTAGGCTCTGATACCAAATTGTCACGCCCCAAATCCAGTTCGTGCCCGGACTCGAGGCATGACTAGTAATAAATGATTTAAGAGGTAACAATGCAACAATAAGTTCCTGAAAACTCCAACAAGAAACTCAAATCCACAAAATTCAGTTTAAAACATAAATAACCCTCCAGGGTGTAATCATAAACCTCCACAAAATCTGTCCCAAACAAAAGGAATAAAAGCGAAGTCTCTACAGACACCCACACCGAGAAGCTCCCGAGCCTCTACTCCTCAATCAAGCCTGTAAACACAACAATGAACTCACAGGGGTGAGCTTACGCTCAGTAGGGAAAACACAGAACAAGGTGAACCTTAAACTCCATAAATCAACAGCAAGTCAACAAGATAGCTCATAACAAATACGGGTAATAGGTAAACCAGCCAATGCCGTGGCACATGAAGTCTCCACCCTTCGATCCACATATGATGTGTCCTCTCGGATTTTCCCTCAAATCCAGAGGAGACGCATAACATTGAGGCGACCGGAAACAACCCTTCGGGACGCTTAACATCGGGATTCTCAGAAACGTCTCCAAAGGATTCTATGTCCTCGGGAACCAAGGTATTACTCCCATAGGAAGCATACACTTGGACAATTCAATAATAATCAGTTAATAATTGAATAACGCACCCAAGCTGAAAGCACGAAACAATCCAATCCCAACAACCACCAATTCATTGCCACACATAGCTCACACATCATCAATTCACGACCACTCAGTACACGAATCACATAAACATAGCACACCAATCACACAAACACACTTACCTTTCACTTACCAGTCTCGAACCAACGGGGCATCGATCACCTGATTGCACCGCTCGGTACAACCAGTCATACTCGATGCTCCAAGTAACCATTTAAAGACAACAAGCAATCATTCAGATACATTCAACGGTCAAGTACGAGTTTAACCAACCAATCATAAAAACCTTCAATCGAGCAATCACGCATGCAGTTCAACTAGTTTCGTTAGACTCTTTAGCCTATCCACTAAGCAACCAACAACCAAACATGTGATCCTAACACGCAACTAATCCGAGGGCTTTGCCAAGGCTCCTCTACCAGACAAACAATTCCCAAGTATTGAAAGCGAGTTACACTAGTGATTGGCATCCTAGTCATCACCACTAGACACTTTCGGTTATTAGTAATTGAAAGACAATTATGCTAGTTATTCGCATCCTATAGGAATTTCTAGTACCTTTCCAATTTTATTAGCCTAACATGCATACTAAGCATCATAAACGAGGGGTTAAGGCTTTCCCTACCTCAAGGTCTTCCTCTCAACTCTTTGATGAAGCCCGGTGGTCACCACTCCGTTCTTCACTCGGGTCCCGACGTGATCTTTGCTCCTCTAGCTCGATCCCCAAAGTCTTGGACACAAAGAAACGTTAATTAGACTCCACTTAAACAGCAAGAAAGACCCCCAAAGCCCCTCCAAAGTTCAGCTCAAAACCAAGATCAACCAAGGTGAAAAACCCTCGACGAAACCCCCACTCTGGTCTGCCACGGACCTGGTCACGGATCCGTGAGGCCAACCATCACGGTTACCATCACGGAGCCGTGACGAGTGCCGTCACGGACTCCCTCACGGAGCCGTGACGTTGCCCGTCACGGATCCGTGGCGCACCAGGGCAGTTTCGCCCTTCTTCAACCTCCAACTCCTTTTCTCCGAAAAAACACCTTCAAACCCCAAATTTTACCCCTTCCAACTCCCAAAACAGTCCAAATCCTTCAATCCTCCTCTACCCATGGTAGGAATCAACACACAAACAAGTTTCTAATGATTCATCAAATCAAACCCAACTCAAAAGCTCCAACAACTAATGATTTCTCAACAAAAACCCAACCAAGCTTCTCATCAACAACATCTCCCACCATTTCTACTCAAACCCAACAACATCTAGCCATTTCACCCAAAACCCATGAAAAGAGATGAAGAGAAATGAGGATTAGAGAGTTCCATTACCTCTAGAAGATGGAGATGAAGAAGATGATAGAGATTTTGAGGAGGGATGGCTAAAGGAAGGCTTCAAGTGGCCTCTTCTTCCTTGATTCTTCTTCAAAGCTCCATGGTAGCTCTTCTCTCTTGATCCTACTCCAATTTTCGGCTACACCAAAAAGAATGAGTTGAATTTTCTTTTCCAATCTCATATAATACCTAGATGTGTCAAAAGACCAAAAGCCCTTGAGCTAGAATCCCTTGAAGAAGCTTTTGGGATGGCAAAAGGGTCTAAGACTACTCCCTTTTCTCTCTTTCAACCAAAAAGGGACAAGTGTCCACATAGGTTATTTACTTTTCCAAAATAAATTCCAACACAATAAAATAATGCTTTTAGTCGATAAAAAGTCTCGTTTTGACCAAAATTGACTTTCTCCAACATTATACTTAAACGAAAGGAATTTCTCCCCTTAAGCCAACCGTGATGATGGCTAATTCGTTTGGGTTCCGGAAAAGTCCCGAGTGACTTCTTGAGTCATCGGTTGACTTTCCGGTAGCAAGTCAAACTTGCTTGAAAAGCCGCCGGTTCGACCGGGAGCGGGTCTTACATGGTCGCTGGCTCCTACGCCTCTGGTGGGGCTGTTTCGAGGGCTTTGACTGGGTACTCTTCCCTCTCCTTCCTTTCTCCCTCACCTGGTTCAGCCTCTCTTGGCCCACCTTTTCGTCCTTAGATCTAAGGTTTCTCCTTTTCTGGCCGCCCTTTCCTCTTCCTAAGTTTTTCTCTTCCTGCTTCGTCTTATTACCCTCTTGGTCCTTGTCCGGTCGAGTTATGTGATTTCTAAGTCGAACTCTCCTCTGGGATCGTCGTAGGTGCTGGCTCCGGCGGGTTTTCCCTCGATTAACCGAGCAGTGCAGGTTGAGCTGGTTCGGGTTGGTGGTGGGGGCATTCAGCACCGGCGCAAGCTTCGTTTAGCTGGCTTGTGTTCTATCCTCGTCTTTCCGACGATGACTTCGGAGGATCTGCCTATCTCCTTCCATAGGTGCTGGCCACAGGGTGCCTCTGGCGCTAAGATTAGGGCGGCGGAGGCAGCCTATCAGCGTTGGTTCATGAAGTTAAGGCTTGGTTGAGTCGCTTCGGGTGAGGCTCTTTCCTTCCTTAGGCTTTCGTTTCGGGTTGGGCTTCTTCTTGGACTCCGTGGGTCGGAGGCCCGAGGTCTATTGTTTTTGCTGTTTGTATTTTGACCTGAGGCCCTTGCTTTTCTGTTTGTTGATTGGTTGTATTTGTATTCTTTATCTCGTGTTCTTCTTGGTTGTTATTCTGGAGGTTCAGTTCCTCTTCTCTATCTCTGGGTTCCTGTTTTTGGAATGCCATTTCCTGTGTATCTGAAGATTTTATCCTTGTTCATGCTTTGATTTTCAAAGGTGGAACTTTCTATATTTTGCTGATAAAAAAAATCTATACTTGAATAGGAGAAATGGAAAGTTAAAAGACTTGTAATATAAATTCAGAAGCCTCCATAAAAAAAAGTTATCCAACACATATATTTATAATATTATTGTAGATATATATATTTTTAAATCTAAAATCGTGATGGGTGAATCTAGTAAAAGTTTTATAAATTGAATGATTGAGGAATTGATTGAATTGAATATGATAAATAATTTGGAAAAAAAAATGGGTTTGGAGCTTAAAACTAAAGTTACATGCATGCATCTCTTTTCTCTTTCCAAACCTTAGGAAAGCTTTTTATTGTAACACCCAAAAATCATGGCTATAGTCTTGGTTTTTACCAATCCTATGCCATGGTTATGTTTTTGTCGTCTACATATTATTCTCCTTGCACATTTCCTATGGATCCTGCGAAGGTTTTTTTGCTAGGGTTTCTTTCGAGCCGCCTCTAACCACCGTGACGTTGACCTTCTCCCGCCACCAACAAAGCGTCTCCCGACCTATTTCGGTTCCCCCTCCGCAACTCTGGGGGTTTCCGCCTCTGAGACCGCCATCCCTGATGTTGTCGCCGTCGTCTTTGAAGCCATTGCCGTCTCTGATGTCGTCTCCATCTCTGATGTCGTCGCCGCCTCTAACGTTTTCGTCGTCTATGATGTCATCGTCGTCATCTCTAGAGTCGTCCCTAAACTCGCAGCCGCAGTCGGCGCGCCCTTCTCCCAAGCCTCTACCACCGCAACCGCCTCGATCCCTATTATGATTATGGATCTGGCTAATCGAGCGGGTCCTTTTTACTTTACTTGAGCTTGTCTTTGCAGGTTCAATGCCTAATGAATAGAGAATTAGGGATTTTTCCAGGGAAGGAACCTTGATTCATGTATTGCCTCCCACTATTGCTGTTGAACTCCATGACCATTTTTCGGAGCAGGAATTCCAATAACACCTTCTCAACCCTCATCTTCTTGTCTTTCCTATACGGCATCCCAGTTCAGTGTTAACTGGCTCACCCAATACTGTTAAAGACGATTATAGTATGAAAAGAATTACAATACCTTTGTGTTATTTGTTTGTTCTTCGTGCTTATAGATTTATCCTTAATGTACTCGGATACATTTGAAGTTTGAATAAATGAATTACACATTCCGTCCAAATATTGAATGATTGAGTTTCGGTGATATATTAAAAGAGAGACTTAGTTATGGGCAATATTGGATGATTCGGGACATGATTTGCAAATAAGATATGGTTATGTAGCAACAAAAGCAAGGCATGTGCAGCTAACACAAGTGCTATGTATTATATTAGAACCACCTAGTAACTTGTAATTTTTTTTTAATGTATACTTAAAAACAATAAGTCAACGTGACTGACTAAAAATATAAGTCAAAGTTAAAGAAAAGTTCCCAACTTAATTTGGTGAAACAAGTGAATAAATTAACTAGAAAAAATTATTACAACTATCCTTTTATAATGACATAAAAAAAATGTTTTATATAGTTGTGGAAGAAAGAGCCTCCACGTTGGTTAAATGAACTTGTTCCATCGTGTATTTAGAAATCCTAGGAATATATAAAACAAATTAATTATAGCATTTTGCAATTGCTTGTTTTTGTGGTCGTATGTTAAGGAGCTCATCTTCCATGCAAAGCAATTTAGTCACGTCAAAACTTGTTCACGTCAACTTATGATTCTTAAAGTATCCTTAACGAAGGCGAATAGGTTTATACTATGAGTAAAGATTAATTATGAGGTTTTTGTTTGAACAAAAATGTAAAGGTTATCCAGTTACGGTCCGGAGATATCATATACACAATAATAAACGAGTTATTAATTTATCCCGATATAAAAAATTAAAAAACCCTGATGTTATACAAAATATAGCATAATCCGTATAAAAACTTTAAATTGACAGGAAGACCTAAAAATACTTCAGATCTTTAGATGAGTGATTAAGAAATTATTTATACTCTTAATAGAAAAATATAAATTAAAAATGACAAAATCTATTTTAATTAATAAAATAATAAACATTTTATACTAAAAAATTGATTTTGATAAATATATTTTTTGTAATAAAAGAGATTCTTATTTTATTCATTCAAGATATGAGAGCACAAAAGAAAGAACTAGGGATCACATCAATTGGTGGAAGAAGCCGGTTAGTTGATGCTTACCGTGTAGGGGTCATGACACGTTTTCTCCTCAACGTCTAGTGTCTCCTAGGACAACTCATTTACCCCGGTAAGACTGTTTTCCATACCTCGCCTTATTCTCATTGGACTTCTGCAGATATTATATTAATCAGTCCCAAGATCCTCTTCTTTGTCACAGTCTTTTTCGACTCAATTGTTGGTCGCAAGGGTATTTTTTCCCTATCTCAGCATTTCTAGGTGCTAGCTTCTCCACCCGATGCCCTACGGTGATTTTTCGTGGTGACCAGATGGAGGAAGATCCACAAAATAACCCCCAACAAGGACCTGCCCCGCCCAACTATGGAGTATAGAGGATTTCATTGTTGCTTGTCCTTCGCAATTATGGGTGAGGCGGGATGTTGAGTGTCACTCCCAACAATCTTCCTCGAGCCAAACCTTCCCATGTCTCCACCCATATTGAGGGTTCCAAGTGGGTGTTCAGATCTCGAAATATGTTGGGGTCTTAGGTAGGATGCAAGTGTCATAACTCGAGCAGAGCCTTATAGCCTCCCTCGTGCAAAACTCGAGGGAAAATCAAAAAAGAGGTCGGGCTGGTTGAGGTGGTACCTGAATGCATGGGTCCCTAATTTGTGCTGAAATGCTGACCCATGCTTATAATTTGCTCGAACACCAAGAATAAGTCATATCGTGGTAATTCAAGGGGCATAATCAGACATTTATGAAACGGAAAAGCAAAGAAAAACACAAAGACGTATGTCTTCATATCCTTCACCACGAGGTCATCGGAAGATGCTCCTTAGGCTTTAGTGATGACCCGGAGCATAGCCTTCCAATTGTAGAATTGAAAAGTGAGAGGACATTCGAATATGAGATGGAAGGTCAGATAAGTCTGATCACACGGAGTGTACGGTACTTCAGTGACTACATCTTCGTCCAAGACAATTGTTAATGCTGAGAAATCTTCTTAGAGGTCCTCAAGGGACGGTAGGGACACTAGTGGTATAGTGGCCATGAATAGCGATGACATGATAGTCGGTAGGAGCATCATGGGAGAAGCAGACGAAGAAAAAAGGATTCAAAGACGTCATTTTGTAGGTTTCCAAACTCGTTTAAGTCTGATGATCTCAAAAGACGGGCAACGAAGCATTACCAATTACTACTATGGAAAACAAAGGGGTGGGTGTGGTTGCTGGCATCATAGAGTTGGACGGGCTAGAAGCACTTTAAGAAGAACTAGTTTTGTTTTTTTGTTTTTGATAAATATGTTTACGTGAATGGAAGTGCAAGTGTTGAATATCAAAGGTGGGGTCTTTGGAGCTAATTAAGTAATCCATCTACTTGTTCCCTAATAATAATGTAAACTAATATATAGTATAAGCCAGAAACTTCCATATTTGACTCATAACTGTAATGCTCGTCTCATGCATGTCCCTCACTCGACAAGCTTGCAAATAAAAATTGCCCCTTTCTCCATGTTCGTCGCTGCTCCAGCTATAACAGCTACGCCTCCAGCTACTTCTCCAATCTCCATGAAATAGCTCTACAGAGACTCTCCACATTCTCCCCCCAAAACCCACCATCCCAGAAGACATGCCAATCCACCCATGTCTTTCTGCTGCTTCCTCCATCTTCTTCCTCTTGATTCTCCCCTTTCTGCCCATACCCATCTCGGGATTCGGATCTCCGGGCCCAATCGCCGCCGCATTCGGCGATAACGGGTTCTTCTGCGCCATCGGCGCCGGAGGGAGGCAAGAGGTTGTTTGCTGGGACAAGGAGACCAAGTCTGCGTCCTCCTCGTCGCAGACGTACCTGGGTTCTCTCCCGCCGATGGCCACTCTGTCCGGAGGAGACGGGTTTGTGTGCGGCATTACATCGAACTACTCGCAGCCGTATTGCTGGGACTTGGTCGATTCCGGCACGAATCTCGTTCCGGCGAGTTACAGGTACGTTTCTTACTCCCAAATCGCTGCTGGGTCGGACCATGTTTGTGCGATTAGAGGGGATTACTACTCCGGCGTCGATTACGGTACCGTAGATTGCTGGGTGTTTCGTCGGAAAACTGGTAGTGGTAGCAATTTCACCATGGAGGTTGTTTACGACTCTTCATTTCGCAATTCGTCGATCGATAGTCTTGTGTTTAGGATGATTGTGTCCGGAGATGGGTTTGCTTGTGGTGTGGTCAACAATGGGTCTGCGATTTGCTGGGGACCCAAATCGGCCGAATTGGGGATTTTGGATTTTCCGGGGAGTTTTGATAATTTGGCTTCTGGACGAGGCTCTGTTTGTGGGGTTGCTAGTGAATCTGGTGAAGTGAATTGTTGGGGCAATGGTGATGAATTTGGGTCTCCTCCGGCGGGTGCTCCGTTTGTGAGCTTATCCGCCGGAGCACATCATTTCTGTGGCGTTCGAAGGGATGATCATGGAGCTCAATGCTGGGGAAGCATTGATGCTTCCTCAGTTCCAAAGCGTTCTGGGTTTCTTGCCATTGCTTCCACTGATTACACCACTTGTGGGGTTAGGGAGGTTGACTTGGTCCTTGATTGTTGGGGTGTTCATGGACAGTCCTCGTCGGATTATAGCCCTCCATTGCAGCTGTGCAGTCCTGGTGTGTGCTCGCCTAGCTCTTGTGCTGCTGGGAAGTTCTCGTTCAATGCCAGCATTCTCAATGAACCGGAGCTGACCAGTTTGTGTGCCCGGAAGGAGTTGAGGATCTGCTTGCCTTGTGGGACAAATTGTTCGGAAGGCTATTTTGCTTCCAGTGCTTGCAATGGCAATGCAGATAGGATCTGCACTGCTTGCTCGCTTTGCCAGAACAGCTCTTGTTGGGATGTTTGTGGACTTTCTTCCTCCTCTGGGATTCGACATCTGGACCGGCGGGAGGTGAAGAAGCTTGTGATCATAATTGGATCCTCAGTGTTGGGATCAATGCTGATCTTACTTGGGTGGTGTCTCATCCCCAGGATGACCAAAGCCAAAGATGATGAAGAAAGGAGTCGAAGTGGCTGCTTTTTCTGTGCCAGCAAGCCAGTGGTGGAAGCTGATCCTTACCCGAATCCTCAACCGGCTCTCTCCATAACCACTTCTCTTGGAACAACCCAAATCTTCCGGCTTTCAGAGCTGAAGGACGCCACACACGGGTTCAAAGAATTCAGTGAGCTCGGGCGGGGAAGCTTTGGTTTTGTTTACAAAGCCGTGCTCTCTGATGGTAGGCAAGTAGCTGTCAAAAGAGCCAATGCTGCAACAATAATCCACACCAACAGTAGAGAATTCGAAGCAGAGCTAGAAATCTTGTGCAACATGAGACATGGCAACATTGTAAACTTGTTGGGATACTGTGCTGAAATGGGGGAAAGGTTGCTGGTGTATGAGTTCATGCCCCATGGCACACTTCATGACCATCTCCATGGAGATCTCTCTCCTCTTGACTGGAACCTGAGGCTAAAGATTGCATTGCAGGCTGCCAAAGGCCTTGAATATCTCCACAAAGAAGCTGTCCCTCCGGTTGTTCATAGAGATGTGAAGACGGCTAACATACTCTTGGATTCAGAATGGAGTGCAAGAATTGCAGATTTCGGGCTCTTGAGTACTAACGACAGAGATTCAAATAAAGATATGGAAGGGGATATCTACAACTTCGGGATTGTTCTGCTCGAGATTTTAAGTGGAAGAAAAGCTCATGACATGGACTGCACTCCTCCAAGCATAGCAGAATGGGCAGTGCCATTGATAAGGCGCGGCAAAGCAGCTGCAATCATAGATAGGAATGTGGCTCTCATAAAAAATGTGGAACCTCTGCTTAAACTTGCTGATCTAGCTGAGCTCACTCTTAGGGAAGATCCCGGTGAGCGCCCGAGCATGCATGAAGTTGCAAGCACGTTGGATCAGATCGTGAAGGGCGCGATGATTTTGTAATCTCATTTGATCCACTGTAGATTCAAAGTAAGTTCCTTGACATCTCTAGCCATTGGTACTGAGTGCATTTCTTGTGTAGGTGTTGTAAATTTATATTGCTTTTGTCATATTTTTTCTCCTGTTCACAAAGTGAAGGAGATTGCAAATGTTGCTGCTCCAAGGTTTTTGCATCTGTAATTTGGTCCTCTGTTGAGAATGTTTAGATTTGTATTTCTCTCACAGCTTCATAAATCTTAACTGTTCATATATGCCTTCTTAGTAAAATGATGCTTTGGCATATCCAATTTTAGATTGTACACACTTAATAAGAAAATATTGTACTATTCTTTACATTTTAGCTCATAAAAGCTAATTGATCTTTCAATACATCTTCAAATATTCTGATATGAAGTATGATGGTAGGTAAAGGCTTTCATTGCTGCTCTTGAGTTCAATCTTCAGGGTCCTAAATGGCAAATTAACAGTAACCCAAATATGGTCTTGGGCCTATGTTGGGCTTGGACCAGCTGAAATCTTCCTCTCAAGAATTATCAGTTGAAAACTTAAAGTCGCAATTTCCTTTTCTTTTTCCTTAAGAATAAAAGCTCCAGTGTGTTAGAGTTGTCATCAAATGAACAATTTTCAACGGATAACAGAGAATTCAAACAAAACAAAACAAAAATTACGCCAAATTAAATTCTCTCTAGGGTCGGTCTAGCCAATCGTTCTGATTACGGAGTTCTCCTTATTAGAGGACCAACTCAATTAAAAGTTCAAGCTGATAGTTGAAGGCCCAATTATAGTTATATTCGAACACGCTCCCTCAGGGACAAGCTCGTTTATGGGCTTGTAGGTGGATCTGAGGATAACACATTAGGAGGTAGGTAGGAAGCCCAATGAAAAGATTTGAGGAGGATAGCCCATTAAGAGATAGTTGGGGAGCCCATTGAGAGGAGATTTGAAGATAGTCCGTTAAGAGATAAAAGGGGAGCCCATTAAGAGGAGATTTGAAGATAGCCCATTAAGAGATAGTTGGAGAGCTCATTGAGAAGTGGCTTGTAGATAGCCCATGTAGAAGGAGTATAAGGGCTGGCCCATTATGGGTAAATTTGATAAATAGATAAGATATTAGAATTTTTTGTAAAGAGTGGGGTTTGAACTCAGATCCGTGAGGTACCAAGCTCTGATACCATATTAGAGGACCAACTCAACTAAAGGCTCAAGCTGATAGTTGAAGACCCAATTATAGTTATATTCTAACACTCCTCTCTAGTCATTGTGATGTTCATCACTACCATCGTCGCAGCAGCCCTTCCCATCCTCTTCGTTGTTGTCACCGCAATTCTTGAGTCTGAGAGCCTCCATCGCCACAATGGCAATGGCTTTCTCCGCGACCCACCCTAACTCCTCACATACCGCTACTCCACCACCACCTCCATTTCCTCGTCTTTCAAAGGAACCGCCCTTACTCTGGACCCCCTCTCGAATGGTTAGGAGAAGGGATCCACGATGTTCTGTCGCCCTGATGTGGGCGCAAAATGCATCGGTCTTTGATGTTTTTAAGCCCCATCTTGAGCTTTTCGGTCTCGGATAGGTGTGTTTCAAGGCATTTCTTTCTTTTTACGTAGAGTTGGCCTTGATTTAAGGGTTTGTAGACATTCGGAACAAAAAAGGACATTTAGGGTTCAGGTGATCAGAAATGTAGAAGCGTATGTTTTAGTGGCCATTAATGCATCCAAGTGGGATGAAAAAGAGACCCAATCATTGTCCATGCCCTGCTAGAGCCATGCCCCGGGCTCCAAAACGAGTTGTTAGGCCGCCTGTCCCGTGCAACATAGTAAGCGTCGAAGAAGAAAAAAGAGCCGAGCTATCTGTCCGTATCCTGTATTCCCCATTGTTGGACGTAAATGAAAAATATGATGGTTAATATCATAATAACATTTTTACTAAATTCAGTTTTTAAAGACTAATAATGTGAGTTATTAAAATTGACTGACAATCAATTCTAGGAGGAATTCATGGGATTTGTCACCCTATGAATTCCCCACTTTGTCATTTTCCAAAAGACTATAAATATTTACATCCTTAGTCTTATTTTACACACTTCAAAACTATCTCTAAAATGGTCTCCCTTTCATACTTTTTCTCCACTCCCTTGTTCTTGGTGACTTTCTCGACGATTTTGAATTCGTCGATGTTAACCGTTGCCCATATGGGGTGTCTTAAAGAAAATGGAGTACCACGTTTCGATTAAACTTCTAATTTCCTTTATGCTAATTAGTAAACTATTTGATTGATAAATGTTATTTCAATTTCGTTTTATAATTTCTATTATTATTTTAAATTTGTCTAGTGTTGATATATTAACCCTTCTGTCCTACCATGACTTTATTTTGTTTGCCGGTTCTAAGTACTGAAATGGAAGAAGATGTGATGGTCAAGAGTATTAGATAGTAGGTTACAAGTAGCTAGCTAGGTTCATTATTAGTAGATTATTATAATAGAGTGTGGAAAAAACATGGGATTAAGACAAGGTCTCTCTCCGGAACCGATTTTAGGACAGGGTCTTGTCTCTTGAGTAGTATCGTTGTCTGTAATAGAACGATAGTGATAGAAACGTTGAATGCACAATGTTCTCAAATTGTATGTGGCATGAATGGTCACGCACTGGACCTCACATTGTCACATGGATCTATTGCTCCACAGAACATTTTTGTTATTGTGTGAGTATCACTTTTGCTATCGACAAGTCTATTGGTTTAAAAAGGATCTGTTTGAACTAACGATCCACATAATTGTGAAACAATAATTGACACATGAGAAGATTTAGAACTTCTTACTTCGTGAGCGATGATCCTGGTAATTATTGCATGAAACAATTTACGTGTCATAAATTTCCCGAAACTATAATAACTTCATTAGCTCTAAATTCTAATTACAATATAGTCGGTGCAAATGTACAGCTAGCATAATATGATGGCTCATTAGATACATGGAGGCAATACACTCTCATATTGAAAATTACAATTATTCATAGACAGAATTTTGGCTCCCTATTCTTCCGTATGGCGCCTAGGGTTTTACAACGAGTCAAGTCTCCCGATATCAATGTCGTCTATCGGGCTTGCGGGGTGGAGGGGGACGGGTGCTTTGATCCGGAAGATGGCAACGGAGGGGATGGAGACATATCGGCAGATTGTGGTCAATATGGATGTATTGGGTGTCTTGAGGGCATTGTCTGCCTTGAGACTAAAGTGCGGGAATGACAGATGATGCTTGGAACGGGTTTTGAATAGTAGCGGTGGTGCTACGGGAATTGTCGGAACATTTTAGTTTGTATAAATGTGGTTTGTACCACATTGATAAAGGGTGGTGACTTTTACCTTGTTGAACTGTTCTATGCAAGCGTTTTTAGGGTTCACCTTGATATCTTGTGTCGCCGCCAGCTTAGCCAGTAAGTCTCATCTCTGGGAGCTCAATTCAGAGGAGTGGGTGTGTTGAGACGTTTTCCTGAGCGGGTTTGGTATACTGGCATCCACCGAGCGTTGTTCTCGTCTTAGTACCATCGGATTTCAGTACGAGCGTCGTCCTGGTGAGCGAAGCCACGACAGCGTCTGGGATTCGAGGTCGATCTTTCAGCTTTCGACCATCGTCTCCTGTTGTCGTTGTCCACTTGGTCTTTGGCGTGACTCGTTGGACCTTCAACTAACCAGAGGGATCGCTTTTGGCTATCGTCTCCGGCCTGTCTCGGTTGCCGCTACCCATTTGGTCCCAGGCACAACTCATCAAAGCTCCACCTAACCAGAGGACTTGTAAATCCAAAAGGGACCAAGTAGCTCTGTGTGACGGTAAGCATTTCAATACCTAACTGTAAAATGACGTCCCTGAAGAAGGCGATCTTTAGGAAAATTGAGAGGTCCTGAATTGCTCTTATTTTCTTTCTTCGGCTCTGTATTTCTATCTTTGTATGGTGATTGTAAAACCCGACTTATTTTTTTTAGAGGGTAATAGTTTGCAATCTGAAACGAGGGGGTAGGAACTTGCAACAAGTGTTTTGTTGAAAAGAAAAATAAAAAAAAGAGGAGAAATTGGGTTAAGCTGGACTTTAGGCCAGATTGGGCCCAACTCAGGAGGAGCCCAAGACTCGCGAAGTCAGGTCCGTGTTCCAGCACGGCCCAACCCTAGGAACAAAACCCACTCGGCGCCGCTTCAGCTCCTCTTTCTTCGCACAGTTCCCGAAGCGCTTCTCCTTCATCGAGCTTTCTCTCTCGCGACTCGAACCAGAATCTCCGTCGCGCTTCTTCTTCTCCGACCACCCACCTCCTCCGAACTCTTCTTCACCTTCTTTTTCTTCTTCTTCTTCATCTCCTGCTTCAACTCGCGACAAACCCCCAAAACCAGAGAAGCCCTCGCCTCCTCCTCCTTCGATTCGAAACCCTACCTGCCATCACCGTCGATTCGAGCCTCGCCGGGTCCTTCCAACAACGGTGAGCTCGATTCCTCACCGTTTCACCTTCTCCATACCCTTTTTGATCGAAAAAGCTCGAGTTCCGAGTTCGTTTGGGTCTGGAACGGTCGAAGAGCGTCGCCGGAGAGCTCGCATTCCAGATCTGGACTTTCATGCCGGTGAGCCTTTGGCCGTCAGATCTGGCCGGGAGAGCTCGGCTTTCGCCTCAACCGCCCTTCCCTTCGAGTTCCCGAGCTCCTGACGCCTCTATCGCCGTCGCAGACCGTCGTTGAACTTCCTGACGCCACTGCCGTCACCGGAGAGGAACCGGAACTCTAGCGCCGCCACCCTCGTCACGTCTCAAGCCAGAGATGGGCCTGGACCTGAACCGGGCCTCGTACGGGCCTGGATCAGTCCAGAGCTGGACTCGGGCCTGGAACCGGACTTGGGCCAGAACCAAGTCTGGGCTCCAGCTCGAGTTGGATCCTGGACTCGGATCTGGACCCGGGTTTGGGTCAGGCTCGGGTCGGTCCGGGTCTGGACTCGGATTCGGGTCGGTTTCGAAGCCGGGTTCCGGATTCGGGTCGGTTTCGGGCCGGACTTGGGTGGGTCGGGTCGGACAGAAAGACTTAATTAAATTAATTAATTTAATTGCAATTTGGACTAAAACCAAATAATTCACGGACTACCAGTTAATTTGAAAGACGAATTCGTTAAATCAGGGGACTGATTGGACTTTTACTTGTTAAAACCCAGACTTGGACTTCGCGGACTTCGCCCTAGAAGACCGGAGTTAGGCCAGGTCGTCAGCAGCTAGGAAACGTAGTTGTTGTGATCGTCTTGAGGTAGGGAAAAGTACTAAACTCTTCTGATAATTTAAATGACGCTGATAGCATGCCTATAGGATAATAATAACCGGAAAGGTCCTTGATTGCATATATGATGTGATTCACTAGAATAATCGTATTTCAATTATAATAATAACCGGATGAGTCTTAGTAACATGTAGGATGTGATTCACTAGTTAACCGCTTTCAATACTTGGGAAATTGTCGTGCTGGTAGAATGGTCGTGATGAGCCTTAGGATTGTTTGTGATTGCCTCACATGCCGTGCTTGCTTAGCATTTAGGTTAAGATAAGAGTCTAACTAAACCCGATAAATTGTAATGCTTGTGTTATGAATTGTTGAATGAATGATTGTATGATTGATTGAATGAATGCTTGAATGAATGCCTGAATGAATGCTTGAATGAATGCTCGAATGAATGTTTGAGTGTAATTGGTTGTGCCAAATGGTATGATCGGGTGAGTGATAGACCGATGGATCGTGGTTGGTAAGTATGTCGGTAAGTGTGATTGATGGTATGAATTCCTTGTGTCGTGTTGTGTGAGCTTAGACGAGGCTGTGATTGTTATATTGTGTTCGATATGACATTGTGTGGTGTTATTTGTGTACACCGAGGTGTGTTTCCGGGAAGATACCCAGGTCGATGTGCGTTTTCGGTACGGTATATGGTTGTGTACCCCGAGGTGTGTTCCGGGAAGACATCTAGGCCGATGTGCGTTTCCGGTATGATGTACGTGGTTGACCCTGATGTGCGTTTCCGGGAAGATGTCTAGGCCGATGTGCGTTTCCGGTATGACATGTTATTACTTACCCCGCGGGGATGGTTACTTATTGCTTCACCCCAGGTGTATGCGTCCTGCGGGAGCATTCCTGGAAGGTTATCCTATTTCACCCCGATGATCTATGGTCCTTTGGGGACATTTCTGAGAATCCTGACGATATGTGTCCCTTCAGGGATGTTTCCGGTAGCCCCGATGTATGTGTCTCCTCTGGACCGAGGGGAAATCCGAAATGACACAATGACTAATTGTGGATCGGAGTAATGTGGTTTATGTTAGCAACGTGATATTTAGTGCTCTCTTTTTTGTAGTTCTATCAAAGATTGCATCACCTTTCCTTAATCATCTTGAATTACTGTTTTCCCTTACGCGTTGAATATTATTATTATTATTATTATTACTATTATTATTATTATTATTATTATTATTATTATTATCGTTCTCTTTATCATAGAATCTTGTTGGTTAATCGTGGTAATTGTAAATTGTGACTATTTGTGTTAATTCAGTTTTATTACAAAATTGGAGGTTGCTTTTACTTGTTATTTTTCCCTACTGAGCGTAAGCTCACCCCTATTTGTTTATTTCCTGTTTGTACAGGCTTGCTTGGTGAGTAGTTCCTAGAGTTGGACTCGAGGCTCGGAAGCTTCTGGTAGAGTCCGGGTGGTGTCGATGTTAGAGACGCTTTAATCGTTGTATTGAACCTTATGTTATTTTGTCTTATTCTGAGCTTTGACTTGTAACTTTGGTTTGGAACTTATTTTATCAACGTTATTTGATCAGAACTAATTTTGGAGTATTTAAAAATCGTTTAAGCTTACTTTTATCTCTTTTATTTATTCGTTAGTTTAGTTCACGTCTCGAGTCCGGTCAAAACCGGATTTGGGGCGTGACAGTGATTATTGTAAAATCGTTAAGGAGGAAAAAAGTCGGGGGCATCTTGCAAGGAGGGAGGGGCTGCCTTGTTGCCAAAGAGGATCGTGTTAAATCTCGTCCTTCCATACCGGTAGGTGATGTGGTACCAATACCTCGCCGTTACGTACTCGGCAAGATACCAGGTTTTGACACAGAAGTGACTCAGAAGAAGGTTTGTTCTGTTGAAGAGGGAAGCGGCGATGGGTTCTTTTCTGTCCGGGTTGATCAACCGACGAAGAAGTTGTCGCTGGCAAAATCTCCACTATCCGAGCGTGTTACGATGATCGGTAGCTCAGAAGTTGCACCTGCTTCGGAGGTATTCGTTTGCAACCTACCGTATGAGAGCTCGGAGGAGTGGGTAAGGAATTTCTTCGGTTTCTATGGTCAAATTATAGGTTGCTCTATTTTCCATTGCCCGAACAAGGGAAGGCGCTACTTTGGGTATATTAAAGTGGAAGACCCGAACTAGACAGCCTTACGGTTAAAGTTATGTAATTTAGTATGTTATATAACCTTTACCATTGAAGCTTACACATCGAGCGAATTAGGTCAGCACCACTATTCGCGATTCACGAAATTGTGGTTCGCGAATCGCACGATGTGGAGTGCATAATTTGCGAACCGCGAACCACAATACCGCGCATCGCGATTCGTGGATCGCAACGTGAACCACGTTTGTGGTGCCCGGGTTTGCGAATCGCGAGTTGCCGGCGCCCAATCACGGGCTGCCACGTAGAAGCTGAAGCGAAAAAAATCGAACTGTTGGCCAACAATTCGATTCCAACGACCATTTTTTTAAATCAAAATAATTAATTTTAAAATACAAAAAAAACATTTTCTCCACCTATAAATACTTCTTCCCCCATTCATCAAACCACCAATATTTTTCTTAAAAATCTCTCTTCTTTTCCTCTTTGATTCTCCAATTTATATTGATAAAAAATGTCTGACGACAAGGCTCAAACGAGGCAAGAACTTCGTGCTTGGGAGCCACGACTCCGATGGAGGACCGCCATAATGGTATAGAGAGTAATGCCATAAATCAACACATGTAGACAAAGGATCGAAAGTGGGGAATCTTCCCAGCGAGAGATTTCTAGAGGTCATCTCGAAGGCCACAACCGACTGATACAGAGATCATGGCTCAAACGACGACGATGACGAATAGTGAGATGAGTTAATAAATTTGATATACCAAAATCATTTATTGTTTGATGTACTATTCAGAGAGTAATGAAGCTACCCATTTTAGTTTATTAACTAGTTTTGCATTTTAGTTAATTTATTTATTAATTAATGAATTTTATCATATTTTTTCAATTTTATTTAGTATTTATTGTTTTAAATATGAATTTAATAAATTCAACAAAAGAATAATTAATTATATAGTCAGCATCCACTCAACACTTCTACAAACCATGATTTCTATACATGATCCTCTTGATGTGTTCCTCACTCAGTTTTAGAGATTTGCATTACAATTCATCATAATCACCACATGAATCCCGAATTCTGATCCCTTATATGTGATCCTTTTAATGTACATACTCTTAGTTATTGTTTTTTTGAGCAAAAGTTGCAATTTTATAAAAATTTATATCAGAACATCGATGTGCACCAGGGAACAAGCTTCTGGGCCACTAAAGTCAGACAGAAAGAGCAATGGCTCACTGAACCTTTTTCCATTAGAACTGTCACAAACGGTATTTGAAAGTCATATAGGCAAGGATAGAATACAAAAAGGGGGAAGGGGACACCGGAAAGCAGAGATCTCAACAGCAGTGATGGTGGGAGGCAAAGCATCTGCATGGGACCACTCCCAAGGCCAGTCCCCGATGCTCATCCGGCCTATCATTCCTCCTGGCAAGATTTTGTCCCCGCCCTGACTTGATCCTCCCAAGGTTCTCCAGCTGCCGACCTCTAGAGTGCTCCAGTACCAACTCCAGACCCTCCAATGGGCATTGGAACTTTAACAGCCTTCACACTCGGGCCCTCGCGTCCTCCATCTCCAAACTGGCCGAGAGGAGGAGGCAATCCTAGACACGCCAACAACGGCTTCAAAGACGGCGACAGTGGTTGCAGAAGCAACATCAGAGAGGGCCCACCAGTAGTGGGCTGACGAGACCCCTCATTAGTGGGTCGAGAGGGCCCACCAATAGTGGGATGTAGATGCACAACTGCAAATCCTAGATGGGGTTTCCTTGGTACACACGTCACCAGGGAGACCGGTGCGCGATGCTTAGACGGCCGTGGCGACGGTGTTTGCAGTGGTCGATGTGGTGGTAGAAGGAGACTTGGCCCTAGATCCCACCTGTGCTGCACATCATGAATCGTAGGATTTGGGGGAGCTTGAATCAAGGGGATTGGTGGGAGGGATCGATGGGTACGGGTATCCCGAAGGGAGTAGGTCGGTAGGGGTCCACCACTGCGCATCGCACGGGGAGAAAAAAGATCGTCGGGAACGCCGGAGAAGCAGGCCGAGCCTGGGCGTTCCTTTGAGAAGGATGAGAGGAGGCAGAGGCCGGAGGAGAACGACATGGCGACGGAGAGTCGTGACCGGACAGAGGAGTTGCTCGCTTAGAAGACCGAAGTAGGTCGCCTCACAGAGAGGGGAGCTCCTCTAAACCAGGCCTAGCAGCGACAAAAGAGGCCGAGGAATGGGGAGAATGCAATGGCAGTAGAGAGAAGAGACCGAAACTACGCCGGGAGAGATAGAGACCGAGCCGGAGTGAGGCGCAACAAAACGACGCTGAAACCCTAACAGAACTCGTCTGAAGCCCTAACAAAACTATTAGTGCGTTCTCTTCTGTTTGTTACTCTTGGTTATTGTTAATAAGTCATAAAAAAAAGACTCAAAATTTTCCTAATTAAATATGACCTTGAACTTTTGATATATGTATAAGCCAACACAGCTGGGAACAAAGTGTAAGCCACGCGGTAGGTTCTAGCCGTTACTTGGTATTTGTTGCGTTTATGTTCTCTTGAAACATGAAAACACAGATCACTGTACTGACGAGATTAGGTTTTGCACCCCACGTTTTGTACATTAATCACTATATGTACACACAAGTATTAATTTATCATATTTAATTAAGGTTCCAAAAGTTGCAGCAGGCGCGGTAGTGTTGAATTCGATGAGGGACTGGGACTTCACTGAATTGGAATGACCTGTTAACCATTTTTAATTTTTTTTAAAAATCAATATTTAAGCATTAATATTAATGAATATGACAGAATTAATGTGAATATTAAAAAAATTATCAGTTGTCAGCTATATTGTACTATACAATTCGTAAAATTCGCGTAATCTATCGTCATTTTTGTAAACCCTTGGACCTAATAGAAACCCTGACAAGCTTCTTTGATTCCTCTTCTCTTTCATCCGCCGTCATATCATCATCATCATCGTCAACGATTATCGTGGCTTATTTTCCGGAGTTCTCTGCTCCGTTAGCAAGGCCACGAAGAGGCCGTCCATTCAACACCACATTTGTTGCTTCCTCTGCAAGAGACCTTCCGTCGAAAGGCTCTTTGTGCCGTTCCACTGCCATCAATTACCCTAAAAGACATCCCGACGACTGTGGCTCTCAGCGCCGCTCTACCGCACACGGTTGTGCCCAATATCACTTCGCCGCCACTGATTGGTCTTAGCGACGTCCCGTCCTCCACTATATCGGACCCTCTTCGTGGGAAGGCACCCATGGTCGAGCTCGGGAGGGAGGAATTGATGGCACACTATGATGGGGATGCGATCCCTAATGTGGCGCGGGATCCCGTGATCCCGGCCTTGCTTACTACGCCTCCAAGCATGGTTCATCGTTGTCGGGTGTTCAATCCAAGGGAAATTAGTTCTACTTTAGGGACAACGGCCTCACCGGACTCTATTGAGTCTAACATGGCCAATCTCCAAGACGAATTCTCTTCGTGTTCGCTGGAGGAGGATTAGGAATTGGAGGTCCCGATACCGTACTCTCCGGTGAGCCATTCGGTTATGGCCCGCCAAAATTTTGTCATGATAGGCAAGCTTTGGGCTTCGAAGCCTCCCCGAAAGGAGGTTCTACTTCGAATCATCACCAAAGCATGAAGTAGATCTGCGGAGGGCTTGGTGATCAAGGACATAGGCCCTAGAGTTTTCGTGTTTTATTTCGAGTTGGAGGAGGCTCGTGCTTGGGTCCAGGGCAACGAGCTCTGATGCTTCGATCAACGACCACTCCTACTAGGAGACTTGGACCCGATGGCTAGGGAACCTCCTTCTCTGAATCGACTACAACTATGGATTCACGCCCATGGCTTCCCTCCATTGGTACGTACTCGATCGATTGGGGAAACGATTGGCTCGACTCTTGGGTTATGTGTCGTTGTCCCATGTGACCAATGGTGTTTCTACTGGGGAGGAGAGGTGAAAGTGAGGTTCTGGCACCTTGTGGATCGTCCTTTACACGTCACATGTTGCTACGTTTCAGGGAATTCCCGGATCCGGTAAAAGTCTCGCTCACCTACACAAAGCTACATTCCTTTTTTTAACTGTGGGATGATTAGACATGTAGTCCAAGAGTGGGATAGGGAGATGGTGGGTACCCCACTGTTCGATTCGTCTATGTTGGAGTTCCAAAAAGATCGGAGCGCCAAGCCGTATGCGACTGATTGGGGGCCTTAGGGGTCTAGGAGCCTACCATTCAGGGTTGGACTCATATCCTTGAGTATTGTACCTAAGGGCATCTTTCCTCGAGGAAGGGTCCAATTGTATCCTCGAGTACTATACCTAACGGTACAAGTCTTTGAGACGATATCCAGGCCGGGATAGTCGACCACGGTTGAAAAAACTTGGTGGCTGAACAGCTCTTTAGTAGCTAGAAAATCGAAGTTTTAGATCCGCCTAGGCACAGGGATAGAGCTGGAGCTGAAACTGGAGCTGGAGTCGGTGTTGGGGGAGTAAAGAGGAGGTATGTTGGTGAACCCCAGGATGATCAGACGAGGGATTGTAAGCAGCCGCGCCAGGAGGAATGTTAGGATCCTATAGCTTTAGAGACTGGATCCGGGAGGTGTCGCTGGTGAAAGTCATGCCTCCTACAACTGATGCAGTTCAATTTTGCTCGCTTTGCCCCCAGATGAAGCGTTTAGGCACTACCTTGAGCGAGACTTCCAGTTTTGTTATCCAACCCTCCACCTTCTTTCATGTCTATATGGCGTCTCAATATTGTTGTTAATGGTTATATTGTTAAAAGAACCGCGAACAATTATGTTTCAAGTCTGTTCTTCTTTAGTGGCCAGGAATATTATTTCTGACGCACTCATTTGTAGTTGATTTCGAAGTTTAATAAAATTGTACCTTTCAGTCGAAAAAGATATTATACAACTCATACGTTGCACGTGAGATATATAGCAAGTTTTCAGAAAACATTCTAGTGAATTTGGTGTTCGAGATTAAATCAATACTTATCAAGTTTTATAAATAATCCATTTAAAATGATTAAACCCAAATAAAGAAGCAGGATTCAGCTTCCTGTACTTCGATCCTAACCAGCCAATCTAACAGGAAGAGGATGACTCGATATATAACCGATGGAATCTGTCAATAGCCTCGTCGTAGGCAAGTTACGAGAAAGGAAGTTAGGTAGGGGATGGAAGTGTACCTCGCCCTGGTTTAGGCCGATTCTCCGGGGTCATATCTATCACGGTTGGAGCCTCCCGTTGTGTCCTAACAGTTCAAAGCAATCACCTAGTAGGGTCTCTAGTTTCTTATGTCTACTTCAGTGTGCATGACGTTTATTAATCTACTTTTTTCTATGTTTCCTAAGAGCATTTACATCGTCGCAACTTGAGATGCGACTCACGGTTCGCGACTCGTGGTTTAATGAACCGTGAGCCTCCAATCGCACGTTGCGATTCCCATTCCCTAAACCGTGAGTCTCGTAAATGTTCTAAAATAATATCCTGTTAATTTATATTATTACAGGGTAACATAAACTAAAGTTCTCAGATTTCTTCTTCAAAACCTTTTTAACATAAATTAACAATATGTGTATGTGAAATTTTCCCTTATATAATTAACAAAATACAAGACAGTAAACCTGAAATAATCCACCAACTTTAGCTTTATGGTAAATGATATTTTTTTTGCCCTGTAATAATATACTGTTAATTTATTACAGTTACACAGATACAGAATGTGTGTTTCTGACAACACGATTCTCATACTTGGTTGCTTCCAAACCTATAAACGATAAACAAAAAAACAATTACTATTCCATTTTAAGAACCCTAGCTTCCTATTTTAGCCCTTACTATTTTTTCCTTCTCTACACTTTCTCATTTCTCACACTCTCTCACAAACCCTAATCTCTCTAATTAGTATTGATTCATAAACACATAGATTCTCATAACACACCAGTTAAAGCTTTTGATTCAACTATAGGAATCTAGAAATTGCCCATATCCCTAGTTTTCTCTCTAGGGTTTATCTATATATATATATGTAAGTATATCTTACATGACATGCATGCTTTGTCTCTCACTTTTCTTGTTTCCGATGCCAAGGTTCCTAACTTTTTATGTTGTTTCGTTGTACCTCACCTTTATTCTCTTAGATTCTTATATATATATATATATATTTCCATTTCTCAATATAGTCAATACCCTTTATTTATTTATTTAAATGGAATGCTTCCAAACACAACATACATGTATATATTCATAACGATTGTGAATAAATAAATAAATAAAGTTTAAGGTTAGTGATGATGTTTTTTTGGGAACCCTGCAAAAACACTTGGATCGCGCATGCCATGCTTAACCAATCCTTGCTTCCATATTTCTTCGTTTTTCCATAACTATACCATTGTTCATTTATTTGGAAGCTCTGCTTTTTTCGAATACCAATAGGTCCGTGACATCTGACTGGCTTTTTTTAATTATATATATATATATATATATATATATATATATATATATAATTCCCTAAGGTTATAAATAATATACTTATTTGTTAAACTCACAACTACATATCAATTCTTCTTCTTAGCTTTATGTTAGTTTTGATCAACTTAATCATCAAAGCATTTCCTGACAATGTGGGTTACCGTTAGATCGAAAAGACGGAGGAGATCAATGAATCTAAACATAAAAGATTGAAAATAAAAACCATTTTTTTCGGATGGTTTGTTTATACATAGAAAACCTATCAGAAGTACGAAATAGATCGATTGTAGCATTTGACTTATTTTTATATGGTATCGTTTCAAGATATGGTGTTTGAAGTTATACTATAATTTGTATTTGGACCTTTTATATTTTGATTTATTTGTGTTTTGAATTTATATCATTATTACGATTAGATTTCAGATAATTGAACTTTATATGTGTTTTTCCCATTACAACCTTACACGTGGGTTGGATATGTTTATTTTATAATTTTTTGATTTAGGCTTAGGTATTTTTCATCGACGTTTTCTTATCCGAATAAACAAGTCAGAAATTAATTTTCAAATCTTTAAATGATAAAACCAGATCAAATTCACACAACACAAAAATTAGCAGTACGGTCGATCTTATTGATAATTTGAGCTACAAAATTCAAGATTAAACTAATTTGACATATTTGAATTGATCACTTTTCTAGTCATCATTTAAATAAAACCAAAACTAAAGAAAAGGGCACACTCTACTTTTTCCAAAATATTTGAAAAATTAGGCATGTGTCGAATTCCTTTTCCTTAAAATAAATAAATAGACGGATAGTAGTGAAAAATGGATAGATAGAAATGAGAAAATATTCAGACTTACATCTAAAAATAGAGTAGTTTAAGTCGACAAGGTGGGGACTGGAGACAAGACCTGATCTCCTACCACCTTACTTAATAGTACTACTTCTAAAGGTAGGGACTTTTCTATATTTGTTTTTACATATTAAACTTTAAATAAATAAATAGTTGTATGTCCATTTATATTATAATATTATTATTGTTACTCTTTCGGTTCCAGTCAGCTTATTTTATTCATGTTTTCTAAGATTAAAATAGATTAGTTATTTTTTTATTAGTAAATTACAGCTTACTTGGGTTACAAATGGTGTGTTTAAAAAGTAACTAGAGCCATAGATAAATAAAGAGAACAAAGAAAGAAACAAAAGGTATAGAGAAACACAAGAGACGATCCTGACACCAATATTTGTTTTAATATCAAGCTGTAAATAAAATTCCATTGGTGGCCTTATAATTGTTTTTTGACAGCTAAAGATTCTCACCAAAGACATTGACCATTCGTACAACGTTACAATATTCAAATTCATTTATAATCATGTTCTTATATTTTTGTGAGGAAAGTTATTTTCACTGATCAAATGTTTCAATTACAATAATGTGCGTCAGAGACTTTCTGACCATCGAGAACAGAAATAGAGCATGTAAAATACTTGCAGTGCTTTTCATAAAATAACTGTCCCTGACGGTATTGGACTGGTGCCCCATGGGCTAGAACAGAAGGCGGAGGAAGGCAGAAAGGAGACCGGAGGAGCTGATGGACCTCAACGGTGATAGCGATGACGGGAGGCGGCGGCTGCAGCAACCTCAGATATCCCGATGGGTGTAGGGGTGGTGGTGGAGGCCAGGGAGGAGGTCGGGCATGTGGCAGGAGAGATGAGCCGGACATAAGCCGGGATACACGATGTTGGTGGCGGAGGGGAGCCAACACCGTGGTTTCGGACCTAAGCCGGGAGCGACGACGATGGTGCGCTTGCGACATCGAGGTGTCGGATGCAACGACTTCAGAGACGCCGACGAAGAAGACGGCCCTAAGGTTTGATGCCAAGGTGAGTTAGTTGACATGCCCTGTAGTCGGAGAGGGGGGCAATAGAGAGTATGCGTGGAAGAGAGGAGCAAGATCGTGACAAAAACCATGGTCATAGCCATGACTGTACTGTTGATGTGCGAGAGAGAGGACTCTGAAGGGTTTGCTGCGGCTAACCCTAGCAGAGCAAAAACTAAAGTTAAAGATTTTTTAATTAAGAAATCATGAGTAGAATGGTTTCATCATGTTCGTATACTTGTTATACATATTCCAGTCTTTTAATTACATGATATATATGTTCCAAATATCTAAACATTTCACATATTTCAGTTTTTTCTGCAACTCATGTAATGATACCATGAACATATATACCCAAAACAAATTGTACTTCCTGACATGTATGCATTATATTCTTTAGGTTTTGGACTGTCGGTTTAACATACAATTTATGTATAACAAGAAATTTTGTTACATGTTGATGGGATGTGATTTGTATATATGATGTATTGTAAAATGCTAATACAAAATAACTTGTCTTTAATACTATGTAGAATTTTTAGAATTAGACTATGTCATCCATCTTCGTCTCTACCATTAGTTCCCCCGATAGCGATGGAGGACGGTTTTGCTGCTATCCAGGACTAGATCGGGGAATGTCACTCTTGACGAAGAAGAAGACAACGAGGTTGTTTACATCCCGGACAGAACGCGCTAGCAGGATGTTTCCTCTCCACGACCTCCACTACTGCGACGACCCCTTGGTGCCCCCTCTACTCCCAAGAGGACACCAAGGCGTACCCCCTCCAAGCGAGGGCTGCTAAACACCCCGCTAAGATCTATGGGATGTTGGACGGGATGTGAGTTAGTAGGATGGAATATTGCCCCACATCATCCAGGGCTGACCAATCTCAACCTCCCCCATTAGACATAACATCCTTGTTTGTTTCGGAGGACACGACCAACAAATGAGCACTAGAGTCGACATCCCCACAGCCTTCCACGAGGCATATCAACATGGTCCATGATATACCCCAAACAACCTCGAGCTGGTAGGCAATTTGTGTGTTTCATTTCCTATTTTTTGTTATCATCTTGTTTTGTTATCATCTTGTTTTGTTGTCACAGTGTGTTTACGATACAAAGTATATATCAGTTCTACGAGTCTAGAGCGCCGATACACCTGTTCCAGACGAGGGTTTCAGACTATAATCTATAACTCAGGCTCTCTGACCCTCTATCGATAAGTGGATTGTGTCGACACTGCTTAAGTATTAATAAAATATTCACCACATTTCATTTTTTTAAATATAGTATTCCTAGTGAAGTTTTATATATTCCAACAACAAATTCAAATACAAATATTTTATAAGATCGTGTTAATATTTATATGACAAATTAAAGTATGATTAGAGAATATGTAAGGTTAATGGGAGTGGTGATGGCTGTAATAATTAATATAGAAGTATATATTATAAAATATATATTTAAAGTTTGTTTGGAGAATATGGGTATAGGGACATGAAGCATGGGGGATTAGGTATGATCAGAAAGTGGTAATGACAACAATTTGTGGGTGTCAAAATGGAATGTGAGCGTGCTAATTAAAGAATAATGAAGAGTGATTAACATATAATAATCGATTAGTAATAATAATGTCATAGGATGGCTGATACGAATAATTTTAAAGTTGATAATTAATAGAATATATTTAAATATATTGATAATTATTATTGATAGCCGTTGTAATCTTGATTATATGTAATAATTATGTAAAAGGATTTGTATCCTTGATTATAGATTTGTAGCCTTAGATTAAAGTTGATAATTAATAGAATATATTTAAATATCTTGATAATTATTAAGATATTTAAATATATTCTATTAATAATGAAAGATATTATATTGAAAAACTAAATAGTTATTGGTAAAAAAGAATGTGTGTGAAGAGAATCCAAGTGTTTCCAAGCAGTGGAGGACAAGAAAAGAGGGTTCAGAATAGAAAAGCTAGTTTTGCTTTACGACCCACAAACACTAAAGGAGAGGAGATTTTCAAACCATCAACCACAAGCCAATGGGTTGTACTTAAGCTTATTAATAACTACTCACCAAACTCATAAATGGATTGGATTCAAATGTTTTTTTAACCTAATCAATGATGTCTTCTATGAATTAGTACAAACTATTTTCTGTTGTTTAAATTCGGTTATATGTTTAACCTATGACAAATTACATTAAAACAATGTGTTATTAATCCTCTTTACCACCACCGTTGCCCCTTCCCCCTTCTTTGTCTCTTCTTTCCCTTCTGCCCTCCGACGGTCTCCCTCCTTTTGAGGGGTCGTCGGCTCTCTCTACTCCCTCTCTCCCCTCTCTTTCCTTCATTTGAATGTGTTGTCGTTCACCCCACCTCTCCGCTTAATCTGTCTCCTCCACGCATCGGTCACCCTTCAACCGCCTGTGCCCCCTCTGACCGTCTACCGCTCTGCCTTGCGCGGTCGCTCGCCGGTTTCCCAAGCCCCGCTGCTGTCTGTTTTCCCGATGCCTTGCCGCCAGCCGCTGCCCGAGCCCTCCTTCTCGGCTTTTGACGACGATACACCAGTTTCGCTTTTTTCTTACCTTCGGTGCGTTCGATGGTTTCACTGCCGCCGTCGTACCGTATGAATGTGTCTGTGGCCCTTGCCAACAGTCAAGCTTCTCGATCTTGGTGAGTTGGTGTCCATCGAAGTGGGTCAAAACTACCGTTGTTCTTCCTTTAGAACCTTGTCTCTGGTTATTGTATGAATCGTTATTCTCGTTTATCGAATTTATGTATTGTCCTCTTAGTTGTCTTAGGAGTTTGTTTAAGTTTAACATGTCAGAACACCTATCAGTTGATAGGGGTCTCGACCTTAGTCTCGGCTTTATGTAGGTATATTCCTGTTTGGGTGTATTACCATTTCTGTTGACGCTTATTAATGAATGAAGCATAATATTTTAAAAACTAAACAATGTGTTATTTTTTAACATATGAACTATAATAAAAAAATATCGAAACAACCACTACCTGAAACAGACTACTAGCGATAAAACCCATCGCAACATCTAATAGATGGGAACCAATTAAATCGGACCCGAACAAGCTAGTGTAAAATGTAAAAAAAAAAACTCAACTAATTAAAGTAGCAACAAAAAAACATGTCAATACATTCTAGAAGTGTATTCTAATGTAATTATCCCGAAAACGAGCATTAAGACTTGTATAATCTTGCACAAAATAATATGATTCGTGTGAACGAACTGTATAACATCTTAACGATCTAATGTCCGACATACTACTTCTGATATGAAGTTTAACAAAAAAAAAATATAACTCATAATAACAAGAAGAGTTTGCATCTGTATTCAGTATTCACACATATTTTATATAATATATTACATATAAAAATGAATTAATTAATAAAAAAATAAAAAAATGGGAAATGGAGTGTCTATATTTAGAGGGAAGGTGGGGTGTGGTGCAGCAGCTAATTCTAGTCCTTCTTTCACTCTCATTGCCCTAACACCAACCCCTCCACTTCCTCTTCCCTAATCCTTGTGCTTCTTTTTAGCCATTTCTATGGCCAAAGATCTTCTTCTCCTTCTCCTTCTTCTTCATCAACAACTCTTCTTTAGGATTGTACCACATGACCATTATTCCTCTCCATCTCCATAATTACATATCACACCCTTTCTTCTTCTTCTTCTTCTTCTTCTTCTTCTTCTTCTTCTTCTTCCTTGTTGATTCTTGCAGCAATTGATGTCCTCTTTGCTAAATATATGCATAGATCCATGTTGTGCATGTGACATATACATACATATATATATATATATATAGATAGATATGTGCCTGGCTCCCTGTATGCCATTTGCAGAGAGCTCACCGGACACCGGTGGCCTCCGTGTATGGCGTATGAGGAGCCATGCATATTACTTAATTACATATATACGTATATATTCTTTCTTAACGTTGTTACAGGTATCCGCTACAAACCATTCTTATCGTGTAAACAACGAAAGACCAGGTACATACTTTTCTTCTTCATCACCATGTAATAACTAGCTAGGGTTTCAATTTCATCTACATCATATCATGTGAAATATATATGTGTTGATTGTTCTTATACTATCATAAAGATATCAAACCCTAAATGTATACCTATAGCTTTAATTGTTTTTAATGATCAAACAAAACCAATCACTTCATTGCTTATATGTATGTTTTTGTATTTGTATACAAAATAAGAAAAAGAAATGGTTGGGTTGGAGCTTCCCTAGCAAAGCTATGGCCATGGGGCCTATGCATTGTTGGGTGATATAAAGCATTGGAAAATGAATAGAACATGCTCTCTTTTGCTTTTTTTAAGACCCCCAAACCCCAAAGTTTTGATTCTTTTCTGATAGACTTGAGCAATGCAAAAGCTACAAGCACCACAACTTTTTACATGGCAAGTACTTTCAAATCACCATCAAATAACATTGTATGCCTATGTTAATGCCTCCTACCTAGGCTCACATTAATGTATTTTTTAGGAAAATTCCCAATAACAAAGCTCTTTAACTTCCATTTATAACAATTTATCATGTTAACTATTTTTTTTTTCATAAAATAATCCTTCATTTTTCATATTGTACGAAAAACAACAAATCGTCATGATGTCTGAAGTTTTTCTAAAAACCACCTTCAACTTCGTAACTGTTCTTTTTCGTAGGTAATGATGTTAATCTACGAAAAAAGAACAGTTATGAAGTTTTATTACCGATCAAACCGGGTTCAATCGATAACAATAAATTCAATCGGACAAGCATCTTTCTGATGTAGTGTGAAAAGTTAATGATTTTCATGGGGGAAATCCATACCTTTGTGTTTTTCTAAAGATTATTCCAATTGATTGGATATAAACCCTAGAGACACATTTATTGATAAAAAATTAACATGTTTATTTTGAATGATATAAATTGTTGTGTAGCATATAGTTTGAATGTGAGAGAGAAAAAGAGAGAGATGCATGAGACATCTGAGAGTAGAATAAGGTGGTGAGTGTGAGGAGAGCTTTAGTGAAAGAAAGTATATTGATTGTAGAGAAAGTAAAGCAGAAGCACAGAGCAGCAATGGCAGCAATGTAATGTATTGTAATGTATAGGCAGAGAGAGAGAGAGAGAGAGACAATGATTCTCATCTCACCTATCTCTTTCTCTCTGTCTCTGATAGTACCAAAGAGTAAAGGGAACAGAAGAATATGGACATCATCATGTACAAACCACTTCATGGACCACCTTTGTCTCTGCTTGCCTTCCCAGAAAAAAACTCATCTGGTCAAACCAGGTCAAATAAATATAATTTTATTTTTATCATCTTTTAATGCAAGAAAACCCCACAAACATGTCATCAAACTACTTTTTTCCAGTTTTTTTTTACTAGAATGCATTTACATCTTTAGTTTATTATAAAAGATGACATTTTTTGTTTGTTATTTTTTTCTTCTAAATTTCCATTACCATGAATGAAAAATCCTTAAAAATTCAAAAATCCTTAAAAGATCCAAACACAAACCCTAGAAAAACCTTCCTCGAACCTTAACCTCTAGATCCTATCCCTCTAACTCGTTTATCTTACTCATACAACTGCTATACTCAAATTCTAAAAAAATCCTGTTGAAACGTTAAACTCTAAATCCTAAACCTCTAACATGATTATATTGCTCTTCCACCTGCTACACCAAAACCCCAAAATAATATCCTCAAACCCTAATCTCTAAATCCCTAAAAATTTAGAAATCCTTAAAAAATCCATACACACAAACCCTAAAAAAACCTTCCTCCAACATTAACCTCTGGATCCTATACCTCTAACCCGCTTATCTTGCTCATACAAGTGCTATATTCAATTCCTAAAAAACCCTCCTCAAAAGCGAAACTCTAAATTCTAAATCTCTAACTTAACTGCTCCACCAAAACTCTAAAATGCTCTTCTCTAACCCTAATCTCTAAATCTTGAACCCTTGTCCACTTAATATGCTCTTCTCCTAATTGACTTGAGAGTTGTTTTTTTAAGGTTTGTGGCAAGGGTGTTCTAGATATTTTTGATTTTTTTTTGTCCATATTAACGAAAATAAAGAAAAAATAACAACATTTTTTTTATAACAAACGAAATGTGTAAGTACATTTATGAGAATGACATATTATATAATTTATTTTGTTTTATATTGAAAGAAAAAAGAGGACAGTACATATATTGATTATATATGTGGTGAGTCATGAGTGAGTCTGTGAGGGGGGGACCTGAACCAGTGGACCGGACCACCTCCTGAAAATCAATCTGTGGATTTTGGATTTGATGGGTTCAAACTTTTTATTTATTTAATTTAATTTAATTTAATATAATTGTTAGTGTGATGGTGTGTTTCACTAGAGAAAAGCAGGCAGAGTTGCAGGCCAGCCTTTGAAATTAAAGACTGAATCGGGTCACCCGAACATTCTCCTGCTTGTGTGTGTGATTCTGTGCTTTTTCTTTTCTGCCTTCATTAAAAGATGAGCTCTCTACTGTAAATCTATGACTATATGTGATGATCATCATCATTCCTCACCATTTTCGGTTGCTTTTCTTCTGCTAAAGTATATTATTCAGATTAATCTCCATCAATATTTACTCGTAATGATTGTGTTAAGATATGTTTTCAACCATAGCATTGATTGGAAAACTGTTGGGGATTTGCGGGCCAGTCATTATATGATGATTTGTATTTTGGTTTTAGCTTGATACTTTATTGGACATTTTGATTAGGGTTGAAGATTAATATTTTTGTTATATATATATAAAAAAATGTATTGGGAAATAGCGTATGGTCTGGGAGGGAAACCGCTAAGCCAACAACGTATCCCGACGTGTCAGAACATGCAAAAGAAAACATCAAAGAAATAGTTGTATATCATCTCAAACGGGTGAATGGATCTGTCCAAAACTCCAAACGTCGAATTAGTAAGTATTGCCTTAAGAGACCATGGAAGGTGAGTTGAGAAGAACGTGTCCCTTCACTATATGAGAGGTGTGAAACAACTTTTACATTGACTCTTAAAAAAAATACTCACAAGACTCCATAAAAGACAAGGCGAAAAACGGAAGAAGTGATCGTGCATATGAAAAGTGGGAGAAAGAAGAAAAGAAGAATGACAACTCAGGGAGACTGAGAAATGGGTTCATTTGGTGACGAAATCTAAGAATTGTAAGTTAGAGAGCGTCATTCCACATGAACTGTTAGATGTGTCCACATGTGAGTCAGGAGTCCCACATCGGATACTTAAACACCAACTTGAGTTCTCTGTAAAATAATACTTGGATCAAGAACAGATCACCCCAGATCTTGACATTCTAAGTCACCAAAGAAACCACAAACCTAATATGGTTTAAGATCAATACTTATAGAAAGATTATCGGTAGTGGGAGGTCAATTCTATGACGTCTTTTGACAAAAAATAGGGTCGATTCTACAAATCTTTACTGTGCGAGTCGATTTGGCAAGGTAACATATAGAGAGGATTTTACAACGAAGAAAAGAATTGTCAGGTGTTTCAAGGAGAGAGGTTGAAGAGAGAAAATCGATCTCTTTTCGACGTCGACGGTTTCATCGACGCAACAAAAGAGAGAGAGAAAAAACACTTCTTTCTCCGAACAACCATTTTTTTTGCCTATTCGACCTCCTAATTGAACCACTATGCAGATGCTCCGATTATTATACACATAATCGCATCGGTAATATATTTATTTTCGAATTCAATGCATGCAATGCGATTGTTTGTGAACCATGTAATTAGAGCATCTCCAATGTTAGTCTATTGGTGTTGACTGATGGAAAAAAAAGTAAGAGAGAAAACCAAAAAATAATAATTGAATACTCACAAACAGTCGGTAACGCGTTCACCGGTGGTAAGCTTAGCATCAACGCGAACCACCGACGGTCGAAAAATTGTGAAGAAAATAACACAAAAATCAGTACAAATAGCGTATCACTGGAAATTGTTGACTGATAATACTGATTAGTTGAAGATTTTAATATTTTTTATTCGAATAGTCAACACTGTTAGAATATGTTGTATAGGCCCGGCCCATGTGGCTCGTTAGGGTTAACATCGGGTTTAGGAAACCCTAGTGGTACAACACCACTATATATACACATGTACATTGTAGGCTTATTTATCGAATTCAATACAATTCCACAATTGTTATCATGGTATCAGAGCCTCTATCGCTCTAAATATCGCTTCCGCTTCAGCCGCCGCCGCCGCCGCCGTTCACCTTCGTGAACCACCGTTCACCTTCGTGAATGTTTCTCGCTACTCTACCGGCATCTCAGCCACTGCTGCTGCTCCAGTCGCCACCGCCGACGAGCACAACAGCCGCCAGATCCGTCCTCATCGCAGCCGTCGGTGAGGTGATCCCGGACGACCACGTCGCCGCCGGAGCAACGCAGCCGCCAACAACCGCAGCTTCTCCCTGTGTCGCGACCCACGCTGCCGGAGCAACGCAGCTGCCAACACCCGCCGCCGCCAGCGACGGGATCCGGATCAACCCACGCCGCAGCCGCCGGCGAGACGCTCTCCGTCGACCACGCTCGACCACACCGTTGCTCCCTCGGTCGACCACGCTTGACTGCCTTGCTCCTGCTCCCTGTGTCGCGAAACACGCCGGCACAACATCGCAGACGAAGCACGCCGACGAAAACCGCCGCACCTGCGTTTTCTATCGAAGAACGAAGACGACGCGTGTCTTGCACGCGCTGATTCTCCACGCGCGCCCACGCGCATGTCACCACCACGCGCCCACGCGCCGCTGACGTCTGACCGCGTGCACCACACGCGCGTTGACTTCTACTGTTAAAAAAAAACACTAATCCTTTATTTCAGTGTTTCTTTTCAGGTATCCCTAATGGAAAATTTTGATATCAAGCCCCACTGTACGTTCTGCAACAGATCTGGACATGTCTTAACAGAATGCAGAACTCATGCTCGTCACCTTCTTGTCTCAGACAACTCTCGATAGGGTAAGTCCAAGCCCTCTCAACACTTTAGGGGGGGCGTGGCTCCCGTGGGGATCATCGGCCTTCCAACAGGCCCAATGACACTGTTCCTGCTACACCTGCTGTGTCTACCAAATCTCTTGACATGACTGCTCTCTTAGGTGACATACGAGCGCTCCTATCAGCTTACACTGCCTCGTCATGTAACTCATCCACTGTTGCTGTTACACCTGCTGTGTCTGCTAAATCTCCTGACTTGACGACTCTCTTGGGTGACATACGAGCATTACTATCAGCTCACACTGCCTTGTCAGGTAGCTCATCCACTACTACACCAGGTAGCACATCCATGTGGTATCTCGATTCTGCTTGTTTCAATCATATGAGCCCGCAGTCAGATTTGCTCACATGTGTAACTCCGGTCACCAAGTCTCCGTCTATTCGTACTGCTGATAATTCCACTTTGCTTGCCACACACTATGGTACCGCAACCACATACCAGCTATCACTGCCGAACACCTTACTTGTCCCAAATTTGTCACTGAACCTTGTATCGGTTGGTCAATTGTGTGATTTGGGTTTTGACGTTAACTTTTCTGGTCGTACTTCCTCTGTTCTTGTGCAGGATCCACTGACGGGACAAATCCATGGGACATGACGTAAAGTTGGCCGCCTGTTCGAACTCACCTCACTAGTGGTTCCCTCACCATCATCATCATCCTCGTCTACTTGTGGCGCTTTCGTCTCCGCCGATCTCTGGCACTCTCGCCTAGGTCATCCCTCTTCCTCTCGTTTGCGTAGTCTTATTTC
Organism: Erodium maritimum; assembly: GCA_963921825.1. Classification (NCBI taxonomy): domain Eukaryota; kingdom Viridiplantae; phylum Streptophyta; class Magnoliopsida; order Geraniales; family Geraniaceae; genus Erodium; species Erodium maritimum. Next base: position 57,829,771 of record OY997596.1, on the reverse strand, counting down.
TAGTGGGTTGTTGGGGCCAGTTTCGCATAACTTTGGTGATTGTGTGTCTTGTCAGCTTGTTAAACATCATAAACTGCCGTTTTCCCTTAATAATATGACTTCCTCTGCACCTTTTGATCTTGTTCATTCTGCCTTGTGGGGAGCGGCACCTGTTCCGACCATGGGGAGGGGGGGGGGGTCTCGGTGGTTTGTCATATTTGTTGATGACCATACTCGTTTTACTTGGACTTATCTCATGCATAATAAGTCTGACTTCAACAAAATTTATTCTGAGTTTTCTGCCATGGTTCACACACAATTCTCTAAAGTTATCAAAACACTGCGTATGGATAACAACATGGAACTTAAAGAGTCATCCTTCCTTGCGCAACTTGCTTCCACCGGTACTATCGTTCAACACTCTTGTCCTGGTACATCGCAACAAAATGGTCGAGCAGAACGCAAACATCGCCATATTCTTAATACGGTCCGTGCTCTTACCATTGCAGCTGCCTGTCCTGAACGTTTTTGGGGGGAGGCTGCCCTCACAACCGTCTACACCATCAACAGGGTTCCATCCCCAGTCATAGGTAACAAAAGTCCTTACGAGTGTTTGTATGGTCGTCCTCCAGTTTATGATCTTCTTCGTGTCTTTGGGTGTGTCTGTTTTGTTCATCTACAACCTCATGAACGTACTAAACTTGAACCTCGTTCTCGTCTTTGTTGCTTTATTGGGTATGGGATCGAACACAAAGGGTACAGATGTTGGGACCCGATTTCTAAACGTCTCCGCATATCTCGCCATGTCACATTCTGGGAACATAAGATGTTTTCTTCCATGTCTTCTTTTCACATTCCCGAGTCTATTCCTTTTTTTCTAATCCTGATATTGATCTGTTTTCTGATGATGATGAGGGTTCTCCCATTGAGCTAACTCCTGCAGGTGCTCCGACATCTCTGCCTCCTACCGTGGACTATGTTCCACCAGAGGATCCTATGCTAGAGGATCCTGTGCTACCGACTCGACCACAACGTCATCGGCAACTCCCATCTCACCTCCAGGACTTTGAGGTAACCCTACCATCTCGTGTCGCTTCCATAGTGTCCTCTGTATATGAGCCTGACACCTATCGGGAGGCTTGCACTAACCCCTTGTGGCAGCAAGCAATGACTGAGGAACTACAGGCCATGGTGAAGACTCATACATGGGATCTGGTACCTTTACCTCAAGACAAACATGCGGTCGGTTCTAGATGGGTATACAAGGTGAAGACCAAGACAGATGGTTCTATCGAGCGCTACAAGGCACGTATTGTGGCTCGTGGATTTACCCAGGAACATGGGGTTGATTATGAGGAAATATTTGCTCCTGTTGCGAGACTCACTTCTGTTCGCACCATTCTTGCTGTTGCTGCTGGTCGACAGTGGGACGTTTTTCAAATGAACGTGAAGAATGCTTTTCTCAATGGAGATCTTACAGAGGAGGTTTATATGAAGCCCCCGCCCGGCTATGATCATCCCCCACACATGGTTTGCCGTTTGCGCAAATCCATTTATGGACTCAAGCAGGCTCCGCGGGCATGGTACTCCAAGTTCAGTAGTGCGATGACAGTCTTTGGTTTCATCTCTAGTCCGCACGACAGCTCCCTGTTTGTTCGTCGGACCTCTCGGGGCCATACTCTCTTACTTTTGTATGTGGATGATATGATCATTACTGGTGATGATGCTATCGGCATTGTGGATCTTAAGCGTCATCTAAGCGACCAGTTCGAGATGAAGGATTTGGGTCATCTCTCTTACTTTCTTGGTTTGGAGATTTCCTCTCTGTCCTCTGGTTATCATTTGTCCCAAGCCAAGTATGCAGCTGAGCTCATCTCCAAGGGGGGACTAACCGATAGCAAGATCGCTTCTACTCCCATTGAAGCGAATGTCAAGTATCTTCCATCAGATGGTCAAGCTCTCGAGAATCCCACTTTATATCGCCGATTAGTTGGAGGGCTGGTAGACCTCACTGTTACTAGGCCTGACATTGCATATGCTGTCCACATCGTCAGTCAGTTCATGTGCGCACCTCACACTACTCACTATGAGGCCGTTCTTCGGATCTTGCGCTATGTTCGAGGCACCTTAACACAAGGACTACATTTCTCTTATGGATCACCTTTAGTCCTACTGGCTTATTCAGATGCAGATTGGGCAGGCGATCCCACAGACCGACGATCTACCACATGTTACTGTTTCTTTCTTGGTAACTCTCTGATTTCCTGGAGAAGTAAGAAACAAACAACTATTGCCCGCTCCAGCACGGAAGCTGAGTATCGAGCCCTCGCTGATACTACTTCCGAACTCATATGGCTTCGTTGGTTACTACATGACATGGGTGTTGTTCACAAGTCAGCCACTACCATTCATTGTGACAGTCAGAGTGCCATTCGGATTGCTCATAATGATGTCTTCCATGAACGTACCAAGCATATTGAGATCGATTGTCACTTTGTCAGACAACATCTCAATCAGGGCACCCTCGCTCTCCGATCTATCTCCTCTAGCGATCAGATTGCAGATATCTTCACCAAGACTTTAATCCCAGAAAAGTTCAAACCTTTAGTTGACAAACTCAACTTGGGTTCATTACCACCATCTTGAGTTTGAGGGGGGTGTTAGAATATGTTGTATAGGCCCGGTCCATGTGGCTCGTTAGGGTTAACATCGGGTTTAGGAAACCCTAGTGGTACAACACCATTATGTATACACATGTACATTCTAGATTAATTTATCGAATTCAATACAATTCCACAATTGTTATCAAACATGAATAACTAATACTAATAAGCCAGCATTGGAGATGCTCCTACATGTGTTATGATGGATTGTTGGTGTTCATTGTTATTGCTTTAGCGTTTCTCCCGAATCCGATACAAGAAATCAGTAGACAAACATACATAGGACATGGACATGGCATATTTCTATTCTGCAGGTCTTGTAGGTACTCATTGTGTTGATTGCTAGCTCTGTGTAGCCAGGTCAGGGTCAATTATGATCACAAGCTAGCCATTACACATGTCTTCATGATGTTGAGGTTTTGTATGATAAACTTCTTTTAATTGTTCTGTGTGGAAGTTTCATCTACAAGACCTATCCACTGTGATCTAGAAAGAAGAAAAATATATTATATAATAAAACATGATATTGATGAACACCATGATACTATAGCTTGGGAATGATGGATTAGGGTTTTGCTATCAGTCATACTCAAGGAAATGCTCACTAGTTGTTGCATGTGATCATGATCTCTCTCTCTATGTTTGTTGAGAGAGAGAGAGAGAAATGGTAGCTACCTTACCTAGCTGCCCATCTCTGGCAATGTACCTCTTCTTTATGTCTTGTGGCTTTCCTTGAACCTTCTTTGCTTTGTTTATTCATCATCAGTCTACTGTATTCAAATGAATCTTGTTCTAGAATGTCTAAGAGTAATAGTAGTGAGGTCTAAAAGCAGGGTTGAATAGAAGAAAAATAAAATAAAATAACATTTACGTGACGTTTTTTCTCTACCTGATTCTCTTTCCTAGCGTCTGGTAGAAGATCGATCCTCCCTCCCTCTTTCCCTCCCGTCATTTTTCTTTCCTCTCTCCTCCTTTAGCTTTTCTTCTACGGCCACTTGTTGATTCTGATTAGAACCAACCCGCCAAATCCGACCTTTCCATTGCGCTATGGCCACTTATCGATTCTAATCAAAATCAACCCGCTAAATCCAATCTTTCTATTGCGCTACGGTCACTTATCGATTCTGATCAGAATCAACCCGCCAAATCCGACCTCTTCATTGTGAGATAACCACGAACCACCCTTATTTTCTGACTTAATTGATCTTGCCGAATGTTGATGCTCTAGTTATTATTTAAGACATTTAATTATTATTTTGAAAAAGGAACTATGGATGTACATATATAGGATTTAACAACTACCCTTCATCTTTTATTTCAATTATCTTTTGAGTGCTTTAATTACCAAAAGACCTGGTGCAAGTTTTATAAGTCTTTGATCAAATCTTTTGGAACTGTACACAGATATGTTTCCTCCTCTTCCAAACGGCCCCGGGCCTTTTTTTTGTTTTGTTTCTTGTAAAAACAATTTTATAATACATGCTATACAGAAGAAGAAATAAAATGGAAACTTATTTTTTAACTCATTTAAGTTATCGATTTTATAAATAAATGTATGAAATATAATTGAGTTGTTGACTTATTTACTGTAAAACACAATATTTTTAGTAAGTAGCATGAGCTTTGTAGTAAAATTATTATATTTCTTTTTTATCAATTCACTAATTTAATTATTCTCGTTTCGTTTAAACTTCGGTTGACTTCAAATTTGCGTCAATTCTTTTTTCAAGGACTGTCTATCAAGATCAGTGACAAATATATTTTGAAGCACAAATTTTTTATTTATTTCGGGGCTGATTTAAAAAAAGATTATATATATGAGTAATTTTTATCAACACTGAACACTATTTTTAACACCTCATTTTCCAAAACTGAACGTGATTTTTATCACTTCATCACATGTTTTTTATGAACACTAGTTTTATCAACACTAAACACTAGTATTATCACTAAATTACATGTGTTTTATCAACCCATCGGATTTTATCAACAATAAACTCCATTTTATGACCCTTATTATAAAAATTAAAAATGATTTTTATCACCTCATCACTTGTTCTTTATCACCTCGGTACATGTTTTTTTATATCAATATTTAGCACTAATTTGATCACCCAAAAATAAAACATTTATTAATGAAGATTTATAAACACTCAACATTGTACGGTTGGTAGGGTTCGATTATGAGAGTGCTGCTACCTGCACCGTCTTTGCCTCGTCGTTTTTGAGAGCATTGTCTTGGTAAGTGAGGCACAATTGCGTATGGTTTCGAGGACAATCGTTTGTGCCGGAATCCTCTTGTCCTGTTGCACCAGTGGCCGTCTCCGGCTTGCCTTTTCCTCGACTTTCGATCAGTCCACTGGTCATGGTCATCAGCCCTTCTCCGGTTGGTATCGACCACCTTCTACGGCCTATTTAGTCAAGACTCCAACCTGCGAATCTTTCTCGTATCGATCTCAGATTCACGGTCATCTTCGTTCGTTTAGCGAACTCCAACGGATTTTCAGGCTCGCCGAACGAATTCTGTTCGTGGCTGCTCTATGGATTTTTGGTTGTATATATAATTCACATACAATTACACCCACGTTCTCTTATACACTCATTGACACAACACGACTTCCGATTGAAAATAATGATTTTGCTTAAGTTTGGTATGTCTCTTTTGCTCTAGAGAAAAAAAGACATGATTCTAACGTCAATCATCTTGAGACTGAACACAAACCTAAAACATGTATATTTGTTTGGAGCAGAATTGGATGCAAAAAACCCGATAAGATGTGTCCCTTTTGAATCTAGAGAAAAAAAGACATGATTCTCATGTTAATCACATAGAGACTGAACACAAAGCAAAGACATATCTATATTTGTTTAGAGCATAATGGATGCAAAACAACCGATAAGATGTATTTCTAATATTGTTAATTAACAAAACTCCATATGCATCCAAATAAAGAGGTACCATAGTTGTTGCAGAAAGAAGCTATGATTAGGGTTGCCTTAATGGGCAGTGATTCTTTTTGTTTTCGAAGAACTAAAAATTAAAATAATTTTTTAACGAATTTCCAACAATTTTACTAGGAATAGACTGTATCGGTCTATTCCTACTATGACGTTAAAAACATTAGACGCACGATTCAAGGTCTAATTGCCACAAACCCAACTCAACTGGAACGGGAATAGACCGATTTGGTCTATTCTCATTGTGAATGCTCTTATAGATCCATATTTTTAAAATAGGGAAACCGAAAAAATGGAGAAATTGGGGTCTAAATAGACCCCCTGAGTCTGTTGATCTAAGAGCACCCACAATGGATATCGGAACTACGTCCAAACTGTCGTCGATATGATAAAAAAATAACGAAAAGGTGATGTTTTTGCTTCTCCGATTCTCTCTCCAGCACCGAAAAATCTTTCGACGTCGATTCTCTCACGTTATCTCTCACCTCCGTCTTTCTCTCTCCCTTTTCTTTTCGTTTCTCTCTCTTTTCTCAACATTTCACCTCCAACCATTTGTTCATTTTGATAAAAAATGAACGTCGAATCCGACCCCACTTCAAATCTTGCCGAATCAACGTCAACGACTCGCAAATGACTAGTATTTTTTAAAACCTTGTCTAATGAGATGGAATTAGACGATGATGAAGACCATGTTGATATTGATAGAATCATTCCCACTGTTATTATGCTCATTCGACGGCCACGAGAATCACACACCAAAACCACAACCTAGATTATGCTGGTCACCTGTTGTAATAGGAAAACTGACATATTTGGCACTATAACTATAACATAAACTGCTGATGAACCACAAATAGATTCCACCTTAAATTCAAGATTAAATTTTGTGTACATCAAAACATATCAAGTTCACTGACAACATGAGCTGTACCGTTCTGTGGATCTCTGCAGGAAAATTATTGGGCGGAAAATTGAGCAGTCATCCACAAATATGCAAAACTTATGAGATTAATAGGTAACTTCGCTTCTGACCAGAAACTAAATAGTCTCACCGTCTAATCGACGCCTTTCAAAAGGGTAAGCTAGCTAAATCGAACTTGGGGATCATTGGTTCTTGGATTTCAGGATTGACTGGAAACAAGTTACATTGTGCATATTGTGCCATTAGCTGGTCCACCAGCACCAGGGCTGTCACAGCTTCCACCATAGGCACAGCTACAGGACCAACAAAAAAAAAAAAACAACATAAGCTGCTGCATAATCTACTTCATCGATACATGCAAACTAGAAGTAAACCGATCAAGTTTTGATCTACAGGTACTAAAATCGATATTATCAAATGGAGACAAACCTCGTGGTACAACACAGGGATCATGCCGACCGCGGGCTATTAGTTCTGTCTCTTTTTTGTCTCTAGTCACAGTATTCTGCTTCCTCTGCAGAGATCAAATATTCATATTAATGTGAAGTAAACTACCATGATCTGAAGTACATTAGGATTAGGAAACACAAAGAGGTACTTAACAAGTTAAAACTAATGTCACTGTATTAGCAACTGTCACAAATCATAATTTCCGTATAGCGGGTGGGTGTATAGAAAGATCAGATGGCCAGACAGACTAAGTCCCAAATGATAGTTCTCAAGGCACGATGCTTACAAGAGTGTCAGGAAAGCGCAAGTACAAATTTACCAGAACACTATTGATTTGAGTAATGCATAAGCATCGGGAAGGCAGTGCATGTGTGGGTGTGAGAGATAGAGAGAGAAATCAAACTCACTGAAATTGTAGATGTCGGCTTGAAAGCTACTCTCATGTTTATGGTTTCACCATTGGATATCCCTCCCTGTACCCCACCGGAGCGGTTTGTTCTTGTCCTGACTCTTCCATGTTCATCAGTAAAGAATTCATCGTTGTGTTCACTCCCCATCAAAAATGTACCTGCAAAGATTTCATCATTAGAGAACTGAAAAGGCAATTTCCAGATACACCTACATATTTTCTCCTGTCATTACCTGCAAACCCACTGCCAAATTCGAAGCCCTTTGTAGCAGGCAATGACATCACAGCTTTAGCAAGCTCGGCTTCAAGTTTGTCAAATACGGGTGAACCAAGCCCCTGAAATACAAGACAGATTTCAAGCACATGCAATATAGTTATTGATCTCATTTGTGAAGCCTCATTGCTCTGTTCCAGGAAAGAAGTGCCTTCTAGAATTTCAAATATTGAAGAACACAAATTCATATGCATAGATGAACAAGCATGTGCTTGTTTGCACGAACACGCAGGAGAGAGAGTTCTTACACGTGGGACATTCCTTGCAATGCACGTGACAACACCACCCACAGAATCGCCTCTCACCCGTACAGCATCAATGGCAGCAATCAATTTCTCAGCATACTCAGGATCTGGGCATCTGACAATGTTACTCTCAATCTGCAAATGGAACATTAACCATATGGTAATCAGAGACAGAGAAAGCAATTAGACAAACAGAAATCAGCGATAACTTTGGGAAGATGGTAAAGGCCACACTACATATACGTCTATCCATGCTCAGAATATCTATGTATAAACTTGTCATATTTTTTTGCTTACTGGTTGGCTATATCAGCCTTAGTCATACCTGATCAAGTGTTAGAGTGTCATGATCAACAACACCTTCTGGCAAGATAACCTTGTGGACTTGAGAAACATAAGCAAGGACCTGTAAACATAATACTAAGTAAGTCATCGGAACCAATCACATCAAAGTCATTTTTTTGATTAGCTAATTGCATTTTTAGTTAACTTGTCTGGTTAAACAAATTGGATGGTATTTGTATTTACTCATACATAAAGCCCAAGCAAATCAACCACAGTTGTAGCCATAATATGAACCTACACTACTGCACCCCCAGTCCCTTGTTATGGTTAGACAAACCCAAAAGAGAAAAAAGGCAAGTAGAAAACCCAAGTCCCCAACATGCAACAAAATAAACAAACCTCAGTTCCTGCAAATGCCCTGAGAATTTTCTTTGCAATAGCTCCAGCTGCAACTCTTCCAATTGTTTCTCGGGCTGAAGATCTTCCACCACCCTTCAATTAGAAAATAAGCTAAACTTGAGTCCAGATATATTGTAATTTTTTGAAATGTACGCAGAATATCAAAATTCCCAAGCTGAAATAAGCTACCTGCACTGATCTGGCGCCATATTTCATATCATAGGTGGCATCTGCGTGAGATGGCCTGTACGCTATTGACATTTCGCTGTAATCCTGAAAATCAAACGACACAGCTATTAAAACATTATAAGCAGCATATACGTAATACAAAATGACGTTGTTAGCATTCAGCAAGTATAACTTGCAACCAAGCTAAAAAATCAATCCTTATTTGTATTATTTTTTCCTCATTGGTCCCATTATAGGAGACTACCATTAACTACTTACATGTCCTCTCTGATCAGTATTCGGCACCATCACATGTATTGGTGTTCCAGTAGTCACCCCTACAGTGAATAAACATATATACATAAAATGCTTGAAATTATCAGAAATTTGAGCAACAAGATGTTTGGGTGAAAAGAACACTGCAAAAAGTAGTTTTTCTTAGATGATCTCTCAAATAAGGTCTAACCTCCATCTACTCCAGAATAGATTCGGCAAGTATCAGTCTCTTTTCTAGGGGTAGTAATACGACTCTGACCTGGCCTCCTGGAACACAACAATTATAAACATGAATCTGTATATAAATTTTACATGAGACAAAAGCTTAAACTGATATTTTGTAAATGATTCATTCGCAATTAGCACATAGAGGTGGAAATTATTCTCAAGTGATTATCAATTGATCAGCATACCTTCTATCGAGATCTAGTTGTAAATCAGCTTCTGATAGTGGAATCCGAGGAGGGCATCCGTCAATTACACACCCAACGCCACCTCCGTGAGATTCTCCATACGTTGTAACACGGAAGTAACTACCAAATGTACTCCCAGCTGCGCGTATCTCTGTTATCCATCACAAGGCATCATGATTCCAAACATTCCACAATGTTAAGACTAGACATGAAAACCAATTGCTCCCATTACAGATAATAACTCCAGACACAGAACCCATATCCAACACTTCAAAAAGCGAACTAATTTGTACTGAGCATAAGTTCAAAATATGATATCCCAAACAACGCATGACATGTGTAATTTCTCAAAGACATGTAGATATCAGGGAGTTTGTGGGTAATCATCAAGACAACATTTTGACAGAAATAGCACAATCATCAAAGAAACTGGCGATTGATTGGAATAATTGCAAGCAAATTTAGGTTCTGAAACACAAAATTCACCCAAAATTGATCAGAGCAAAGTCTAAGAAGCGTCAACGAAACCCAAATCAGCCACCAATTTTGATTATTTGCTGATTGGTAATCCTAGCATAAAAAATACAGCAAAATCGGATACAGGAGGAGGAGAGGGAGAGGGAGAGACCCACCGAACTTCCTGAGGGTTCGAGGACGGGTCCAGATTTGCACGGAGCGAGGAGAGAGCTTGTGGAGATCAGATCCCAGACAGTCGGGCGCAGGAGCTCCGAGGAACGGCCGAGATGACAGAGAAGACGCCATTAATGACTGAAGCCGGAACGGAGAGGAAGGAATGGAGAATGCAGACAAGGTGTTCGATGAAATGATTTGGAGAGGTTGGTGTAGTTTTAGGAGAACACAGCAGAGCCTTCCTTGCTCTCACCTACCCCAATTGGGTTGTTGTATCTTAATATAAGATCAAGACCGTTATATCGAACTTTTTTTTTATATCGTGTCGATTTGATCAAGCGAATATAGGCTAATAGTTTCGATTTGTTCTCAATTCATTCCTTCTCACAAAACGTTGATGACGATTTAGTCAGACGAATCCGATTCGAATATACACGTCTTGCATGGTAAGTGACAACAAGACAGTCGAACTAAATTTGCCGAATTGTCCCGATTAACTCCCGATTCGGTCCTCCTTTCACGACGTTGACAGCGATTTATTCAGACGAATCCGAACGAATACCCAATTCTCCCGTGATATGTAGCCACAAGATGGGTGAATTGAGTTTTTCGGAGAACTGAATTTGCCGGCAAATTCACCCGACAAAAATAAGAGTCGTCTAAACCTACCAAAAATCCATTTTTTAACGATTTACCCTTCCAACCCTCCCACTATTGAAAATTAATCTTCTATTTTTTTCATTTGAACCTGATTGTCTGATCAAGATCTCAAAATACTTTATTATTAATTATATGATTACAGATAAAATACAAAATTAAAACAGGCATTGGAAATGTGAGAGTTAAGTAGTGTCACAAGTTACCATAATATGATTGTTTATTTTCATTTATCATTCATTTTGATTTCCTTGATCAGCATAGGCTAGTAGTTGATCTCATTTCACTAGCACATTCAATGGATAGTAAAGTTGCATTTGCTGTTATTTCAAATTTAATCAATAGCATCAGAATTAAGAATACTCGAAGCGGTGCTAACGAACATCATGGAGAATCGATAGGGTTTCGATTAGTTTTCGGTTTCCATAAATAACAACCGTCAGTTAATCGGTAAAATCGATACATGTACCACAATTTGCACTTCTTCTTATTGTTCGGTTACATCCGGTGTTAAAATATCGTTTATTTTTTGTCGAATGTAGAAGATGAAAAAGGAGAGAGATAGACAAGGATAAGGAAAGAGATGGGTTAGGTTAGGATTGGGCTTCATAACATTGATGAGCTGTGTTCGTTAGGCCCATCTTCCACAAATACAGTTTAGCTTTCGGGCCCTCTCTGAATTAGCCCAACTCAAAATGAATGGATTTTTGGTGTAGCTTGTACTGGTTATGTCCATGACAATGTACAATTTATCGACTAGTGTCATATTCTCAAGGGACTTTTTGTGCTATGAAGATAGAAGGCCTAGGAACAAGGCTTCGGTAGTCTAGCCTGACATTGTTCCTAGGCTACTAAATAGGTTTTTGATTCCTTTTTATCCGATACTTCAGGGAGATTTAGCACGAGTACCTTGGTCGGATGTAGCTCACTACCCGGAAAAACCTTGTCGATGTCCGCCTTCGACTCTACAACCTGCTGCCATCTTGCATCTTCCCCAATCTTCAGCTCGCCGGACTTCTCTGTCTGATCCTGTTGAGCAGAGAAGTTCGACACAACCCACATCAAACTATGAACTAAACCACTATCTTCACCAGCATCTCCTCCAAAACCGGCCTCTTTTCGCTTCCCTTGCGCACCTGCGAAACCCACGACATTACTGACACCTCCGAATTTGGTCGGGGGTAGGCTGAAAATCCTCCTCACATAAGTTGTTCATCCGATAGTAAAAAAATATGTATCCATTCACCTATGGTCTTCGACTTGAATAATGTTTGTTCAAGTGTTCAAATATTCGATTTGTTAAGACAAGAAATTAAACCAAAACAATCCGGGATAATGAAAAAGTAACAAAATCAACTAGCATGACGACAAAAATAAATATAAGTTCAAATATTTGATTTTTCTTTTGATATTCCTTTCCAATTAATCTTCTTTTCCCCATACCCTTGTGGGTGGGGTTTCACGGGCGGTGATGGCCGGCGTGAAGAGTTTAGCCTTGGGCTTTTGTTGAAGTATTTTTTGTTTTGGAATCTTGGGGTTTTAGTGTTAGTTTTGAGGTTAGAGGTTGTCTTGTCCCTGCCCCCTTTTGGGTATTCTGGTGTTGGCCGGATTGGAGGAGCCATTTTGGTCCTTTAGCCTGTTGGGCTTTTCGGTTGAGTTTTGAGGAGGCATGTGTTGTGGTTTGGGTGTTGCTGGTTTCCTTGGAGTTCCTGGTTGCTGCTTGGGTTGATCGTGCTGCTTGGGTTGCTCCTCCAATCTGTCTTCTTTCTTTCGGTTTTGAGCTTCCAGGTGGAGATCTGGGGTTATGCAGACCCTTCTATTTTGTTTTTTCTTATGGACTTCAAGGCTGGAAAATCAGAGTATCCAAACTCAGTTTGTTACTAATCTAGCACTTCAAGGTGGTGAAATCGGAGTTTCTAAACTCAGCTTTGTTCTCTTTTGATCGTTGTTGCTTGTTGGTTTAGTTCCTGAATTGTTAGATTCTGGGTATAGGAACTTGTTAGACCCTTCTCTGGTCCACTGTTGTACTTCAAGGTAGAAAAATCTGGGTAGATAGGCCTATGTTTTCACTGGTTTGAGAAGCCTTCGGGTTGCTTCGATTTGTACTTTGTTCTGGTGGGTTCTTCCCATGGCCATGTTTTCATTTTGAAATCATGATTTTTTATATAAAAAAAAACTTACTGATCAAAAAAAGAAGAAGAACCATGTATTAATGGAGATGTTCAAGGGCATCCACCTAGAAAAGCCATAAAACAAAACAAACCAGCTCACATGAAAAAGGTTTGCATAATAAAAAACATAATCCAATTAAGTATGATAAATTAAAGTAAGAACTCGCATATGGAGCAGATGAAGAATGATGACCATGTTACTTCAATGTTGCCTTTAGGGAACCTAAAGATGCTTTGTAGGGCTAGACTCTCCTATGTAGAGACAACAGACGCCGACCTCCCTCAGATGGATATTGAGGGCTCTATGAACATGCAGATGCTATCTCCCGATAAGATAGAGAAGAGTCTTGTCGGTACTTGGTGGAACATTCGCCACATATTGGTCATTGTGAACTCCTCATTGGCCCATGTGATGCTCATTGATCGCAGTGAGGGTTTTTTCCACCCTCTACCTCTCTCCCAGCAGCCCCGTTGGAATCATCGACCTTTTCGATTCCTCGTCCAGGAAGTCTAACATATACCTTTCCCCATGCCCGAGAAGGAACCTATACCAGATGGTCGAACACCAGGGTGTCTATCCACCATCTTTCCTCCGGAGTACGTTTGGGCCGGTCCACGGGAACAGTCTAGAAATGGTATGAACCCTGTGATGGATTGCATTCCATCTTGTGACAACACGTCCTTAGCTCCATTCGTCTGCCTAACGGGATATATCCTTCTCGCTTGGACGAGCTAACATACTTCTCCATTAACTTCCCTTTGTTCTTACGATCCGGAAAATCCTATTGGCCTAGGGTCTTGTCCCCCTTCCATTTCCTGAGGCTAGTAGGCCATCACCCTTCCCCGTAAGTCCTTATGAAAGACCTACCCGCCCTCACGGATCATCCTAACCTTCAGGTTATCCAACTACCCTCGGGCTCCACGAGGCTCTCATTGAGAGACCTCTCACTTATGTGCTAGTGGGGTACCGACTAATTGTGTGATCTATGCTCCCACAAATCGAAACAATGGTCCGCAATTCACATGAAAGATAGATCATTGAACTTTCTTACGGTTCTCGGAACCATAGTTGACTTTTTAGGGGGGGACACAAACAACAAGGCGTACTCGTATCCTCATGTAGTCTTCCCAGATCATCCCCTCTGCATCGTCGTCGACCGCTTGACAGATTCACATGGCTCCTCCTATCCGAAATCCCACCCCTTGATTCCATACCCCCACCAACAGATTGGTTACTCGGACCCAGAACGAGTAGTGTGTGAAGATAATGTCCCTTGGACACATCTGTGGACAGAGGACCGTAAAAAATAGAGACCGACAACATTGGCATGACTTCTCAGCGAGGATCTGTGTTATCTTTCCGACTATCCGGTTGAAGAAGCCCACAATGTCGTTTTCCAAGGGCCAAGCCACAATGTTAGGATTCCCCTAAATCTCTAACATCAAATCTATAAGCGCAAAAACAATGGAGCGTTCTCGAAGTCAAAACCCTAGCTGGCAAGGCATATGCAAAATCCAGACCTCGGCCCTAAATATCAATGGGCGGGATGACCACCTCATGGATCGCTAAGGCCCCGAGGCTCTTTCCCAACACCTCCACTCCTTCCAAGGTCTCTGCTGGATGTCCTCTGCCAACCGTATCATCCCTTCCAATACCAACAACTCCCTTTATCCTCGCCGTCCACACCCTCTCTCTTATACCTTCCCCAATGATGTTGACGACACCAACGAGCCTGCTCTAGCCTTGATCAGACATCTGCCTCGCCATCTGTCCCCACCACCCATGTCCATGATCAGGTCGTTGGAGAGTTGAGGGGACGCACCCAATCACTGGTGGTACTCGATCGAAGCCTCCCCGTGTTGCCGCCCCGTTGAAAGGGCTTCGTCCTAGCTGCCTTTTCAGCACCATATCCACTCTCTCCCCGCAAAGATGATGCGGAGGATGCATAGATACACTCCTCGAAACTGAACCCCTCGAGGTTTCTGTAAACGGCTCTAACTGAGAGCCTGACTCTGTCCCCCTGAACAATAATATTAGTGGTGGAGTTGGTACTATCCCTCTCACTACTCTCGGTCGTGGATCGATGCCCTGTCTGCTTCGCCTCTCCCCGGCCTGACCTCTTCTGACTAGTATTCACTACTGTGGCAATCTCCTCTCTGTCTCGACGAAGCAACAACCGTAAAAACTAAACCGCCCGCCGCCATTTCGAGACCCTAGAGTAAAAGGCGAACAATCACAAGTAAATTCATGGAATTAATTCAACTTAATGGCTTCAATTTAAATCCGAAAGTAATGGAAATCACTTGGAAGACTTGTCAATACGACCACACGAAAATGTGAAAAAAAATGGACTTTGACAATATTGTTGGTCTGTCTTTTGTGTTGAATGGACTGGATTGTCCTGTTCCATCTGTTTATAAGCCATTCAATAGGGTTGACCTTGCAATAGCTTAGAGTTGGATCCAAATAAAGCCTTTTTGTTAAGACTTGGTCTTAAATGTTTCTGTTTCATGATTTCAGAGTTCTTAAGGGATCAATTTGAAGAAATTGATGGTCAATTAAATTGTTCACTTATTTGGATTAAGGAAAAAGTCAGGTCACTGATAAGTGGAAAATAAAGTAGCAACCCACTTTGACATAGCTTCATCGATTGATTAAAAATGACGGATTACTAGTATTAGGTTGTAATTTTTTGTTACATGTCAAATTGTTTTTCAATTTTTCATAGCTGGCATAAATCAAGGTAGAATATGATTGTCCGGAGATTCTAAAACGACTAAGCATTTGTGGAAGGCAAAGGCCAAGCCGATAGCTCTGGCGATTTTGTCTCCTCCACCAATCAACACGTGTCACATGATCAATTCCTGCTATCATATGCCAGATTGAGACCCATTAACAATATCTACTTCCGCCCTACTCAAGTTAACAATACGGACATAAGAGAGACCGAACTCGAGCTTTCCTCGAGAACACAAATTCATGTTATTATCGAGCATGCTTTCTCATTTTTTTAAGCTAAACGAGATGAAATTTAAAGAGAACGATGATTGAATTTGTAGAAGGATTTCCAAATAACTTGCAAATACCCTGAATAGCAACGAAGTAGAGACAATAATTGGTGATTTAAGGATCGGTCATGGTAAATGATTTCATTTTCAAAATGATTCAAGGATCAGCTGCAGTGGACAGTGACAGAGACTGCTCACACATCCGGTCAGTGAATGATTTCATTTTCAAAATAGAATTGATCATTTTCAGGACGAGGATTTGTACAAACTTGACAAGATTAAATGTCTTGGACACTATAAACAAACAAAGTTGATATTTCAAATATTCCATTCAATAAAAAAAATATTTGGGGGAAACATTATTATCACTTTTTTAATTTATTTTTTTGATCAGTAGATTTTATTAAAAAACCAAGTTTTCAAAATGAAAACAAGGTTATGGGATACCAACAAGTAACAGACACGAGCATGTCAGAACGACACGGCCGACACCTCAAACCACAGAACCAAACCAGGTCTAAAATCCACATATTACAACCACAAAGAAAACATAATCCAACCCAACCAGGGGTGATTAAAACTAGAAAACAAAGACTCTAAGTAGCCAGATTTTCCAAACACTAAGAACACATAAAACAAGAGTCTGAAGCACACTAAGCAAAACCAACAATATCTTTGATCAATAAAAACGCATTATATGTGTGCTGAGTTATCCCGACATAATATTATGTTTCTTGCAAATGAAAAGAATATCGGACTTCATTTACGTTAAACGTCCGTATACATATGTGAAATCAAGTGTAAGATATTAACATAATTTGTAGTCTTTATATGAGAAACCGATAATATGTTCTCGATAAACCATCACTTATACAACGTGTTTTCGAAATTAGACGATTGTGATAAGTGACGACTGTGTTGTACATTAATCCTATAACAAAATTGTCCTGTTATTCTAAGTGAAAAAGTAGAAGATCTATCCACATTCTCTGAGAAGGCGTAGGTAGCGCTTTTTCCAATTCGACTCTAATCATCTCGCTTTTCCTGAATTACACCTAGCCCTTTGGTGGGGACCCATGGGAGGAGGAGGAGAATTCTTCAGGTGACTGATGAGTTGCTTGGAGAAAGGATGAGGAGAAAGATCGGAACTTGTCAGATCCCAATAGGACGGGACGTGTCTCCTCAATTGTCACGCCCCAAATCCGGTTTTGACCGGACTCGAGACGTGAACTTGAACAATAAATAATTTAAGTAAAACAATTAAAATAAGAATTAAACGAAACTCTGAAAATAATAATCTGTAATTCGGAAACCGAGTGAAAGCAGTATTTAGTTCAAAATACACAGTACGTCTCTAGACCTACTAGACAAGACCTCGCCAGCTCCCAAGCTCAGCTGTGTCCTGCTAGCACAAATCCCGCTCAACACCTGAAACACAACAATGTAAGGGGTGAGCTTTCGCCCAGTAGAGAAAGTAGTTAAGGTAATGAACATCGGCTCACCACCACGAGTAACCGTCCAATTAGGGCATACTAGCACATCATAACTAATTGTCAAACCGGGGTTCATAGCCAAACTTACAACACGCTCAACGACCACTTTCACAAATCAAAACATTAACCAAACAACAAATGTATCACACACAAAAGCAACCAACACATGTCCCGTACTGCAGTCCCCGAATTACCATCATATCATACCATAAAGTCATCGTATCATCTCGGATAGTCCCTCGTTCCAGAGGAGACACATGCGTCGGGGCAACCAGAAACGTTCCCTAAGAACACATCTCATCGGAGGGCCCGAAAATGTTCCCAAAGGACCATAGATCATCGAGGTGGAACACGACCCGTAGATCCAATCACGACCCGTAGGCCCAACACGACCCGTAGGCCCAACACGACCCGTAGGCCCAATACGACCCGTAGGTCCAACACGCAACTTAGTACAACCATTTCCAACGTCTCCGGCTATCACATCCCGTTCCATTTATGTCGTACCGGATCACGAAGCCTTGGTCCCGACATCTTCCCGTCACGTAGACTCGGGGTAACATCCCAGACCGGAAATCCCTCATTCGGATGTCTTCCTGTCACGTAGACTCAGGGCCTCATGTCACGCCCCAAATCCGGTTTTGACCGGACTCGAGACGTGACCTAAGGAAAAACAATTTTAACCAAGATAAACCATTAATAAATCAAAAAAATCCTCCAAAATAATCCTCAAACCAATCTATATAGGAGTTTAAAACATAAGTAAATCCCTTAACAAGGGTGTGAAAGAAAATACAATAAATCCTCAACAAGGTTCATGACCTAAAATAAAACCAACGTCTCTAGAAACAACACCCGACCACAAAGCTCCCGAGCCTCGAATACTCTACTCATCAGTCAAGCCTGTAACAACAACAAAAAGCAAATAGGGGTGAGCTTGCGCTCAGTAGGGAATATACATAACGAGGGAGACCTTTAAGCTCAATAATTTGCAATTAAGGACAACAAAGTATTTCTTAGCAATTAACAGAAAATAGACCATCCGATCAATGTCGTGGCACATGAAGTCACCACCCTCCGATCCACACACGTGGTGTCATGTCGGATTTTCCCTCAGTCCAGAGGAGACGCATATCATCGAGGTTACCGGTAACAACCCCCTGAGGGCGCTTATCGTCGGGATTCTCGGAAACGTCTCCAAAGAGCTATATGTCATCGGGAACCAAGGTAATTCTCCCACAGGAAGTATACACTTGGGTGAATCAGCCAATAACCATACATAAATGAATAACACACTCAAGCAAACATGGAGTAACCAATTCATAACGAGTCACAATTTCACCAAAGCACGCCTCACGAAACCACACAAAACCATAACTTACCAATTACTGACCAATCATGACCCATCGGTCCATCGATCACCTGATTGTACCAGTTGGCACAATCAGTCATACTCGATCCTTCATTCAATCATGCAAGGAATCAAGCATTCAATTAAACACAATCAATAATCAAGTTCAACAGTCGAATAATCTAGTTGTATAGACTCCTAGCCTATCCACTAAGCAACCAAACATGTGAACCTAGCACATAAACTAATCCGAGGGCTCATCACGGCCTCTCTACCAGTAAAGCAATTCTCAGGTATTGAAAGCGAGTTATGCTAGTGATTTGCATCCTACGCATGCTTACTAGACACATCCGATTATTAGTAATTGAAAGACAATTATTCTAGTTATTCGCATCCTATAAGCATCTCTAGGACCTTTCCAATTTTATTAACCTAATAGGCATACTAAGCGTTATTAAACGAGGAGTTAAGACTTTCCCTACCTCGTGGTCTTCCTCTAAAACTCTATTGTCAAACTCGGTAGTCACAACTTCGTTCTTCACACGGGTTCCGGCGTGATCTTCGTTCTTCAAGTTTGGTCCCAAGGTCTTTAGGAAGATGAGAAGATGAAGGTGGGAGGGTTTTGGAGAAGAAATGATGAACAACTTGGAGCAAGGAGCTCCCTTTTCCCTTTCTTCTTCTTCAAGACACCCTTGTTCTTCCTCCTCTCCCTTTCTCTCTCAAAATTTCGGCTACAACAACAAATTTGCTGAATTTGTGATGCTCAAATCTCTTTAATAGACCTAAATGGAAAAGTACCAAAAGCCCCTTTAGATATTTTCCCACTTGAGGGCATTTAGGAGGGTATAAATGTCCAAGACCACTCCTTTTGTCTCTTCCAATACTTTATGGACATGTGTCCAAGTAGGGTCCAATAGTCTCCAAATTAAATTCCAGCCCTTTAATTAATTAGGCTTTAGTCGATAAAAAGTCCAATTTTGACCAAAGTTGACTTCCTCCAATATTATACTCAAAAGAAAGGAAATGGCCCAATTAAGCCAACCGTGACGACGACTAAGCTTTTTGGGCCCCGGAAAAGCCCCGAGTGACTTCCGAAGTCTTCGGTTGACTTTTACGGTCGAAAGTCAAACTTGTCCAACATCCACCGGTTCGACCTGGATTGACCGGGGGCGGTTCTTACACCTCACGTACAACGGACCGACACATACCTCGGTCGTAAGTCCTCCCGTCACAGAGACTCGGGGTATCAATCACGCCATCCTTGGCCTGGATACACTACACCGGAACTATCCCTCGGTGTAAGTACCACTCCGTTAACACACATCAAGAGTATAACACGCATCACAAAGACATAGTTCAACCCCGGTATACCAACCAGACCAAACTCACCATAACACACAAACCGGTCTATCAATCACCCGGTCATATCACAATCAAGGATTCACATTACAACAAACACGGCACACTTGCCCACACACAGTCACAATCATTCAACACCGAGTATAATCTTATTTAGACTCTCACACAGCGGTTATAACACACAACACGCAATCCTAAGGCTCGACATGGCCCATCTACCAGCACGACAGTTTCCCAGAATATTTAAAAGCGGCTAACCCTAGTGAATCACATCCTACATGTTACTAAGACGCGTCCGGTTATTTTATAACATAAATGATCGTTCTAGTTTTATTACTACCTAGCATGCATACTAGTAACTTTCCGTAATTAAACGGATATTCACTACTTTTCCCTACCTCTAGAAGAACGAACAGTTGTGTCTCCTAGCTGCTGACGTCCGGGCCTACCTCCGGTCTTCTGCACGATCGAGGTCCAAGCCTGGGTTTAACAAAAAGGGACGGTAATCAGTCCCGGTCCAGTCCGTAACGGTCCCCTAATTTTACCAATTAAGTCCGATGAGTCATTTCTCTTTAAATCCTTTAAATCTCCAATTTAAATTAATTTAATAATTAATTAATCTGATTTTTAATTAATCAAGTCTTTAAAACCGGTCTGACCCGAATCCGAGTCCGAACTCGTAACAAGACCCGGTCCGAGCCCGAACCCGAGTCTAGACCCGACCAGGAACCTGGGCCTGACCCGAGGTCCATCCTGGGCCCAAGACCCGTCCTGGCCCCAAGGCCCGAGTCTCGGCCCACGAATCACGCTGGCCCAAGGCACTACTGGCCGAAGTCCGTCTGGTTCTGACTGCTCGAGTACGGGAGAGGGGCGGCGATGGTTTTGCTCCGGCCGCCGTCGGTGGCGTCAGGAAGGCTCGAGGGGAGGGAGGATTTGGCCGGTGAGGAGCGTCGAAGCTCCGGCCAGATCTGACGGTGGAAGGGACGGGCGGTGGCTGGAGCGCGACCCAACAGCCCCTCTGTCCAGATCTGACGAGGGCGAGGGTTCGTCGGCGTCGCTCCGGCTGCTCCCGTCCAAATCGAGCCCGGCCTGAGGAGTTTCCAGGAAAAACGAGGTCGGGGAGGCAGAACGCGACGAGGTACAACACGAATTTGTGCTTGCTCACCGTCGTCGGCGTCGTTCAAGCTCGGGAAGATGAACCCATGTCGAGGTTCTCCGGCGATGGCGTCTCGTGCTCGTCACTAGCGTGGTTCGCTCTGTACTCGGAAGGTAAGGACACGACGAGCTCAACGGGTACGAGAGAGAAGGAGATGGGTGAGGGAGAGAAGGAGAACGGTGCGGATATGAGAGAGAGACGAGAGGAGGAAGAGGAAGCGGCGTTCATTTTGCCTCGGTTCGCGTGCGAAGACGCGTAAAGACGACAGAGGAACAATAGATTAGGTTTGGGCTTGGGCTTCGATGCTCGTGGGCCTGCGCGCAGGGCTGGGCCTGGCTCGCCTGATCCAGCCCAAAACTGCCCTTCTTTCCTTCTTTTTTTTTGAAGTTCTTTTTATTTCGTACTCGATCCAGTTTTTTGTTCCGCTTTCCAACCACGACGTTCCAACGGATAAACTTAACAATTTAATTCTTTTAAACCGGGGCGGGCTTTACATCAATAGCATCATATTCTTTCGTCTAATATTCACTGAAAGTACTAGTGAGGCTGCATAGTAAACCTCGCCTGATTTTTTGGGCCAAAAAAGCCTCATGCTACTGATCCACGACATCACAATGTTTCCGCTGATCTTCTATCGTATGCTGCCAAAACTCTAGAGGAGACAACACCGCCATCCATCTGGCCACGCCTACACACTCAACCACTTATTCCAATCTCCATGATCCAGCTCGATGGATGAAAGGATCCAGCACACATATTCATAGTGATCAGATCCGACCCTCTCTTTTCGTCGGAGCATTCCCGTCCTAATGTCCTCTCTATGATATTGGTTGTCCGTAGAGCGATGATAGTGTAGGACCACGGAAAAACACCGCAAAAGATGGTGGCGTAGCAGAGAGCTTTTGATCCCTTACCCTGACAGTTATAGGAGGGGATATGGAGATTAGTCGTCGGAGAAGATGAGGAAGGAGGTGTTGAACATACGAATCCCGTGAATTTGAACACCGACACAACGACATTAATCCCTAGAGTTTGGAAGAAGAAGCTTCAGGTGTTGGAGATGGTGAGGAGCTCCTTCGGTAATTCCAAATGAAGACTCAGAAGGGATGTTAGAGGTGATAGGGCAATAGAAAGTAGAGAAGACGGTGTCCAGAAAGAAGATGTTGACGACCACTTGGTAGGGTCCGGTGAGTACTTGTTCCGGAGTCGCAGTTTGGGGCCGATCTGCCCGGTTTCGGGTGGAGGGGCACGAATCACTTAGCCTTCTTGAGGCCAGAGGATTCACCCGTGCGGTCTCCTGTGGTACTGTTCACTAGTCCGACCTAGGTTGCCCGAGCGGTCTCCTGAGGTACTGTTCACTAGTCTGGTGTAGTTGTTGTGGTGGACCGGGGTGGCTTTTTTGTCTTGTTCGTTTGTTTCTTTTGTTACTTTCGGCCTTTAGGCCGTTTTGTTGGACTTTGGTTTGGTTGTTGTGGTTTCTAACCCAGGACCCACACTTCCCTTTTAATGCATTTCTTTCTCTCTGATAAAAAAAAAATGTAATCCTAGTTTTGGATGAGAGGAAATTCATTCTTGGAGTCAGAGATAAATCTTTTTTTTTTCAAACATTACTTTCAAAGAACTAGATTCATATTCTAAAATATATTAAATTGATTAGATAAACCTAACCCGCTTCATTTAGGTGATGCTTAACAATTTTATAGGCATGCCAACCGCTACCAACCAACTAAAACTAATTCCATTGAAAAAAACCAAAAAAACTAGAAACATTACAAAATAACTATGTAAAAATATTAATTTCTAAAGCAAAAAATACAAACGAAGAACAATCAAAATATAGTATGAATTCAAAAGGGCTGCCCCAGCCGCCTCCATCAACATCAGAATTAAACTGAAATCTAGTTGCTGTTACTCACTAAATACTGCAATTATATAATAAATATTTATCACTATTATTGATCATCTTCAATTCTGACTGTTTCAGAAGCGACCAGAAAATCAAAAGAAAAATAAAAGCAATTATTATAATGTATCTAACATTCATCACTCTAACTATATATATATATATATATATATATATATAGATCAATCACTTTGCATTACCATCTCTCTCATGCTCTGCTTAGGTTCAGAGAATTGTGAACGAATCATGAAGTTCTCAACATGCTTCTCTTCTCCAGCTGAAGTCGCTTCTACCACCAGCATGCGAGGTAATTGCTAATTTATTAACCTTTCTAATCTAATCTTTCGTTAATTTATATTATCAACACTTTATCTTTACATATTCCTATACTATGTATGGTAATACCCACTCATCTTAAGAGAAAAAACCCGTTTAAATTAAATGATGTAAACTATAGTTTTCTTGATGATTTTTTTGTCTCAAAAGCCGACGTTATTATTCCCATTACATGCATTTTTGATAATCTTTTGTTTTGAAATAAATGAACCAGACAAGTACATAAGGTTTGACATTTTATCATGCACGTATGTGGAATCAAATGTCATAGTTGTTAACTTATTACCAGTGGCAGAGTTACATGGACCCCAGGGGCACGTCCCCCCTCATTTTTTGTTGGAAAATTTTATATGTTTTACGATTTTTTTAATCAAAAGTACCTCTTAGCTTTGTCTAATTTTATAGTTGCCCCCCTCCCCCCATATATTTTTACTGTCACGCATTGTCACTAAAAAGTTTCCGTGTCCCCTCAGTAAAGAAACTAACTCCGCCACCGCTTATTACCGTGTTACCGGGTATAGTTTTGTTCTTTCACCTAAAATATATGAAAGAATTTCAAATAAAACTTATACAACAATTGCTATATCTATTTCCTTTTCCTTATAACGTTTACTTTTCGTTGCCTAAGTGAAAATGATCGTGTTGTTAAAAATAATATAAACAAAAAAGTTTCAGATTCTATAACTGTCATAATATAGATTTTATTTCAATTTTGTAATAGGAATTGACTTGAAGAATACATGTAACGCCAAATACAGTGCTCATTCGACATTCGTTGACATTAATTAATTAGCTCAGGTTAAAAAATTCCACTTAACCATTAAATATAATCAATGACTATTATATAAATATTATGTGTATGTTTTATTGAAACCTGATTAACGTTTGATTACAGGTTTACGATCTCTTCGAAAAACTCATGTTTTCTCGTATGATGAACTCAAAATTGCCACCAATGGGTTCAGGTCATCCAATAAGATGGGAGAAGGAGGATTTGGCTCTGTTTATCAGGTAATTAATTAATCAAACACACTTTTCTTATGAATCCAAAACCCATTTCTAATTAACAGTTGACTTTACAAGGTTAGGTCACATCTTGAAAATAACTTTAGAGCAATAAAATTAATATTTTTTCCCTAAATTTAATGATAATGCATGAATCTGTATTGTTTGACATTAATAATTGAGTGTGTTACGTTGGACTTTTTTTTTTGTAGGGAACACTTGAAAATGGAATGGTCGTGGCCGTGAAGGTGCTTTCTGTAGGGTCGAAACAAGGAGACGACGAGTTCATGTCCGAAATAGCTTCGACGTCGATGATGGACCATGAAAATCTTGTGAAGCTTCATGGTGGCTGCATAGATGGCGATCACCGGATGCTTGTTTACGAGTACATGGCCAATAATAGCCTCTACCAAGCGTTTTTAAGTAAATCTCGATTTAACCGATATCATACTCTAGTTTGGCCTATTATGAATCTTTAATTATCCACCTATATTTGGAAGCAGGTGTAGATAATGAGGTTAGAGGTGGACATAAGATAACCACGTCTTGAAACTGTTTGAAACAGACCGACACTGACACCAGAATCATCTTCTCTGTAGAAAAACGTCATCCTTGTCACTATTAGATCCTATTGTTTTCTTCTCATCTTCTGGTCTTCAGTTGGAAAACCGAACCGACCATTACGACCGTCGGTCAAAAATCAGGCCTTCTTGTCGGTTCCAGTGTCGATACCGATTCCATATCTTAGGGAACCGGAGGTACCAATCCTGGAAATGAACATCGATGTCGGTCACCAACCGATACCCGCCCATACTTGTTATGCTCCCTAATAGGCTTATTCATTAGAGTTCAGAAGATAACCGGGCGCCCCAGCGAAATCGGTATCAAAATCCTCTTACACGTAGAAAAATGTCATCCTCGTCTCTCCTAGGCCCTATTCCTTCTTCTTCCCATCTTCTCCGTCTTCTAGCCTTCGGAAATTAGGCCTTTCTGTCGGTTCTGACGCTAGTGTCGGTTCCCGAGTTTAGGGAACTGGAGGTGCCGGTCTGATTGTTGAAACGGCCGTCGATATTATATACCGATCGATAAACATCTATCAACTCCAATAAAATACCTTTGAATAATTTAGTTAAGATGTTAAGTTTATATTTACATTCAAAGTTAACATTTGCTCTATAATTATTGAAAAGCAGGTGGAGACAAAAGAAGAGTTAAATTCACTTGGGAAATGCGAAAAGAGATATGTTTAGGGATCGCTAGGGGACTTGGTTATGTTCACGAGGACGTGAAGCCTTCTATAGTTCATCGTGACATCAAAGCTAGCAATATATTGTTGGACCATAACTTTCACGCCAAGGTTTCTGATTTCGGTCTCTCTAAACTATTTCCGGAGAACATCACACAAATTAGTACAAAAGTTGCCGGTACATTGTAAGTACATACACTATTTTTTACACATGTGTTCTTAATTAATCTTCCAACATTTATGTCTAATTTATTTTTTCTTACAGAGGCTACCTTGCTCCTGAATACGCTATTAGCGGGCATCTAACAAGGAAATCCGACATTTATAGTTTCGGAGTACTAGTTCTGGAAATAGTCTCGGGAAGATCAGCCATTGACTTTAACCTTGAGCTCGGAGAGCATCATCTAGTCGAAAAGGTGACATGTTGTACTCGTTAGTAATTACGGGGAAACTCTAATAACGCACTCGTTTGGACTTTTTAGTCTGTGGACTAACCCTGGTTTTTCATAATCCACAAAAAAAAGTTACATGTCGTTATGAAGCTACCAGTTTGCACAAATAATGTAATGACGCTTGTTTCTGGACATACAGGCTTGGGAAATGTACAAGGCCAACAGGCTCCTCGACCTTGTGGATCCGATGTTACAAGGTAAGTTTAAGGACGACGAAGCGGTCCGGTTCATGGAGGTAGGGCTCTTGTGTGTACAAGAAAAAACGGGGTTGCGGCCGAGGATGTCAACTGCTATAAAGATGATGACCGAAGAGATGAACATAAAAGGGGAGCAGATACTTAAGCCAGGGTTTATCACCGACATCACGAACGTCAAGATTAAATTCCAGGAGCCGTCTAGTCCATTCCGAGGCATTATTGGATTATCGGAAGCATCTCCGAAGAGAAAAGGCTCCGGGGAAGGGTCTCCGTTGAGGAGAATCATTACTAGGATACGTGGTCCCGGCCAACTGTACCCTTCAAATTTTTAGGTTTGGTTTGAGTAGACAAAATGAACGTGTGATCTAATAAGTATATGTTTTAGTGGTTTTTATACAACAATATCAAAGAAGATATGTTAAAACCGTAATTGTAAGTACATTTAACTAGAAATAAAGTCTAAAAAAGCTCTCGGTCACCTCTCGAGATTCTCTTTCATCCTAGCTAGGGTTTCATTTTTCCGCCTCCATTTCCAAGCCTTCTCGCCTCCGACCAGGACCTCTTGCAGCGAAGATCGTCCACCAGCCCGCCTGTACCCAGCCAAGCCCTCGGTTGCCGAAGTCCTGTTCTCAGTTCTCGGTCGCCGATGCTCCGCTCCACCGCGCTGTCATAGCTGCACCTCTCCGTACCGAATGACAACGCCAGCGCCTCCACCTGCATCGCCTGTTCTACCTCTTTCCGCATCGCGAGATCCCATCTGCGATTGAAAATGGAACCGGACCAACAGATCCATTCCGACGCCGTCCCACACCAGATCCGATCTGACGCCGTCCCACTGCCTCCGCCGGGCTTCCTTCCCGACGTCACTTTCTCGCCACCATTGACCGACAACCATAATCGCCCACCGTAAGAGATCCGGCGACTCGTCGGCAGCGTACCCCCGTTAAAAGGCAAACCGGGAGCGGGGATGAACGGAGCCCTCGTCCCGTTTGAGCCCCAGCCACCGGCGCCACCGTGTCGGCTCTCACCAGCGGCCGTTGGAGTGCCTTCCGTTCAGCCATCTCATCTTCGACCGTCATCGCCGGCGGCCATTTCCAGGTACCGCCCCCCCCCCCCCCCCCCCCCGGCAGCCCATGCCTCGTCTTCAAGCAGCCGCCCTTCGATTGGTCCCAGCTCTGGTGCTCGTCAGGGGGAGACGCTTCCGGTCCGAATCTCCCCGATTCCCTACTGGGAGGATGAGGACGACGAAGTAGTGGTCCCATTGGAGGCGATTTCGGCGGTTAAGAAAGGTATTTATCAGATCTCTCGGGCAGCCCGGGTTGCAGGGGGATGGTCCCACAATCAGAATGACGTATGCGCTCTAATGTTGCGGAAATGGAAGGTAGATGGCATACAAGTTGAATATCTGTCACCGGAGGTTACATGATTTCACTTCCCATCCGCGGCGACAATGGAGAACATTCGTCACCGGGGGCCATGGATTTTCAAGGGCTTCCCATTGCTATTGGAACCCCCCCAGCCTTACGTACAAGCTAACGATATCGTTTTCAACCATATCGAGCTCGGGGTCAGAGCTCTAAATGTCCCGGGAGGTGTCCGGAATCGGCAAGTCCGGGAACTCATTGCCTCCATCATGGGTACCCAAGTTGTATCGGCCCCAATACTTTTTGTTCGGCGGGAGGATCTTTTCATATGGATGCGGTTCGTATGGAAGTGAACCAGCCTCTCCGGAGACGTCTTCGACTCTGTTTCCCTGGCACCAATACCTCCTCGATGATCGAGTTGCAGTACGAGAAACTAACGGATTTTTTCTTCGGTGCGGGAGGATGACACACCGGATAATGGGGTGCACGACCCATCTGCCTGGGATAGGGCGGGAGGAGGCCCGGTATGACACATATATCCTGGTACTGCGTCAACTGGACGTGGATCGACTGCCGAAGACGGTATGGCACCCACCCCCTCCCCTGGAACCATCGGTAGTCGATGATCTACTGACATGGCTCTCTTTGAACGCTATTGTTCGGTCCAGGGAGGTCTCAATGGGGGATGGAGTTTCTGGTGTAGACTGTTCGTCGAAGTCTGACAATCTGGCTAAGACTACACCAGAATGGGTGGTCAATATTATGTAGGGAGGACCTCTAAGAGCTTGTGGAGGGCCGCCTGGGTTAACAAAGCCTGACAACCTGGCTAACGTCCACTATGCTAGGAGTCCTCCTGGCCTAGACGGACCTGCAGATACCCTAGTTATTCGGGCAGGGAAGGAGAAAGACCCCAAGGAGGCATCCAGGAACGCAGACCCCATTCAGGGGAGGGAAAAGAAGACAAGCTTGAAGACAAGGAGCGGGCTATTGTATGCTCGACCTCCTGGGACGAAGAAGTCGCTTGACCATCCGAGTCTCCTGCAAGAAATTAGCACGTCGGACAACACAGAGGAGGACTAGGCGAAGCAAACGGAGGCAAGACGGCCTCCTATGCAAGAATGATCCGACCCGGCAGGGGTGGGTGTGGTCGATGCTGGCATATATCTACATACCCGGGACAGCCGGTGTTGGGAGGTCTCGGGCAGCCTGCAACAACAGCTCAGTATTATCGTTTGCTTTACATTTATTTGTTTTATCGCTGGAACAATTTATTCACTTGGGAAATGCGAAAAGCGATATGTTTAGGGATCGCTAGGGGACTTGCTTATGTTCACGAGGACGTGAAGCCTTCTATAGTTCATCGTGACATCAAAGCTAGCAATATATTGTTGGACAATAACTTTCACGCCAAGGTTTCCGATTTCGGTCTCTCTAAACTATTTCCGGAGAACATCACACAAATTAGTACCAAAGTTGCCGGCATATTGTAAGTACATACACTATTTTTCACATATGTGTTCTCAATTAATCTTCCAATATTTATGTCTAATTTATTTTTTCTTACAGAGGCTACCTTGCTCCTGAATACGCTATTAGCGGACATCTAACAAGGAAATCCGACATTTATAGTTTCGGAGTACTAGTTCTCGAAATAGTCTCGGGAAGATCAACCATTGACTTTAACCTTGAGCTCGGAGAGCATCATCTAGTCGAAAAGGTGACATGTTGTACTCGTTAGTAATTACGGGGAAACTCTAATAACGCACTCGTTTGGACTTTTTAGTCTGTGGCCTAACCCTGGTTTTTCATAATCCACAAAAGAAAGTTACATGTCGTTATGACGCTACCAGTTTGCACAAATAATGTAATGACGCTTGTTTCTGGACATGCAGGCTTGGGAAATGTACAAGGCCAACAAGCTCCTCGACCTTGTGGATCCGATGTTACAAGGTAAGTTTAAGGACGACGAAGCGGTCCGGTTCATGGAGGTAGGGCTCTTGTGTGTACAAGAAAAAACGGGGTTGCGGCCGAGGATGTCAACTGCTATAAAGATGATGACCGAAGAGATGAACATAAAAGGGGAGCAGATACTTGAGCCAGGGTTTATCACCGACATCACGAACGTCAAGATTAAATTCCGGGAGCCGTCTAGTCCGTTCCGAGGCATTATTGGGTTATCGGAAGCATCTGCAAAGAGAAAAGGCTCCGGAGAAGGGTCTCCGTTGAGGAGAATCATCGCTAGGATCCGCGGTCCTGGCCAATTGTACCCTTCCAAATTTTAGGTTTGGTTTGAGTTGAGAAAATGAACGTGTGATCGAATAAGTATAGGTTTTAGTGGTTTTGATAAAATAATATCAAAGAAGTTATATGTGAAAACCGTAATTGTAAGTACATTTAATTGTTGTATTAGAAAAGATATTACTCTTCCAGGGATCAGACCGGTCCATGGAAGGATGCTCTCTTCAAACCTCCAAAACGCATGAGTCGGGCTCCTGTTCACTTATCAGATTACGTTACTGACAAGGTCTTTGGTAAGCTCCCACCCATTCAAAATGTGTCTCAAAGAGTGATAGATCACTTGCTGTCACGCCACAAATCCGGTTTGGACCGGACTCGAGACGTGAACTAAAACAATAATAATTTTAAACGAAAATAAAGCCAATAAGTCTTAAACTCATAATTTTAAAAACTTTAAACACCACACGAGTCACAACTCGGTAAAAACCAACGGTAAAACAGTTCAAATGAAACGGTACGTCTCTAGACTATCTAGCCTAGGACCCTCGTAGCTCCCAAGCGTCGAGCATCTGGCTAGTACACTTCCCGCTTAGAACCTGAAAAACAACAAGGTAAGGGGTGAGCTTTCGCTCAGTAGGAAAAATAGTTAAGGTTATAAGAAAGCGCTCACCACCATGGGTAACCGTCCAATTAGGGCATACTAGTACAGCACACAACTAATTTCTAATGGAACTCGTAACCACCACCCTCAACTCAAGACCAACCCATGCTCACAACCACCCAAACAGCACAACTATTAACAGTCAGCTTAACCACGGGACGCTCTCAAATAGTCAAACCAGAATCGCTAACGGCCTAAATCTCTTTCCCGGAACTCCTTCGGGCAAAGGATAGATAAAACAAGGTGAGACAATTTCCCCGGAACTCCTTCGGGCGAAGCAAAGGATAGAAGAAAACGGCTTTCCCGAAACTCCTTCGGACAAAGCAAAGGTGAAACAACCTTCCCGGAACTCCTTCGGGCAAGGCAAAGGTGAGACTACTTCCCCGGAACTCCTTTGGGCGAAGCAAAGGTGAGACAACTTTCCCGGAACTCCTTCGGGCAAAGCGTCAAGAATAATAAAACAAATGTCCTAATTAAACACGGCTTACCCAGCCCTATAATCTTACCCCAACCAGTCACGTCGATCTATCACTCACCCGACCATCACAGAACCAAGGGTTTCACATCAACACAACCACGGCACACTCGCCCATACATAACAACAAGATGCTCAACGAATATACTAATCTTGTCTATTAACCCTAACGACGCCGAATCACATGGCAGGCACCTCAAACGGCAACAAGCAATCAATCAACACGCAACCTACAGCTCGACACGGCCGATCTACCAGCACAACAATTCCCAAGACAGAAACGTAAAGGTTCGCAGTTCAAACGGCTACGCTAGTTGTTCTCATCCTACAAGTTACTACGACTCGTCCGGTTATTATCTGATATAAACGTCTTTCCAGTTTTATTAATCCTAGCATGCATACTAGTAACTTTCCGCAATTAAACCGGTATCCGCTACTTCCCTACCTCAAGACGAACCGACAGCTACGTCTCCTAGCTGCTGACGTCCTGGCTCGCTACTTCCGGTCTTCTCTTCGATCGAAGCCGGACGCTAAAGATAACACGAAAGCAATAATTAAAGGCAGTTCCCAGGTTAATTTAAAGGTCACGACAGTTTCGATTCAAGTTCAAAAGTTGTCTTTTAGACTCGAGCGGGCTAAAAGCGGGATTACGATGAATCGGTTTCGAGCATCCGCCCACAAAACCCGGTGCATGCTTCTCGAGGCACATGTTTCGGGGCACGCTTCCCGAGGTCCGATTCTGCGTTCCGTTTTTGTCCCATTCGAAGTTCCAGATTCGTTCAACTGCTCAAAACCCGCTTTAAATCACTCTGATTTTCAATTTCTTTTAAATCAAAACCTTTTTCAAATCAAACCCGTTTGGCTTTGTTTTACTTTCCTTTTTATTTCAAAACTGACTTCATTTTAAATTTCATTTAAAACCCTTTTCATTATTTTCTGTAAAAAAAATAATTTCTTTTATTCCATTTTGCTTCGATTTCGTTCAACACAACCAGATTCAGATCGAGTTCGGTTTCAACAAAGTTCAGTTCCAACAAAAATAAGCTCGGGACGAGAAAAGGACAGAGAAGGAGAAACTCGGTTTGGATCCGGCCGGCCACCGGCGGCGCCGTTGCTGGCCGAGGCTCCACTGGTCATGAACTCACCGTGGGGGAAACGAGACGGAGACGGGGAAATAGAACGCGACGAAGGGACAACCTCAGATCCGGACGAAACCAGCGGAACTCACCAGATCTGGCGAACTCCGGCGAGCTCGTCTCGGTTAGACGCGTCAGCGAAAGGGAAGAGGAGCTCGGGCTTGGGGCGGCGAGATCTCGGAGATGGGGAAGGACGGAGA
The DNA here is from genome assembly GCA_963921825.1 of Erodium maritimum. Taxonomy (NCBI): domain Eukaryota; kingdom Viridiplantae; phylum Streptophyta; class Magnoliopsida; order Geraniales; family Geraniaceae; genus Erodium; species Erodium maritimum. The sequence goes on along the minus strand of OY997596.1, from coordinate 57,797,291 downwards.
GGCGGTGACGGGCTTGGTGTGGTGGTGATGCGAGAGGAGAAGAAGGGAGGTCGGGACGGCGTGGCGACGAAGGAGGAAGGAGATGAAGGTGAGAGATAGAGAGAGAGGTCGGGTGTAGAGGGCTGCGCTGAGAAGGATGCGAAGAACTGAGCTGAAAACCCTAAAAAAAGCTTTTATAGCTCCGGGCTTGGGTCGGGTCAAAAGTCCGGGCCGGGTCGGCCCAGTCCAGCCCAAACCATTTTTTTAAAAACGAATTAAAATTTAAATCGAATTTCAAACTCGTCGTTTACCAAAAACCGACCCAAAACTCAACCTCGACGTTCCAATCGAATAAAATTAAATCAAAAACAACTTTTTAACAAGGCGGTCTTCACACTTGCAATCTTTCGACAAAAGTTTGGATGAAGCCCTTGCGATTAAGGCTCGTAAAGGAAGGCTTAAATCCAGTTTGGCACCTCGTACTCAAAATACCAGGTCTAAGACTCAGGCCCTCAAGCAGAGGATCCCAATAATCCAAGCTCGGAAAGTGAGTGGTATGAGGATGATTAGGTCTTGTTTGGCCTAGTTTTTTGTTAAGAGATTTTTTCCCTGTTTCTCTTTTCGGAGATTTTTGTAATCGTGTTTTGCGTGCTTTTGGCTTTCTCCCCCTTGGAGATCAACCTTCAATAAATTTTTTAGCGCTTATCCAAAAAAAAAGAAAGAAAAGATATTACTCATTTGTTTTATAGAAAAAGAAAGTGAAATTACTCGTTTGATGTTTATGTGTCTAGCATACAAGTAAGGCCTAAGTATTACATTCCATTTGCGAGACGCGACATATAAATTATGTGTTTCACAAGTGACTCACTAAAGAGTAGGTGTTTAAAAGTCTTTAGGCGTTCGGTCGGACGATTATGATTTTTGGGATTAATGGGGACTAGACGGAGGGGACTAATCAGATTTGTATTTTTTTTAAAATTTTAATAGATGTATAATTATATATAGAAACAAAATATGAACTTCCTTTTATTTAAAATGCTAACAAATATTTAAAATACCTGAAAAATTATACCAAACAACTTAGAAGCACAACCCCTAATATCACCAACATCGAACAACTCTAAACACACAATAACATTTGCATAAAGAAAAATTTAAAAAAATGCTCTCTAGGCATCTACAGTAGATTAGAGTTTCTTCATCCCTACTGAAGAACATTTCAAGAACACCAATCACAAGAGCATCAAGTACTCCCTCATCAAGGTTTGAATTTCAGCAACTAAAGGAAAATCATTCCCGTGCTTAGTCATCAATTATGGGAAAATACATTGAGGAGGAGCTTCGTATGTTGGGTCGTTCTTCAGTCATGAGATCTTGGTCTCCAAACGGAACCACAAGACTGATTAATGGGAAAAAAGATTGGGGTCCAATCTCAGCTTCGACACATCAAAGGGCTCCTCCATCGAACACATCTTCTTCCTAAGGACCTCCACTTGGGTTTGAAGGTGTGGCGAAAGGAAATATCCAATCAGTAGTTGTTTTTTCTAAACAAGTTCGAGAAGAGGCTCAAAAAGGCACCCTAGTGCACAGACAGGAACAGAACAGAAGATTGGTAGAAGAAGAGGTCTTAGTAAGAAGAAAGACATCTCATCCAATGTGCAAGATGGAGAACGGGGTACAACTTTTATGCGATCTGGTAGACCGATCTTCAAAGCATTTATGCACAACTTACCACAAGACACAAGCCTTATGGAGATCTTTCAAGAGTTTGGGGTCATTGTAAAAGTCGAACTGCCACCGAGGCCAAATCCGAAAGGAAAATGGTTCGATTTTATTGAATTCAATGAAGAAGAAAACCTCACAAAGGCTATTAGGAGCACCAATGGAATGGCCTATAAGGATCATCTGTTTTTTGTCACCAAACCTCACAGGTGCTTTTTGCCAGCATCTGGCTGGGACGTCAAGTTACAGGTGGTGGAGATGCCCCGCTGGGAGGGATGATACACCACACCACCTGAGCATCAGGGACTGGCTCTGGGAGGGGTCCCTAGATGAGCCTTTACCGTAGAGGTCCCTCAGGATCTCCGGTATCCTGTTCCCCCTCTCCGTCTTCTACCTTTGCCCATGGGGCGTCAAAATACCGTCTGTGACAGTTCTGATACTAAAGGTTCAGTGAACCGTTGTTCGTTCTCACTGACCTTTCATGGTCGAGGAGCATGTTCCTCAAGACATTTCAATGTATTTGTTCTTAAAAAGATATAATATTATAAATTTCGCTAAAAAAACATAAGGCAAGTTGATACCGATAGCTTATCGTGCGGTTATTCTTATCATTTCTTTCCGATATACTTGCATTTGATGTTTTTATGTAATGCGAGACTTGTCGTTACCGATATACTGTTAACATTATAGATATACTTGACATATACAATAATTACGTGAAATATACATATACTTTCCATATCAAAATGAAGAAACTCTCCCAATTTCGAGTACTTTCTCAATATACTAACTAATACTCAGATTCCCATCGACCTGGACGCATCGTAGCAAAATTGTTGAGGGTAAGCAGCCATTGCCGTCATTCACACAATATAATTAATCATCATAAACTAGTTTTTTTTGGTCTAAAATAGAAGTATTCTTATCGTTTCTTTCTTTTATAATTGCAGCTTAACGTAATGCGAGACTTGTTACTGGTATACTTTTGACATCACGGATATACTTGACGTCAAAAAGATAACCTTGTTGTTACTTGACGTAAAATAGATACTTTTTTTAAATTAAAAAATACCGTTCAAATTTCAACTATTTTTCAGTTTGACTAAAATTGGACGAACAAACACTAGCTGTGAAAAGAGCTCAATAAAAAGAAAATGCTCTCTTGCGTGTCGAGAACCTCTGCCCGAGAAACCTTAATTTCTCTGTTTTAGCCACCGTGGTCGTCGACTTGTCTGTCAATGGTGGACATGTCCCATCGTTGCTTGCTCAGGTGCATCCCTCGGTACTTGTAACGCCGCCTCGTCCCTCCTCGGATGTGGTGCCCCCCCGACCGATAAGAAGACATCGTAAGCCGTTCCAAACGGCCATGACGTCCTCTACTCTCCCTTTCATCCCTCCTCTCGTTTCTCCGGTTATAGTAGAGGGTTCCTTCTCCCTCGGCCAAGCAACCCCGGTGGTTAAACCCCGTCGAGATTGGCCGCATAAAACCCTAGGTTTGCGTCTCCTACAAGCAAGCCTAGGGCTTTGATCCTCCAACCTTCATCTGACGTGGTGGCCACATGGACTACGATTAATAACCTTCCACTAGAAGCAGGCCCGGTTAGGGATCCGAACCTGGTGGCCTTAACTGAGATTGCCCTTGCGTCTTCGGAAAGGAATCCTATGGAGGCGCCTCCTCAGACCACTGCTGCGCTAGTGGTAGCGGCGGAGAGGGGGTAGCCTCGGGCCCCTGAGGTTCCTCTTGGCTTTGCTCCCCTGGCGGTCTCTTCTCCTGATACGACGGCATTGAAGAACACCGAATCGTAACTGGCTCCTTCCTCTCCACGCTACCGAGATCCTGCACGAGGGAAGGCATCGATGGAGGAGCCAAAACGGACGGTGTTGCTTGAACTCTGTGGGGGATGGCTTACCCCGTATTTTGACCGGATCCCCATCGTCCCTGCTGCTCTGAATTTGCCACCGGGAGTGGTTAGGCGTCGACGAGTCTTCAAGTTCAGAGATGCCAGATCCACCTCGGAGCCTCCACCAGAAGAGCTAGCCCTGGAGATTAAACTCAACAATCTTCAAGACGGGTTCTCGGCCTGCTCGATGGAAGATGAGGAGGAGGTGGATGTCGTGATGCCAAGTGCATCACTCATCCCTTCATTATTGGCCCACCAACAATTTGATATGTTGGGAAAATTGTGGGTGCCCGAACCAACTCAAAGGGGCGTGCTACTCCGAGTCATCACTAGGGCACCAGGGAAAGCCACGGAGAGCCTGATCATTAAGGATATCGGGCCAGGGGTATTCTGTTTCTACTTTGAGACAGTAGGTGCGCGTACGTGGGTCCGTAGATTCAAACCTTTGTGCTTTGACGATCGTCCTATCCTCCTTGGGGACTTGGATCCGAGGGTTTGGGAGCCTCCAGCCTTGGATAAGCTCCAACTCTGGGCCCATGCTCATGGTCTCACTCCCTTGGTGCGAACCAAGACAACGGGGGAGACGATCGGCTCGGTGTTGGGGATGAGCGTTGAGGTGCCATGTGATAAGTGAGGCACATGCTGAGGAGGAACTGTTTGAATCCGTTTCTGGCATATGATGGAGCGTCCCTTGCGTCGTCATCTCCTGCTCCGGTTTTGGGAATTTTCGGAACCAATTCAGGTAACTCTTACATACTCTAAATTACCTGACTTCTGTGGAAATTGTGGGATAATTGGACATGACATCAAGAAGTGTCCCCGGGAAGTGGTGGGAATCTCGCGGTTCGACTCATATATGCTAAAGTATCAAAGGGACCGGGATAAGAAGGTATACACGACAGATTGGAACCCGGTATCCGCGACTATTGTACCTAAGGGACCATTGGATTGAGGCAGCGGGACGATGGTATCCCCGACTACTGCACCTAACAATGTGAGTCCTCGGGGCGACACTCGGCCCCGCTCGATGGATCCAGGATAGAAAAATATGGTGATCGGCCGGATCTCTGGTGGCTGGGAGCCTGACACCCCGACCCTTCTTATGCATAGAGATAGGAACGGGCATGAAACTGTGTCTGAGTCTGATACAAGGGTAGGAGGTGGGGGATTGAAATGGGGTTCCACTGGGGAACCTCATGAGGATCAAGAGTGGGTGGGAAAGAATTCCCGCATGGAGGAATGAAAATAATTCAGTGCTTTAGGGACTTACCCTGGGAGGGGTCTCTGGTTGGGAACGCTGCCTCCCGACGAAATGGAAGATAACAGGTTTGGTCATATACTGTGCATGCAACGTTTAGGAAATACCTCGAGCAGTCGTAGTATACTTTTTTTAGTTTTACTTTTATTATGTAGCATTTGTGGCACACCATTCAATACTGTCAATGACGGTTATACTTTAAAAAGAACTGTGACACCATTGTGTCTTCTGTCTGTTCTTCGTGGTTAGGGATTTATCCCTGACGCACTCATGTGTACGGAACTTTAAGTTAATGAAATTGCACATTTCTCTAAAAAAAACACTAGTTGTTAACGAGATTGCTAGCGATTGACACGAAACGTACCACTGAAAGCTGCAATAGTATATATGGTCCTCTTCTCTTGGACTCATTGTAAAAGAAAGGATTTTTTTAGAAAGACGAGGTAATATTATAACATAAAAGTGTTTACAAACGGTAGCTTCTATGCAGGTGATGGAGTAGAGGAACCCATGGAGAAGGGAACCAGAGCAGTCGAGGGAGAAGGGAGCAGCAGAGTCGTCTGGCTAGGAGGCTGCGTGGATGACGACCCGACTAGGGTTGGCTTCGACCATATCCTTCGTCGAGGTTTTATGGCCTCCCCAATAGCCAGCGTGGTATGCGAGGGATTGGGCTATATCGGAGACGACGTGATAGGACTTGCAGAAGGAGCATAAGGCATGTTGGCAGCCGGAACAAAACATGGAAGCACCATGGTTGCAGAGGGAGCGACTAAAGCTAGATTTAGGTCTCAAGTTTCGAGAGCAAGATTCTCCCGATCTCATTCAAACATTTGAGTTGTAGATCTAGATTTACTTTTAAATTTTATATCCATGACCATAAAAATTAAAAGAATTAAGTTCAGAACAAAAATTGATATGATGTCAGGTTCTGAACAATGACCTATACTTCAACAGAATGCAGTCTTTTATCAGATAAAATCAAAACTAGGTCAAGTTGTTCTCCACCTTACAATAAGTGGGAAATAACGATATCATGACTTTGGAAAAATCATCATACTGATTATTTGGAAGGGTAAACTACAAATACATACCCCAAACTTGTCACGATTAACTGATACCTACCCTCATGTTTTTTTTTGTAACCGATGCATACTCAAATGTTCCGAAAATTAATGCAAAGCCCCTGCAGACAGGTAAAATGACGAAAATGCCCTGAAGTGATTTTTTAATATATTTTTTAAAAATAAAACTGAAGTGATTTTTTAAATAAAACTGAAGTGATTTAATAAGTACATATATATACCTAACAAAAGTGATTTTTTTTTAATTTTTTTTTACTAAAATGTAGTTGATTGCATTTTCGTCATTTTACCTGTCTGCTTGGGCTATCTGTTAAAAAACTAAACATTTGAGTATGTATCGGTTACAAAAAAACATGAGGGTAGGTATCAATTGATCGTGACAAGTTTGGGGTAGGTATTTGTAGTTTACCTTGTTTGGAATGCCCGTCTTTAAATCACCGAATAAACTTGAACCCTAACTGAAAGAAAGATGATGCAACGTACATAAACCAAAACGGGATAACGTTGTTTCCAAACCTTTCCAAACGTTTCATTATCACATCCTAACCGAGGCAAACGTTTCGTTACAATTCCTTACTTAAAAGGTTTGTTTTTTACAATTCCTAACCCAAATGTGGTATTTTTTTACAATTCCTAACTGCGAAAAAACAACTACTTTTTGTAGTATAGTACCACCTTTGGGTTAGGAATTGTAAAAAAGAAACCTTTTGAGGTAGGAATTGTAACAAAACGTTTACCTCGGTTATGATGTGATAATGAAACGTTTGGAAAGGTTTGGAAACAACGTTATCTCTAAAACCAACGACTACTCCTATTATACTCTACTAAGATGTCACACAACGTTCTTCTAGGGTGTCCTATAACATATCTTAAGAACTTACATATTATTACGACAAAGTTTGTGTGCCACACTAGTGGAGAATGCTAAAGAGACGCTTGGGGATGAATTTATAGCTTGGCACATAAAGGATTCGACATGGGTGGCCCTGTCCTATCATGATCGAGTATGTGCATCTTGAATCCCCCTAATCCAAAATCTCATATGTCCCAACGAGACTACTTAATAGCTCTGACTTGATCTGGTAGTGTGTCTGGACCACCTGAGCCAATGTCGGAGTCGGGTCCTCATCCATGAATCCCATATTTTGCAGCTTCCTTAAGGTTAGCTAACGAGCACAAACTGGAATCGTTCGTCCGATCATCCCCGAGAAAAAACCCTTCACCAAAGTCTCTGGTCACATCGTTGCCAGCCCTATATTTCGCCTCATCATGTCCAGGTAGCAAGCTCGTAACTACCGTTCCCAAGGCGACACCAAGATTTCTCTCAACACCACTTGTATTGTTTCAAGAGCCTCCGTCATGGGACTTTTTTGCAATCTCGATCCCAACTTCAGGCCCGGTCCTCTATACTGCTTCCCTATGTCGTCGTCACACCAACGCGAAAACCAAACCCCGAGGTTAGGACGTAGAGCATGGGCTATGTCACAACTTGCGTGACGGATATTTTCATCCGTTGGCCAAAATCTTGGCCGACGGGACTTGACCGACAGATCTTGGTTGACGGATACATCCGTCAGCTAAAATCATGGCCGACGGATATGCTAACTTAGGTGACGGATCTGATCCGTCAGCCAAATCAAGATCAACAATAATGCATCTAAACTCCAGAGATTAATTACACTTTACTCTATCTAACTAGACGCATTTTTGTTTTGCTACACCTAATTAAAAAATTTGCTTGTCCAATCTCCTAACTATTTTTAGTTTTACGTAATCATTTCTTTCAACTTTTAAAGGAAAATGTTCATGTGAATGCAAAAGACAAAGATCGGTTGTGCAACCAAACTACATAAAACTATCATTACAAATAGAAAGAAAATAATCCAAAAAGAACTACACAATGGATGTACATATTATCACCCTAGCTAAGATGCCTATTTAAGAAGCAAACCCAGCTATCTCTCTATATCTCACGCATATATGTTCTTCAACTGTCCCTCCATGTTTTCTTCGTATTCTTCTTCTCCATGGCCTCTCTTCCATTCACAACTAGTTTCAGTTCATCTTGTTGCCATATTCCTTTTACTTTGTCTCGTTGTGATGATGAAACTGAGACACTCTTTATTCAACTCTAGACCTAGACATTGCTCCAAGCTTCCTCCGGGTCCAAAACCATGGCCTGTGGTAGGTAACCTTCCGGAAATGCTATTCCACACCATCATCAAGAAGCAGCCAAAGTCCCGGTGGATCCACGACATCATGAACAAGTTCCAAACGGACATAGCATGCGTCCGACTCGGAAACGTCCACGTCATTCTAGTGAGATCCTCGGAGATCGCACGTGAGTTCTTGATAAAGAAGGACGAGGTGTTTTCGTCGAAGCCCATGAACATGTCGACGGAGCGCACGAGCCGTGGGTTCTTGACGACGAAAGTGACGCCGAAAGGAGAGCAGTGGAGGAAGATGCGGAAACTCGTGAGCATGCACGTGATCAACCCTTCGATGAAGTTACAATCCATGCGCCGAAAGAGGGACGAAGAGGCTGACAATCTTGTGCGCTTCGTTTACAACCAATGCACGGCCGAGGAGGGCTCGTGCGCGGTGGTGAACGTGAGAGCCGCGGCGTGCCATTACACCGGAAATGTGATGAGGAAGATGATGTTCGGCCGGAGATATTTCGGGCCGGGGAGGGGAGATGGAGGGCCAGGGGTTGAAGAGGAGGAGCAGGTGGAGGCTGCTTTGAAGGTAGTTCAATACGTGAATGCCCTTTCTCCTTCGGATTACAATGCAATGTTTAGAATGCTAGACTTGGATGGACATGGCAAGATTGTGGACAAGTATATGAGAAACATAAGCAAGTATCAAGACCCCGTGATAGACGAGAGGGTGAAGCAATGGAAAGACGGGAACAAGACTGAGCCTGAGGACATGCTCGATCTCTTCATTCTTGCTAAGGATTCAACCGGACAACCCTTATCAACCGAAGAGATCAAAGCCCAATGCGCGGTAAGATCAATAGAGACGAGTGCTAAAACTTATGGTGAATTATGTGTTTAAAATCTTTTGTTTTAAATGATTGACTTACTTACTTACCTTTCACATTATATGTTTTTCGTTCTTAATTTGTAACTCTTATGTGTGTGTTTTGTAATCTAAAACCCTTATGTATGTATTTTCCAAAAGATATTTTTTTATTGTTTTTGTAAAAGTAATTAATTCCGTTTATGGATTTGCATGCACAAACATGTTTGTGGTAAGTTTTAGCAAGACGCGGAGTTCACAACAAGTTTTTACAATTACCCCTAACGTGAATCGTGATTCCTCTTCTTTATATCCATGTAGGAATTATTTTTTGGAACATTGTCAGACCCTCCCAATATTTTGGAGTGGACGATAGCAGAAATGATCAATGAACCTGAAATTCTTCGTAAAGCGGTAGAAGAAATTGATATGATCGTCGGAAAAGAAAGATTGGTTCAAGAGTCTGATCTACCATCGTTTCGTTACATCAGAGCGTGTGTGAGAGAATCGTTTAGACTTCATCCCGTATCAGCATTTCTTCCTCATCACGCATCTACGGAAGATGCTACTCTTTCTGGTTACTTTATTCCAAAAGGTAGTCATATTGTACTAAGTCGTAAGGAACTCGGCAGGAGCCCTGTAACTTGGGACGGACCATTAAAATACAAGCCCGAACGTCATCTGAATAATGGTAATGCAGAAGTTAAGTTTATAGATCCAAACATCGAATTTATTTCATTTGGGAGAGGAAGACGGGGGTGTATTGGCGTTGCTCTTGGATCTGTCATGGTGATGATGGCTCTAACTAGACTTCTTCAAGCGTTTTCATGGGGGCTTCCACCGGATAAGAAAAAGATTGATTTCACAGAATCTGATGACACGTTATTTTTAGCTCAACCTCTACATGCTCATATCAAGCTTCGGTTAGATGCTGCAACGTATTTTATTTAATATGATCATGTCTCTACTTAGGTGAATAAATATTTGTAGCCAGATATACACAGTACACATAAATATAGTGCAAGATTATAATGTCTTATTTAGAGTACATCCAATGGTAAACCACTGCGTAGTGGTTTGGTCTTTTTTGGCTTTCTCCCTCTTTCAAACCAATAGCTCCTACCACTACATCTCTAATGGAAAACTACTAGTAGTGGTTTGGAGCAATGGTTTGTACCGTCAATATTTAAAAAAACCACCCAAAATAAAACTAGCTATTTTATTCATGCCAAATATGAAAATACGTAAACTAATAATTAAACTATGAACGATAATTAAACATACATAAACTAATACTTAAACAACTAATTGTTCCTCGATGTAGCCACTTCGGGTGATCTTTGAGTGTGTCCCACACCTCACGTTTAGTCCATTTTGAATTTTTTTTTCTCGTATTCCTCCAAGACCGTTTTATAGATTTTGTCGGGGGTTTCTCCTTCTTTGATGTGTTTCCGGTATTCCTCATCGAACAACTTGCAGTTTTTGCTAAGATGAAGGAAATGGTCCTTCATCTACTTCTCCGGCCGACACACCCACTTGGATTGCAGTCCAATATGTAAGCGTCGCAGAACTTAGACCAATACTTCCCCCCGACCTCGGGGACAATGAGCCAGGTCAATGTTAGATGCATCTCTTCATCGTTGAACCAAAGGGGATTGGTTTCCCAAGAAGACGAGGCCTTTGCAAACACGAGAAGAAGTAGATAATTAGAGAGAGAGAGAGATAGAGTTGGAGAGATTTTGAGAGGCGTTAATTTGTGAGGGAGGGTTGAGTGGTATTTATAAGAAGGGATAAAGGGCTTTCACCGTGGCTACGACAACGCGACATACACTATTCCCCGAATAGTATGCGTGCACAAAAACCGAGACACCGTGAATTCGATAAAAAATTATAAAGCAGAAAAAAAAACGTCAACTAATTTTATTGTTCATATTAAAACCGGTTACAACTTGTAGGCTACATGAGATAGACGACAAGCGATTGGTGAGACTTTCCATTACCCATCCACGAGCGGCCCGTTCCTCTAGGATCATCTGCGAGGTGTCTTGGCTCAGCATTGCAATCAATATTTGCATGATTTCTCCTTGCAGTCATTGCAACCTGACTGTCATTGCAACCTGACTGTCATTGCAACCTGACTGTCTCAATGATCTAGGCTTGGTTCGCAGTCATTGCAACCTGACTATCTCCAAACCCTGAAAGGAACTGCACTGTTTCAGGTGCAACGACCAGGTCCGCCTCCACTTGTTTCCCTTTGCCTCTAGCTTTTGCCTTGGCTTTTTCTGGCCAGTTGGACGCTCCTCCCGTGGAAGTGATGTGAACTCGACATCGTGCCCGTCGCCAGTTATGTAGTTGTAGTTGTCGTCCAACCTTGTACGCTTTCTTGCTTCACTTGCAGCATCTATGTATCATACCGGAATAACACACCGGGGGACCGCGCATACGTGGGACCACACCGTCGGCCTAGGTACTACCCTACACCGGCGTACCCCCTCGGTGTAGGTACCATACCGGAATACAACTCCTCTTAGAACACACATCTAGATAATATCACGCATCATAATGCCATAGATCAATCACGACTTACCAAGCCCACCAATCTTACCACAAACACGTCACGTCGGTCTATCAATCACCCGACCATAACACAACCATCGGTTCACGTCATAACAAGCATGACACACTTGCCCAAGCATATCAACGCACTACAATGAGCATATCATAACATGATTCTCAATCTAACAACGACCAAATCATACATCATGCATCTCAATCAAATATCATGGCATTTCAATCAACACACAACCTAAGGGCTCAACATGGCCCGCATGCATTTCTACCGCACGACAATCCCAAACTTACGGCTCGACATGGCTCGTAAGCTATCCCTCATTTCACTCTTTCCTCACATCCTAATCATGCAATTCTAACAATTTAAACTAGTAATTACAACCTATAGGTATACGAGTAATTAAACCGGTATTTGCTACTTTCCCTACCTCAAAAGCAATCCAATCCCGCAGCGGACGACCTGGCTAGCTTCCTCCTCGTCACTTCACGGAGTCCAAAAATCTCCTCCTCTGCCACGCTCGGGTCCAAAGTCTAATACTACAATCCATACAAGAATTAATGCTAATTCAAGTGTGGATTAAAGAGGGAATTACCCAAACTAATCCCAATTGCTCAACTTGGCAAAATGGGCCCGGACGACCCATTTTGCCCGAAATCGGGAAAACGTCCATCGAGACTCCAAAAGTTTCCCTATTCGTGTCTATCCAACATAATTAATTTACTTGTTCCAAAGCACTTGACGGAATTAAATTCCGAGGTCCGAGCGTTCTAAATTCGCATGTAAAGTTTCTAAGCGTTTTTCCCGAAATTTCATGAATCACATCCATAATTTGTTCCAAGTGTGAAAACATCGTCCTGGGGTTCACCCATGATCGTCCAATTTACGAAACAACCAAAACCCGGCCATGTGGGCCCCACGGCCACACATGGCCGTGGGTGGCCGGACCGGGCCGGTCACGTCCAAGGGTGGCCGGACCATGGCCGGTCCTTCCCAAGGGTGGCCGAACCATGGCCGGTCATTTCCCTCCCCTGTGCCCGGATTCCGGCGACCGGCCGGAGCTCCGGCGAGCCTCCGGTGGCCGGAAAATATATCTAATTTCTCCGACAAGCTCCTAACTAGCTTGTTCACATAAAACCCCAATGACGGAGCGGTTCACATAAAACTGCGGATACCATTGGACCACCACCAACCGAAAGATGAAGAATTTCCGATTGTGTTGGTTTACTTTGAAGCGCATTTACCAACCTGATTGTTTTGACGCCGAGGTCATTGCCGATGTAGAGAAGGAGTACGTCGAGAAATACGAGCACTACTTCGTATGAAAGCATTGATGGATCCTCGTGCGGGACAAGCCTTGTTGGAATAGACCGTAGTTATTGGAATGGGTTGTGGTGGTGTGTGGAGGTCGAACGTGTAACGTTTTCAATTATGTCACGCCCCAAATCCGGTTATCGCCCGGACTCGAGACATGACGAGTAATAGAAGACAATAAAATAATAAAACAACATTTAAATCCTGAAAACCTCCAATAGAAAAGCTCCAATCCACATGATCTAGTTTAAAACAAGAATAACCCTCCAGGGGTGTAATAATATATCTCCACAAAATCTGGTTCAACAGAAATAAAGATAACAACGAAGTCTCTAAGGACACCCACACTGAGAAGCTCCCGAGCCTCTACTCCTCTATCAAGCCTGTAAACACAACAATAAACTCGTAGGGGTGAGCTTGCGCTCAGTAGGGAAAACACATAACAAGATGGACCTTCAACTCAATAAGATCAACAATAATGTAAGACCCGCTTCCGGTCGAACCGGTGACTCTGGAAGTCACGCGGGACTTTTCCGAAAACCAAACGAAGTAGCCACTATCACAGTTGGCTTCAGGGGAGAAAACCCTTTCGTTTGAGTATAATATTGGGTAAAGTCAATTTTGGTCAAAACGAGACTTTATATCGACTAAAACTCCAATTTTAAAAGTGCTGGAATTTATATTGGAAATTTAATTGACCTAGGTGGACACATGTCCCTTTGTGGTTGAAGGAGAGAAAAAGGATAGTCATTGTCCCTTTTACCCTCCCAAAAGCTTCTACTTGGGTTTCTAGCTCAAGGGCTTTTGGTCCTTTCCTACATCTAGGTATTATATTGGATTGGAGAAACAATTTCAACTCATTTTTGTGAGTGTAGCCGAAACTTGGAGGAGAGGCAAGGAAGAGGAGCTCTCATGGAAGCTTGAAGGAGAATCAAAGAAGAAGGAGCCATTTGGAGTCATACTCTAGCATTCCTCCCTCAAAAACACTAGCATCTCCTTCATCTCCACATTCTAGAGGTAATGGAACTCTCTAATCCTCATTTCTCCTCATCTATTTTCATGGGTTTTGGGTGAAAGTTGCTAGATGATGTTGGGTTTTAGTAGAGATGATGGGAGATGGTGTTGGTGAAGAGTTTGGTGAAGCTTTTGTTGAGAAATCAATGGTTGTTGGAGATTTTGAAGTGGGTTTGATTTGATGAATCATTGGAAAACTTGTTTGTGTATTGATTCCTACCATGGGTAGAGGAGTATTGAAGGATTTGGACTGTTTTGGGAGTTGTAAGGGGTAAATTTCTGGGTTTAAGAGTGGTTTTTCGGAGTTTTGGAGCTGGAGGTTGAAGAAGGGCGAAACTGCCCTGGTGCGCCACGGATCCGTGACGGATCCCGTGACGGGCGACGTCACGGCTCCGTGAGGGAGTCCGTGACGGCACTCGTCACAGCTCCGTGACGGTAACCGTGAGGGTTAGCGTCACGGATCCGTGACCAGGTCCGTGACCCACCAGGGTGAGGGTTTCTTGAGGGTTCTTGAGGGTTTTGGCATCTTGGTTTTGAGCTAAACTTTGGAAGGGTTTTGGGGGTCTTTCTTACTGTTTAAGTGGAGCCTAATTAGCGTTTCTTTGTGTCCAAGACGTTGTGGATCGAGCTAGAGGAGCAAGGATCACGCCGGGAACCGAGGAAGGAGCAAAGTGGTGATCACCGGACTTCATCAAAGCGTCGAAGAGGAGGACCTTGAGGTAGGGAAAGCCTTAACCTCTCGTTTATGATGCTTAGTATGCATGCAAGGTTAATAAAGTTGGAAAAGGTCCTAGATATGCATATAGGATGCGAATAACTAGCATAATCGTTCTTCATTTCCTAATAACCGGAGTGTCTAGTGGTGACCGATTAGGATGCCAATCACTAGTGTAATTCGCTTTCAATACTTGGGATATGATTGTCTGGTAGAGGAGCCTTGGCAAAGCCCTCGGATTAGTTGCGTGATAGGATCACATGCTTGGTTGTTGATTGCTTAATGGATAGGCTAAAGAGTCTAATGAAACTAGCGGAATTGCATGCTTGAATGCTACTTTGAAGGCTTGATGATTTTGTTGATCATACTCGTATTTGCTCGTTGATTGTATTCGAATGATTACTTGTTTTACCTGGTTGGTTGTTGGGGGTATCGAGTATGACTGGTTGTACCGAGCGGTGCAATCAGGTGATCGATGCCCCGGTGGTTCGAAACTGGTAAGTGAATGGTAAGTTGGAATGGTGTGTTGGGTGTGCTATGGTTGCGTGATTTGTGTACTATGTGTTGTGGTGAATTGGTGATGGTTGAGCCGTGTGTGGACTTGGATTGGTGGTAGTTGAGCTTGTATTACTTCATAGTTCGGTTGAGTGCGTTATTCATTCATTAACTGTTTATCATTACATTGCCCACGTGTGCGCTTCCTATGGGAGTATGGCCCTGGGTTCCCGATGATCTAAAATCCCTTGGAGACGTTTCTGAGACCTCCGATGATATGTGCCCTGAAGGGTGTTTCCGATAGTCTCAATGATATGCGTCTCCTCCGGATTGGAGGGAAAATCCGAGAGGACACGTAAGACGTGGATCGGAGGGTGGTGACCTCATGTGCCACGGCATTGTTTTGTTTATCTATTGTCTCGGATAGTTAAGAGCTACATGTTAACTTTATTAATGAATTTACTTGTGATGTTTTGAATTACCTTGTGGACTGTATCGGGGATTTATGGATCTTGTAGGCATTCCGTTGGTTCTTTGGAGTTTAAGGTTCACTTGTTATGCGTTTTCCCTACTGAGCGTGAGCTCACCCCTTTGTTTCATTGTTGTGTCTACAGGCTGGAGTGAGGAGTAGAAGTTTGGGCGCTTCTCGGCGGGGTACTTGTTAGAGGCTTCGGACTTTACTTTTATGTTTTGAACCAAACTGTGGAGATTATTATTATTACACCCCTTGAGGGTTATTTCATGATTGAACTACGTTTTGTTGGATTATAGTTGTTTCTTGAAATTTTCCGGAACTTGTTTCAAAGTGTTATCTCCTTGACTCTTATGTCACTAGTCATGCCTCGAATCCGGGCAAGAACCGGATTTGGGGCGTGACAATAAAGCCAACCAAAAACATCTTAACAAACACAGGTAATAGATAAATCAACCAATGCCGTGGCACATGAAGTCTCCACCCTCCGATCCACATACTGTGTCCTCTCGGATTTTCCCTCACATCCAGAGGAGACGCATAACATTGAGGCGACCGGAAACAACCCTTCGGGGCGCTTATCATCGGGATTCTCAGAAACGTCTCCAAGGGATTTTATGTCCTCGGGAACCAAGGTATTACTCCCATAGGGAGCATACACTTGGACAATTTAATAATAAGCAGTTAATAATTGAATACGCACTCAACCGAACATGAAATAATACAAGCTCAACAACCACCAATTCAATTCCACATATGGCTCACACATCACCAATTCACCACAACAAGCAATACACGTATCACGCAAACATAGCACACCAATCACACAATCCCAACTTACCGTTCACTTACCAGTTTCGAACCACCGGGGCATCGATCACCTGATTGTACCGCTCGGTACAACCAGTCATACTCGATGCTCCCAAACAACCATTCAAGTAAATCAAGCAATCATTCGAATGCAATCAACGAGCAAGTACGAGTATAATCAACTAATCATAAAAACCTTCAAAAGAGCATTTACACATGCAAATCCACTAGTTTCATTAGACTCTTTAGCCTATCCACTAAGCAATCAACAACCAAGCATGTGATCCTAACACGCAACTAATCCGAGGGCTTTGCCAAGGCTCCTCTACCAGACAATCAAATCCCAAGTATTGAAAGCGAATTACACTAGTGAATGGCATCCTAATCGGTCACCACTAGACACTTCCGGTTATTAGAAATTGAAAGACGATTATGCTAGTTATTCGCATCCTATAGGCATTTCTAGGACCTTTTCCAATTTTATTAACCTAACATGCATACTAAGCATCATAAACGAGAGGTTAAGGCTTTCCCTACCTCAAGGTCCTCCTCTTCAACACTTTGATGAAGCCCGGTGATCACCACTTCGCTCTTCACTCGGGTCCCGGCGTGATCCTTGCTCCTCTAGCTCGATCCCCAAAGTCTTGGACACAAAGAAACGATAATTAGACTCCACTTAAACAGCAAGAAAGGCTCCCAAAACCCTTCCAAAGTTCAGCTCAAAACCAAGATGCAAAACCCTCAAGAAACCCTCACCCTGGTCAGCCACGGACCTGGTCACGGAGCCGTGACGAGTGCCGTCACGGACTCCCTCACGGAGCCGTGACGTCGCCCGTCACGGGATCCGTCACGGATCCGTGGCGCACCAGGGCAGTTTCGCCCTTCTTCAACCTCCAGCTCCAAATCTCTGAAAAACCACCTTCAAACCCAGAATTTTACCCCTTCCAACTCCCAAAACAGTCCAAATCCTTCAATACTCCTCTACCCATGGTAGGAATCAACACACAAACAAGTTTCCAATGATTCATCAAATCAAACCCAACTCAAAAGGTCCAACAAACCAATGATTTCTCAACACAAATCCAACAAAGCTTCTCATCAACAATATCTCCCACCATTTCTACTCAAACCCAACAACATCTAGCAATTTTCACCCAAAACCCATGAAAATAGATGAAGAGAAATGAGGATTAGAGAGTTCCCTTACCTCTAGAATGTTGAGATGAAGAAGATGCTAGTGGTTTTGAGGGTGGATGGCTAGAGGAAGACTCCAAGTGGCCTCTTCTTCCTTGATTTTCCTTCAAACCTCCATGGGAGCTCTTCTCCCTTGCTTCTCCTATAAGTTTCGGCTACACCAAGATAAAATGAAATGATTTTGCTTCTCCAATCACATATAATACCTAGATGTAGCAATGACCTAAAAGCCCTTGAGCTAGATTCCCTTGTAGTAGCTTTTGGGAGGGTAAAAGGGACTATGACTATCCCTTTTTCTCTCTTTCAACCAAAAGAAGACAAGTGTCCACCTAGGTCATTTAATTTTCCAAAATAATTTCCAGCACTTTAAAAATGATGCTTTAGTCGATAAAAAGTCTCGTTTTGACCAAAATTGACTTTATCCAATATTATACTCAAACGAAAGGGATTTCTCCTCTGAAGCCAACCGTGATAATGGGTAATTCGTTTGGGTTCCGGAAAAGTCCCGAGTGACTTCTAAAGTCATCGGTTCGACCGAAAGCGGGTCTTACAAATTACGTCGTTGCTAGTAGTGTTCTCGTTAATTGAACAAACTCGATATGTACCACAAATTAGGAGTATTAGAGTTGTTGAAAAAGAAGCTGATGCGAGAAGGTGCTATGAAATGAAATGAAATGATTCACATTGAAGAAGAATCAGTGACTAGGATTGCCTTAACAGTCAGCGTTTCTTCGTGGGAAATTAAAATTTAAAATAGTTTTTTCTTCTTCTATAATTCAAAATAATTGGCCCGGAAATAGACCACATCGATCTATTCCCTTTGTGACGTCAAACAAATTAGACCTGTTATTCAGGGTCTATTTGCCACTAATTTCCAAAATTTTAACATAATTGGAACAAGAATAGACCGATAAATGTATATGGCCTTAAAGCATCTCCAATCATTAACATTATTGTTGGCTAAAAGGACGAGGTGAACGAATAAAATGTTAATAAGTCTCACGGCTAAAAGGAGAGGTTGAAAATGTTTTTCCTTTACTTTTTGTATCCATCGGAAGATAGTGTCGTCAGTAAGTTTACCGACGTTGTCATTCGCCTGTTTTTCTTTTTCCTATTGACGTTTCGGTTTCGCCAACACTAATCCATCAACAATACGTTTCCGATTAAAGATGCTCTTAGAGATCGAAAACAACATCAAGAAAAACACGAATAAGAAAGTGACGAGTGACTACAGACACACAGATGCCCTTCAAAAAGATAAAAGGTAGGATAGATTTCAATTTTCAAAAAATATAAACAAATAGCATTATAGCTGGACAGCGTATACGACAGATTTCAATTGTCTAAAAATAAAAGTGAGCGGCATTAACTAGACAACTTCCTTCGCTAGGGCTTGGACTTATATGTGGCCTCGGACTTGGGATTATCAGTAGGTTAGATAGTTCTAGTATTTTTATCACCGATTAATCTTAAAAAGTACGACAAAAATAGCAAAGTTTGACACGAAAGGTGGTACCTACCACACTAAAAAAACGAAGAACATGTGATGTCCTGTATCCACGGCGGCATGACTAGTTTAACACACTTACAACCTGTAATAAACAAAAACTTCTATTTAAGAAACAAACCCATGTTTTCAACACATATCTCTATCTCAATTATCACTCCATGTTTTCTTTGTATTCTCCTTCGCTATGGCCTTTCTTCCATCCACGACTACTTTCAGTTCATCTTGTTGCTATAGGCTTTTTGTTTGGTCTCGTGGTGATTATGAAACTGAAACACTCTTTATTTAGCTCTAGACATCGCTCCAAGCTTCCTCCGGGTCCAAGACCATGGCCTGTGGTAGGTAACCTTCCGGAAATGCTATTCCACACGATCATTAAGAGACAGCCAAAGTCGCAGTGGCTCGAGAACATCATGAACAAGTTCCAAACAGACATAGCATGCGTCCGACTCGGGAAGATCCACGTCATTCTAGTGAGATCCTCGGAAATCGCACGCGAGTTCATGATAGAGAAGGACGAGGTGTTCTCGTCGAGGCCCATGAACATGTCCACGGAGCGCACGAGCCGTGGCTACTTGACAACGTTCATGGCGCCGAAAGGAGAGCAGTGGATGAAAATGCGGAAGCTCGTGAGCATGCACGTGCTCATCCCCGCCATGAAGTTACAATGGATGCGCCGAATGAGAGACGAGGAGGCTGACAATCTCGTGCGCTTCGTTTACAACCAGTGCAAGGCCGAGGAGGGCTTGAGCGCCGTCGTGAACGTGCGAGTCGCGGCGAGCCATTACACCGGTAACGCCATCAGGAAGATGTTGTTCGGCCTGAGATATTTTGGACCGGGAAGGGAAGATGGAGGGCCTGGTTTTGAAGAAGAGGAGCAGGTTGAGGCTGCTTTGAAGGTAGTTGAATACATGTTTGCCTTTTCCCCTTCGGATTACAATGCAATATTTAGAATGCTAGACTTGGATGGACATCGCAAACTGGTGGACAAGTATATGAGAACCATAACCAAGTATCAAGACCCCTTAATAGACGAGAGGGTGAAGCAATGGAAAGATGGGAACAAGACTGAGCCAAAGGACATGCTCGATCTCTTCATTCTTACAAAGGATTCAACGGGAAGACACTTATCGACACTAGAGATCAAAGCCCAGTGCACGGTAAGTATCAAAATATAAAACTATAATTAGATATTCAACTAACGGTTTAATTTTTTTGTATTGAATTAGTTTCTTAATATGACATCAATTGTTTAGGGATTTTACTGTAGCGTTTTCTCTAGACTTTTTCAAAACCTTTCTTCTACTAAATCCGTCGCTACCCCTTTTCCGATCCTCGCCAGTGACGAGCTAGATCACAGATGAGATTGTTGCCGACGAGAAGCTCTTCAGTCAACCTTCCTTCCCTCACCCCCCCCCCCCCCCCCCCCCCGCCTTTCTTCCCTACTCGTGGTTGCTGAGTTGCCACCGGTGAGTGGGTTTTGCGGTGTTGGCGTATACTGTTCATGGGTGCTGAGCCTCCAGTCTCTGTGGCCTGAGATCCAGCCAGTCCGTCCACTACCATCTGGTGTCGTGCGACCTCCAAGACCATATCTGGTTTTGGATGGTGGCGCGTGTGTTTCAAGATAGAGGGTCCCTGTTTGGTTTTCGAATTTCTCCTTCTTTGCAGAAGCTTTGTCGGTGTCGGGGCTGCTTGGGGTCATCAGAGTCGGGGCTGCTAGGGTTAGTCGGAGTTGGGCCTCGTTCCTGGGCTTTCGTTGCTCTCAGTGAGCAGCTCCAGTGAGCTCATTGGTTTGGTTTCTGGTCTAGGGCCTTGGACACTACTCGTGGATCTTGTTTGGGTGCTCGTCAGTCCTCCCCACTTCCGATTGG
Organism: Erodium maritimum; assembly: GCA_963921825.1. Lineage (NCBI taxonomy): Eukaryota > Viridiplantae > Streptophyta > Magnoliopsida > Geraniales > Geraniaceae > Erodium > Erodium maritimum. The sequence continues at coordinate 57,776,367 of OY997596.1, read as the reverse complement.
GGATGCTTCCTCCCTTTTGGAGCTTAAGGAAGCCTCCTTGCAGAATAAAAGTTTTGGGTAGGTTTTTTGTCGGATTTTCAGGTCTTGGCCACCGGTAAATCCTACCTATCGATCGGTCTGCTCTTGGTAGCTAGCTTTGGTGTTAGATCTGTCCGGGTTCAGAATTGTTAGTGCTCAGTATAATTACAGGACTTCCCCTTTGAGTCCTCACTTGGTGTTGGACGACGAGGGATAGCGGTCACGGTTTCAGAACGCTTAGCTCGAATTCTAGCCTCAGATCCTCGGACGTGATGACTTGCTGCAGCTGGCTTAGAGGTTTGAGCTTGTACTGGGTAGAAATAGCGGTCCTCCCCCTTTTGGGCCTTTTCTCGGTGTTGACCAGAATTAGGTTTTAGAGGGATGAGTACGAGCTCCATCGTCTGATCAGTCCCTCGCGGTCTTGAATGAGGAGCTACTCTCGGTTCATTTGAGGTGTCAAGTTCCAACTTTGGTCGTGGGACGCGCTTCTTCATCCTACTGGGTGCGGATCGTTGCAGAGCTGCTCTAGCTACTTCTAATGGTTCGTTTGATTGCCTGACGTTTCGTTTCAGATCCGGTTGTGAGACGCATGCTTCATCCATCAAGGTGTTGATCGTCGTGTATCTAGCGGTTTGTCCAGGTACTAATACTGGCTATTGGTAGGTTTTAAGTCAGTATCCCTTGTGCTTAATGGTTGAAAATTACAGGTAAAAGACCTTCTTTTGTGTGCTTCATGGTTGTAAAATCCAGGTGTTAGACCTTTTACTCTTACTTGTTTTGCGCTTCATTATTGTAATATATGATTATTTAGACCTTCTTTGTCTGGTTTGCTGCCATATTGGGATGCCGAGATTCGTTGTATAGGAATGCTCTTTCATGTATCAGGTAAATCAAGTTTTTTCATATTCGGATTGTTATGAGGCTGGTCGGCCATGCCATCACTCAATTCATTCTCTGGTCTGTAACTAGACCTTCATTTTGTACTCTTTTTCTCTCTCCAAAGAGATTAATTTAAATTTGTATTCGCTGATAAAAAAAAAGTCTCAGTCTAATTAGATTTGTACATATGCTATTAAGTCAAGTGTAATGTAAATATCACATGTTTTCTAGCTGGTTTTTGAGAGCTTTTAACTATCAGTTTACACTTTTAATGAAGTGTTCCTATGATATTGAGATTTATTTTTTCTATTGCTTTCGAAAATGCAGGAGTTCTTCTTTGTGAACATTTTAGGTACTTCAAATGTATTGGAGTGGACAATGGCGGAAATGATCAATCAACCAGAAATTCTTCGCAAAGCGGTGGAAGAAATAGATACTATTGTTGGGAAGGAAAGATTGGTTCAAGAATCCGATTTTCCTTCGTTTCGTTACATCAAAGCTTGTGTGAGGGAAACGTTCAGACTTCATCCTATATCGACATTTCTTCCTCATCGCGCGTCAATCGAAGATGCTACTCTCGCTGGCTACTTTATTCCCAAAGGTAGTCATATTATACTAAGTCGTCATGAACTCGGCCGGAACCCTACAACTTGGGATGAACCATTAAAGTACAATCCAGAACGTCATCTCAACAATGACAACACTGACGTTAAGTTTATAGATCCGGACCTCAAATTTATTTCATTTGGTAAAGGAAGACGTGTATGTACTGGTGCTGCTCTTGGATCTACCATGGTGATGATGGCTCTAACAAGACTTCTTCAAACATTTTCATGGGGACTTCCACCGGATAAGGAAAAGATTGATTTCCCGGAACTTGATGATATTATATTTTTAGTTCAACCACTACATGCTCATGTAGGCCCTCGCTTATCCGCTGCAGCATACCAGATTTAATATTATCATGTCTCGAAGTGTGCGTATAAATAAATATTCAAAGCCAGCTATATATGAATGATGTGTTGTAAAAATATTACGTGTGGCGCCTCCTGCCGAATCCCCGGCGGCCGACGGGTCTTCTGGTCCCGAAGGACAAACTTGGTAAGAACTAGGTAGCCTCCGAGGATCCTGAGGCTCAGGCGACCGTCTTGGCTCGGGGCGGAAACTAACTGGTAGTGAGGGAGGCTCCTCCGGATCTGCCACCTCGTTCTCGGCCTCAGTCACCGACGGTGGTGCCTAGATACCGCCCTCCGTCAAATCGGATATCGGACACGAGCCCTCGGCCAGTTGACGGACGAGGGCCGATGGTATGCCCACCTGAGATCCACTCGACTGGTATCTCCCCGGTCCCGGATTGGGAGGACGATGATGACGGAGTGGTGGTCTCGGAGGAGGGGGTCCCACTCTTCACCAAAGGCACGTACCAGTTCTCCCTAGCAGCCCGAGTTGCAGGGGACCGGGTCCACAATCAGAACGTCGTCTGCGCGATGATGCTACAGAAGTGGAAGGTGACTGGAATTCATGTCCCCGGAAGTCACAGGCTATCATTTCCCGTCCGCCGAGGCGATGGAAAATATCCGTCACATGGGCCCCTGGAGTTTCAAGGGTTTCCCCCTTCTCCTGGAGCCTCTCAGACAATATGTCCCGGCCAATGAGATTAACTTCAATCATGTGGAGCTCGGTGTTAGGGCGCTCAATGTCCCGGTGGGAGCCAAGAACTCTTACATCCGCGGTCTCATTGCATATAGTATTGGCACCCAAGTACTATCGACCCTGATCCCGTTGGCTCGACGGGAGGACATGTTCTTATGGCTGCGGGTCCAAATGGAGTTGCACCGACCTCTACGGAGAAGGCTACGACTCAGGTTTCCAGGTACCACATCATCCGCTGTGATTGATTTGCAATATGAGAGGATAGTGGATTTTTGTCGCAGGTGTGGAATGGTAACCCACGGAATCACGGGTTGCACGACCCAGTTGCCAGGGATTGGTCGGGAAGAGATTCGGTACGATCCGTCTATCCTGGCCCCAAGACATATGGATATGGATCGGCTGCTGAGGACGGTCTGGAATACACCCTGTCACGCCCCAAATCCGGTTTTGACCGGACTCGAGACGTGAGCTAGGAACAGTAATAAAGTTAATGTAATTGGGAAACAACTCCAAACCTTTAAAATTCCAATTAACGATTATGATAAAAATAAGTCAAATGCTCAGTCCAAACTCGTAAGAGAAGTAGTTCGATACAAGGTGGAAAGTACGTCCAACTACAATAAGCCACCCGGATCCTCCAGGAACTCCCGACTCCCGAAGCAATCTCTAAGTCTACTCACCAAGGAAACCTGTACAAACAGTAAACATGAAGGGGGTGAGCTTACGCTCAGTAGGAAAAAGTGGTAAAATAAAAGAAACCCCCTTAGCAATAAAACACAGTTTGTACAATTATCCAAAGGTTCTGCTTAGTACGATTAACCAAAAAAAATGCCATAATCAAATATTAACAAGAATTGCAATGCTTAATAAAACAGTAACTCAAGAAAATGAAAGGAGAGACAGTTTATTCTTTAATAAAAACAACTAAAGAAAGCATGTATAACGTCACATAGATAACTTAAACCACAATACTCCGATCCACAATTGGTCGATGTATCATATCGGATTGCCCCTCGGCCCAGAGGAGACACATATCGTCGAGGCTACCGGAAACATCCCTAAGGGGACACATATCATCGGAGCTCTCGGAAATGTCCCCAAAGGACCATAGATCATCGGGGTGAAGTAAGATGTCCTCCCGGAAACGCTCCCGCAGGAACGCATACCCTCGGGGTGAAGAAACAAGTAAACATTCCCCTTAGGGTAAACAACCTCACGTCATACCGGAATTCCCTTCGGCCTGGACGTCTTCCCGGGATTCACATCGGGGTAACACAATACCGGAATTCGCATCGGTCTTCCCAGAATTCGCATCGGGGTACCACAATCCATCGGCCTAGGTACTACCCTACATCGGCCTTACCCTCGGTGTAGGTACCATACCGGAACACAAACCTTCTTAGAACACACACCAAGGAAGTGGCACGCAGCAAAAAGTCATAGTACAACTACAATTTAACAACCCAACAATCTTATCACAAAACGCCACAAAGAACTCATACTAACAATCACGCTTACCGGCATGACTTACCAACCACGTTCCATCGGTCTATCACTCACCCGATCATATCATTAGGCACAACCAATTTACAAACAACAATCACTCACTCAATCATAACATGGATTAACCATTCACATACAATCATCATAGCTCATCTAGTTTAGTATGACTCTTATAGTCACCTAAAGACGGAGCATGCATCAATACCAAGGACGAACAGTCATCAATAAGTACATTCAACAAGCAATCCTAAGGCTCGACATGGCCATTCTACCAGTACGACAATTTCCCAGAGTATTGAAAGCGGTTAACTAGTGAATCACATCCTATATGCATACTAAGACTCGTCCGATTATTATTGTAATTGAAAAACGGTTATTCTAGTGAATCACATCCTATATGCAAACTAGGAACTTTCCGGTTATTATTATCCTATAGGCATACTATTAGCGTTCTTTAAATTAAGAGATGAGTTTAGTACTTTTCCCTTCCTTGAAACCTCCAAAGCTCAAATACTCCTAGCTGCTGACGTCCTGGCTAGCTTCCTCCCCGTCCTCTCATGGGGTCCCAAAGTTTTCCTCCTTCCTCGAGTTCGGGTCCATGTTCTTGGATCACAATTAAAGCTATAATTAATAAATAAACAAAGACGTTTTAAAATTAAATTAACTAAATTACTCTTAACGACAACACTTGGGCCAAAAGGAAAAATTGGGCCAAAACTAGGCCCAATTCGGGCAGCCCACGGATCAGGAAACCGGCCCGGGCCGTGCCCCTCAGAGGCCCGGAACCAAACCCGGACCGTGCCCCTCAGAGGCCCGGGGCCAGGCCCGGACCGTGCCCCTCAGAGGGCCGGTCTGGGACCCGGACCGTGCCGCTCAAAGGGCCAGTACCGAGCCCGCTCCGTACCGCTCAGAGGGCCGGTACCAGGCACGGACCGTGCCGCCTGAAGGGCCGGCACCGAGCCCGTTCCGCGGCGCTCAGAGGGCCGGATACAAGCCATCTCCGTGCCGCGTTCCGTGCCAGACCAGAACAGACCCCCTTCTTCTTCCCCAACTCGTTTTCTACGAAAATCAACACTAAAACTCCATTTCCAGCACCAACCAACCTCAAAACAGTCATCAAAACCTTCAAACATCAACACTCAAAATGGGTTTTCTCCAAACATCAACAAATAACTCAATCCTAGCCAAAACCTTCACTACTTCACTAAAACACCATCTAACAACAATAGAAACAAAACCCAACAAGTTCTAGCAAAAACCCACAACTTGAAATTGATTGAAATGAGAAGTAAAGAGTGTACTTACATTTAGGATGATGAGATGATGAAGAAAAGATGAGTTTGGAGATGATTTGAGAAGATATCACCAAAAAAGCTTCTCCCTTTCACTTGCTTCTTCTCCAAGCTTCAAAGGGACTCCTCTTCTTCCTCTGTCCTTGTGATTTTCGGCCAAGGCAATGGTGTGGCTGAAGTTGTTGCTTCATTTGCCTTAAAAGACCTAGTTGAGAAATGTCCAAAAGGCCCCTTTAGATTTCATCCACTTGAGGACAACTTGTGAGGGTGAGAGGGTCTTTATAGCCTCAAAAATTTCCCTCCAAGCTAGCATGGACAAGTGTCCATGTAGGGGCCACTTGTACTCAGTCGAAAATCCAGCCTTCAAAATTAATCGTTTTAGTCGATAAAAAGTTCCCGTTTGACCGAAAATTGACCTTCTCAATATTACAGTCAAATTAAAGGAAATGGCCCAACTAAGCTAACCATGATGACGGTTAACCTTTTTGGGCCCCGGAAAGGTCCCGAACGACTCCCGGAGTCATCGGTTGACTTTTCCGACCGAAAGTCAAACTTGTCAAAAATCACCGGTTCGACCGGGATCGACCGGGGGCGGTTCTTACACACCCCCCGGTGACACATCCAACTATTACGTAGCTGTTGAGTGATCTGTCCCTGAATCCGCTGATTCGATCCAGGTAAATCACTATGGGTGAAGATCTACCCAGCGCAGACATTTCGAAGTCTGACAATCTGGCTAGGGTTACCCCAGGAGGGGCAACCAATGTAATGCAAGAGGGAGGGCGCCGAGTCTCTGGAGGGCCACCAGGCTTCACGAAGCCTGCCAATCTAGCTAACGTCCACCCTGCTGTTGATACTATTGACTGAGCTGAACCCGAAGCTACTATAGTGATCAGGGAGGGGAAGAAGAAAGATCCCTAGGCAGGTCTTGGGGAAGGAGGGCCCAGCCGAGGAAAGGGTAAGCTCACAACAAGCACACCTTTCTTCCGTCGGCTTGATCAACCTTCTATATCTTCAAAGAAACAAGATGGTTTTACTGAATTGGAAAGCGGCACTGATTGCAAACACCAACATCTCTGAGACTGCTACAGTCGTCGGGCAATCACCAAAGACTCCTGCTAATAACTTGGAAGAGTGCTCTCCTACGTCTGCCAAGGATAGAAGATATATCAGAGAGAATTTCAAATACACTAACATGTTTGACAGTGAGAAGATGTTCTTCCAGACTAGGCCTGATGGTTCCCTTCGACAACTAAACTCAAAAACAAAAAAGATCTCGAAACAAACACACTTGGGTTTGCAAACAGAGGAGATGGACAGAAGATTGAGATCGGTTATTGTATCTAAGGCATAAGTGAATGTAGAGAGAGCAGCATCGTCCTCTAGCATGGGATACCCCCCACCTGGATTTGAAGATGTACAAAAAACAAATCAAAAGAACTTGCAAGAGCCACTGGAGCGTCTGGGTTGGGACAGAGTACCACCTTCACAAGGGGTTTTTAAGGCCTTTGTATACAATCTTCCACCTAATTATGCTCCTGCTGATTTGGAGGAACTCTTTGGAAGTGTGGGAAAGGTAAGAAACATAGAAGCTCCACAGAGACCCAATGGGAGAGGACATTGGTTTGCATTTGTCTCCTTCAACAACTTGGAGTCATTGAAGAAAGCTATTGGGGATATCAATGGGTTTGTCTTTGCTGGTTATAAAATTTTTGTTGCTATTGTTGGGTCTCGAGGTAGGGTTGGAGATGAACCAACTCGCAGCGGAAAATCAATGAAAACCAAGAGACGATTAAAACCATGAAACAACTAACAAAGAATGAATTCAGATGAGAAAAATTCAGCACTAGTTCTTACCAAAACAAGAACACCGGGTAACGAATGATTGGCTTGAGTCTCCAAGACACCTACGTATCCACATGGGAATCAAAGCCACGTAGTTCTTCTCTTTGAGGAGTTAAGAACACAAAAATGGTGGTGGGAGCTTGCCAAACCCGAAATTGCAAGGGAAGGGGGAGAGAAGTTGTGTTTCCTATTCTTGTCTTGTGTTTCTCATGTTGAAAAAAGATGACTTAAACATAACAAAACTCATACTTGTCCAACAAAGACATGAGACAAGTATGGTGTCAAGTAAGGTGTAAATAGGACAAAGTATGGCAAGACAAGATTGGGTTAGGTGGTGAATCACCAACACCTTAATCCTTGTCTTGCTTACTTAGTACTAATTAATCAAGACTTGATTAATTAGATCCATGGGCCTTGGTTGCATGGGCCTTTCATGGGCCTCTTGGAACATGGCCCGTGGCCATTTCCAACGAGGTCCCGTGATTCGCTCATCGCCTCCAAGCCTTCCATACCGGAAATGTCCAACATTATCCGATGCGATCAATCCCAAGACTTCAAGCCTTGTCTCGATCCGTAAAGTCCTATTCAATTACGGGCACATGACCCAAAACCTAGTTTTGGTCATGTCCCGAGACAACTCTCTTTTGGCCATTCTCCATAAATGTGTCAATGAGTTTCATCCTCCGGTGTGACCCTTAGGTTTATGCATGTCAATAGATCAACGTAAAATCCCAATTTACTTGATCCTATTTAAGTGGCAACTAACGAGACTTTAGTATTGCCTGACACTACATAACGTATCGACCCTGTCGATTCTAACCTTTCCGTCGTCCCTGTCATTATCCTTTTATCTCCGATATCCTGATTGAGATAAGACATAGAGCCGTCATCCTTATTATTCTCAATCACTGTTCCTTGATATGTGAGATGACTGAATATATGATACCCAGTATCATGTGCATGGTCATGCTATTCTTTCAATCACTCTCGATCAAGCGGCCGAGAACCGATATCTTTCTCATACCTCAGTATGAGGGATAAATCCCTTAGCCGTCTTTCATGTCACTCATGTAGCCCGTCCCCAAGCCAATCCTGGCCGTTATGGAAGCCCTGTTACGGACAACGTTAGGCTCAGGTCAAACTCAGTTGTTGACTACATAGCGATCACAAAGACTCCTTGGTCTAAGGATACATGACAAGCTACGACACCGAATATGTTCATGACTTAATCTATGGCACATATTCAGGGCGGGTAGTCCAATATCATGTCCCACATGATATCTATGATCAGACTCCGGAATCCCATTCCAACGACTAACAGAACGTAAGCCATAAAGAGCCATCTTTCATACTAGTCGCTTCTAGTGAAGCTTTGTTGACTAGGGACCCTATCGAGTGTGATTTATCTCGATCTATGGTTCTATTCGCATGGTGGGCATAGATCAGAGCACACATCAATATACTACTCCAACACATAAGTAATATAAAGTCGCTTTAATTTTATTGCTAACGATGATATGTACATTTGGACATTTAGGATTGAACTACGGGCACTAACACTGACAATCTCCCACTTGCCCTAGTTCCAATCTAAACTCCAATATGTCCCCATCGACTTTACATGTCTAACATGTTTAGGCAGCGAAACTGCCTTAGTCAAAGGGTTGGCTATGTTATCATCTGTTGCAATATAAGTTATCTTCACTTCACCTCAGTTCAGTATTTCTCTGATTAGGTGGATACGCCGTAGTACATGTTTGGATTTGTTATGCGATCTGGGCTTTTAGCTTGCGCAATGGCCCTTGTGTTGTCGCAAAATGGATTCACCGGGCTGGATGAGTTTTTAATTACACCCAACCGTGCCGTGAATTTCTAAATCCACATAGCCTTCTTAGCTGCCTCTGCAGCATCCATGTACTTGGCCTCTGTCGTAGATTCGGCAATGGTATCTTGCTTTATGCTCTCCCAGCTAAAGCTCTACCATTCAGCATAAACATATATCCTGACTGACTTCTAAAGTCATCTGGATTTGTTTTGGAAAACTAGCGTCTACTCATCCTTCAACGACTAGTTCAGCATTATCTTTCCCCCGGGTTAGACTGATGTCTACTGGTAAAACATAAGGCTTACGAGACATCCGGTCTCATATATGTCATGGCATATATGATCAATTCTGCCCCTAGGCGCATATGATTCTCATCATCCTTTTCAGCTCATCAAGTGTCTTAGGACATTGAGTCTTGCTGAGATGAATGTCATGACTAGTGGGTAAGAGTCCTTTCGTTGAATCGAGCATTAAGAACCTACTTAATGCCTTGTTCACATAGGTTCCCTGACTTAAATCCAAGACCCTCTTGGTGCGATCTCTAGATATCTTAATCCTTAAGATATAAGAAGCATCGCCTAAGTCCTTTATTGAAAAACACTTCCTCAACAAAGCTTTAGTCTCGTGCAAGGTTGGGATGTCGTTTTCAATGAGAACCAGATAGGTAATCTTGCTCCTACTAGCCTTCTTATAAACGCAAGATTTATCCTCGTTCTTGATTAAGCCAAATCCAATTACAACTTCATCAAAACGACGGATCCAACTCCGAGAAGTTCGTTTCAATCCATAAATGGATTTCAACAACTTTTAAATCTTTCCCTTATTCTTCGGATCGTCAAAACCTTTGGGCCGAGACATACAAACGTACTCAGTCAAATTTCTATTTAGGAAAGCGGTCTTGATATCCACTTTCCATATCTCGCAATTATGATACACGGTTATGTCAAGAAGAATTTGGATCGATTTTGACCATAGCCACTAGGGAGAAGGTTTCCTCATAGTCAATCCATTGGATCTGCCTATAACCTTTCGCCACTAGTTGAGCTTTGTAAGTCAGAGGGTTGCCGTCCATGTCCATCTTTACCTTGAAGATCCATTTGCATCCGATGGTCCTCACACCATTGATGGGATAACCCGGTTCCCAGACTCGGTTGTCTGACATGGATTGCATTTCCTCCCTCATGGCTCCCAGCCATAACTCGGAGTCGGGCCCATCCACGACTTCCTGAAAGGTGGCTGGATCATCGTGATCCACCATGACTTCATTGTCTCCTCCGGATACCATATCTTGGAGGTGGACGACTGATCCTTTCAGATCGCCTTGGACCTTCCGGGATTGTAACAGGAATTGGTTCTTACTCTACGACAATCTCTGGCTCCTTTCTACTGGGTTGTCAAATGGTTTAGACAGATCTGTACCATCCTGAATTTCTTCGAGATGCACAGTCCTCCTAATGACGTCTTTGGAAACAAAACTCCTTTTCCATAAAGACCCCACCCCAAGCGACGAACACCATGTTCTCACTGGGATTGTAGAAGTAGTATCCCCTTGTTGCTTTGGGATACCACACGAAGGTGCATATCTCAGATCTTGGTTCGAGCTTAGTCGAAACCGAATGTTTCACATAAGCCTCGCAACCACACATCTTTAGGAAGGACAAAGCAGGCATCATCCCGTACCATTTTTAGAATGGTGTCCCTTCCACACCCTTCGTCGAAGCCCGATTCACTATGAATGCAGTCGTCTCTAGAGCATAACCCCAGAAAGAGATTGGGAGATCAGTCCAACTAATCATGGAACGGACCATTGTCTAACAATGTCCGATTTCTCCGTTTATATTAGCATTAATGAGCCTCTTGCAACACCCTTTATAGCCTTTTCTAATCCTCTGATTCCAACTAATGTCCCGGTTTTGGAGGGAACACAAAGTGCTACAGTCCTGAGCTCAAATTTTGAAAGTCCAGTACTAACTTTAAGAAGTAAGAAAGGAAAGAACAAGACAAACAAGACACAATCGACGTTTTTGTATGCGACCAGATCTAAAACTGGGCAGTTCAAAACGCTTAGACAGCCATCTCCGGTGAAACTTCCTCCTATACTAAACAAATCTCCTCTTATCTTTGGATCGGATGGTCGTGGCACTTGGGACTATTGCAAGGCCATAGGGTTGATCTGGATGCAGACTCTGAGGATGGCTTTGAAGATTTAGAGTTAGAAAGTGGGGAGGGATTGGAGAACCTGTGTTTTGATAACATACTCAAACCATGAGACTACTCTCATGGAATGTGAGAGGTGTTTCATCCACACAGAAGCACAGGATGATCAGTAACGTGTTGCGCAAGCAAACTTTCAACTTTGTATCTCTACAAGAAACTAAACTCTCTTTACCTACCCAATTATTCATAACGGCTTGTGGTTTACCAGCTTCATGGAAATGCGAGTTTATTCCATCAGTAGGGGCTTTTGGAGGAGTAATCTCCACTTGGAATACTGATGTCTTTGATTTGCCTGACTGCATTAGAGATCCTTCTGCTTTATATTGGTTTGGTACATTTAAACCTCTAAAGTTGGATATTTGTATACTAAACATTTATGCTCCCTGTGGTTCTAGAGATAGGAGGGTACTTCGGGAGGAAATCAGAGCCAGACACACTAACATTCATGTACCAGTCATATGGGGAGGAGATTTTAATGATATACTCAGTTCTTTAGACAGGGTTTCTACAAGAGTAATTACTTCAAAACTAATCACTTCAAAAGATTAGTGGATGATATGGGCCTACTTGACTTGCCTCTGGTAGGAGGAGCATACACTTGGGTTGGTCATGAGAACAAAGCCTCTAGGATTGACAGGATATTGGTTCAACCATCTCTGCTACTTAAGTTCCCTCTTTGGTCTTTACAATGCCTTCCCAGATATATCTCTGATCATAAGCCTTTATTTCTGTCCTCTCCCTTAGTAAATTGGGGACCTAAGCCTTTCAAATTATATCATTCTTAGCTGGATCACAAATCCTTTTGGGCTGATGTGCAGTCTTGTTGGGACAACTTGGTAGTCCATGGGGATCCTCAGTACAAGTTTTGGTACAAACTCAAGTTGTTAAAAAGTTTTCTGAAGTCTTGAAGAGTGAATATCTTTGGCAATCTGGAATTGGAGATAGCAGAACTCACTACTACCATCAACTCAGTAGACATCATAATGGAATCCAGGACACTCACTGAATTGGAGAGTTGCCATAGGGAACTTTCTTCAGCATTATTGATCAAGAAATTGAAGACACAATCTAAGGTGTGGAGGCAAAGATCAAAACTGCATTGGATACTTGTGAAGACCGCCTCGTTAAAAAGTTTTATTTTATTTGGTTTTGTTCGTTCCGGTTCATCGAGGTGCGAATTGAGTCGGGTTGGAAACGACGGGGTTGATTTTCTGTTTAAATTTTAATTCAAAAAAAAAAGAAAAAGAAAGAAAAAAAAGGAAAAAAAAAGAAAAAAAAAGGGGTTTTAAGCTGGATCGGACGGACCTGACCCGGCCAAAAGACCCGGCCAGAGCCAGGCCCGCCCCAAACTCAGCCCTCGTTTGGGCCGTGCTGCCAGAGGCCCGTCTTTGGGCTGCGAAGCCCGGTTGCTTTCGCCTGAGGCCCGTTTATGTTCGGCCTGCACTACTTAAGTGCGTCTTTTAGGGTTTTCAACCCAAATGTTCACTCATCGCCGTTCTTCTTCCCTCGGTAACCCGACCTCCCTCCTTCCTCTCTGCGCGCAACCCCTCGTCCCGAACCAACTCTCGGCCACCACTCTCCCTCTTCCCTCACGCACGGCCGCCCTCACCACCGCGCCTCCCACTCTCCGTTTCTCCCTCTCCACCCCCACTCACTCAGTCCCGAGCCCGAGCTCGTTCTCTCCGTCCTGAGCAGACCGCCGCCGCCCCTCGTCCTTTTCCGTCCAAGCTGTCCGGCCAAGTTCCCATCGCCGAGCTCCTTCTTCCCTCTCCCCCTTCTACAACACATGGTCGGGTTCTTCTCCGCCAGTGCACAGCCTGAGGTGAGTCAAATCGCCGGCGAACTCGTCGGATCTGGGACGGGTCCTACCGCACCGTCCAGATCTGAGGCGAGGGAGGGCCACCCGTAACCGCCGCGCTCAACCCGTCCGCCTCCATCGTCTTATCCCCACGGTGAGCTTCGCACCGTGAGACCTCGGCGGGTTTAGTCACCGCCGATGGTCGGCTGGTTTCCGAACCAGAACCCTCTTCTCTTTCTTCTTTTCGTTTGCTTTTTCCCAGCTTTTGTGATTCTGGACGAGTTGAATCAGGAACAAGTTTGGATCTGGTTGGGTTGGGGACGTTTTTGAATACAGAAAAAGAAATTATAGAAACTAATTTGTTAAAAGGAAATTAAACTAAAACAAGTCTGTTTTGATTAAAAGAGAAAAAGAAGGTTTTTTTGGACTTTTGAACGTAATTGGGAACCTGGAACGATCGAACTTAGAGCGGGATAAAAACGGAATGTAGAATCGGACCTCGGGGATCGTGCCCGAAACATGTGCCTCGAGAATCATGCCCGAAACCCGTGCCTCAGGAACTGTGCATCGGAAAACGTGCACCGGGTTCTGAGTTCGGTGCGCGGGAGCTCGAGCCCGATTTATCGTAATCCCGCTTTTAGCCCGCTCGAGTTTAAAAGGCAACTGTTAAACCTAAATCGAAACCGCCATCACTTTTAATTTATCTTTGAAACCGGTTTTAATTGTGGCTTTGTGTGAAATTAGAGTTCGGCTTCGATCGAAGAGAAGACCGGAGTTAAACCCAGACGCGGACTTCGCCCTAGAAGACGGTGTTGGCCCGGTCGTCAGCAGCTAGGAGACGCTGCTGTGGTATCGTCTTGAGGTAGGGAAAGTAGCGAATACCGGTTTAATTACGGAAAGTTACTAGTATGCATGCTAGGATTAATAAAACTGGAAAGACGTTTATATCAGATAATAACCGGACGAGTCGTAGTAACATGTAGGATGAGAACAACCAGCGTAGCCGATTGAACTGCGAACATTTATGTTTCTTTCTTGGGAATTGATGTGCTGGTAGATCGGTCGTGTTGAGCCGTAGGTTGCGTGTTGTTTGATGTGCTTGCCGTGTGAGTCGGTGTCGTTAGGGTTAATAGACAAGATTAGTATATCCGTTGAGCATGTTGTTATTATGTGTGGGCGAGTGTGTCGTGCTTGTGTTGAGGTGAACTCTTGGCTGTGTGATGGTCGGGTGAGTGATAGACCGACGTGACTGGTTGTGGTAAGTTTGTTGGGCCTGTGAGCCGTGTTCGATCTGTTGCATTTCGATGCGTGATTTTAGTTTGTTGTGTGATCCTTGAGGATGGTATTCCGTTTGTCTTTGGGGCCTACGGGTCGTTGTTTGGGGCCGACGGGCCATAATATGGTTGGGGCCTACGGGTCGTGTTGCACAGGGCCGACGGGTCGGAGCCGACGAGCCACATCATATCATCTTGCATAGGGCCGATGGGTCGGAGCCGACGGGCCACATCATATCATATTGCATAGGGCCGACGGGTCGGAGCCGACGGGCCAAATCATAGCATAGTGGGCCTACGGGTCGTGGTTGGGCCTGAGGGTCGTGTTGGGCCTACGGGTCGTGATGGGCACTGGGTGCCGTGTTTCAACCTCGATGATCTATGGTCCTTTGGAGACGTTTCCTAGAGTCCCGACGAATGCGTCCTTGTAAGGACGTCTCCGGCATTCTTGACGTTATACGTCTTTGTGACGTTATGCGCCTCCTCTAGATCGAGAGGTAGTCCGATGGATACTTGACCTACCGTTTGATATGATGATGTCGGGCTGTGTACAGTCGGCGGAGTTCAAGGATTGTAGTACGGGATGTGTATGCTAATGGCTTCTGTGTTTTGATACATTTGTTGTTTGGTTAGTGGTTATTGTACGAGAGTTGTCGGTTTGTGTGTTTTGGTAAATTGGCTATGAACCCCGATCAGTAGTTAGTCGTGCTGTACTAGTATGCCCTAATTGGACGGTTACTAGTGGTGGTGAGCCTATGTTCGTTACCTTAACTACTTTCTCTACTGGGCGAAAGCTCACCCCTTACATTGTTGATTTTCAGGTGTTGAGCGGGATTTGTACTAGCAGGACATAGCTGAGCTTGGGAGCTTGCGCGGGTCTTGTCTAGTCGGTCTAGTGACGTGCGTCTATTTTGAACCGAATTTTTGTATACTGGGTTTTATGAGCTGTTAACTTTGTCAATTGATTAATTATCACTTTTGAAATTTTTATCCTTCGTAATTTTACTGTGTTTATTTATTATTTTAAGTGCACGTCTCGAATCCGGTCAAAACCGGATTTGGGGCGTGACAATACTTGAAGGGGATAGGTGTTCAAGATATTTTCATATTATTGCAAATCTGAAGTTCAATAGAAACAAACTTTCTGGTATCATGATGGGAGATAATTTGATTGAAGACCCTGATTTCATCTAAGTATTGGCTGTAGAACACTTCTCCAACAGATTCAAACAAGGAAAAACTACTCCACTAGACTTGTCTATCCTTCCTTTCCATAAACTCACACAGTCTCAGGCATCCTCTTTGGCAAGTCCCTTCACTGAATCTGAAGTCTTGGCAACCATTAAAGTTTGTAATGGTTATAAGTCTCCTGGGCCAGATGGCTTTACACTGCTATTTTTCCAGAAAGGTTGGCAATTTCTAAAAGAAGAAATTATGGACTTCTATAATTACTTTCATCAAGAGGGTACTTTGGGTAAAGGTGTTAACTCCTCCTTCATCACACTTATCCCTAAAATCATCTCTCCACTTGATTTTGGGGATTATAGGCCTATTAGTCTTGTAGGTGCTCCCTATAAAATTTTATCCAAGCTGTTAGCTCTCAGGTTAAAGAGGGTGATGGGTACCCTTATCAGTGATGTGCAAACTGGTTTTGTGGCAGGGAGATATAAATTGGATGGTGTACTGGTGGCATCTGAGGTTATAGACACTATCAAAAAATCAAAGGAAGAAGTACTTATATTTATAGAGTGGATGTTGAAAAAACATATGACCATGTGGATTGGGATTTCTTGCTTAAATTGATACACACCTTGGGTTTTGGTAATAAATGGATACATTGAATGAACTCTTGCATTAGAGCCTGGGTTTCAGTATTGGTTAATGGCTCACCTACCACTAATTTTAAAATGGAAAGGGGCCTGAGGCAGGGGTGCTCACTCTCTATTGCTATTTACTCTTGTGGCTGAAACTTTGCATCAATTGATGATAAAGGGGACCTCTCTTTCTATGTTCAAGGGGATCACATTTGGGGAGGATGGACCAATGATTTCTCATCTTCAATTTGTTGATGATACACTCATTTGTATCAAGGCAGATCCTCCTAGCCTTATGAATCTGAAACACAGTTTGTTGATCTTGCAAAGTGCTACTGGTCTCAAAATAAACTTCCATAAGTCTTGGGAAGTACTACTCAACCCTTGCCAAGTGATTCTATGGTAGTGGATATTTTGGGTGCTGAGATTACAACTCTTCATCTGGATTATCTAGGGTTCCAGTTGGGGGCTAGTCCTAGGAGATATCAAACTTGGGTTCCAATCATCAACAAATTCAAGAAAAAACTCAGTCTTTGGCAAGCTAGATTCTTATCATTTGGTGGAAGGATAACACTGATCAAGTCTTCATTGAGCTCTCTCCCTTTGTATCACATGGCTCTATTCAAAGCACCTAAGGGTGTCATCAAGGAGATGGGAAGATGGCAAGGCAGATTCTTATGGAATGGTAATGTGGCTAGAAGAACTTTACATAAGGTTAAGTGGGAACTAATTTGCAGAACCAAAGATGAGGGTGGTCTGGGGATCAAGAGATTGGCTATTCTAAATGATGCTCTATTGGCTAAATGGTGGTGGAGGTTTTCCACTAAGACTGTCTCACTTTGGAAACAGGTAATTTGTACAAAATATAAGTGGGACAGTAGGGATTGGGATTTATCAGTAGTCTTCATCAACAAAGGTGTGAGTTTTATGGATCATTTTTCAATTCTCTTGTGTGATCCCACTTTCTCCAATTCATTTGGAGCTACTAGCTTGCTGTGGAACTTAGGTAATAGGGAAAGGATCAAGTTTTGGGAGGACATATGGCTATTAGATATCCCTTTAAAACAGAATTACCAGACTTTTTCACCTCAGTACAGAGAAGAAGGTTAGAGCCTGTGAATTCTGGAGACAAGAAGATTGGCACTTAACTTTTAAAAGGAGGCTTTGGATATGGGAGGAGGATTTGTTCAGGCAATTGGGGAGGGATCTGGCCTCAATCACCTTGGTAGAAAACAAGATGGATTCTCTTCACTAGAAACTGGAAGACAAGGGTTTCAAAGTCAGAGATTTGTACTCTTACCTGGCTGATACAAATAACAATTGTAACTGGAGCAAAGTTCTCTGACTTCCATTTCCCCCCCTAAAATTGCAGCATTCACTTGGCTGGCTTGCCTTGGTTCTGTTCCCACTAAAGGTTTCTTGGAAGCTAGAGGTCTTAAGATTCCTAGCTCAGACTCTTGGTGCAGATTATGTGGTACTCATTTTGAAGATTTGAATCATCTTTTCATTTACCATAAAAGAACTTGGTCTGTCTGGTGTGAAGTTTTGGCTTGGTGGGGTATCACTTGGTGCATCCCTTCCACCTTTGTGAATTTCATCTTATCTTGGGAGGGACTTTGTACTAAAAACAAGATTTGGAAAAATCTATTCTCAGTCACTGTGTGGGAGATTTGGCTTGCCAGAAATGCTCTAGTTTTCAAAAATATTCTCATACCAGTCAAAGACATACTCATCAAAATTCAACACTCTTCTTTTGCATTGAAGTGGGCTCATTTTAAGAACAATCAAGCTTTCTCTTTCAATACTTGGCAGTGTTCTCCACAATTGTGTCACATGCTCAGAAGATTCAAACAAAGAAGTGGTCTTTCTTACCTACTGCAGTAGTGATCCTTGGATCATTACTCCTTTGAGGGGATGGGTGGGTGTTGGGATGGGATGGGGACTGTGTGAGGTTGGGGTGGTAAGGTCTCTGGTTTCACTTGTTTGTTTTCTGCCATTGGTGTGGGGGTTTACTACTTTTGACTTTTCATTTGTGGAGAGTGGTTAGTTGTTGTATAGGTTCGAGTGTCATTTCAGTTGTATTTTTTGTTTCCCTCTTAGGTTGGCTGGTTACAATTGGACACTAGTCTCAGCATTGGACTTTTGGCGTTTTCCCTGGCTAGTTCTGTTCCATCAAGGCAAAGTTTCTGGGAGGATCGACACTATTGGGCAGCTGAGGCAAGGGTCCTCCACATTTCCTCTGATTTGAAGCAGAGAGGTCTTTTGGTTGGACACTTTGAGTAATAACAGAAGTGTGGTTTGGAAGAAATACTGAAGGTTGATCTGCAGTTTGGTTAGGCGGGTCTGGTAGGCTTCTTGGGGGTATGGAACTGCATACTTTCACTATATTACTTAGAGGTTATAATTGTGGTTTGTTGTGATAGTTGGGTAACTAACTTAGCAGTTATTGTTGGTTGGGACTGGTTTGGGATTAGAACTTTTAAAAACTTTGAGAAGTTGGGTTTTGGGGTGCCTTGAGTGTCAATGTAGTGTTTGTTTAGGGCTTCTATTTGTGAAGTGCCTTTGTTTGTAATGGGAATCCTTCCCTTTCTTTGGGTTTTTAACCATAAAACCCACTGATTTTATGGGTTTTTAACCATAAAACCCACTCATTTTGAACTTGTTTTCAAAACCTCGGATCGCACGTCAATTAGGTGGGTAGAGTTAGGAAGTCTAAGTTGTGGTACTCTGTGACGTAGTCGGAATTATTCGATACGTAGAATTGGAACGATAAGAGTCTTTATGATTTGAGCGCCTTCATAAAGGTTGGAACTTTTCGATATTATGTGACTGCTTTACGTGTGTCGTATGCTCTATTTGCTATGCCTCAGTGATTTGGGATGCCGATGGTTGAGATCAAGGTCGGTCCAACGAGCGATGATCGAACAATTATGAATTTGTTGTTGAATAAGCCATTTGTTAAATGTGTTGCAACCTTGGTTGGCCGTTACATGATTCCTCAATTTGAAGTATTGACTTGTTCAATTGTTGACTTGTTTAAGTGATGACCGTTATTTCAGAATTAAAGTTGAAAGTTGACCCGAAAGGGGAGTTTAATTAAATAAAGGGTAGAACCCGGACGATACTGCGGTATCCTACATTGATGTGCACTTTGTGTTGATTGTTTGCCTTGTTTGCTGGCTTTCACCTGACTTGGATTGTTAAGATTCCCGCTTGTAAGACCCGCTTCCGGTCGAACCGATGACTCAAGAAGTCACTCGGGAGTTTTCCGGAACCCAAACGAATTAACCATTATCATGGTTGGCTTCGGGGGAGAAATCCCCTTCGTTTGAGTATAATATTGGATAAAGTCAATTTTGGTCAAAACGAGACTTTTTATCGACTAAAAGCATTATTTTTAAAATGCTGGAAATTATTTTGGAAAATTAAATGACTTAGGTGGACACTTGTCTTCTTTTGGTTGAAAGAGAGAAAAAGGGATAGTCATAGTCCCTTTTACCCTCCCAAAAGCTACTACAAGGGAATCTAGTTCAAGGGCTTTTAGGTCATTGCTACATCTAGGTATTATATGAGATTGGAGAAGCAAAATCAATTCAATTTTACCTTGTGTAGCCGAAATTTGGAGGAGGAGCAAAGGAGAAGAGCTCCCATGGAGGTTTGAAGGAAAATCAAGGAAGAAGAGGCCACTTGAAGTCTTCCTCTAGCCTTTCCTCCTCAAAATCACTATCTTCTTCATCTCAACATTCTAGAGGTAATGGAACTCTCTAATCCTCATTTCTCTTCATCTATTTTCTTGGGTTTTGGGTGAAAAGTGCTAGATGTTGTTGGGTTTGAGTAGAAATGGTGGGAGATGTTGTTGATGAGAAGCTTTGTTGGTTTTTTGTTGAGAAATCATTGGTTTGTTGGAGCTTTTGAGTTGGGTTTGATTTGATGAATCATTGGAAACTTGTTTGTGTGTTGATTCCTACCATGGGTAGAGGAGTATTGAAGGATGTGGACTGTTTTGGGAGTTGGAAGGGGTAAAATTCTGGGTTTGAAGGTGGTTTTTCGGAGAATTGGAGCTGGAGGTTGAAGAAGGGCGAAACTGCCCTGGTGCGCCACGGATCCGTGACGGATCCCGTGAAGGGCGACGTCACGGCTCCGTGAGGGAGTCCGTGACGGCACTCGTCACGGCTCCGTGATGGTAACCGTGATGGTTAGCCTCACGGATCCGTGACCAGGTCTGTGGCAGACCAGGATGGGGGTTTTCTTGAGGGTTTCTTGAGGGTTTTGCACCTTGGTTTTGAGCTGAACTTTGGAAGGGTTTTGGGAGCCTTTCTTGCTGTTTAAGTGGAGTCTAATTAACGTTTCTTTGTGTCCAAGACTTTGGGGATCGACTTAGAGGAGCAAGGATCACGCCGGGACCCGAGTGAAGAACGGAGTGGTGACCATCGGACTTCATCAAAGCATTGAGAGGAAGACCTTGAGGTAGGGAAAGCCCTAACCTCTCGTTTATGATGCTTAGTATGCATGCTAGGTTAATAAAATTGGAAAGGTCCTAGAAATGCCTATAGGATGCGAATAACTAGCATAATCGTCTTTCAATTACTAATAACCGGAAGTGTCTAGTGGTGACCGATTAGGATGCCAATCACTAGTGTAATTCGCTTTCAATACTTGAGAATTGATTGTCTGGTAGAGGAGCCTTGGCAAAGCCCTCGGATTAGTTGCGTGTTAGGATCACATGCTTGGTTGTTGATTGCTTAGTGGATAGGCTAAAGAGTCTAATGAAACTAGTGGAATTTCATGTGTGAATGCTCTTTTGAAGGTTTTTATGATTAGTTGATTACACTCGTACTTGCTCGTTGATTGTATTCGAATGATTACTTGATTTACTTGAATGGTTGTTTGGAGCATCGAGTATGACTGGTTGTACCGAGCGGTGCAATCAGGTGATCGATGCCCCGGTGGTTCGAAACTGGTAAGTGAACGGTAAGTTGGGATTGTGTGATCGGTGTGATATGATTTAGTGATTCGTGTGTTGTGTGCTATGGTGAATCGGTGATGTGTGATCTATGTGTGTTAGTGGATTGGTGGTGGTTGGATTGGATTGCGTCGTGTTTCGGTTGAGTGCGTTGCTAAGTTGTTATCTGATTATGGTTGATACGGTTTGGTACCTACACCGTTGAGGAGTCCGGTGTAGGATGATATAATGGTTATTTAGTGAACTGCCCAAGTGTATGCTTCCTATGGGAGTAATACCTTTGTTCTCGAGGACATAAAATCCTTTGGAGACGTTTCTGAGAATCCCGATGATAAGCGCCCCGAAGGGTTGTTGTCGGTCGCCTCAATGTTATGCGTCTCCTCTGGATTTGAGGGAAAATCCGAGAGGACACATCATATGTAGATCGGAGGGTGGAGACTTCATGTGCCACGACATTGAATTGGGGTTATCTTTTACCAATGTTCGTTAAGATCTATCTTGTTGACTTGCTTTTGACTTATTTGAGTTTAAGGTCCACTTTGTTATGGGTTTTCTCTACTGAGCGCAAGATCACCCCTGTGAGTTTACTATTGTGTTTACAAGCTTGATTGAGGAGTAGAGGCTCGGGAGCTTCTCGGTGTGGGTATCCATAGTGACTTCGTTTATTCTATTGTTGTTCGGAACAGTTTTTTTGTAGAAGTTTATTATTACACCCCTGGAGGGTTATTTACGTTTAAACTACGTTTGGTGGATTTGAGTTACTTATTGGAACTTTCTGGAACTCTTGTTGGATTGTTATCTCTTTTATTCTTGCTTTACTAGTCATGCCTCGAGTCTAGACAAGAACTTGATTTGGGGCGTGACACCGCTTAAGCGGATGGTTAGTGGAAAATACGAATAGGTCATGCCGAAATTTCTGTACAACTGAAATGTTTGCACTATCACGGGTTGACTCAGGGGCGCCACTATAGTCGAACGTGATGGTTGGATGTCAAGTGGTTACAACGAGATTCGGGGACTCCTGAATCAGGTTGAAACGACGTGAGATCGACATGAAGGTTTGGATAAAAGTTAAAGGGTTGAGAACGTGTGTAAGGGAAAGAAATGCTAAGTGTTATGAAGTTGATCGTGTTACGATCCTAGACCCCACGTGTTGGGAAGATACCCGATCGAGGGTTATGCATGTTGTATTGTGAATTGTGGGAATTACTTGAGACTGTTCCTCTTGTGGGAGTTGATTGATTTGATTGAACCGCTAATTGCTGTTGTGAGACGCACTAAGATGCGGATTTGTCTGCCTATATATAAAGTATTATATATATTTACTGAGCCTAAGTGTTGTTGATCATTGTATGATCCTTGTGGGACGCGCGTGAACGTCCTTGTGTTTTGATCGAACCGTTTGTTCTAAACTGGGAAAATGAACGTGTGCGTTACCCGTGCAACGGGTATACAACACGCCTCGTAGTTACGTTCCGAGGGGTACCAGGAGACGCCCAGCTGGGGGCCCGAGTCAGACACCTGTTTCTGAGCAGGCAGGGGCAGCTAGCGCCCAAGGTGCTGCTTTTACAGAGCACCATAGTTTTGAGGGTGGACCGTCAGAATTACCACCCAAGACTTCTCCAGTCGCTGAGCCGACTCAGGCGGCCCCTCTAGAGGAGGTGGTTCGCGTAGTGCTGACAACAATGAGCGCGCATCAAGGGACTGCAGCACCAGCACCAGAGCCCGTGCCTACTACTGCAGCAGTTACTAGTGAGAGGACAGGCCAGCTTGACAGCTTCACGGCCCAGGCCCTCAGGGATTTTCATAGACTCGGCACGCCGATCTACTCTGAGGGAGCAGACCTCGAGGCAGCTGCAGGATGGTTGAGCGGGTTACCCGCAACCTCGATACCTCTGGAGTATCTGAGGGACATCTAAGAGTGTCCTTCGCTTCCTTTCAGCTCGAGGGAGAGGCATACTTTTGGTGGCAGTCTGTGCAGACTAGTGTTGGGGATGACTATCATTTATTCAGCAGGATGTTCCTGGAGCAGTATTTTCCTCGATCCATTCGAGACGACAGACGCCAACAGTTCCTAGAACTGCGTCAGAGAGGACTAACCGTCTCTGAGTATGCAGTGAGATTTATATCCTTGGCCCGCTTCGCACCGGAGCTAGTGCAGACTGAGGATAGTCGCCGTAGGAGATTCGAGAGCGGGCTAATCCCGTCGATTGTTGACAGGATCATCGCTTTTAGGACCGAGGTGTACTCTACACTCGTGGATCATGCTTTATCCATAGAGAGGCATTTCAGGGAGACCGCTAGAGCGCGGTAGATCAGGCCGAGGCCGAGGGGCTTCCAACGCCAATCCGAGAGTCACGACAAGCGTAGACAGAGAGTTTCTGGATCCTTTCAGCCTCAGTTTCAGTCTGGTGGCATGCGCCGGGCAGGGGCCGTAGCATCAGTTGGACCCGCCTCTGTGGCACAGCTCTGTCCTCTATGTAGGCAGCAGGGCCACCTAGCCTGAGACTGCCTGAGGGGCAGCGGGCCTGCAGATCGACCACAGAGGGTTGGTGATAGACAGCGGGTTGATGAGAGGGCATGCTACCAGTGTGGCCGACAGGGGCACCTTGACTATGCTTGCCCCGATCGAGTTGGAGGAGCGCCCGCGCCGAGACCTCAGCAGGCTCAGGCTCGCCAGGCACCTCCTGGCCGACCACGTCAGGCACAACTTCAAAGAGCTCCGCGTCAGGCGGCGGGAGCACCAGCCCAGACTTCAACAGCAGGTGGCACTACCACCACCACCGAGAGGAGGACCACCGGCACGGCAGGGATGAGTTTATGCAGCCGCAGATGCCGGAGCTGAGGGACTTGATACCGATCTTGACACTTGAGTTTTACACTTGGTCGTATTGTTTTCGTGGTTATTTTATGTTGGAACGAAATTAAACCAGTTAAGCCCCCCCGTATCTTAACACGCCGACGAGAGGTGTGGTAGTACCGACTAGTGCCAGTGTGAGTTTGAAAGAGGAGTAATAGACCTAGTAGTACGGAAGTTCTGTCCTTCTTCGAGAGTACATATCGAGTTTTAAGAACAGATTGGTGAAACAACAGGCGTTCATCGAATGCTATTGACAACAAATGCCCGAGCCGTGAAAGGCTGCAACCTTGACCAGTAAACGGTCCCATCGGTCACAGGAGATGACCAAGTGACGATAAGATCAAAGTAGCGCAGCGGAAGTGTGGTGGACCCATAACCCACAGGAGTCGTAATCAACAGTTTCTTCTACCCCCGCTAGAAGATCTAAGTAATAAGATTCGAGCCCTTAAGATGATCCTTTTGTTTTAACACTCGGTTAACAAGCGAAGAGTTGGACAAGTGTGTGCCGTACGTGTGAGATTAGATTGAAGTGTGTTCCCTAAGTTCTTTCCAGAGGAGCCGATTAGATCGCTACCAGTTCACGAAGTCGACATCATGATTAACCTAAGACCGGAGACGACGCCAACATCCTTAGACCAGACAGACCCGTGCCAACGGAGTTGACCAACCCAAGACGTTAGCCGAAGAGCCAAGAATACGGAGGACCTGTCCGAGCGCACCCCCGTGAACATTGCAGCACAACTTCAAGAAGGAGCGGAACGGAGCACTAAGAAAGCACAAAGACCACTGGAAGTTGGACCGCATCAAGTTGAAGAATCGATCCTCAGTATCGACGCGACAAGTTCCAGAAGAAGACGGCTAACAACGACGACACCAAAGGTCGGAGCATGTAGCGGATCAAGAAGAGAGTTCGAGCCGCGCATCAGCAAAAAGACGTGTTCAAGAGTCACATCAGTCGCGCCGCACGCTGCAGGTGAACAAACACCTAGAGATATAGCGACATCAAGCGACATTTCCCCCGGAGCAGAATAAGGAGAACGCGAACCGAGTACCAAGACGTATCTCGGTCGACAAGGGAAGAACGAATGCCAACGCCCCACGAGGACTAGCGTAACCGCTAAGTTACACCGTAGAAGTGAAAGCACCTCACGTCGGGACCCAGAAACAGTTAGCGTAATACGACTGCCACAAGTTTCCAGGCCTATTACAGAGGGCACCGCACGAAGCATCGCATGGTAGGTCAGGTTTTGTGCCATGCAGAGCACAAAGAGAATTTAGAGTTGACCAGTAACTGCTCCTGAGTGGTTTGAAAGACATTTGAAGATTTACGCGCAAGGTACCCCAAAGACCGTTCAAATTCTCCAGATTTCAATGGTTGTTGTGGACTCATTATGGTGCTGACTTGGATGAAACGACGTATGAGTTGGTCGATTGGTAGTATGTGAGCAAGTGTCAACAGTAAGAGATTTATAGCAGGTTGGATAACCTTCGTGATCGATCGTAGTTGAGTTTTGATGGTTTCTCCTCGATCTAGGATTGTGATACCTGTTGAATGGTTGAATCGTTATCAGGTTGAGAACCTTGAAAGGATTTACCCGGTGTGACTTGTTGATATGATTGGACAAGCGTGCCATGCTCGGTATGACATGAGCCTTTAATTGTGGTATGTTTTGAGGCGTGCCGCCTTTCGACTAGATATCGGTAAATTGTGTTATTTCTTTGATTGAGGTACGCCTACCTTTCCACGAGGTGTGATGAAATGAGTGGTTTCTCCACCCTGCAGTGATCGTGAGATCTTTTGTTTTGATGAATGCATTGTGTATTACTTCCTTGTAATTTGTTTGTGGTCGGTCTTGACTTGATTGTATTTGAGTTCTGTTGGGATTAATCCCCGTAGCAATCACTAAGGAGGAAGTTTAAAAGTAACGTTGGTGTGTGGTTCCGACCTTGTTCGACTCGTAGAGGGTTCCGGTAGGATACCTATACCGACGGAAATTCCGGTATGGGATATCTAGGCCATTACCTGAGTTTTCTTAAGTGTTTTGGGTGTTTTTAGGCTTGTGCCTTTACTCGGTATTTCTTTGAGCTAGTGTGAGACGTTGCACGTTGGATTTGTGAATTTTTGGGTAAGACGGTTTTGCACTGCTAAGTGTGACGTTTGAGTAACTAGCGTGATCTAGTGAAGCACGATTAAGTGAAGATTGCGTTGATTCGGGACAATTAAAGAGTACGCAAATTCGACAGAAGATTTACATTATAGACGACATCGACCTGTTGAATTATTCGGTTGGTGTTCACGTATTTCTGAGGGCGAGCCCGAAGAAGGGACTGTTGCGGTTCAACCGCGGCGGAGGCAAGCTAGCCCCGCGTTTTATCGGACCTGTGAGATTTTGGGCAAGTTGGAGCTGTTGCCAATAGCCTTGCATGACAACGACGGCCCTATAACGTGCATAACGTCTTCCACGTAACCCAGCCACGGAAGTACACTACAGACCCTTCCCACGTTATCGAGTGGACGAACATCGATTTAGCAGATGATGTCTCATATGATGAGCAACCAGTTAGAACCTTGGATACACGGAAGAAGGTCCTACGGGACTAGACTATCCCACTAGTACGAGTGCAAGGGAAGCACCAAAGAGCTGAATCGACTTGGGAACGCGAGGATGAATTTCGCGCGAAGTATCCCTACCTGTTCGACCTTTGAGATACTTCAGTTTAAATTTCGAGGACGAAATTCTTTTAAGGGGGGTAGATTGTAAGAACCGCCCCCGGTCAATCCCGGTCGAACCGGTGGATTTCGACGAAGTTTGACTTTCGGTCGGAAAAGTCAACCGATGACTCCGGAAGTCATTTGGGACCTTTCCGGGGCCCAAAGAGCTTAGTCGTTATCACGGTTAGCTTAGTTGGGCCATTTCCAGTATTTTGACTGTAATATTGTAACGGTCAATATTCTGTCAACGAGACCCTTTTTATCGACTAAAACAAATAAATCAAGAGTGCTGGATTTTTAGCTAAGGACAAGTGGTCCCTGCTTGGACACTTGTCCCTATTAGCTTGGAGGGGAAGAAAAGAGGTCAAAAGATGATCTATGGTCTTTTGGAGACGTTTCCGAGGGTTCCGACGAATAGTATCCTCAACGTTATACGTCTTTGTGACGTCATGCGTCTCCTCTGAGCCGAGGGAAAATCCGACATGACACAAAGAGTATTGTGGATCGGAGTGTGGAGACTACATGTCTCACGGTGGCACCTAGATGCTCTATCTTCTATTGATTGTTAAGTAGTGTATTGGTTCCCTTACTATCCATGATTATTGCTATCTTCTTAAAAGCGTTAAATACCCGTTTTATTCCCGTATTTCAACATCTTCTTAGTTCTTCGTATGATTGAGACTCGAACGAAATTGTGAATTTCTATTTATTAAACTTAAAGGCTGCCCTTGTTATTTATTCTCCCTACTGAGCGTAAGCTCACCCCTATCTGTTTATTTACTGTTATTACAGGCTTGCGTGATGAGTAGTGGACTCGAGGCTCGGGAGCTTCTGTGGGTCCGGGTGCACTTATCTTTAGAGACGTTTATGGTCTTACTTTTGAGTTATGAACCTTATGTTTAAAGGATTTATTATGTAGTTTTAACTCGAGATATGTTTTTGGTTGAACTAAACTTGGAGAGTTATATTGGATTTGAGACACTTTGTTGTTATACTTTGTTTTATCTTTAAGTCACGTCTCGAGTCCGGGCAATACCGGATTTGGGGCGTGACACTTTGGTCGTTTACTTGTGGGCTGCGTTCCTACATGGTTAGTTTGTTTTGTTTTTTTGTTTTGTTTTTTAGGGACTACTCTCCTTGGTTTTAAAGGTTTTTCCTTTAAGTTTCATTGTCGAGAACTCCTCTGTAGTCGTTGTTTCCGGTCTTTTGACCTTGAAATACCTTCTTACTTGAAAAGCCTCTCTATCTAATAAAATTTTGAGCTGGTACAAAAAAACTGAGACCCAAGCTTAGAAACACGACTGCATCAAAGACCTCAGTTTGATTCTAAACCCCATTTTGATAAGGATATTGAGCAAATAATTCCAATAGATATGATCATAGCTATTCTCAAAGTTCACTTTTATTAGGTTCACTTCCTCACCAGAGCTTTTTATAGATGGTAGAAACTTAAGAGACAATGAGGATTTAATCTGGAATTAGTCTTCCAGTAATGAAACATGCTTGAATATCACTAACAAGCATATCCACAATAGTTTTAAGTCTGGTAGACAACACTTCTGTTAAAGTTTTATAAGGTCCTACCCTTTTTGGTTCGTTGTGGGTCATGAAGATGCAGAGTCTTGATGTTTTACACTTTAGATCTGGTGGTTGAAGTTCGCCCCTCCAGCGAGCTGAACTTGTTATGTCGTGGAAAACGTTTTCAGGCTCGGATTCGTTGTGGAACTCGTCTTCTTCGAGGCGTTCTGACCTTCTTACCTTCGATCTGCTCACCGAACTTCCACTTGCACTACTACTTTTCTTGGATGGAGGAAGACTTCACTTATCGGTGACTATTTAAGGTCTTTTTGTAGGTATATGTTCTCTTGCGGGTTGTTTCGCTGGTAAGGGTTGACACCGAGTCCTTGTCTCAAATCTACCTCTTGTTGCAGATCTGGTGTGTCGGACCTTAGATGGTCTCTCTGATCGTCAAAAGTTACAATCATGTACATTGTGGGAACTGATCTTTCGGTCTTAACATGTGGTTCAAACACCTATCGTTCCTCAATTTGGATGTTCACCCCCCCCCCCCCCCCCCCCGACCACGTTTGGGGGCTCGATAGTTCTGGTGCTGACCGGAGTTGACTAGTTATTGCTTGTGGGTATTATTTTGGAACTATTAAATGTTGAGTTCGATGGGTTAGGTTTTGTCGTTTGTGGTGTTGACCACCGACGTGTTGGCATAAATTTTGGTTGGTGTCGGCAAACTAGGTTGTTCTATATAGTTCAGCCAACTATAGCTTGGGGAGAGGTATACTATGTTCTTCATGGTGGGAAAATATTAAAAACCATGCACAATGAGGGGATCATGTCGCGAATCGCGAATCACAAACCACAATTTTGTCGTTCGCGATCGCACATTGTGACATGCGCTATTCGCGACTTGCAAACAACTAAATTGTGGTTCGTGATGCGGTTCACAAACTGCGACTCACAATTGTGAGTCGCTGGTTCGCGTGGCCAGCCAATAAGGCGCTGACACGTGGCTCGGATGAGTTTTTTATTATTTAAAATAAATACGAAAAACACATAATAAATTAATTTTTATACACCTATAAATACCCCCCCCCCTCCCCATTCATCAAACCACCAATATTTCTCTCAACTTTCACTCTTGAAAATCCAATCAACAATGCCTATTTCTCAGGGATATGGATAAATAACTTAAGTGATTTCAAAATTTGAATCACAAGTTAAGTTCCTTCTATTTCCCTTTTTATCTTATTTTTCTATTCCAATCAAAAATTCTATTTCATCTCGTAAAAAGAGTGTTTTGTACATTCGGTTAAGAATCAATATCTCCAGAAGGTAAATTAGGGTTTTTTTTATTTATATTTATTTATTAATTTTAATTTACATTTTAGTTAATTTTATCAAGTTTTTATTCAATTTTATTTAGTATTTACTATTTTAAATCTGAATTTAATAAATTCAGCAAAAGAATAATTAATTATCCAATTAGCATTCACTCAACAGTTCTACAAATCATGATCCTCATAGGTGATCTCTTCATTGTGGAATCGGCTCAATTTAAGGGGTTCGCATCATAATTCATCTCAGTCACCACATGATATGCGCATCATGATCTCTATATGTGATCCCCTCACTGTCCATGCTCTTAGACCTTACTTGTTGTTTATTGTTTTGAGCTTCTTGGTTGGATTAGGGTTTTAACCTTGTTAGTTTTGCTTGAATTACTGGTTTTTAGACCAGATTTGCTATTGGTTGTATTTCTAGATTTAAGAATTTGTTTATTCTTGTTGGTGCTTCATGGTAGAAAAATCCAGGTTGCTAGACCTTGTTCACCTTTTATCGGGTATTAGTTGAGGTGCTCTTATTAACATGTTCATGTTTGTGTATTGAGGGTTTCGTCCCATGTCCTCTATTTTTGTTTCGAAAACTTAGACTATTATTATTACATTTTCCTTCCAAAAAATATTGCGAGGTTTAGTCTACGTTCAGTTAATAATGTTCGGCACTCACCTATACATTCTTATTGAAAATGTTAACTCATAGCTGCTAATGAATATTTATTTTCGTGGTTGTTAATATTTTCATATTAAGTAGGTATGTAGTGTTTTAAAAGTTGGGTCTAGGCAGGGATTAATCGGAGCGTAGGTGGGGATTTTTGGAACACCGACCTAATTTTAACAAGTCGGGCAACTCTATGCAGATTTGAAAACATCGGGTGAATCCCCACCTAGGCAGGGATTAATCGGTGCCTAGTTGGTGATTAATCGGTCCTAGGCAGTGATTAATCTGTGCCTAGGCGGGAATTTTTACAACACTCATCCGATTTTAATGTTTTATCTTAAATATTTTTTATTAATCGTTTTATATAATTCATATTATATATATAGATGTAATTTTTATTTTAAAGTTAATTATAAAATTAGTAATCATAAATGATATACACTTACATCTAATATATATATATATAGGAGAGCAATCAGGTGCGAACCATGAGTTACGGTGCGAACATGCGAACTCAACCAGATTGCGCCATGTGTCGCGCTCAGAAAATGCCCCCCCTTTTATAATAAAGTTTATTAATTCGATTTTTCCCGTTTCGTTTCAACTCCGATTTCATTTTTTCTTGCGCCAATATTCTTATTTTTTCAAGAGCTTTCTAACAAGTAGTGAATTGCATATATTTTGATGTGTTTTTGAATAAGTGTGTGGATGTGTGAATATGAGTGCGAAAAGTGTGATGTGTTTTGCAAATTTAGTGTATATGGTTTGCGGATTTAGTGTATATGGTTTGCGGATTTAGTGTGTTTTGCAAATTTAGTGTATATAGTTTGCGGATTTAGTGTATATGGTTTGCGAATTTAGTGTAATTTTCACACTAAATTTGCTTGCTTTATATATTGTATACTGTTAAGTATTTCTTTGGGTGACAAGGGTTCAATTATTTTCAACCATGGAGAATGTAAGTGAATTGATGCATACCCACATAATGTATTACATATTCAGAATTTGGTTCTTCCATGAATGATGAAGAGCTTCTTCACTTTTCAATTTCTGGTACTTGATAATTGAGTAAGTTATCTCTCAATTTTGATTACTGTTTGCACAAGAAAGTATATTAATAAGTTTCAGTGTTTGCATTAAGAAATTATGTTTGGTTCTATTTTAGTTTCATGCAATATGTATATTGGTTATTAGTTGATATATTAATTACACAGTAACAATGTCATGGGCCTATTCTATTGCAATTCAACAATATGTCTTCAGAAATAAACGTGAAGATCTAATAGTAGTCAACTAAAAATAAATTCGCAAACCATATACACTAAATTCGCAAACCATATACACTAAATCCGCAAACCATATACACTAAATCCGCAAACCATATAAACTAAATCCGCAAACCATATACACTAAATTCGCAAACCATATACACTAAATCCGCAAACCATATACACTAAATCTGCAAACCATATACACTAAATCCGTAAACCATATACACTAAATTTGCAAAACACATTACACTTTTTCCCACTCATATTCACACATCCACACACGTATTCAAAAACACATCAAAATATATGCAATCCACTACTTGTTAGAAAACTCTTGAAAAAATAAGAATATTGGAGCAAAAAAAAAATTAAATCGGAGTTGAAACGAAGCGGAAAAAATTAAATTAATAAACTTGGTGGGGAAAAAAAAGATGAGCATTTCTAAGCACGACACGTGTCATGTTGTTGTTGAGTTCGCATGTTCACATTTTAAGAGGGGTTCGCACCTGATTGCTTCCCTATATATATATATATATATATAGGGTTGGTATCAGGTACAAACCACCCCTATTGTGCAAACTACGAACTCACCAGGTGCTGACACATGGGCGCGCGCGCTGCTGGTGCGCGCGCTCAGTGCTGACACGTGGCGCGCATAGTGCTAATAGTTTGGGCGCACAGTGCTAATAGTTTGGCACTGTGCTAAACTATTAGCACTGTGCGCCCAAACTATTAGCACTGTGCGTGCGCGTGGTCAACACGCTCACGCGGCGGGCAAAGGCGCGCGCGAAGCGGCCACGTGTCAGCATCGCGCGCGCTCTGCTGACGTCACTTTGACCGCATCCTGTGGCTTAGATTGGTTCGTAGTTTGCACAATAAGGATGATTTTTACTGGATAGCTACCCTATATATATATTATTTGTTTTTTAAATGTTTTTTCTACTATTTTTCATAATAAAATTCATATTTTATTATACATATAATTTAATATTTTTTAAGACATTAAAAAAAGTAGAAAAATACTAATCAACTCCGTGAATCAGTACCAATAATCGCATGAGATCCGGGATTGCGACTCTCCCTTGATTCCGAGGGCTCCGGTGATCGCCCAGGCTGCCGGAAATTCCTCTCATTGTCAGAATTTTGATCTTCGACCCCAGCCTGTACCGAGATCAGATTTGCAGACGTCGGAACACTTTCAGAGTCCTCCCCCGAAGTCACTGCTGCACCATCGACGATGCTCTGTTTTGGAGGACGCAAAACAGGGGAACTCGCCGGAAGCACAACGTCTTTTTCAGGGAGAGCAAATGCTAGAAACAAAGTGTAGCCGTTCAGTTTGTAGCCATTGTAGGTTTCAATAACTTTCTGAGCGACCTCTATGGTTTTGAAGGAGACAAAACCAAAGAAGAAACCACGTCGATTTGCTCTCTTCGGAACATTAACGGATACAATCTCATCAAAGGGACTCAGGGCATTACAAACCCAGTCTGAATCTGTTCCAAACGGTAAATTGTGTATGAAGATCTTACAACTTGTGTGGTTCGAATCTGCATCATACCTCAGGGAAGAAGCAAGACGTTTCCCTGTGTTTGCATCGTGAGCTCCGGGAACCTCCGGAGGTCGAGCTTTGGAAGAAGACGTGTCCGGTCGAACCATGGCCGGACCTTCAGACGGGCATTTTTCCTTGGCCTGTCCTTCAGAAGCACGTTTTGCCTTAGTTTTGGCTTCCTTTTCATTGCCCACCTTTTTGCCACTAGAACTAACAAAAATATCACGATACTCTCTGTATAACGAGACCAACACAGCTCCAAAAGAGGAGAAAGGCAAGGGCTCCACAACATCACCGGAAAATTTCCGGCGACCGGCAACCATTAGAGAGTCGTTACTATGCTTACCTACAATTTAATATCAATGTCTATATCACATTCATGTTTCCAAATTCAAGTATGCGCATCTTTCACGCGAGGAAGAAGGACTTGTAACTGGATTGGACCGTGGAGTAAGTGGGCCAATTGATGCAGGCCCGGTTTTTTGTAGCAGTGGTCCATTAGCAGTAGTTGCTGGTACAAATACAGGGGCGTGTGGGCCAGGTGGTTCGGTTTCAGATCAGGTTGGTGGGCTGGATACCAATTCTGTTGGTAAAGGCCCATTACAGGTGGATTGTGAACCCTATTTGGATGGCGTCTTTAAGCGAATCGGGTCTGTCCTAGGCCCGTAATCCGTTGTGGGCTCGGTTTTTGATGCACAGGTTAAAGACGGTACCCATGTGGAGGTTTTTTCTCTGTGCGAATTTCAAGGTAGCCCTAAACTGCAGACAGTTCCAATAGTGGACTTGTCACCTGCGAGGGTTGTGGATACTTTTGTGGATAACACGTGGAAAGACATTCTGTTGAGTCCAAAAAGTATCCCCATTGAGGTTCCAAGGAAACGTGACCGTCCAAAAAAAGGACAGCCAAAAAAGACTGCTCCTCCAGTCGTCTTTTACCAGACAAGGGCCAAAACATCGTCTGATAAAGGGGGTCAAGCGGGAAGCCTCACAATCGATATTGCTAAACAAAGTAAAGATGGTGAGTGGAGCTTTAGTACGAGAATTGTGAAAAGGGCTGTTGCCAATTACCCAGTATCTAAATCCCCACAGCGTGTTGAGGTTGAGGAGGGCGTCGAGTTTAGCGGGGACGAGGTTAACCCGGAATGGAGTTCAGGTCACTCAACTCCTGTTTCAGTTTCTAACCGATTCCTTTGCTTGAATTCGGACAGGAAGTAGGCAAGGAGGGCGGTTCTCTGTTTAGTGTACTTTCATGTTTCAGTTTGGTTTTTAGTATTGTTTTTTGCTCTTGTATCGGTTGGGGAAAAATGTCCTTTTAAGGATTGTTTTTCTTGCATCGTTTTACTTTTTGTAGAACGTTTGCCTAATAAAAAAAATTTCGCTTATAAAAAAAAATACTAATCCGATTAATCCCCGATTAATCTACAACTAGTGACCGATTAATCCCCGAAGGCCCTAGCCGTCCAACTAACGCTTGGTGTTTTTAAGAACCTTTGGTATGCTGAATCATCTAAGCGAGGCCCAACTAGGGGTGGGCATTGGGTGGTTAACCACCCGATGGAACCTTTTACGAACCCAACCCAATATTATCAGTTTGACATATCTTGAAACCAGCCCCAACCCAAAAACCAATTTTTTTATAGTGAAACCAACCAGTTCACTGACCGGTTGGTTAGCGGTTTTAACCAACCAACCACTTTACTACATGTAAGTACAAATTTAGATATCAATAACCATACACATATTTCTATTTTAAACAAAAACATATTACTACATTCTCTAAAACAAAAGAAAATGACATATAAGTAACCGTGTTCTATGTTAGTAATCCGTGTGACACAAAAGAGTGCTCATAGACCATTCATATATATTAGATCAGTGGTTATTATGAAGTCACATGTATATGATAAACGGTACCGGTTTGGTTGGTTAACCGATGGTTTGGCGTTTCAAGAACCGACAACCAACCGTTAACTTTTCGGTTCGATCGTCAAGAACCGCAACCAACCGTTAACTTTCCGGTTGCAGGTTTTCCGGTGCGGTTTGCGGTTGGTGGTGGTTAGTTTTAGCGGTTTCGGTTTTTTTTGCCCACCCCTAGGCCCAACACAAGCTTTTAATACGTTAGGGTATTTTTAACTTCAAATCCATATATGACCTCGCTATAGTACTAAAACTTAATTAGAACTAGTTGTAGCACGCACACAACACATGATGTCCTCCTGTTTTTGTATTTTAAAAATGTTTTTTTACTACTTTGTTTATAATAAAATTCATATTTTATTATACATATAATTTAATATTTTTTTAAGAGATTAAAAAAAAGTAGAGAAATACAAATCCGATTAATCTCCAATTAGTCACCGATTAATCCCCGAAGGCCCTAACCGTCTTACTAACGCCTAACGCTTTTTAGAACCTTTGGTACGCTGAATCATCCAAGCGAGGCCAAACACAAGCATGTAGAGGTTGATCCAAAAATAAAATATCACTAGATTCCTGGATAGGTTCCGAAAGTTGAACCTTTTCTTCACCCGGTGGAAGCCCCCATGAAAATGCTTGAAGAAGTTTCGTTAGAGCCATCATCACCATGACAGATCCAAGAGCAACACCAATACACCCCCATGAAAATGCTCGATCTGTTCATTCTTGCTAAGGATTCAACCGGACAACCCTTATCGACCGAAGAGATCAAAGCTCAGTGCGCGGTAAGATTAATAGAGATGAGTGCCAA
Organism: Erodium maritimum; assembly: GCA_963921825.1. Lineage (NCBI taxonomy): Eukaryota > Viridiplantae > Streptophyta > Magnoliopsida > Geraniales > Geraniaceae > Erodium > Erodium maritimum. The sequence continues at coordinate 57,740,652 of OY997596.1, read as the reverse complement.
AACTTACGGTAAATTATACGCGTTTAAAAACTTTTACCTGTTAACAATTTTTTTATTACAAAAACTTAACATTTATCATGAAAATGATAGTTATATCCTTCCGTTCTTAATTTATAACTCTTATGTATACTTGTGATCCAGAATCCTTATGTATCCATTTTTTAAACGATATATATTTATTTTTGTAAAAATAATTAATTCCATTAGTGGATTGGTATACCCAAAATTGTTTATTATCGTAAGTTTTAGCAAGACTTTAAGTTTACAACAATTTTTTACAATTATGTCTAAATATTTTTTCTTTTCTTCAGATACGAGACTACCACCAAAATGTATAAGGAATTGTTGGGTACAAGAAAGGATTGGATTGAATGCTGAAGTGTCCGTACGAGGTAATTCATCCTATAACGACCTTTGATTCTTGAAACACTATTGTAGAATTCGGTTTCCTCGACGGTAGAGAAACATCCATCGACAAGAATTTGCTACCTCATCGACAGATATAGTATCCATTGATGAAGTATCCTTTTTTCCGACGGTTGCACTTAACGTCGAATAACTGACTAATATGGTATCAAAGCTTGATACCTCACAGACATGAGTTCGAACCTCACTCTCTATAAATAAATAATATTTCTTCTCAATTTACCAAAACTTGTCCCAAATGGGCCAACTATCATCTCTCTTCTCAATGGACTTATCTTCTCTTTTAAATAATTCACATTCAAACCCGTAAACGGGTTTATCCGTGAGGGCGCATGTTAGAATATAACTATAATTGGGTCTTCAACTATCTGCTTGAGCTTTTAGTTGAATTGGTCCTCTGATAGTGAGAATCGTCGTCGACCTGAATATAAAACCAAAAGCAATTTAGTCTGATTAGTTCGAAATGAAAAACTTTTCTAGTTGTTTTCCTGAGTTTAACATTGCTTCTCATTCATGCCAAGCAGGCCTCGTCGACCTGAAGAATGCGTTAAGTATGAGAAAAGCTTGGTCCGGTCCGATCTCTAATCCGGTTAGTCTGGTCTGCAAGGGCCATTGACAAAATCCCATATCATATTGTCTAGTACAAAAAAAATGAGAAATGCTTTATAAACCTTATCTTTTCTTCCGATACGAGACTACCACCAAAATGTATAAGGAAATTGTTGGGTACAAGAAAGGATTGGATTAAATGCTGAAGTGTCCGTACGAGGTAATTCATCCTATAACGACCTTTGATTCTTGAAACACTATTGTTGAATTTGGTTTCCTCGACGGTAGAGAAACATCCATCGGCAAGAATTTGCTACATCATCCACGGATATAGTATCCATTGATGAAGTACGTTTTTTTTCCGACGGTTGCACTAAACGTCGTATAACTGACTATATTCGTCGATAAGCATTTATAATCGCACTGACGGATAGGGTATCTGTTGCAGAAGTGACTAGCTTTACCAACAAATGACATAAACGACGCATTAGAAATTGTATCCATCGGTATGGTTTGATAACTTCAAACACAGATATCTTATACGTCGGTATGGTATTATCCTCGCCAATGAATATTGTAGCAGCATGAAAAGTGTAAGCTGTGTTGACATGGTCCCTATCACTACCGATGGTTCCATCAGTGAGATAGGTAAAAATCAATTTGGTCAAAACCCTGTGAATCAATTTAGGTTCCATCAGTGAGATAGGTAAAAATCAATTTGGTCAAAACCCTGTGAATCAATTTAGCTTTTTGCTTAGACAAAACATACAATACCAAATTAACCAGCTTACTTGCAACTCATATATAATTAAAACAACACACATGATCTATATGCTCTCGAAACTTCAAATACAAATCCGATTAATCTCCAACTAGTCACCGATTAATCCCCGAAGGCCCTAACCGTCTGACTAACGCCTAACGTATTTTAGAACCTTTGGTACACTGAATCATCTAAGCGAGGCCAAACACAAGCATGTAGAGGTTGATCCAAAAATAAAATATCACTAGATTCCTGGATAGGTTCCGAAAGTTGAACCTTTTCTTCACCCGGTGGAAGCCCCCATGAAAATGCTTGAAGAAGTCTCGTTAGAGCCATCATCACCATGACAGATCCGAGACCAACACCGATACATCCACGCCTTCCTATACCAAATGAAATAAATTTGATGTCCGGATCTATAAACTTTACTTCAGCATTGTCATTGTTCAGGTGACGTTCGGGATTGTAGATTAATGGTTGGTCCCAATTCTGAGGGCTCCTGTTTAGTACCGTTCGGCATAGTATCACATGACTACCTTTGGGGATAAAGTAACCAGAGAGAGTGGCATCGGCAGTGGACTCGTGATGAGGAAGAAATGGTGCCACAGGATGAAGTCTGAACGTCTCTTTTACACAAGCTTTAATGTAACGAAAGGATGAAAGATGAGATTCCTGAACCGTTGTTCCTTTTCCGACGATCATATCTATTTCTTCCACTGCTTTACGAAGAATCTCAGGTTGATTAATCATCTCTGCTATTGTCCGTTCGACGAGGTTTGCTGGATTTATGACGCTAAGAAAGAATAATTCCTGGACGTACATATAAAGAAGTGAGTATATGTGAGTTTGAAGTTAGAAATGAATAGAATTTGATGACTTACCGCGCATTGGGCTTTGATCTCCTCGGTCGATAAGGGTTGTCCGGTTGAATCCTTTGCAAGAATGAAGTGATCGAGCATGTCCTCGGGCTCAGTCTTGCTCCCATCTTTCCATTGCTTCACTCTCTGGTCAATAATTGGGTCTTGATACTTGGTCACTTTTCTCATGCACTCTTCCACCGTCTTCCCATGGCCATCCAAGTCTAGCATTCTAAAGATTACATTGTAATCCGAAGGAGAAAAGGCATACAAGTAATCAACAACCTTCAAAGCCACCTCGACGTGCTCCTCCTCTTCAAACCCTGGCCCTCCGTCTTCCCTTCCCGGCCCGACATATCTCCGGCCGAACAACATCTTCCTCATGACATTTCCGGCGAAATGTCGCGCCGCCTCTCTCACGTTCACCACCCCCTCCTCGGCCTTGCATTGGTTGTAAACGAAGCGCACGAGATTGTCAGCCTCCTCGTCCCTCTTTCGGCGCATGCATTGTAACTTCATGGCGGGGCTGATCACGTGCGCGCTCACGAGCTTCCGCATCTTCCGCCACTGCTGTCCCTCCGGCGCCAAGATTATCGACAAGTACCCGCGGCTCGTGTGCTCGGTCGCCGTGGTCAGGGGCCTCGACGCAAACACGTACTTCTTGAGCAAGAACTCCCGAGCGATCTCAGGCGATCCCACCAGGATCACATGGACGGAACCAAGTCGGACACAAGCTATGTCCGTTTGGTACTGCTTCATCATGTCGTGGATCCACCGGGACTTTGGCTTCTTCCTCACGACGGTGTTGATCAACATCTCCGGGAGGTTACCCACCACCGGCCACGGTTTTGGACCCGGTGGGAGATTGGAGCGACTCAACAAATACTGTTTCACCGCAAGACCAAATAAAAGGATTATAGCAAAAAGGCATTCACAACAAAAATACAAAGCAAACATTATTATCACGTGTGAGCTGATGACTCAAGGGCAGACAAGAGAGATCTATTGCATCACTTGTTGGGAAATAGTATACCTGCCTTCCCTTCTTAAATACAAATCTAATGACCCGTTAACTGAGCAAGTCTAATGACCGAAATACCCTCATATTTTGACTTAAGTAATTTCAAGACCCAAACCGTCTTCAGTTTCAGACATGAGTATAGGTTTGGGTAGCAGCTTCCCCAAAATCGAGCTAGGGTTTGGGTCTGACGTGAAAAGGGTTTCAAATTTCTCTCTGTGTGTATACTCGAGCTAGGGTTTTGGGCTGATGTGAAAAGGGTTTCTAATTTTTCTGAAAATCAAAATGGGGGTTTTACATAGGAGGTTGTAGAATGGATTTGGGAGCTGAGTTATGCATTTACAAACTGAGCTTGTTAGGTTTTAGGTTTAATTGAGCTGTGTGTGTTTACTTCTTCTGACTTGTTTTGTTGAACTGAGCTTGTTAGGTTTTAGGTTAAACTTAGCTTGTTGATGAGCTTGTATGATCAATATTTAGGGTTTATTGATGAGCTTGAACTGAGCATGTTTAGGGTATATTGATGAGTGTGCTCTATTTAGTTTGTGTACACATTTCAATTTCATGCTTTGGGTTGCTTGTGTTTGAAAAAGCAAAACACTTTGAATTGAACGCAAACACATGTTGGTTGGATTTTGAAAAATCAAACACATTTAAATTTACTTGATCTTAGTTGATGTAGACACTACTGCTGAAAGGGACTTGACAGACGCATACGATGCGTAGGCTATGTCACTCTATCCGTCGGCATGGGGCTTCGCCTACGGATGGATCCGTCGGACATGTCTCGTCGGGGAACTTTTTGGAAGACGGACACTTGTATCCGTCTGTGAGGAGATATCCTCAGCTACGGATGGTATCCGTAGGTAAGGTCGACAACCATGCCTACGGATATATCTGTAGGTCAGGTTTTACAGTTGTCAGACGGATTGTATCCATAAGTGATGTTTTTATTCTTTTCCTACGGATACTTTGACCACAAATAGTATCTGTAGGTAAGCTGTGTTACTTGTCCTACGGATACCTCTGCCACAGATAGTATCTGTATCTAGGCTTTTTACTTTTCCTACGGATACCCTGGCTACGGATGATATCCGTGGCAAAGGTTTGACACTTTACCTACAGATGGTATCCATAGGTAAAGTACAAAACCTTAGTCACGGATGGCATCCGTAACGTAGCTTCGTGTCTTTTCCTACGGGCCTCATCCATAGGTAAAGTGTTAAACTTCGCCTACGAATACGATGATTTGTATCTGTCGGCCAAAAATTATTACCAGAACAAAAAAAAAACATTTCAAATATGCTGCACCCAATCGTGCATATACCCTAAACTGGGTCTGGTACATGTGCAAACCTGTATAAATTATTCTAAAAACTGCATTGCATGCATAAAATAAAAGTGTTCCAACATACAACAACGTTTAAAGTCATTCAAATGTGTTTATACAAACATATTTAAAAGTTTTAAAAACTGAATAAAAGTTCGGGGGAAAATGTTACTACTCGGGGTTTGCTGCTGAAGATAGTGGCCCATAAGTCTCTTGAACTGTAGAGAGTGGGGCTGATGACGGTACTGAAGACGGGGTCGCTGTGGAAGGGACGACAGCTTGCTGGGATGCAACCATTGCCATCATTTGCTGAAACTTGGCATCCAGATCCTTGCGCTGCTCTTCCATCAGTTTGCGCTGCTCATCAATCATGGCTTGGCGCTGCTCCTCTAAACGTTGCGCGAACACGGCCTCTTGCTGAACAATGCGGGTCCTCAACTCTTCTAGCTCCTCAGAGGAGCTTTTAGACCGCGCACTGGAGCATTGACCGTCGTGTCTATCCCTCACAGTTGGGATGATGACCGCATGACCGAAACCGGGTTGGAATCTACCCTTCTGAGGCTTCTTGACGATTTGCGGCCCGAACCATGACGCAAGGGTGTACCTGCAGTGGCTGAAAGACAACGCGGAGCGCGAGTTCGAAGACTAGACGCCCTAAATAGAATATTATTGTATTAGTACTTAATTATTGTGTTAATTAAGGATAACTGTTGTTTAAATATCACTTTATATGACTGTGTTTTAATGTTTAAACGAATGTTTTACTTTTTCTTTACCTTATTAATTAAATCTTAATTATTTGGGATTAATTATAATTTCAATTTGTTGTTTGAGTCGGGATGGAACCAAATTTTAATTCGCGACTCGAGCGTAGGTGGCGTCGTCGTGAAAATGCAGGAACAGTAGTACCAATACCTGATCCACAAAGAGCCAACGCTGCAGGTGGCCCGGCGTGGCTACAACAGTATGACCGCTTAGTGAAGGAAGGACATCAACGATTCGATTACATTGAACGCCTGATGCGTGAGAAAGGTGATGACCTTCCTCCAACCCCTGATGGTGTAGGCCCGCTGCAGAGGCCTCCGTTGTTGGACGAGGTTCAGGAGAATGACCTTGAAGCTATAGAGGAGCCTGTTTGGTTTAGACGTTTTGTTGAATGGATGGAAGATTTGATAACAATGCAAGAGCGTGTTATCAGAAATTTGCTTGCTTCGTAACTCTATCATTATGCGTTTATGTATTTTGTTGTTGAAGTTTTCGGATGATTAATCGGTTATTAAAACAATGTACTTTTACAAAACACATAATCTATGAGAGAGAGTTGTCGATTTCTCTTCCTTTAAATTGGGAGTGGTAGAGCCAGATTTTCTTTTAAATTATATATCCCTGACCATAAAAATTTATTTAATTAAGTTCAGAACAAAAAATTGATATGACGTCAAGTTTTGAACAATAACTTAAATTTTAACGGAACACGACCTTTTATTTGATAGAATCAAAAACCGGGCCAGGTTGTTCCCAAACTTACAATAAGTAGGAAACAACGATATCCCGTATGGGGATGACTTTGGAAAAATCATCATACTAGCACAACGTACATAAAACCAACAACTACTCCCATTATTGTCTACTAAGATGTCACACAACGTTCTTCTAGGGTTTCCTATAACAAGTTGTAAGAACTTACAACGAATTTTGTGTGCCATACTAGTGGAGAATGCTAGGGAGACGCTTGGGGCTGAGTATATAGCTTGGCACACGAAGGATTCGACAGGGGTGGCCTTGTCGAGTAAGTGCATCTTGAATCCCCTTAATCCGAAATCTCATATGTTCCAACGAGGCTACTCAGTAGCCCTGACCTGATTTGGTAGTGTGTCTGAACCACCTGAGCCAATGTCGGAGTTGGGTCCTCATCAGTGAAGTCCCTATTTTGCAGCTTCCTTAAGGTTAGCTAACAACCACAAACTCGAGACGTCCGACCAATCATCCCAGAGGAAAACCCCTTCACGGGTCTTTGGTCCCATCGTTGCCAACCCTCTGTTTCGCCTCATTTTTGTTTTGCTACACCTAATTAAAAAATTTGCTTGTCCAATCTCCCAACTATTTTCAGTTTTACGTAATCATTTCTTTCATCTTTTAAAGGAAAATGTTCGTGTAAATGCAGGAGACAAAGATCGGTTGTGCAACCAAACTACACTAAACTATCGTTACTAATAGAAAGAAAATAGTCCAGCACAACCACACAAAACTATCATTACTAATATAAAGAAAATAGTCCAGCACAACCACACAAAACTATCATTACTAATAGAAAGAAAATAGTCCAAAAAGAACTAAACAATAGATGTATACATTATCACCCTAGCAAAGATACCTATTTAGAATGCTAGACTTGGACGGACATGGCAAGATGGGGGGAGAGTATATGAGAAACATAAGCAAGTATCAAGACCCTGTAATAGACGATAGGGTGAAGCAATGGAAAGATGTGGACAAGATTGAAATCGAGGACATGCTCGATCTGTTCATTCTTGCTAAGGATTCAACCGGACAACCCTTATCTGTCACACCCCAAATCCGGCGTTGACCGGACTCGAGACGTGACCTGAGTTGAAATAATTAAGCATCATAAAAGATAAGTAAAGGTTCCAACATCTCGATAAACTCCGTCAAAACGACATATCGGTAGGTAGGTTAAAACAATGTGAGACGCAGCTCATCATAAATAGTCAAAAAGTATATCCAACATAAGGAACCAACACAACTCTAATGGTAACCCGAAGAGTCCCAAAGCTCCCTAGCCTCGGCCTCTCTAGACATCCGGTACTCCTGTGAAACAGTTAGAAACCAAGGGGGTGAGCTGACGCTCAGTAGGGAAAACCTTAATGATTCAACCCTTAAGTTAAAGATGAACTGTCTACAAATGTAACCCGAACGACAGGAAGAGAGAACATATCAGGAAGTGATAAGAATAAGAAATAATTGCAACAACGTAAAAAGATCCAAATAACAGTGACATAAATAAATTCATAATGAATAATTTAAAGGACGAATAATAATAAACTGGGAAATATTAGTATCTTGCCAATCACTTGTTTTCTCAAGCCTCCGATCCATGAATAGATTCTGGGATCACCTCGGTTCCCATAACCCGATCCACCAGAGTATCCACATCACATCAGATTTTCCCTCGGTCCATAGGAGGTACATGCACCGGGGCACCGAACTAGTTCGGAACTGCCACCTAAGGACCATATGTCATAGGGGACCAAGTAGTGCACCCACTGGGATACAGTTCCTCGGGATGAAACTATAAGTAATCCTTTCCCCGCAGGGTAAAATGTCCAGTTGCCCGCAGGCCCAATGATCCATGCCCCGCAGGGTCCCATAACCAATTGCCCGCAGGCCCAATAATCAACGCCCCGCAAGGTCCCATAACCAATACTCTCACACTCTAAAACGCGGTCAATAACTCACTGTAACTGTCCAACTCCAACCACCTCAACGGCACCGGATTACCCCCCCCCCCCCCGGTGTAGTACTGAACCAAGCAAACCAACAGACAAACCAACAAACGAGCATGCATTCAAGAATAAGAATATAGGAGCAAGTATAAATGGGTCACCAGTCATCGCTCAACAGATCACACTTCCATCATAATCAAGACATCCAAAACACTCCATACTTCCCGTATACTTACCTGTCACGAACCAGCGGTACATCGATCACCTGATCGTGCCCCTTGGCACAACCAGTCATACTCGATCATCCGTTCAATCAACAATTGTATTAACATAAATACTCAATCAATCAAGTTGTATTCGACAAATCAATCAACCAGTAAACAACTATTTAGCATTCAGTCATACGAGCTACTCCAGTTTCATTAGACTCTTAGGTTAATCGAGCAATTAGCAACCGAGCAAACCAAGCATGGGAACCTAGCACACAACTAATCCGAGAGCTCTTCACAGCCTCTCTACCAGTCAATCAATTTCCCAAGTATTGAAAACACACTTCACTAATTGTCATCGTCCTAACATGCATACTAGACTTATCCGATTATTAGAAATTGAAAAACGATTAAACTAGTTATTCGCATCCTATAGGCACATCTAGGACGTTTCCGATTTTATTATCCTGATCATGCATTCTAAGCGGTAAATAAGTAATTAAAGCTTTCCCTACCTTGCGGTCTTCCTACGAACAAATACTCCTATCAACAGCTGTCCGGCTCGCCTCGTCACCTCGGCGGAGTCCCAGCTACGAATCTGGGTTTACACACAAACGATCCAGAATCAGATCGGGTCCTGACTACCCAGTTCTTTAATTTAACAGGCTTTCATTTCCGTTGATTAAACCGTTTAAACTGATAAAGTCCGACTTAGTCTCAAGTGTCGTTTTAAATCAATTTTAAATTTAATTAAACAAATTAGTCCTAAACGGTCCGTATCCGATCCAGTCCCGGAGTTAGGCCCGAGTCCGGACCCGAAGATCAGAGTCAGTCCGAACCATGGCCCAGACCAGATTCGAGCCCAAGGCCCGAATCCTGTCCAGGCCAAGGCCCAGCTGAGTTCCGAGCCCAAGCCCAAGGGCTCTGCCTCGTCCGACCTGAGCTGGGAACGACAATGGCTAGGGCTAGGGTTCCGACGACTCCGGCGGCGGCGGCGTCAGGTAAGCACAGGGGTTTCTGACGGTGGTGACGGCTCGAGAACTCGAAGGGACGGTTGCAGGGGCTAGATCCGAGCTCTTCCGGCCAGTTCTGACGGTCAAAGGGCTCGCCGGCGCGCGAGTTCCAGATTTGGAACTCGAGCGCTCCGGCGATGCTCTCAGGTCCCGTCCGACCCTAGAGTGAGCTCGGAGCTCAAGGTTCCAAGCGAAGAAGAAGGTGGGGAGGGTGATTCTGGTGAGGTTTTAACTCACCGTCGATGAATCCCCACGGATCTGGTACGGTGGTGCTCGGAATCGGCGGTGGCGGTCAGGAATCGAAGAGGGAGAGGACGGGTGGAGTTCTCTTCTGGGTTTTTGGGGTTTCGTCGCGGTTGAGAGACGAAGGCGGAGTAGAAGAGAACGGAGAAGAAGGAGAGGGTGGGTGTGAGGTCGGAGAAGGAGCGATGGTGGCCGGAGAAGGAGTGGAGAGCGGCGTCGGCGGCGGAGGGTTTCTGGGTTGTCGGGAGGGGGAGACGAGGTCTCGCCTCGGGAGTGGCGCGCGGAAAGTGAGGCTGAAGCGGCGAGGGAGGGGTTTTAAGGGTAGGGTTGGGTGTAAACGGGCCTGGGGTCGTCTGGGCTTCGCGCGAGGCATGGGCTCGCTCGGCTCAGGCCCGCCTCGCCTCCTGCCCTGCCCAGCCCAGAACCAGCTCTCTCTCCTTTTTTTTTTTGCTACTTAAACTAAACTTGATGCAGAAACAACCTTTTTTAGTAAGTTTGCACTTTAAAACCCTTTTAAACCAGACCGGGTTTTACAATCTACCCCCCTTAAATAAATTTCGTCCTCGAAATTTAAAGTAGACGTACCTCAAGCGTCAAACAGGTGGGGATACTTCTCCCGGATCTCGTCCTCACGCTCCCAGGTCGACTCAGCCCCTTGGTGCCCCCACTGTACTCGAACCAGTGGAATAGTCGTCTTCCGCAAGATCTTCTCTCCTGTATCCACAATCCTGATAGGTTGCTCCTCATAAGAGACATCATCGGCCACCTCTAAATCTGCCCAATCGATAACATGAGAAGGATCTGCCGTGTATTGCCGCAGTTGGGATACATGGAAAACGTTATGCACGTTCCCAAGCTGCGGTGGCAAGGCTAATCGATAAGCTACAGCTCCAATCCTCTCTAAGACCTCAAATGGTCCAATGAAGCGCGGGGATAACTTTCCTCCTCCACGATTGAATCGTAGTAGGCCCTTCTTTGGGCTCACCCTCAGAAATACGTGGTCTCCGACCAGGAACTCAAGTGGTCTACGCCGTCGGTCTGCATAACTCTTCTGACGACTCTGTGCGGTCTTCAACCGATCTCTGATCAAGGTGACCTTCTCTGTCGTCTCTCGGACCATGTCCGGTCCCAGTAAGTTCCGATCCCCTACTTCGGCCCAACACACCGGCGACCTACTCGGTCTGCCGTATAAGGCCTCAAATGGCGCCATCCCAATGCTGGACTGATAACTGTTGTTGTAAGCGAACTCTGCCAATGGTAGATGATCCTCCCATGATCCCTGAAAGTCAAGCACACAAGCTCGAAGCATGTCTTCCAAAATCTGAATGGTGCGCTCTGACTGTCCATCTGTCTCAGGATGGTAAGCTGTACTCAACAGTACTTCAGTCCCCAAAGCCTTCTGTAGGCTCTTCCAAAACCTGGATGTGAATCGAGGGTCTCTATCAGATACTACTGACACTGGTACTCCATGTAGACGAATAATTTCCCTGACGTACAAACGTCCCAACATGTCCACAGTATCCGTCATCCTCATGGCTAGAAAATGTGCCGACTTGGTCAGTCGATCAACTACAACCCAAACGGCATCATGCCCCTTGGACGACCTCGGTAGTGCACTCACAAAATCCATAGTCACATGTTCCCATTTCCACTCGGAAATCGGTAAAGGCTGTAGCAAACCAGCGGGACGTCGATGCTCCGCCTTCACCTGCTGACAGGTAAGACATCTCGAAACAAAGAGTGCAACCGCCTTGCGCATCCCCCTCCACCAGAACTGCCGTCGGATGTCTCTATACATCTTGGTGCCACCGGGATGTACTGCAAGTCGTGAGTGGTGACACTCTCTCAACACTGTGTCCCTACAATCTCGGGGTACAAACAATCGTCCCCTAAACCGAAGTCCCTGATCTGCACTCAACTCCCAGTCATCGATCTTCTCCCCAGCTACCAGTCTCCCACGGATCTCCATCGTCTCAGTATCCTCGGTTTGTGCCTCTAGCACCCGAGTAACCAAAGTGGGTTGAGCCACCAATGCACATAAGGCCATACCATCCGTGATCTCCTCAAGTTCAAGTCGGAATGAGCTCAGCTCCTCCAGCATGTTCCACTCTCGGACTGCCATGCTGGCCACGCAATGAGATGACTTCCTGCTCAGGGCATCTGCGACGACATTCGCCTTGCCCGGATGGTAGACCAGCTCGAAGTCGTACTCCTCAAGTAGCTCCATCCATCGCCTCTGGCGTATGTTCAGGTCGCGCTGAGAGAAAATGTACTTGAGGCTCTTGTGGTCAGAGAACACTCTAAACTGCTCACCATACAAATAGTGTCTCCAACTCTTCAATGCAAAAACTATAGCTGCTAGCTCGAGATCATGGGTCGGATAGTTGCGCTCGTGCACCTTCAACTGCCTGGAACCGTAGGCAACTACCTTCCCTGACTGCATCAGAACACACCCCAGTCCCTCGCCCGAAGCGTCACAATAAACGTCATAGCCCACTCCTCGCTCCGGAACAATCAACACCGGAGCAGTGGTCAGACGAGCCTTTAGCTCTGAGAACGAATGCTCACACTCACTAGTCCAAAGGAACTCTGCTCCTTTCCGAGTCAAAGCTGTCATAGGTGCAGCCAAACGTGAGAAGTCCTGAACAAAGCGTCGATAATAGCCGGCCAACCCCAGAAAATTGCGGATCTCAAACACGTTCTTGGGCCTTGCCCACTTTGAAACTGCGTCGACCTTCGCTGGGTCAACTAAGATACCATCACGGGACACTACGTGTCCGAGGAATTTCACCTCCGCAAGCCAGAATTCGCACTTCTCCAGGTTCCCATACAGCTGGTGGGTGCGTAACAAGGCCAACACTACTCTCAAGTGTTCCTCGTGTGCCTCTTCGTTAGGCGAGTAGATCAATATGTCATCAACGAATACTACGAAAACTGGTCCAGGTAAGGTCTGAAAATGCCATTCATCAAGTCCATGAAAGCTGCTGGCGCGTTCGTCAGTCCGAACGGCATCACTAGAAACTCAAAGTGTCCGTAGCGTGTCCGGAACGCGGTCCTCTCCACATCTTCCTTCCGGACCCTCAACTGATAGTAGCCTGATCTTAGATCAATCTTGGAGAAACATGTCGCTCCTCTCAATTGATCGAACAGATCATCGATCCTCGACATCGGGTAGCGGTTCTTCACTGTCACCCGGTTTAGCTTCCGATAGTCGATACACATCCTCAAGGCTCCACCCTTCTTCTTCACGAAGAGGGTGGGTGCTCCCCACGGTGACACACTCGGGCGGATGAAGCCCTTCTCCTGTAACTCTTCGAGTTGGCGCTTCAACTCGACCAACTCGGCTGGCGCGAATCGATAAGGTGCCATCGATATCGGCGCGGTGCCTGGGATCAAGTCGATCCGGAACTCTAACTCTCGCGCCGGTGGTAAACCTGATAACTCCTCCGGAAACACGTCTGGGAACTCACACACTACCCTCGGCAAGTTTCTGCCACTCTGCACCACTTCGGCCTCCACTCCAGTAGTCAAGGCGGATAGAAGGACTCCGCTCTTGCTACCCAAAACACAAGTGATGACTCTATCACCAGATCGCACGGTCACCTGCCGCCGAAAGCAATCAATCGTCGCCCGATATCTTGCAAGCCAGTCCATCCCTAAGATCACGTCGAACGCAGTCATCTCCAGAACGAGAAGGTCACCCAAGAAAGGGCAATCAGCCACTCGAACTCACAATCTCGACAGACTGTGCTCAACACCACCTCCCCCGTAGCTGGGGTCTCAAGACAAAGGGGTCTACGAAGTGGCTCCGCCACCAAACCTAAGGAACGAGCAAAAGAAGTAGAGATAAACGAATGGGATGCACCCGTATCGAACAAAAAGGAAGCCCACGAATGAAACAATAAACACGTACCCTGAATGGTCTCATAACCGGCGTACTGTCTCTCGGCTCTAGCATCTGAAACTGCATAAACTCGGCCCTGCCGTGCCGGTGGTCCTCCTCTCGGTGGTGGTGGTAGTGCCACCTGCTGCTGGGGCCTAGCCTGATGTCTCGGGGCTACCGCTCCCGCTGCCTGACGCGGAGCTCTCTGCTGCTGTGCCTGTCGTGGTCGGCCGGGAGGTGCCTGATGAAGCTGTGCATGTTGTGGCCTCGGTGGAGGGACAGCTCCGACACGATCGGGGCAAGTGAAAGACAAATGTCCCTGTCGGCCGCACTGGTAACAAGTCCGGTCCTCAACATGCTGCCGCTCGGCAAAACCCTGTGGACGACCCATCTGCCGCTCTGCAGGTCCTCCGTCTCTTGGGCAGTCTCGGGCCAAGTGTCCCGACTGTCTGCACGTGGGGCAGAACTGAGTCACCGGGGCCGGTCCAACTGATGCCACTGACGCCCCTCTGCGCGAACCACTCTGCTGAAACTGAGGCTGGAAGTACCCAGAAGTCCTCTGTCGTCTAGCATCACGCCTCTCTGATGGTCTGAGAAACCCACCCGGTCTCGGCCTGACATCTCGCTCTCTGGCAGTCTCTCGAAAGTGTCTCTCCACAGCTAGAGCCTGGCCCAACAAGGTGGTGTATACCTCTGTCCTCAAAACAATAAGCCGGTCTGCAATGGCAGGGCGGAGTCCACGCTCAAATCGTCTGCAACGACTGTCCTCAGTCTGCACCATCTCGGGTGCGAAGCGAGATAAGGTCAGGAACCTCGCCGCATACTCAGCCACCGTCATCCCCCTCTGTCGTAGATCCACGAATTGTTGGCGTCGATCATCCCGAACCGATCGCGGAAAGTACTGCTCCAGGAACAACTGACTGAAGAGCTCGAAATCCTCACCAACACTGGTCTGCACAGACTGCCACCAGTAAAAAGCCTCACCCTCAAGCTGGAAGGTGGAGAAAGAAACCCTCAGACGTCCCTCAGAAATACCGGACGTATCAAGGTTGCGAGTGATCCGCTCCAACCATAACACTGCTGCCTCTGAGTCAACACTCCCTGAAAAGGTCGGTGTACCTAAACGACGAAAGTCACGAAGTTCCTGAGCCGTGTGAATATCCATCTGTCCTGGTCTCTCTACAACGGTTGTCTCTGTAGCAGACACGGGCGCTGGCGCCGGTGTTGGGGTCTCCTGCTGAGCCCTGAGTGCCGCTAGCACTGCGCGTACCACCTCATCAATGGGTGTAGCTTGGGTCGGCTCTGCGACTGGGGTAACTCTCACTGATGACCCGGACGGTCCACCCTCAACGCTCTGGTGCTCTGTGGGAGCAGCATCCTGGGCACCTGCTGCCCCTGCCAGCCCAACCGCGGGTGGCCGACCCTTCCCTAAAGCTGGGCGACTCCTGGTACCTCTCGGGACGTAAACGGGAAGCATCTCGAAAGCTCGCTGCAGTAGTACGTACAGTTCAACTCAGTTTAAAACAAGCGAAACGATTTAAGCAAAAGGGCGCTTTCGAACGTCTCAACGGATCCTAATTTGATCGAGAGTAAGTAGATAAGTCGTATATAATACTCATATAGACAAAGAATTTCGTACCTTGTGCGTCTCACATAGCAAACAGTAAAGCAATCAACTCCCTCAGGAGGCATAATTCACACACAAACACACCCATCACTGGGGTGGAAAGCACAAGTAAGCGTCAGCAATTAAGTCCTTAACTTTCCTATTTACGGCTTTTCTCTTTCCTCAAGTTACTTATCTTTAATCAATTAGTCGATTCGATCTCACAGCGTTACAACTTGATTCAGGCGTCCCCGAACCTTGTTGTAACTACTTGACATCCCACTATCACGTTTGACTACAGTGGCGCCCTGTGTCAACTCGTGATAGAACCCACACTTCAGTTTCTACAGAAAATTCGGCATGACCTAATCGTAATTTCCACTAACCACCCTGCTTAAACGGGACAATTTTCATTAAATTTCAACAAGTTATAATACTCAGAGAATTCCCATGCTCTGCAGTTCATACCACAATCAACACAGAGATTTCCATGCTTCGCAAAGTACACACGCAATCAAAGGGTATTAACTTACTCAAATTCGATTCCTTTTCAAAGTCACCCAAGTTGGGTCACACCCTTCAAGGTCAAAATCTTAGACAAGTCAAAATACCATAACTGATGTAACACTCAACCCATTTCCCAAACTATAACCATCCGATTCTTCCATAATTCCATTCTTCGATTACGTCCTTTTCGACCGTACCATCCTAACAATTCCAATCCCTAACTTCGTCAACACTCCCATCCATTAATCCTTCAGCTTTAACTCTACAAAACAATCAATCACAGCGATAATGCACTTAATCTGATAACAACCTACTCAACAAGTATCATACAGCGGTTCAGTCATTGCTCGCTCACCCAATACCGACCTCAACCAATCGGTTTCACCGATCTCTGCATCTTACAATCAATAAGGTAAGGGCATCCCTCAAGCGACACAACCGTTATAGCAAGAAGAGTTCAACATTAGGCAACCAAATAAACGGTAAAACTCGAGTCGTTCTTACTATATGCATCAACGCGTTTAACTCCGCATAACTGAGTACTCGACTTAGACTTCCTAACTCTACCCACCTAAAAGACGTTGGCCCGAGGTTTTTGAAAACGGTTCGAAAATTACCACCTGTTTCAAATGAAACCAGGCTCTGATACCAAATTGTCACACCCCAAATCCGGCGTTGACCAGACTCGAGACGTGACCTGAGTTGAAATAATTAAGCATCATAAAAGATAAGTAAAGGTTCCAACATCTCGATAAACTCCGTCAAAACGACATATCGGTAGGTAGGTTAAAACAACGTGAGACGCAGCTCATCATAAATAGTCAAAAAGTATATCCAACATAAGGAACCAACACAACTCTAATGGTAACCCGAAGAGTCCCAAAGCTCCCTAGCCTCGGCCTCTCTAGACATCCGGTACTCCTGTGAAACAGTTAGAAACCAAGGGGGTGAGCTGACGCTCAGTAGGGAAAACCTTAATGATTCAACCCTTAAGTTAAAGATGAACTGTCTACAAATGTAACCCGAACGACAGGAAGAGAGAACATATCAGGAAGTGATAAGAATAAGAAATAATTGCAACAACGTAAAAAGATCCAAATAACAGTGACATAAATAAATTCATAATGAATAATTTAAAGGACGAATAATAATAAACTGGGAAATATTAGTATCTTGCCAATCACTTGTTTTCTCAAGCCTCCGATCCATGAATAGATTCTGGGATCACCTCGGTTCCCATAACCCGATCCACCAGAGTATCCACATCACATCAGATTTTCCCTCGGTCCATAGGAGGTACATGCACCGGGGCACCGAACTAGTTCGGAACTGCCACCTAAGGACCATATGTCATAGGGGACCAAGTAGTGCACCCACTGGGATACAGTTCCTCGGGATGAAACTATAAGTAATCCTTTCCCCGCAGGGTAAAATGTCCAGTTGCCCGCAGGCCCAATGATCCATGCCCCGCAGGGTCCCATAACCAATTGCCCGCAGGCCCAATAATCAACGCCCCGCAGGGTCCCATAACCAATACTCTCACACTCTAAAACGCGGTCAATAACTCACTGTAACTGTCCAACTCCAACCACCTCAACGGCACCGGATTACCCCCCCCCCCCGGTGTAGTACTGAACCAAGCAAACCAACAGACAAACCAACAAACGAGCATGCATTCAAGAATAAGAATATAGGAGCAAGTATAAATGGGTCACCAGTCATCGCTCAACAGATCACACTTCCATCATAATCAAGACATCCAAAACACTCCATACTTCCCGTATACTTACCTGTCACGAACCAGCGGTACATCGATCACCTGATCGTGCCCCTTGGCACAACCAGTCATACTCGATCATCCGTTCAATCAACAATTGTATTAACATAAATACTCAATCAATCAAGTTGTATTCGACAAATCAATCAACCAGTAAACAACTATTTAGCATTCAGTCATACGAGCTACTCCAGTTTCATTAGACTCTTAGGTTAATCGAGCAATTAGCAACCGAGCAAACCAAGCATGGGAACCTAGCACACAACTAATCCGAGAGCTCTTCACAGCCTCTCTACCAGTCAATCAATTTCCCAAGTATTGAAAACACACTTCACTAATTGTCATCGTCCTAACATGCATACTAGACTTATCCGATTATTAGAAATTGAAAAACGATTAAACTAGTTATTCGCATCCTATAGGCACATCTAGGACGTTTCCGATTTTATTATCCTGATCATGCATTCTAAGCGGTAAATAAGTAATTAAAGCTTTCCCTACCTTGCGGTCTTCCTACGAACAAATACTCCTATCAACAGCTGTCCGGCTCGCCTCGTCACCTCGGCGGAGTCCCAGCTACGAATCTGGGTTTACACACAAACGATCCAGAATCAGATCGGGTCCTGACTACCCAGTTCTTTAATTTAACAGGCTTTCATTTCCGTTGATTAAACCGTTTAAACTGATAAAGTCCGACTTAGTCTCAAGTGTCGTTTTAAATCAATTTTAAATTTAATTAAACAAATTAGTCCTAAACGGTCCGTATCCGATCCAGTCCCGGAGTTAGGCCCGAGTCCGGACCCGAAGATCAGAGTCAGTCCGAACCATGGCCCAGACCAGATTCGAGCCCAAGGCCCGAATCCTGTCCAGGCCAAGGCCCAGCTGAGTTCCGAGCCCAAGCCCAAGGGCTCTGCCTCGTCCGACCTGAGCTGGGAACGACAATGGCTAGGGCTAGGGTTCCGACGACTCCGGCGGCGGCGGCGTCAGGTAAGCACAGGGGTTTCTGACGGTGGTGACGGCTCGAGAACTCGAAGGGACGGTTGCAGGGGCTAGATCCGAGCTCTTCCGGCCAGTTCTGACGGTCAAAGGGCTCGTCGGCGCGCGAGTTCCAGATTTGGAACTCGAGCGCTCCGGCGATGCTCTCAGGTCCCGTCCGACCCTAGAGTGAGCTCGGAGCTCAAGGTTCCAAGCGAAGAAGAAGGTGGGGAGGGTGATTCTGGTGAGGTTTTAACTCACCGTCGATGAATCCCCACGGATCTGGTACGGTGGTGCTCGGAATCGGCGGTGGCGGTCAGGAATCGAAGAGGGAGAGGACGGGTGGAGTTCTCTTCTGGGTTTTTGGGGTTTCGTCGCGGTTGAGAGACGAAGGCGGAGTAGAAGAGAACGGAGAAGAAGGAGAGGGTGGGTGTGAGGTCGGAGAAGGAGCGATGGTGGCCGGAGAAGGAGTGGAGAGCGGCGTCGGCGGCGGAGGGTTTCTGGGTTGTCGGGAGGGGGAGACGAGGTCTCGCCTCGGGAGTGGCGCGCGGAAAGTGAGGCTGAAGCGGCGAGGGAGGGGTTTTAAGGGTAGGGTTGGGTGTAAACGGGCCTGGGGTCGTCTGGGCTTCGCGCGAGGCATGGGCTCGCTCGGCTCAGGCCCGCCTCGCCTCCTGCCCTGCCCAGCCCAGAACCAGCTCTCTCTCCTTTTTTTTTTTGCTACTTAAACTAAACTTGATGCAGAAACAACCTTTTTTAGTAAGTTTGCACTTTAAAACCCTTTTAAACCAGACCGGGTTTTACATTATCGACCGAAGAGATGAATGCTCAGTGCGCGGTAAAAATAATAGAGATGAGTGCAATAACTTACGGTAAACTATACGCGTTTAAAAACTTTTACCGGTTAACAATTTTTTTACTATCCGGTAAAAAGTTTTCAAATAAACAAGGTGGACATGGGGTAGCTAACGGGTCAAGTGGTGGTCCAGGCCCAGTTGCTCAAAAGTCGACCAGCGATCCGAGTCTGTTTGATATTTTCAAACGCATTGACACGGATTTGAGTACGTCGGCTGTTGTGGGCTCGGATCCAGAAGTCATTCAACCTCGAGGTGAAGAACCAATTATGGAATTCGAGTGTCAGTGCAGTCCATG
The DNA here is from genome assembly GCA_963921825.1 of Erodium maritimum. Taxonomy (NCBI): domain Eukaryota; kingdom Viridiplantae; phylum Streptophyta; class Magnoliopsida; order Geraniales; family Geraniaceae; genus Erodium; species Erodium maritimum. The sequence continues at coordinate 57,720,886 of OY997596.1, read as the reverse complement.
GAAAGATATTCTTCTAAGTAAACCCAGTATTCCCGTTGAGGCTCCAAGGAAGCGTGGTCGCCCAAAAAAGGGCCAGCCGAAAAAGACGGTTCCTCCAACTGTTTTTTACCAGACAAGAGCCAAAACATCTGCTGATAAAAGAGGTTCTGATGGAGGTTTCACTATCGATATTGCTAAACAAAATAAAGAAGGATCGTGGAGTTTTAGCAAGAGATTTGTGAAAAAAAAGGTTGTTTCCCATTCCACAGGCTTTGGATCCCCACAGCCTGTTGAGGTGGAAGAGGGCGTCGAGGATAGCGAGTTTGAGGTTATTCCGGAAGTTTCACCTGTTCCGGTTTCCAACCGATTTCTCTGCTTGAATCCGGAGAGGAAGTAGGTCTCGATGGCGGTGCTCTATTTCGCTTGCTCTCTGTTCTGTTTCACTTGTTTGTTCCAGTTTGGTTTTCGTATTGTTGTTTGCTTTTGTTTCGGTAGGGGAAAAAGGTCCTTTTTAGGATTGTTTTTCTCGCATCGTTTTACTTTTTGTAGAACGTTTGGTTAATAAAACTATTCGCTTATCAAAAAAAACATTTTTTTACTACAAAAACTTTTAACGGAACACGACCTTTTATTTGATAGAATCAAAAACCGGGTCAAGTTGTTCCCGAACTTACAATAAGTAGGAAACAACGATATCCCGTATAGGGATGACTTTGGAAAAATCATCATACTGGCACAACGTACATAAAACCAACGACTACTCCTATTATTGTCTACTAAGATGTCACACAACGTTCTTCTAGGGTTTCCTATAACAAATTGTAAGAACTTACAACAAATTTTGTGTGCCATACTAGTGGAGAATTCTAGGGAGACGCTTGGGGCTAAGTATATAGCTTGGCACACGAAGGATTCGACAGGGGTGGCCTTATCGAGTAAGTGCATCTTGAATCCCCTTAATCCGAAATCTCATATGTTCCAACGAGGCTACTCAGTAGCCCTGACCTGATCTGGTAGTGTGTCTGAACCACCTGAGCCAATGTTGGAGTTGGGTCCTCATCTGTGAAGTCCCTATTTTGCAGCTTCCTTAAGGTTAGCTAACAACCACAAACTCGAGTCGTCCGACCAATCATCCCTGAGGAAAACCCCTTCACGGGTCTCTGGTCCCATCGTTGCCAACCCTCTGTTTCGCCTCATTTTTGTTTTGCTACACCTAATTAAAAAATTTGCTTGTCCAATCTCCCAACTGTTTTCAGTTTTACGTAATCATTTCTTTCATCTTTTAAAGGAAAATGTTCATATAAATGCAAGAGACAAAGATCGGTTGTGCAACCAAACTACACAAAACATCATTACTAATAGAAAGAAAATAGTCCAGCACAACCACACAAAACTATCATTACTAATAGAAAGAAAATAGTCCAAAAAGAACTAAACAATAGACGAGAGGGCAAGGTTCTAAAAGTCGATAGGCGCTAATCGGACGGTTAGGTCTTTCGGAGATTAATCGGGGACTAGACGGAGATTAATCGGGGATTAATCGGATTTGTATTTTTTTTAATACATATATTATTATATATAGAAATAAAATATGAATTTCATTACATTAAAAATGGTAACTAATATCTAAAATACCTAAAAAATAACACCAAACAATTCAGAAGCAGAAACTCTAATATCACCAACATCATAACCATCTAATTATTTTAATTGAGTACGTATACTACGTAAAATTGTAGGAATCGCCTAGGCGGCTAGGCGGGTCGGCTAAGCGTAGGCGGGCGCCTAACTCGGGATTTTTAGAACAGTGCGAGAGGGTGAAGCAATGGAAAGATGGGGACAAGATTTAAACCGAGGACATGCTCGATCTGTTCATTCTTGCTAAGGATTCAACCGGACAACCCTTATCGACCGAAGAGATCAAAGCTCAGTGCGCGGTAAGATTAATAGAGATGAGTGCCAAAACTTACGGTAAATTATACGCGTTTAAAAACTTTTGCCTGTTAATAATTTTTTATTACAAAAACTTAACATTTATTTTGAAAATGATAGTTATATCCTTCCGTTCTTAATTTATAACTCTTATGTACATTTGTGATCCAGAATCCTTATGTATCCATTTTTTAAAGGATATATTTTTTTTTGTAAAAATAATTAATTCCATTAGTGGATTTGTATACCCAAAATTGTTTATTATTGTAAGTTTTAGCAAGACTTTAAGTTTACAACAATTTTTTACAATTATCTCTAAATATTATTTTTTTGTATCTTTGTCATATTTTCAAGTTTGAGGCGAAACAATTTTACTTCTCACGTGATTCCTCATCTTTTTATCCATTAAGAAATTATTTTCTGGAACATTGTCAGATCCTCCCAATATTTTGGAATGGACGATAGCAAAAATGATCAATGAACCGGTAATCCATCGTAAAGCGGTAGAGGAAATTGATAAGATCGTTGGAAAAGAAAGATTGGTTCAAGAATCTGATCTACCATTGTTTCGTTACATCAAAGCGTGTGTGAGAGAATCGTTTAGACTTCATCCCGTATCAACATTTGTCACGCCCCAAATCTGGTTTTGAAAGTACGTAGTAAAAGAGTATGAAAGAGGTAAACAGTACGTCACTAAGCAATCTAGCCTAGGACCCTCGCTAGCCCCCAAGCATCGAACATCCAGCTAGTACACATCCCGCTCAAGACCTGCAAGACAACAAGGTAAAGGGGTGAGCTTTCGCTCAGTAGGGAAAGTGGTTAAGGTTATGAACATCAGTTCAATATCACGAGTAACCGTCCAATTAGGGCATACTAGCAAGGCATAGCTATCAACAACGCCCACGGTACAAGTGTCAACCACTAATCGCCCTCGTAAGATCAACATCACAAATAATACAACGCACAATGCCAAACAGCACGCATAGTACACACAACAGAACAATATATAACTTAGTGGAACCGTCCTCAACACCACCGGCTATCACAACCCGTTTTGCTTATATCGTATCGGAACACAGAGCATCGGTCCCGACATCTTCCCGTCACCGAGACTCGGGGTAACATACTTGACTGGAAATACATTCAGTCGGATGTCTTCCCGTCACGGACACTCGGGGCCTCATGCATAACAGACCGGCACATACCTCGGCCGTACGCCTACCCGGACCACATAGCATCGGGGTAATGGTTAAACCGTCCTCGTCCTCGATACTCTACACTGGCATACTCTCTCAGTGTAGGTATTCTACCGGGCACAACTCCTCTTGGAACACACATCAAGAGAATAACACGCATCACAATGCCATAGTTCGACCACGGTATACCAACCGAGCCAACTCACCATAACACGCAAATCGGTCTATCATTCACCCGATCATATCACAACCAAAGGTTCACATCACATCAAACACGGCACACTTGTCCACACATAGCCACGACAAGCTACACCGAGTATAACATAACATGATTCTTAATCTTATCGACACTTAGTCACACAACATGCATCTCAATGAAAGATCAGACATTTCAATCAGCACACAACCTAAGGCTCGACATGGCCATTCTACCAGCACGGCAATTTCCCAATAATTGAAAGCAATTATTCTAGTGAATCACATCCTATATGCGAACTAAGACTCGTCCGATTATTAATGTAATTGAAAGCGGTTATTCTAGTGAATCACATCCCATATGCGAACTAGGACCTTTCCGGTTATTATTATTATCATACATACATACTAGTAACTTTCCGTAATTAAACCGGTATTCGCCACGTTCCCTACCTCAGAAATAAACAACGATCAACTCCTAGCTGCTGACGTCCTGGCTCGCTTCCTCCTCCACTTCACGATGTCCTCGGGTCTCCTCCTCTGTCGATCTCGGATCCGAAGCCTTGGATCACAATTAAAAACTCGAGTCAAAACTAATTCAGTTGCGATAAGAACGAGAAATAACTGAATTAAAAGTCCAACATAGGCTAAAACGGGAAATGGCCGAAACGAGGCCCAATTCAGATGGCCCACTGGACCGGAATCCGACCCGGCCCGTGCAGCGTACCGGCCCGATACCCAAACCGACCCGTGCCATAGACCGGCCCAGAACCAGACCTGGCGCGTGCCACAGACCGGCCTGGAACCAGACACGGTCCGTGCGGCACGCCGGCCCGAAACCAGGCACGGTCCGTGCTGCACACCGTGCCGGATCTTGGCCTGGTCTGTGCGGCACTCCGTGCCGGAACCTGGAGCTGTCCGTGCGGCGTTCCGTGCCGGAATCAGGCCCCCTTCGTGCCCTGTTCCGTATCAGACCAGACCAGACCCCTTCTTCTTCCCCAAGTTCGTTTTCTGCAAAAATATTCTCAAAACCTCCATTGATGAATCCTCAAAACTCCAAAACAGAACCAAAGCTTCAGCAAAACACTACCCACAAGGGGGGTTCCATCAAAACTACTCAAACTCCAACTAAAACCAATCATCTAACTCATTTTCTTTGTCAAAAATCATCTACCATTGAAGCTTCAAATCCAACCATGGTTCTTCATTTCCCCTCAAACCCATGAACCACAAATCACCAAAAACGAAAAAGAGCTAGATGGTTACCTTGGAAATAGAGTGTAGAAGAAGAATCCAATGTTTTTGATGAGATTCGAGTAGAGATTAAGTCCAAAAATCCACCATTTTTCTCCTTTCTTCCTCCTCAAGTTTCTAAGCTCTTCTCTTCTCCTCTCTCTCTACACATTCTGTCAAGAGGCACAAATGAGCTGAATTGCTCTTGATATTTGTCCCTTTAACCTAGGGTTGAAATCCCCAATATGCCCCTCCTTACTCTTATCCCTTCAAGGAATACCAAGAGGGTTAAATGGGTCTTTTATACCCATTTCTTTGTTAGTCTTAATGCCCGTAGTTCAATCCTAAATGTCTAAATGTATATATCATCATTAACAATAAAATTAAAGCGGCTTTATATTACTTATGTGTTGGAGTAATATATCGATGTGTGCTCTGATCTATACCCACAATGCGAATAGAACCATAGATCGAGATAGATCACACTCGATGGGTCCCTAGTCAACAAAACTTCACTAGAAGCGACTAGTATGAAAGATGGCTCTTTATGACTTACGTTCTGTTAGTCATTGGAATGGGATTCCAGAGTCTGATCATAGATATCATGTGGGACATGATATTGGACGACCCGACATTAATATGTGCCATAGATCAAGTCTTGAACATATTCATTGTCGTAGCTTGTCATGTATCCTTAGACCAAAGAGTCTTTGTGATCGCTATGTAGTCAGCAACTGAGTTTGACCTGAGCCTAATGTTGTCCGTAACAGGGCTTCCACAATGGCCAGGATTTGCTTGGGGACGGGCTACATGAGTGACACGAAAGATGGCTAAGGGATTTATCCCTCATACTGAGGTATGAGAAAGATATCGGTTCTCGGCCGCTTGATCGAGAGTGACTGAAAGAATAGCATGACCATGCACATGATACTGGGTATCATATATTTAGTCATCTCACATATCAAGGAACAGTGATTGAGAATAATAAGGATGACGGCTCTATGCCTTATCTCAATCCGGATATCGGAGATAAAAGGATAATGACAGGGACGGCGGAAAGGTTAGAATCGACAAGGGTCGATTCGTTATGCAGTGACAGGCAATACTAAAGTCTCGTTAGTTGACACTTAAATAGGATCAAGTAAAATGGGATTTTACGTTGATCTATTGACATGCATAAACCTAAGGGTCACACCGGAGGATGAAACTCATTGACACATTTATGGAGAATGGCCAAAAGGGAGTTGTCTCGGGACATAACCAAAACTGGGTTTTGGGTCATGTACCCGTAAGTGAATAGGACTTTACGGATTGAGATAAGGCTTGGAGTCTTGGGATTGATCGCGTAGGATAATGTTGGACATTTCCGGTATGGAAGGCTTGGAGGCAATGAGCGAATCACCGGACCTCGTTGGAAATGGCCACGGGCCATGTTTCAAGAGGCCCATGAAAGGCCCATGCAACCAAGGCCCGTGGAACTAATTAATCAAGTCTTTATTAATTAGTACTAAGTAAGCAAGACAAGGATTAAGGTGTTTGTGATTCACCACCTAACCCAATCTTGTCTTGCCATACTTTGTCATATTTACACCTTACTTGTCACCATGCTTGTCCCATGCCTTTAGTTGGACAAGTATGGGGTTTGTTATGTTTAAGTCATATTTTTAAACATAACAAACACAAGACAAGAACAGAAAACACAACTTCTCCCTCCTCTCCATGGCAATTTCGGGTTTGGCTAGTTTCCACCTCCATTTTTGTGTTCTTGAGTCCTCAAAGAGAAGAACTATGTGGCTTTGATTCCCATGTGGATACGTAGGCGTCTTGGCGACTCAAGCCAATCATTCGTTACCCGGTGTTCTTGTTTTGGTAAGAACTAGTGCTGAATTCTTCTCTTGTGAATCCATTCTTTGTTAGTTGTTTCATGGTTTTAATCGTCTCTTGGTTTTCATTGATTTTCCGCTGCGAGTTGGTTCATATCCAACCCTACCTCGAGACCCAACATTCTTCCCCTTCAAGTAAATAAGGACACATGTCCAAGTTGGGGACCACTCCTAGTTCAACTAAATCCATCACAAATAATTTATCGGATTTTAGCTCTTAATCGGACCGCGGTTTGACCGAAAAGACTTCGGGTTGACTGTTCCCAATATTACAGTCAACGGAAAGGAAACGGCTCAACTAAGCCAACTGTAACGACGGATAAGCTTTTTGGGTCCCGAATGACTTCCGGAGTCCCCGGTTGACTTTTCCGGCCGAAAGTCAACTTCCGCCGAAAACTTCCGGTTCGCACGGGATCGACCGGGGGCGGTTCTTACAATCTACCCCCCCTTAAAAGAATTTCATCCTCGAAATTTAAAACAGACGTACCTCAAGGGTCGAACAGGCTGGGGTACTTTGCACGAACCTCATCTTCGCGCTCCCAGGTCGACTCTGCTCCGTGATGCTTCCACTGCACACGTACCAGTGGGATAGTCCTGCCACATAGGGCCTTCTCTCGCCTATCCAAAATCCTGACTGGCTTCTCCTCATACGAAACATCCTCAGCCACCTCGATGTCCGTCCACTCAATCACGTGGAAGGGGTCCGTAGTGTACTTCCGCAACTGGGATACATGGAAGACGTTATGCACGTTCCCGAGCTGCAGTGGCAATGCCAGGAAATTGGAAACAGCTCCAACTCTTCTCAAGATCTCGAAAGGCCCGATAAACCGCGGGGCCAACTTGCCTCCGCCACGGTTGAATCGCAAAAAGCCCTTCTTCGGGCTCACCCTCAGAAACACATGATCACCAACCGAAAACTCAAGAGGCTTGCGCCGTCTATCTGCATAACTCTTCTGGCGACTCTGAGCGGTCCTCAACCGATCCCGAATCAGTGCGACCTTCTCGGTTGTCTCCTGGACAATCTCCGGACCAAGTAGACTCCGGTCTCCCACCTTTGCCTAACACACGGGCGATCGGCACGGCCTACCATACAACACCTCAAACGATGCCATGCCAATACTGGCCTGGAAGCTGTTGTTGTAAGCAAACTCTACTAAGGGTAGGTGGTCCTCCCATGACCCTCGGAAGTCCAACACACATGCTCGCAGCATATCCTCCAGTATCTGAATAGTGCGCTCTGACTAACCGTCGGTCTGTGGGTGATACACTGTACTAAGAAAGACCTCGGTCCCCAACTCTCTCTGCAAGCTCTCCCATAATCTGGAGGTGAAACGCGGATCTCTGTCGAACACAATTGACACCGGAACTCCGTGAAGACAGATGATCTCCCGAACATACAACCGGCTCAAAGTATAAACTGTATCCGTCATCCTCATGGCCAAGAAGTGTGCCGACTTGGTCAGTCGATCGACCACCACCCAAACTGCGTCATGCCCTCTCGGCGACCTTGGTAAGCCACTCACGAAGTCCATCATGACGTGCTCCCACTTCCACTCTACAATCGGTAACGGCTGTAGCAAGCCAGCGGGACACTGATGCTCGTTCTTCACTTACTGACAAGTGAGGCACCTCGAAACAAACTCGGCCACTGCTCTACGCATCCCACTCCACCAGAGCTGCCGTCTGATATCCTGATACATCTTGGTGCCACCCGGGTGCACAGCAAGACGGGAGTGATGAGAATCTCTAAACACATCATCTCTACAACCATGTGGGCACAAACAGCCCTCCTCGGTATCGTAGACCCAGATCAGTACCCTGCTCCCAGCCCTCGGTGTCGTCAACAACGATGATCTTCTCTCGGATCTCTGCTGTCTCTGCATCCCCGGCCTGTGCCTCCAGCACACGGGCAACAAGTGTGGGCGGCGCCACCAACGAACACATGGCCACGCCATCAGTGATCTCATCGAGATCGAGTCTGAACGTGCTCAACTCCTCCATCATGTCCCACTCTCGGAAAGATATACTAGCAAGGCTGTGAGTCGACTTCCTACCCAATGTTAGTCTTAGTGCCCGTAGTTCAATCCTAAATGTCCAAATGTATATATCATCGTTAGCAATAAAATTAAAGCGGTTTTATATTACTTATGTGTTGGAGTAATATATCGATGTGTGCTCTGATCTATGCCCACAATGCGAATAGAACCATAGCTCGAGATAGATCACACTCGATGGGTCCCTAGTCAACAAAGCTTCACTAGAAGCGACTAGTATGAAAGATGGCTCTTTATGGCTTACGTTCTGTTAGTCATTGGAATGGGATTTCGGAGTCTGATCATAGATATCATGTGGGACATGATATTGGACGACCCTCCCTGAATATGTTCCATAGATTAAGTCATGAACATATTCAGTGTCGTAGCTTGTCATGTATCCTTAGACCAAGGAGTCTTTGTGATTGCTATGTAGTCAACAACTGAGTTTCACCTGAGCCTAACGTTGTCCGTAGCAGGGATTCCATAACGGCCAGGATTGGCTTGGGGACGGGCTACATAAGTGACACGAAAGACGGCTAAGGGATTTATCTCTCATACTGAGGCATGAGAAAGATATCGGTTCTCAACCGCATGATCGAGAGTGACTGAAAGAATAGCATGGCCATGCACATGATACTGGGTATCATATATTCAGTCATCTCACATATCAAGGAACAGTGATTGAGAATAATAAGGATGACGGCTCTATGGCTTATCTCAATCAGGATATCGGAGATAAAAGGATAATGACAGGGACGACGGAAAGGTTAGAATCGACAGGGTCGATTCATTATGCAGTGTCAGGCAATACTAAAGTCTCTTTAGTTTCCACTTAAATAGGATCAAGTAAAATGGGATTTTACGTGGATCTATTGACATGCATAAACCTAAGGGTCACACCGGAGGATGAAACTCATTGACACATTTATGGAGAATGGCCAAAAGGGAGTTGTCTCGGGACATGACCAAAACTAGGTTTTGGGTCATGTGCCCGTAAGAAAATAGGACTTTACGGATTGAGACAAGGCTTGGAGTCTTGGGATTGATCGCGTAGGATAATATTGGACTTTTCCGGTATGGAAGGCTTGGAGTCGATGAGCGAATCACGGGACCTCGTTGGAAATGGCCACGGGCCATGTTCCAAGAGGCCCATGAAAGGCCCATGGAACTAATTAATCAATCTTGATTAATTAGTACTAAGTAAGCAAGACAAGGATTAAGGTGTTGGTGATACACCACCTAACCCAATCTTGTCTTGCCATACTTTGTCTTATTTACACCTTACTTGTCACCATGCTTGTCTCATGCCTTTAGTTGGAAAAGTATGGGTTTTGTTATGTTTAAGTCATATTTTTTCAACATAACAAACACAAGACAATAATAGGAAACACAACTTTTCCCTCCTCTCCATGGAAATTTCGGGTTTGGCTAGTTTCCACCTCCATATTTGTGTTCTTGAGTCCTCAGAGAGAAGAACTACGTGGCTTTGATTCCCATGTGGATACGTAGGCGTCTTGGAGACTCAAGTCAATCATTCGTTACCCGGTGTTCTTGTTTTGGTAAGAACTAGTGCTGAATGTTTCTCTTGTGAATCCATTCTTTGTTAGTTGTTTCATGGTTTTAATCGTCTCTTGGTTTTCATTGATTTTCCGCTGCGAGTTGGTTCATCTCCAACCCTACCACGAGACCCAACAGTGGTATCAGAGTCGTGCTACCTTCGGGATTCACAAGACGGTGTTCAAAGTTTCGGTTTTGCTTGAAAGTTTCGTTTTGGCATGTTGTTTTTCTAAATTGTTTGATAAACATGTTTTAAATTCTTGTTTATGGATTTAATGCATGTAAAATGAATTTTTTAAAATTATTACAAGTCTGGAAATTTTGAAAAAAAAAATTGATTCTTCTCGTCTCGGGAGCGGGACTCTCGGGGAGCCAAAACCAGGACCGAACGGGGCTCCGTTGGACGGAGCTAGGCCAAGCATGACCATTGGATGGTTGATATGCCAAGGCTAAACCTTTTTGTTAGTTATGACGAGTTTGGAACCGTCATGACGAACTCGAAAATCAAATGATCAAAAGTTTCATTTTTGAACGATTTCGATAAACCGAGCATCAAAAAATTTCGAAACTTGGCTATTAAATAAAACCGGAAAATCACATGATTTTTGATAACATGCTTGTTTGATAACACGATGTGTTATGTGATGTTGGCATGGTGCACATTATAGCCCCGAGCTCGTTTTAATTATTTATCGCTTTTCGCGGCCTGCGAGCCGTTAGAGTTAGCGTGTAATTATTCTTTCAAGGTGTGGTCGTCGAATCACTTATTTGTAATATTTATTTATTCCCGACCTGCGAGTCGTGTATTAAATTGTAATTTTTTGCTCAAGACGAAGAAAGGGCGAAAAGGTCATTTGGTGGCTTTTCGGGTGTTGGCATCGGCTTGGAGTCGGTGGAGCTCAATAAGCTAGTGGGAGTTAGTTTAGGGGGATATTATGTGCACATTTATCGCTTTATGCTTGGTTTAGTTTATGCATGATTAATTTTATGTGTTTTAGAATTGCATGCTTAACTTTATTTACCTTGCATATCACCTCACATGCAAAGATAAAATTGGAATTTTAATCCTTGTTTGTGAGCCCTTAGAACCGTCATTACATTAGATGTAGTTGACGGGTTCGAAGGAAGAATTAAATTGAATGTAATTGGAGGCATCATTACATTTGGAATGTAGTTGATGTGCTCATCGCATCTAGGATGTGCCAAAAGTTTTAAACAGAACTGGACAAGTAAAAACGGGTCATGTCCGACACCTCCCAAATTCTCAACAGCTTACTACCTCCCCGTCCTATGGGTGTCGTGCGCCTTAGCGGAGCATCCATGGGAAAGCGGGGTAGTAGGTTTGGATGACATATGTTGGTGTCGTGCGCCTTAGCGGAGCACCTACATAGTGGCGGGTCATAGTTGAAAATTGGTGGACCCGACTACGATTCTCAGCTAGGGTTGAGCTAGGGTATCAGATAGGGTAAGCCGTGTACTTAAGTACATACCCTAGGCAAGAGTCACATTGGATGTGATTAGACAGGGTCCTACCTACATAGCTCGATTGAGTGGTGAGCCTTCGTTCAGCTTGATCGAGTGAATCAAGGATCTTGGTTTTAGATTCTAAAGGTATAGAATGATTGTTGGTGTTTAAGCTTGATCTTCATAAAATTTATTCAGTTTACTGATTGAATTTTATCTGTTGTAGATCAAATGGCAAATTCAGCGAACATTAATAGTTTGTCATTAAAAACCGTTCTTGACAGGGTCAAACTAAATGGGACAAACTATTTGGACTGGTACTGAATTTTGAGGATAGTCCTCAAGTCTGAACGCAAAGAATATGTCCTTGACAAGGCTGTCTCTAAGACCATATCAGAGTTACATGAAGTGTCATTAACTGCTGAGAAGAATATATCAGGGATCTGGGATCCAAGGATATTCTGATGGGCAACAATGGAATTGGAAGTGGCAAGGGCGGGGCCCATGCGCACTTGTCAAGAAGATAAGACACATGAGAATGTCTGCTTCTACTGCCAACAGCCTGGTCATTGGAACCAGGATTACAGGAAGTTCACGGCTGATCTGAAGAAGAGCAGTGGGACTGCGCCTTCATCAAATAGCCTGGATGATCTGAAGAAGGGCAGTAGCATTGCGCCTTCATTAGGAAACCTGGATGATCTAAGGAAGGGCGGTGGGACCGTGCCTTCATCCGTTATTAACTCTATAGAGCTACATCTCTCTAATTCCAAAGATTCATGGGTATTAGATACCAGGACTGAATCTCACACATGCACTAATATATGGTGGCTGAAAGTAGGAGAGGTTTGGAAAGCACGAAGTGGACCTCAGAGTTGTGGAAACTGCTGTAGGATCCATGAGTCTTGCTTTGCCAAGTGGCCTTGTCTTAGTATTGTATAACGTATATTGCATACCTACTTTTAGTAGGAATATTATATATGTATCCGTGTTTGACAAGGAAGGATATAATGTTAATATTGGAAATGGAGTTTTCAATGTTCTATGCAATGATATGTTTTATACAAGTACTGACTTGGTTGGAGGATTGTACATATTAGATATGGGTAACAATGCCTCAAGTTGTATATATTATGTTAATACCAAGAGGTGTAAATCCAACGATTTAAACCTAACTCTGTTATGGCACTGTAATTTGGGCCGCATAAACAAGAAGCGCCTATCAGCACTTCAGAAGTGCGGGCTTTCAGGTTCATTCGAATTCCATTCGATCGATAGGTGCAAGGTTTGCTTGATTGGCAAAATGACTAAAGTGCCCTTTATCGATCGCGATGAAAGGGCGGGTGAATTATTGGGGCTGATACACTCGAATGTGTGTAGACCAATAAGTTCACTTGCCATGAGGGGTTTTAGCTACTTTAGCACATTTACTGATGATTACAGTAAATATGGTTATGTCTATTCGGTGAGACATAAGTCTGAAGCTTTTGATAAATTCAAAGAGTTTAAGACTAAAGTATAAAACCAGCTCGACAAAGGTATTAAGGCACTTCGATTGGATCGAGGTGGAAAATACTTGACCACAGAGTTATTAGATCATCTAAAAGAGAATGGGATCCTTTTGGAATGGACTCCTCCTGGGACACTGTAGTTGAAAGGTGTAGCCAAACGGAGAAATCGGACATTGTTAGACAATGGTCCGTTCCATGATTAGTTGGACTGATCTCCCAATATCTTTCTGGGGTTATGCTCTAGAGACGACCGCATTCATAGTGAATCGGGCTTCGACGAACGGTATGGAAGGGACACCATTTTAAAAATGGTACGGGATGATGCCCGCTTTGTCCTTCCGAAAGATTTGTGGTTGCGAGGCTTATGTGAAACATTTGGTTTCGACTAAGCTCGAACCAAGATCTGAGATATGCACCTTCGTGTGGTATGCCAAAGCAACAAGGGGATACTACTTCTACAATCCCAGTGAGAACATGGTGTTCGTCGTTTGGGGTGAGGTCTTTATGGAAAAGGAGTTTTGTTTCCAAAGACGTCATTGGGAGGACTGTGCATCTCGAAGAAATTCAGGATGGTACAGATCTGTCTAAACCAATTGACAACCCAGTAGAAAGGAGCCAGAGATTGTCGTAGAGTAAGAACCAATTCCTGTTACAATTCCGGAAGGTCCAAGGCGATTTGAATGGATCAATCTTCCACCTCCAAGATATGGTATCCGGAGGTGACAATGAAGTCATGGTGGATCACGATGATCCAGCCACCTTTCAAGAAGTCTTGGATGGGCCCGACTCCGAGTTATGACAGGGAGCCATGAGGGAGGAAATGCAATCCATGTCGGACAACCGAGTCTGGGAACCGGTTGATACCATCAATGGTGTGAGGAGCATTGGATGCAAATGGATCTTCAAGGTTAAGATGGACATGGACGACAACCCTCTGACCTACAAAGCTCAACTGGTGGCAAAAGTTTATAGGCAGATCCAATGAATTGACTATGAGGAAACCTTCTCCATAGTGACTATGGTCAAAATCGATCCAAATTCTTCTTGACATAACTGCGTATCATAATTACGAGATATGGCAAGTGGATGTCAAACCCGCTTTCCTAAATGGAAATTTGACTGAGTACGTTTGTATGTCTCGGCCCAAAGGTTTTGACGATCCGAAGAATAAGGGAAAGATTTATAAGTTGTTGAAATCCATTTATGGATTGAAACGAACTTCTCGGAGTTGGATCCTTCGTTTTGATGAAGCTGTAATTGGATTTGGCTTAATCAAGAACGCGGATGAATCTTGCGTTTATAAGAAGGCTAGTGGGAGCAAGATTATCTTTCTGGTTCTCATTGAAAACGACATCCCAACCTTGCACGAGACTAAAGCTTGGTTGAGGAAGTGTTTTTCAATAAAGAACTTAGGCGATGCTTCTTATATCTTAAGGATTAAGATATGTAGAGATCGCACCAAGAGGGTCTTGGATTTAAGTCAAGGAACCTATGTGAACAAGGCATTAAGTAGGTTCTTAATGCTCGATTCAAAGAAAGGACTCTTACCCACTAGTCATGGCATTCATCTCAGCAAGACTCAGTGTCATAAGACACCTGATGAGCTGAAAAGGATGATGAGAATCATATGCGCCTGGGGTAGGATCGATCATATATGCCATGACATGTATGAGACCGGACGTCAAGTAATCCTTATGTTGTACCAGTAGACATCAGTCTAACCCAGGGGAAATATGATGTTGAACTAGTCGTCGAAGGATGAGTAGAGGCTAGTTTCCCAAGACAAATCCAGATAGTTTAGAAGTCAGTCAGGATATGTGTTTATGCTGAATGGTAGAGCTTTAGCTGGGAGAGCGTAAAGCAAGATACCATTGCCGAATCTACGACAGAGGCCAAGTACATGGATGCTGCAGAGGCAGCTAAGGAGGCTATGTGGATTTGGAAATTCACGGTAGGGTTGGGTGTAATTAAAAAACCCATCCAGCCCGGTCAATCCATTTTGCGACAACACAAGGGCCATTGCGCAAGCTAAAAGCCCAGATCGGATAACAAATCCAAACATGTACTACGGCGTATCCACATAATCAGAGAAATACTGAACTGAGGTGAAGTGAAGATAACCTATTTTGCAACAGATGATAACATAGCCAACCCTTTGACTAAGGTAGTGTCGCTGCCTAAACATGTTAGACATGTAAAGTCGATGGGGACATATTGGAGTTTAGATTGGAACTAGGGCAAGTGGGAGATTGTTAGTCTTAGTGCCCGTAGTTCAATCCTAAATGTCTAAATGTATATATCATCGTTAGCAATAAAATTAAACCGGCTTTATATTACTTATGTGTTGGAGTAATATATCGATATATGCTCTGATCTATGCCCACAATGCGAATAGAGCCATAGATCGAGATAGATCACACTCGATGGGTCCCTAGTCAACAAAGCTTCACTAGAAGCGACTAGTATGAAAAATGGCTCTTTATCGCTTACGTTCTGTTAGTCATTGGAATGGGATTCCGGGGTCTGATCATAGATATCATGTGGGACATGATATTGGACGACCCGACATGAATATGTGCCATAGATCAAGTCATGAACATATTCATTGTCGTAACTTGTCATGTATCCTTAGACCAAGGAGTCTTTGTGATCGCTATGTAGTCAACAACTGAATTTGACCTGAGCCTAACGTTGTCCGTAGCAGGGCTTCCATAACGGACAGGATTGGCTTGGGGACGGGCTACATGAGTGACACGAAAGACGGCTAAGGGATTTATCCCTCATACTGAGGTATGAGAAAGATATCGGTTCTCGGCCGCTTAATCGAGAGTGACTGAAAGAATAGCATGACCATGCACATGATACTGGGTATCATATATTCAGTCATCTCACATATTAAGGAACAGTGATTGATAATAATAAGGATGACGGCTCTATGCCTTATCTCAATCAGGATATCGGAGATAAAAGTTAATGACAGGGACGACGGAAAGGTTAGAATCGAAAGGGTCGATTCGTTATGCAGTGTCAGGCAATACTAAAGTCTCGTTAGTTTCCACTTAAATAGGATCAAGTAAAATGGGATTTTACGTTGATCTATTGACATGCATAAACCTAAGGGTCACACCGGAGGATGCAACTCATTGACACATTTATGGAGAATGGCCAAAAGGGAGTTGTCTCGGGACAGGACCAAAACTGGGTTTTGGGTCATGTGCCCGTAAGTGAATAGGACTTTACGGATTGAGATAAGGCTTGGAGTCTTGGGATTGATCGCTTCGGATAATGTTGGACATTTCCGACATGGAAGGCTTGGAGGCGATGAGCGAATCACGGGACCTCGTTGGAAATGGCCACGGGCCATGTTCCAAGAGGCCCATGAAATGCCCATGCAACCAAGGCCCATGGAACTAATTAATCAAGTCTTGATTAATTAGTACTAAGTAAGCAAGACAAGGATTAAGGTGTTGGTGATTCACCACCTAACCCAATCTTGTCTTGCCATACTTTGTCTTATTTACACCTTACTTGTCACCATGCTTGTCACATGCCTTTAGTTGGACAAGTATGGGTTTTTTTTATGTTTAAGTCATCTTTTTTCAACATAACAAACACAAGACAAGAATAGGAAACACAACTTCTCCCTCCTCTCCATGGCAATTTCGGGTTTGGCTAGTTTCCACCTCCATTTTTGTGTTCTTGAGTCCTCAAAGAGAAGAACTACGTGGCTTTGATTCCCATGTGGATACGTAGGCGTCTTGGAGACTCAAGTCAATCATTCGTTACCCGGTGTTCTTGTTTTGGTAAGAACTAGTGCTGAATTTTTCTCTTGTGAATCCATTCTTTGTTAGTTGTTTCATGGTTTTAATCGTCTCTTGGTTTTCATTGATTTTACGCTGCGAGTTGGTTCATCTCCAACCCTACCTCGAGACCCAACATGAGGACCTCTAGGGATCAGACAAGATGCATGAAGAAGCGTAGGGGTCCGCATGGTGGTCGGTCCTTGGGAGAGGATAAGATGGGATCTCGTTTGGGGGGATCTAGCGATATGGCAGGTGGTTGTCCCGGCCACAGAACTCTGTGATCAGAGTCTCAACTTCGCCTATGCTGTGGCGGTACTAGTGTTGACTACCAAGACGTTCTATTGGAAGCCCATGGTGAATTATTCGACGGAACTCTGGCATATGCTGGAGGTGGTAGGTAAACCGTTTAAGGGAGGCATAGTGGGCTTTTTCTTTTTTACGACGATGGAAAGGGCTCGGGTCTTGGTTGGGGAACCACTAGCTTTTCGACGCTCACTTGTCCTATTTGTGTACCCGCGTCCGCACATGAGAACCTATTACATGCATTTCACGCACTTCTCTGTTTGGGTCATAGTCATCAACCTCCCGGTGAAGACCTAGAATAAGGGTGTCAGCTTTCGGGTAGGTGAAGCATAGGGAACTTTTATTGCGGTGGACGACGATGCAGATGTAATAATCTAGGGGACTTTATGAGGATTTAGTTTCGACTGGACATTCGAATTCCTCTTCCGAGTTAGTTGTGGTTCTAGCTATCAAAATCCGAGATACGTATTCTTCTCCACCTTTCATACGAGCATCTTGGGGACAACTACTCTGGTTGTATTTACGTCAAGCATATGGTTGCGGCTTGCTCGGATGGATCAAGAGTACGGGGACTCTCCCTAAAGGCCTCAATGGATACTTGGGCTACATGCATCGTCACTCGTCATGGCCGTGTGGTCCTAGTGACGAACAAATCTCACCCGATGGGTGGTTCCCATAACCAGCCCCCGAGGTTAGCACCCGTGGCCCTTAGGCTGGAAGATCAAAAGGGGAAATGAAAGATAGTGGACGGGGTGGCAGGACCATCCGAGCATGTCAGTACTTTTCCCATCAAAAGCACGCAACCATTTCCGGATCATCGACCACATGTAAGGACTTTTCCCGTTATGGGGCCTTACCCAGAAAACGTAAGTGGGTATCCATTGTGAGGCAGAGGCCCCCGGTAGTTTCCAGCACCGCTTAGAGGACAATCTCATACCTTCCTGCATGGACAAACGGAGGAGTGGCCTGAGGGACTTCCTAGACATGCTAACAGCTCCCTACCGAGTAGAAAGTGATTGGTGATGGAGCTCTTTGTCTCAAAATCCGAGGGATCTACACACGTTGATGGAGTGTCACGTGTAGGGGGGATATGCACTCTCGTTTTTGAAACCCTACGATATCCATCAAGGGAAGACGATGCACACCGGATCTTAGAAAGAGTACTTAATCTGCCTAGGTGATATTCTTTTTTGAAAAGAGCTCACTTTTTTCAAGCTCGCCGTTTGGAGTAGATGTACCGTTTTCCTCAACATCAGTCATGGCCATTATTTCAGCATCCCTCTCCCGATATCAACCAAGGATTATTTTGGCACGTGAGCATTTTTTTCTCTTCTCATTCCACGATGTTCGGATGTTTCAGCTTATTTATTTATTATTATCTTTCAGTTTCAGAGAAAAAATCAAATAGAAACCACTCCTTAACGTAAAAACTGTGTGAACCAATCCAAGCCATTTATTTTAAGAATGGAGGGATGAGATGCAATTGAGTGGTTGACTTGTTGACTGCAAAAAAACAGCACTTTTTAGTAAGGGGTAAGGGCTTTTTAGTAAAACCATCATTTTTTTTTACCAATTCACTAATTTAATTTTTCCCGCTTCGTTTGAACTCTGATTGGCTTCAAACTTGCGCCATTAGTTTTGTTTTTTCAAGGGCTTTCTATCAAGATCAGTCATGAATATATTTAGAAGCACGAAAAAAAATTATTTTCGGGGTTGATTTTTTTAAAAAAAAGTTAAGTCTGGATAATTTTTATCAACACTATACACTGGGTTTATCAACACTATACACTAGATTTATCAACACTATACACTGGATTTATCACCTAATTTTCCAAAATCGAACTTGATTTTTATCACATCATCACATGTTTTTTTATGAACACTAAGCACTAGTTTTATCAACACTAAACACTATGTTTATCATTAAATTACATGTGTTTTTATCATCTCATCACATGTTTTTTTATCAACACTAAACTCTAGGTTATCACCCTTATTTCAGGGCTGATTTTAGAAAAAGTTAAGTCTGGGTAATTTTTATCAACATTATACACTGGGTTTATCAACACTATACACTGGATTTATCAACACTGAACACTAGTTTTATCACCTCATTTTCCAAAATCGAACATGATTTTTATCACATCATCACATGTTTTTATGAACACTAAACACTAGTTTTATCAACACTAAACACTATTTAGCACTAGTTTGATACCCCGATATAAAAAAAATATTAGTGAAGATTTATCAACACTAAACATTGTTTTTATCATCCCAATATAAATTTTTATTTTCGTGCTTCAAAATATATTCATGACTGATCTTGATTTAAAGCCCTTGGAAAAAGAAAAATATTGGTGCAAGTTTGAAGCTAATCGGAGTTCAAACGAATCGGGAAATATTAAATTAGTGAATTGGTTAAGAAAAAAATGAACACTTGTCCACATGGCACCATGCTATTACAATTATGCCCTTGCTTGTGTGAGAGAGGATGAAAGTGGTGTGAGTTTTGTGGAATTTGGGGTGATGATGTGGCATTATGGTGAATGTTGGATCTAAGGATGTGTGGCTAGGATTAGTTCACACAGTTTTTAGGATAAGAGGAGTTTCTATTAGATTTCTCCTCTTCAGTTTCATACTCTCTTGTTATCCCGTACCGCCAAACCCTCTCTCTACTCTCTCATTCCCTTTTAGTTTCTATCATTTCCTTGTCGACGACCGTCTAGCTTTGTGTTAATCTCACCCCATCTCCCTATTTTCCCAGTTCCAATTGCTCTTATCTCTGGAAAGCTCTGCCTCGACCTCTTATTTAGTCCTCCTTCCACGGGTCTTCGCCAATATATCTATCAGATCGAGTTTTAGTTCTGAAACAGAATTCTCTGTATTTAATGCGGAGATCTATGGCATCAAGACAAAAGATTGAGAAAGGAAGGACTCCAAAGCATAAAAGGAGGATACATGTGAGGTTTGAAGCAAGCCTTCCTTTCACGTTCTCTCACTCTTAGACTATTAGACATGATGTCGGTTCGAAGGAGAAGGAGAAGGAATTGTTCAAAGAGTAAGGAAAGGTACGGGTCTTGTTCTATCTAGGGTTTTATTTTTATTTTTATTTTTCTTCATAAATGTTAGGTCTTGTTTAGAAATATATTTGGTATTGATTTATTTATTTTCATGCACGTTTTTTTTTTTGAAACGGGTAACCGGAGACTTTCATTAATGCCAAATGGCAACAAATAGGATGAGGCGTGACCGCCTCGGGTTCCAGATATTTGTCCGGGCTGACCGTAGCAAGCCCGGCGCTCATGGACCCATAATATTAGCCCACTTGAAATCGTGGGCAACAACTCAAGACAACTCCTTACAACCGTCCCAATTATTCGACCTAAAACAGCTATCGTCTCAAAACAACGAGACTTTGACTGAAAGATCCTAAACAACAGAATGTCTAAACAACAAATTATTCGACCTAAAACAGAATAGAAAATTAGCACACGATCGAAATAACGAACCACCAAGTCTGTGAAACCAGTTCTTCTAGGCCCCGTGCCATTGGAGCGATCTGGTATCGGCCAATCTTCGTCTTGAGTCGCCCGGATCTTTCAAAGTAGTGCGGGAGGCAAGAGCAACGATTCGATCCGCCACGGTTTGTCCGAGATCGAGGGTCCCGACTTCGGGTGCCGTGGAGTCAGACCCCGATCTATAGTCCTTCCTCCCGGATCCCAGATCCATCTAGGGAGCAACAGGGCCACGCCGGCGAGGGGTGACCCCGGGGCGGTAGGCCGCTGCAGATGGAAGGCGGCGCGTGGAGCCCGTCTTCCATAGAACGGCAGGGGGGCACGGTGGCTACTGGCTCGAAGGCGGGGCCGGTCCGGCGATGCTGGAACGGTAGCGCGAAACGAGGGAGAGACCGTGGCACGGATTGAACGATGGATGGCGACTTGTGAGGGTAGACCGGTTGCAAAAAAAGACAAAAACAAAAAGGTAAAACCCATAGATGGGTAGAATGGACCCATAAATGGATGTGTGAAGCGCCTTCAAGAGATTTCATGGTGGAGCAAGAAAGGAGAGGGGGTGGGAGGGGAGGAGGCTGCGCAGAGAGCGCATCCCCTTAGGGTTTTGCAGTTTAAGTGATTTTCATGCATGTTAGATCTGGTTTAGAAATGTATTTGTTCATGCATGTTACATATAATTTAAAAACGTATAAGATATTTAAATTTTTATTTGGGATAATTTTATCACACTATCATAAATCTTTTATATTTTATTAAGAGTATCATAAATCTTTTTTTGTGTCAATTTAGTACCCAAATTTTCATTAATTCATTTAGAGTACCTTAAATCTATTTTGTGTCACTTCAAAACCCTAAACTTTCATTAATTCGGTTGTTAATGAAGACAATTATGATCATTTTACCCTAAAAAGCTCCTGATAATTATGGTATTCTCAGCAATAGATGGATTGACTTGGTGGACGTCAATCCACAAAAACTGTACAACTTCTGCAACTGGCTGAAAAGTAAAGAAATATCTAGTATCATCCAGAAAATGGAAATGGAGATTAAGTTGCAACTTCTGCAACTGGCTAAAAAGTAAAGAAAGATCTAGTATCCTTTACATAAATACAATGTTGAGTGTGCGACTCTTGGTGCTGTCCCGAGAGCTAAGACCGACTTGCTACTTCAGAAGGCTAAAGTTAAGTATGGTGGCTCAGTACGTGAGGACCACATGAAGCGGTTCCTAGGTAAGCACTGTCGTAAGGAGGAGCTCTTCAGTTAGCGTAACTCCAAGGTCCTCTACTATAAAGAGGAGGATATGCCTAGCCGACAACCAGTGGCAGAGCTAGGTAGGGCCCGGGGGGGCACGCGCCCCCCCTCAAATATTTTTTTGTTGAAATTTTGCTACTAATTTTTGAAAATTTTGAAAATACCCCTTTAATTCTTATAACTTTTTAGTTGTGCCCCTTCTCAAATATTTTTGACGTTGTGTATCACAATTGAAATTTTTTGTGCCCCCCTCACCAGAAAACCTAGCTCCGCCATTGCCGACAACATAACCAAACAAAAGCTGAAATTTTTGATAGAATGAGAAGAGTACATAATAGGTTTGTCCATGTCAGAACTGAGGAGCCTTGACCTACAAATAATTTATAAGCCTTGGAGATTGAGTAGGAATTCCCTTTCTCTAGCCATAAAAGAAGATCAAGAGAATCTGATAAGGTAACTAAATCGAGTAATTGACATAAAGAATTAAGGTCTCCAATCTCTCAATCCCTTAAGTTCCTCCTAAACTCAGAAACCATAGATCATCAGACCAGAATTGATCTATTTTAAGGTGCTTTTGATTGCTAAGTGGAAAAAGTATTCCAAATGAGAGTTTTAATCAGTCCATTATAGGAGAGCTAGCGGTGACTGGTCTATGATCTGATATACAAATGACTATTTGCATTGCATAGCCAAAGTTACAGCCGCCGTTTACTTTAACATTGTTATTGGAAGTATTCATTAATTCACTTGGATCATACTATTGTTGTTGGTATGAAACACAAAATATCATTTTTCAACTAAGGGATCGCGGTAAAGCCTTCACCCAGCTGCCCAGAATCCATGAAAGCCGAGGGGAAAGTTCAAATGTTTGGGGACCTCAAATCTCGCTACAAAAGCATCGTCTTCTCCGATCTTTCTCGAGTCTAAAATAACAAGAAAACACTTCTGTATCGACACTGCATACTACAAAAATAAGTAAAGTCATGTAAGTGACATGTTGTATCTTTTCTATCTCAAGAAGAGGTTTAATTCAATTTGCTTTTGCTGATAAAAAAAAAACATAACG
This sequence comes from Erodium maritimum, assembly GCA_963921825.1. NCBI lineage: Eukaryota > Viridiplantae > Streptophyta > Magnoliopsida > Geraniales > Geraniaceae > Erodium > Erodium maritimum. The sequence continues at coordinate 57,697,965 of OY997596.1, read as the reverse complement.
ACATGTTAAGATTAACATCCGACCTTAACGTGTTTTAAACGATGATATAGTTCTTACCTCAACGATAAGAATGTACCCATCGTCCTCTCCATCACCTTTGGGGACAAAGATAGGCTCACCGAGAAACGTTCGGGCACTAGTAGCCCAAGTATGTACGGAATTGTTCGATATATTTAGTTTCAACACCGTATCGAAGGGAAAACCGGGCAAATCATGTCGCAATCCTGAACTAGTTGATGCATATATGTAGTTATTTCGGTTGCCGGAGAATGTTGGGTTTATGATTGGAAAATCAGAAGCCTTGCTCCACTTTTTTAGGGGTTCCACTGAACAATTTTGGCACTTCCCTTTTGCATCCATGCTTATGGATACCTGAATTGCATAGTATATCCATGATTGCCTATTAGCTTTACATAATATTTCTTCATCAAACAAGAGTTAGTCTCATAAAACAAAAGATTATTTGTTCAATCCTTCCTCATATGTATGAGAGATTCATTTATCAGTTACACCTAATTATATCTGTTTTCACTTGATTATTCCTAACTATAAATTAGTCGGACAGTAGCCTAACTTTTCAATAATTGTCTTGTGTAGTACTCGATTTTCACATCACTATCCTTCTTTTTGTGGTAAAGTGAAAATTTTGAAAAATTAAGGTACTTCCAAGACGAAATTAATAGATAGGTGTAACTAAATGGAAATCAGCAATAGATAGTTGTAATTTTCCCTTAAAGTTTATATATAACGACTTCATTATATGATCAAAGAATATACCTGAACAAGGTGAGGTAGTGATTCGTTTTCGATGTTCATAACAGAAGGGTCCAGTTTACCACTTTGCCAATCATAGCCTGTCAAGTCAACTATATTTTGAGAAAACTCATTCTAAAACTTGATTAGAACATTCCATAGAATCTCATAGCATTAGTCAATCACAATTGAGAGCATTTTTGTCATTTCAAGAATATGAGCGGTAAACTAATAGATTTTAGGAAAAACTCCGAGAACACATTAGCATCAACTTGTACCTTTCAAGAACTGACTATAGACTTAATAGTCGATCAATTTGACACTGTAAACTTAAGGTAATTACACAAACTACCATTTTCCGTTAGAAATGACAGAAAATATTAGGAAAAACTCTAAGCACTAACTGTCATATGAATATTGAACTCAAAAACTAATTGTAGACTTGTTAGTTTTTTTTTTTTTGAGTTTTTCCTAACCTTTTCTGTCATGTCTAACGGAAAATGTTAGTTTGCGTAATTACTTATGCCTACAGTGTCAAATTGATCGACTAATAAGTCTACAGTCAGTTTTTGAATGGTACAAGTTGATAGTTTTTTTTTTATCGGCAAAGCAAATTTAATTAAGACCTCTTTTAAGGTGAAAGAGGTTACAAGATCCTGCTACAGAATCACAAAAAATAAACCCCGAATCGATCACATGTCGACTTATAAGGATATACAAGAACAAAACAGACCCACAAAATCAAGAAGGGCGCATCCTTCTACCCCAAGAACAGATACAAGATGAACAACAACGTGAAGATTACAACCACAGTGGCAGACCTAACAAGAAACCACAAGAAAAACAACCCAGAAACAATCAAGGGTATTCACTAATAGGAAGCACCCTTAAAAAACAAAGGTCTAATACCTAAATTTCTCTACCATGAAGCCCAAAAAAAGTGAGGTCGAATACCCAGATTTTGATCATAGTTAGTTTTCGGTGTTATCCCTAGATTTTATAACAGATGATATTTGGAGATTAGATTGAAACTGTTTTACAAATTTAAAGACTAAACTAAAATATTTGTACCATAAACAAGAAAAAAATAAGGATTGTCTTGAAATATATAATATATATCAAAGAAAATATGACTGCAGAAGAATAGAAGTCTTACCAAAGAGTTTCTGAAAATTGAACCAGTGGTAAGAACAAGCACTGGCATGTACATGGATGTGTAGATTGCCATTGTCGTCCCTAACCTCGAAGGCATTGCCGACGTGAAGCAGCCATAGTTGTGAAGAAGCTTCCACAGGAACTCTCCAATCTCTTTGGACATCATCTTCCTTAAACCGAGGTAGCAAGTATATAGGAGTTGTGGCCTTGCTAGGGTTCACTTTCAATGCCGATATCATCGGAGATACTCCACACACTGCTCCCACTGAACCTGCATATCAGATTAAAATGTTACAAAACATTTTTCGGTTTGTTGCTAAAAAGATCATTATATAGGGACACTATCTATTGTAAATGATTTTTATGTATAAATTGTAATTCAAAATGATACCAAGAACAAAGAACTACAACATAAGATAAGAAAATATAACACCGAATTTTGGGTTCAAGTAATATATTCTGTAATGTCAATCATAAAGTTCTATAACAAATGTGAATCTAATATATAAACCAAAAATTTGGTGTTACATTTTTTTTATCTATATGTTATATCTTAGGGTAATTTTCACCTCAATACCCTAATTATTAATTTTTTTCACCTCAATACCCTAACTATTTTTAGTGGCACCTCAATGCCCTAGAATGCATATTTTTTTCACCTCAACACCCTAACTATTTTTTGTGGCACCTCACTACCTTAGAATGCATTTTTGTGGCACCTCACTACCCTAGAATGCATTTTTTGTGGCACCTCACTACCTAAAATGCATTTTTGTGACATTAAAAATTGATTTTTTAAAGAAACTTTGAAAACCAATGGCATGTTTTTAAAAATTTTGATTGTTAGTGAGTGGTATTATGGACTTTTTAAGTGTTTTCATCCAAAAATGGATGACAAATTGACGGCGGGTATCAAAGTGAAAAAAAAATGCATTCTAGGGTATTGAGGTGGCACTAAAAATAGTTAGGGTATTGAGGTGAAAAAAAATTAATAGTTAGGATATTGAGGTGAAAATTACTCTATATCTTATTTTGTTCCTGATGTTTCATTTTACATTTTACAATATCAGGACCCATTTAATTGTCAGGGTTTTAAATTTCGGGTTTGGGTTAGAGAGTTTTTCACTTTGGGGTTTCAAATTTGAGAACAATTTCATTATTTCAGAAAAAATTTAACGATAAACTAATTGATTTTCTAACTAAATTTGTGACGCTAAACAAAAATGAAAGTTAGGGATGGCCAAAGTTATTCCAAACATAAGTGTATCTATGTGAAACTAACCCTTGATCAATCATAATTAGCCTTATCCTCATAAATTATAGTTAAAGAATCAAACATAGTTCTATTTACAATACTTATGTGACATGATTTTAATAAACTTGAGAAGGCTGCAATTATTAATAATCATCAGTCGAGAAGTAAGTTTTGTGAAATATATTACCAAGAACATCGAGCTTGATTCGATTGCCAAATAATATGTAATGAGTACCAGTGAAGGCCCAATCGTGAATCATCAAATGGTCAGGTATGTTGAACTCTCTCTTCTGTAGCAACTTAAATTTTGAGTCGAATTCTGCAAAATATACATGAACGTAAAGATATTACAAAAATACATAATGTTCAATAATTAAATCGGTGATAATTCAAATGTATATATAACTCACCGTAAAATGTAAAGTTGCTACGAGGGAGAAGCATATCCTCGGCATTGCATGACATGATAATAAGTCTATTTCTCTGAGGGTCAAGCTTGTAATGAGACAAGATTCTTTTGGGTGGCATTTTGAATACTCCTGCACCATCAAATCTTACAAGTTAATTATTTTGTATCTATAATTAAACATCTCCTATACTGCCTTTGAGTCTTTCTAATTTCATTGTTGCAAATTATTGAGAACAAAGTTTATTTAGATGACAAAATATGTTCTGGTGTAACTTAGGAGTGACAGCTAGGTTTGGGACCGTCTGGTGAAGAGGAGGATCCATTTTTAGGCCACCCGGTTGCTGTGAGGGGTCTTCACAACGATGGGATCATGAAATCCCTGAGAACGGGGCCAGACGACTCAGCAATCGATAGGAGTCGTCTAGGCTCACGGGGACATCGACAAGCGGTAGATCTTCAACACCCCCGACTCACCTCTTATGGTGGTGCAAGGTTGGCTTTCTTCACCAGTGTTGTTGGGGTCTGTGGGGGATGGCGCAGTGCATGAATCCCGGTTCGATTCCTTCATCGCTATCGTCCCACGGTGCGCCACCATCACCATTATCCACGGCGCTTGTGTCGTTCTCTCTGGGGCTCACCACACCACCGGAAACACCATTGTTCAAACCACGACGAGGTCGTCCGGTGAAAAGTATAGTCGTAACTTTGGATGCAAGTCATCCACCACCGACCGTTCAACCTCCTTCCAAGGTCGATTTTGAGGTGTTGCCTCCTCTGCGTCAGGACCCCAATCGAGGAAGGCTCCTGTCAATGATGGTTGGAGGACAGAGTTGGAGGCGTTGCATGCGGGGCTCTCACTCCCTAATGCCGATCGGATCCTTATGATCCTGTCGTTGCTAACAACTCCTACAAGTATGGGTCGCTGTCGAGGGATGCAGTTGCCGCTGGAGGAAACCCTAGATCCCGAGGTTCTGATGTCGTCGAGTTTACTCGCGTTCACCATGCTCTCTCTCTCTCGAGGAGAAGGAGGTGGAGGTCCTAGTTTCGTATTCACTAGCATACCCGTCGGTAATGGCACGCCATCCATTCGGCATGGTAGGGAAGCTATGGGCTCTAAGGCCTCCTCAAAAGGAAATCCTACTCTGCATATTCACCAATGCCTAGGAACGGCCCGTAGAGAGTGTAGTCGTCAAGGACATAAGTCTGGCGGTCTTTGGCTTCTACTTTGAATCAGTGGAGGTGCGGGCATAGGTTCGGGGTAACGAGCCCTGATGCTTCGATGGTCGGTCTCTTCTGCTTAGGGATATGGATCCAATGGCCAAAGAGCTTCCCGCTCTGGATTGTCTACAGTTGTGGATTCATGCCCATGGCCTCCGTCCACTGGTCCGGAGACGGACGACTGAGGAGACAATTGGCGCGACATTGGGGGTTTATATGGAGGTCCCATGTGATCAATGGGGATTTTGTTGGGGAGGGCGGTGAGGGAGCGGTCCTATCCCCTCGTGGAACGTCCTCTCCGTCGCCACCTGCTGCTGCGAATTAGGGAGTTCCGGACCCCTTTCGGGTTGCGTTCACATACACGAAACTCCCCTCGTTCTGCTTCAATTGTGGGAGGATCGGACATGGGGTTCGGGAGTGTGATCTGGAGCTGGTGGTACCCCGCGCTTTGATGCTTTCATGCTGGAGTTTCAGAAGGAACGACAGGTGCAGTAGTACGCGACTGACTGGGAGGACATCCCACCGGTTTTCGGGACCTTATCCCCAAACAATGTACCTACGAGCGCCTCGTCTCAACGAAGGGGCCCAATTGTGTCTCCGAACACTATACCTAACGGTACGGAACCTCGGGCATGCACCCCAACTAGGAGTGTTGATCCCGGTTGGAAAATTTGGTATGTGGCCAGCTCCACTGATGACAAGTAAACCAAAGTTTCAGGCTCCTCCACAACTGGTGCGAGTGGTATAAAGAGGGGTCAGTTGAAGAACCCCGAGATGATCAAGCGAGGATCGGTAAACAGCCTCGTCAAGAGGAATGTTAGGCCACTCTTGCTCTAGGGACTGGCTTCAGGAGGGGTCCCTAGTAAAAGGCATGCCTCCTACAACTGATGAGTTCAAGTTCGGTTTTTTCGCCCCCTTATGCAGCGTTTAAGAACTACCTTGAGTAGCACTTTCAGTTCCGTTTTCGAACCCTCCACACCTTTCTTTCATGCCCATATAACGAGTTAAATATCATTTTTGACGATTACTTCGTCTTAGAATTATGGGTGCTGAGCCCTTCACAAACTTTTTATGTAATAAAAATTTACACCTTTTAGTCAAAAAAAAAACCCCAAAAAAAAAATAAAGCCAAGATCTATTCTTTAATAAAAGTCATTTGGGCTGTGTCAATGGGGTTTTGCCTTTGGAAACACTTACCATATAAAATTGGCTTCAACAGCTTTGCTGCCACGTCCCATATATCGCCATGACTACTATTTCCAGGCACAACATCACGGCCGTTCATCACGTCGAACCTTCCGGCCGTATCCAACGATCCAGATTCGATCTCATATGGGTCCCCTCCTTCCCACAAACACAGTAGCTTGCCACCCCACCTTAATACGCTGGTATTCGCTACATTTTTCATCACTTTAGTGTTCCCAAATTTATGTCCCCTTCTCAACACCGAAAATGGACCCCGATATGTGAACCTCCACGTGTCTGTCTCGGTATCGTGCTCCTCCATTTGAGCCTCAGTCTTCACGTACCTGTTATTAGCAATAAAATACAATATTATCAAATTTGAAAACAATTTATTTTTATTAAATAAATTAATTGTATTATAGTGATAAACAAATCACATGATTGAGGTTTGAGTTTGATTCCAATCGTTGTTGGTGCAACGATTCTCCCGCAATAACGACAACGTGGGGACATGTGATACCCCCACCACATTCTTGGAGTCTATTGTCTACATTTCCATATTAATACCTTTATGATCATCACAACCTCCACCGGTTGGGTAAGGTTGGTTAAATTGTTTGGGCGTTAGAGCATTCGTAATCATCCATGATTTCTTGTGTGTTTTATGCGGTGTTTTGGGACACGATGTTAATATTAACGTTACATAAAAAAGTCGTACGTTGAACAATTTTGACCGACTGACTAAGTTATTCCCACGTCGCCACATGACACCGTGTATAACGCTCAACTTTTCATCCAACTCTCTATGTTATTACTCTTACTTTTTGTTTTGTTCGTTATTGATTTCAATCTTTGTTTTTAGTGAGGGGACTTTTCCGTTCCGACAACGCAAGTAGAATCGAAGATGAGCTCCAAAATCGGTGGTCTGCCCCCGAGCCTACCGAAGAAATTTGGGACTCTCCTCCAGGTTGGCGATCCGTTTTCCAAATCCCTCCCCGACATTCCATGGTCCGGGACCGTCCAACCCATTGAGTAAGTTGAAACAAAAAAAGGTCGCGGATTAGGTGGAGTATCCTGAAGGAGTAACGTCTTGTTTGCGCTTGGATGAAAAGCTCAATTGACTCGATATACAAGAATAGTAAAAAGAAAGAAGGTTATTATGATTATATCAAGAAAGAGGTGAATCAGCTGAGGGACTGGTGATAAAAGACATCAGACCGGGTATCTTTAGGTTTTACTTCGAGACAGAGAAAGCCCGGGTATGGGTAACAGATAACGAACTGTGGTGCTTCGATGGGAGATCACTAGTGTTGGGTGACCTGGACCCGATGGCTTGAGAGCCCCCCACCCTGGATATGATCCAATTATGGGTACATGCACGTGGCCTCCCTCCTTTGGTCTGTACCAAAACCACGGGAGAAACGATTGGTGCGACGCTAGAGCTTTGTCTTCACGTCCCGTGCGATCAATGGGGTATATGCTGGGGAAGATCAGTAAAGGTTTGTTTCTGGCATCTTGTGGAGCGCCCCTCTCCTTCTTCGTTTTCGGGAATTTTCGGACTCGTTCGTGTTACTCTTACTTATACAAAATCACATATGTGTTGTTATAATTGTGGTATGATAGGTCACATGGTGATCGAGTGCGACCGGGAGGTGGTAGGTACCCCCGGTTCGACTCCTCGATGCTAGAATTCCATAAGGATCGTCAAACTAGGGCATATGCAATAGATTGGGATGATCAAGCGTCTCGCAAATCGATATCCCCGACTTCTACACCTAATCCCCCCTTATCTCGAGGCAGGGACCCGATAGGATCCTCGGCTACTGCACCTAACTGTGTGACCCGCTCGATCGATCCTGGTTGGAAAAACTCGGAAATCGGTCGACCCTCAGATATCGGAAAATCCGACGCTCCGGACCTGCTTGGGCACATAGATAGAACTGGACTTGAAGCTAGAACTGGGTCTGGTGTTGGAACAAAAGTCGCGGAAGTAAAGAAAGGGTCCACTGAGAAACCCTTAGACGATTAAGATATGACGGACAAACAAGCTCGCATAGAGAAAAATAAAAGAGATTCAATACACAAAGCACTTACCTTGGGAGAAGGTCCCTGCACAGAGTTTCGTCTCCTTTTTAAAATCAATGATGATTAATTGGGCTCATGTTAGTACGGCATATACATGAAGCCTTTTTGCCAAAAATGGGCAAACTTTCAAAATTATAAAACACTTGGGATCAACTAAGGCCACTTTAATTAATGTTAGCCTATTTTAACCAAACCAACGAACATGTATGCCAGGCTTTTTATATCAAACAAAAGTTAATGTTAGTCGATTTTAACCAAGCCAATGACTTGAATGCGAAGCTGTTTATTTATAATATTTAATTAGAATTTTGAGGCCTACTCTAAACTTATTTACAAAAAAAAAAAAAAAAATTATATACATATCCGTACCTTGCCATGAACCGGACGTCTTTATTGACCCCGTCGATCGTGAAGGCCCTAAGGTAGCCATGGCCGTCGAGGGGATGCACAGTGGAGCCCTCGTCATCGGCGAACATCCCCGGACCGGCCAAATAATAAGTGCCTGACGGGAAGTCATCGGGTAACGCACCATCAACCACCTTTAGAGAAACCGGTTCCGGGGTCTCCCTTCGTTGCGAGACGAATAGGAACTGATAGTCCCAGAAGGCAGCTACAGAGTCGTCGTTTTCTCCGTCGTTAAGGGTTGTCCGAGTTACAGCGTGATTTTCCGGGGTCTTGACGGAGATGACCCGAAGTCTACTGTTTCCGGCCAAGGGACATGGGGACCGGTGGATCGCCGGCCACCGGAGTTTTGTTGGGGTGAGACGGCATGGCTTGTTGGCTGTGTTTGTTGTTGGGGTGAGAGAGTGGTTTGTCTTGGGAATTTGCATTGCTATGACTTGAGATCCGACCGGCTTTCAGATATTTGCATTTAGATTATATAGAGTAATTTAAATTATACATTACACAATGTTGTTTGTTTTTCTATTCACCGATGATGTGTGAGTCGGAATGATTAATGTTAATTAATAAATGACATGATTACTTGTTTGAGTTTGATTCCAATCGTTGTTGGTGCAACGATTCTCCCACAATAACGACAATGTGGGGACATGTGACACCCCCGCCACACTATTTGATTTATTTCCCACATTTCCCAAGCATGTCCATGGCTGAGAGCACTACTATGAGAGCCGACATAGTCTATGCGGAGGATCCGTCGCCTTGGTCAATTAACCCATCACCTAATTATTTGACCGATGGATCAAACCGTCAATTATGGTGTGTAGTTTAAGAATTTAATGACAGAATTTCGTCGGTGTGGTTCGGATTTAGTCGTTGCAGGACCGACTCAGGCCTCAAGCTAGTTAAGCAATTGTATGTTTGAGCGAAAGACGTAATATTATAACTTTTAAAATCTACTGCATTGTTGTACATCGAGGAACATACTCATCGACTACGAAAAGTCAGTACGAATGAACAATGGTTCACTTTGTAGTACCAGAACCGTTATAGACGGTATTTTGACCCCCCTCGGACAAAGACAAAAGACGGGGGTGGGGGGAACGGGGTACTGGAAATCAGAGATCTCAACAGTTGACACGCCCCAAATCCGGTTTTGACCGGACTCGAGACGTGACCTGAGTTAAAATAAAATAGAAAGCAAAAACAATTGATAAAACTCTAAAACCTCATAGAAACTCCATCAAATCGACATACGATCAAATTGTTCAAAATCCTCGTGAGTCACAGCTCAACGTAAATAGTAAGATAAAGTATGTTCAATACGCAAGACCAACATAACTATACTAAAATCCCAAGAAGTCCAAAAGCTCCCGAGCCTCGAACTCCTTAGACACCAGGTACGCCTGTAAAACAGTCAGAAACCACAGGGGGTGAGCTTACGCTCAGTAGGAAAAACCTTAATAACTCAACCCTTAGGTCAATAGTAAACTGTTTACAAAGGTAACTCGAACAATAAATTAATACGATTAACAAGGAGATAACAAAGAATCAGGAACGATTATAATAACACAATAGCCTTAAGGTAACCGTAATGTAAAGAAATTTATAATAAATACTGTAAAGGATCAATAAGAGTAAAATGGGAGAAATCAATATCTTTCCACCCACTTGCTTTCTCAAGCCTCCAATCCATGGATAGATTCTGGGATCACCTCGGTTCCCATATTCCGATCCACCAGAGTATCCACATCATATCAGATTTTTCCTCGGTCCAGAGGAGACGCATAACGTCACAAAGACGTATAACGTCGCGAATACCAGAAACGTCCTTAGGAGGACGCATATCATCGGTATTCTCGGAAACGTATCCAAAGAACCATATGTCCTATGGAACCAAGGTAGTGCTCTCGTAGGACGCATACACTTGGGTGAAACCATAATAATCATCTCTCACGAAGTAATCCATCCAATTGCCCCGTAGGGTCCAATAATCAGTGCCCTCCGGCTCCAATCATTCCCGTAAACCATTCCCACACCGGACTCCTCAACAGTGTGGGTAACATTAATCATTTCTCTTCCTACACCGGACTCCTCAACGGTGTAGGTACCATCGCGTATCCACAAAAATCATTATCTCACCCTACACCGGACTCCTCAACGGTGTAGGTCCAATAACCGAAGCCCCGCAGGGTAAACCATTATCTGCACCGGAATCCTCCACGGTGGATATCCAATAACCAAAACCCCGTAGGGTAAACCGCTCCCCACACCGGAATCCTCAACGGTGTGGATACCATACCAAATCACCATTAATCCTTCTCGTAAAACTATCCCCGCACTGGAATCCTCAACGGTGTGGGTACCCTAACCAGTATCCCGCAGAATCTATCAGACAAAGCCCCTTAGGATCCACAATCAATCATAGAAATACACACGTTTATCAAAACACACCACACGGGATTCATACCCATAATTACACTTACCATCACTTACCACTTGCTCTCCACCGGTCAATCGATCACCTGATCGTGCCTCCTTGGCGCAACCATTCATACTCGATCAACCATTCGATCAACAATTATATCAACACAATCGTTCAACCAATCAAGCAAACATTCAACTAATCAACCGTAAAGTAAACTAGTTCCATTAGACTCTTGATTTCCTACTAACTAAACAACCAAGCATGTGAACCTAGCACACAACTAATCCGAGAGCTCTTCACAGCCTCTCTACCAGTAAATCAATTTCCCAAGTGTTGAAAGCAAACTTCACTAATCGTCCTCATCCTAAGAATGCATACTAGACTCATCCGATTATTAGTAATTGAAATACGATTATTCTAGGTATTCGCATCCTATAGGCAATTCTAGGACCTTTCCGATTTTTATTATCCTAATCATGCATACTAAGCGTGAATTAAGAAATTAAGACTTTCCCTACCTTGCGGTCTTCCTCTAATAAAACTCTGATGAAACGCTCGAGTGGTCACAACTCCGTTCTTCACATGGGTTCTGGCGTGATCTTCGTTCTTCTAGCTCGGGTCCAAGCCCTTGTGCTCGGGCGAAGTCCCGTCTAGGTTTGACAAAGAAAAGTCCAATCAAAACCGGTAATTGTCTAAAGGTCCACTAATTTATCAAAAAGTCTTTTAATTAACCAATTAAAACCAATTAATTTAATTTAATTAATTAATTGAAATTGATTTTAAAAACATTTTCTTTTACTGCCGGGTTGACCCGGATCCGAGCCCGAACCCGGTCCAGACCCGGTCTAGACCCGGTCCAGACCCGTCCAACTGGGCCCAGGGCCCGAACTCTGTCAGATCCAACTGACCTTCTCAAGGCCCACACTGTCAACCGGCCCAAAGCCTTCTCAGCCCAAGGCTGTTCTGGCCCGATGTCTGCGCGAGCCCGAGCCGAGGTCACCTTAGCTCCGGCGACGTCCCCAGCGAACAGTGGTGCTCCGGCCACCACCCACAGCGTCAGATACGCTCGGGAAAGGGGGGAAACAGGGCGGCGAGGAGCGTAGGTGGGTACTGGTGACGCCGTAGTAGTGACGACGAGCTCCGGTGTGTGACCCACGTTCGTTCCCCTTTCAGATCTGGAGAGCCCAGTGCCTCTGGCGACAATCCCGTCCGCAACTGCTCGCACGAGCTCGGGAGGTGCGATTCCAGGCGAGGTGAAGTCGGAATCGAAGAGGGAAGAGGAGAGGGAGTCACCCACTGTTCGATTTCGCTGTCACCGGCGACCTTTCTAACCCACGTCGCTCGAATCGAACTCTGGAGTGAACAATCCCCGTCCCGACGAGGTCGATGAAGAGGGAGAAGACAACGAGAGGCCGTCTGAACCTCCTGACCCTTGTCATCGGGTGAAGAACTTGCCCGGAACTCAACCCAGAGGGCCTCGTCCAGCGAGAGCTCGCGCTCGAAGGGAGAGAGGTTTCGTTCCTCGGTTTTCGTGCGTGGTTTCTGAGAAGCCGAGACGGCGCTGGAGGGGGTAAGGTGCGTTAGGGTTGTGAATGGAAAATGGTGCGGTTTGGGCCTGTGCAGTTCCGGCCCAACTCGATCCTGTCAGGCCCAAAATTCTCCTATTCCCTTTTTTTTATTTTTCCCTCTCAACTTCCTACTCATTGCAAAAATCTACCCCAACGTTCCGATTCTTGAATAATACCCTTTAGAATTAAGCGGGGTTTTACAACAGTAATGGTGATGGTGGGAGGAAGAGTATCGTCTAGGGACCCCTTCTAAGGCCAATCTCTGATGCTCCTCTTTAGAGAAATCGTTGATTCTCCGTTCGATAGGCATTGATCTTGCAAAGACAAACTCAAATAAAATAAAAAATATCCTTTCGATTAGGCAAATCCATAATCGTGAAAGGGGTCGAGGCGATTGCGGGGGTGGCGGTCAGGGACAAGGACGCGCCGGCTGCGGCTGTAGATCCGGCGGCGGCGATTTCAGGGAAGACTCTAGAGACGACGACGACATCCGAGACGGCGGCGGCTTCAAGGATGGCGGTGACAGCATCAGAGACGATGATTGTAGAGACGGAAACCCCCGGGGCGGCGGCTTCAGAGGTGCTTCAGGGGCGGCAGCGGCGGCTGTAGAGACGTCGGCAGATGCGGAGACGTCGGCGGCTTCAGGCGGCTTGAAGGATGGTTGACGTTGAGGTGAGCCAAACGACAACCATCGGAATTGCAGAAGGGGGACCTAACAGGATCGAAAGACGCGTCGGTGGTGGAGGGGGAGAGTCCACGACGCGGTGGCTAGCGACGACTCGAGAGGAACCCTAGCAGAGAAAACTCTCGCATGACCCAAAGAAGATGTGCAGAGGAGAGGGTGGATAGGGAAGAGAAGAAGAATTATGACATAAGCCATGAAAATTGTCATAATTATAGCCATGGTGGTGTGTACGACGACAGGGTTTTCAAAACCCTAGCAGAGGCTAAAACTATGTTAAGCAATTGCTTAAGGCTCCCGAAACAGACGAAACCCCTAGAAAAAAAATTCTTATTATCAATAATGTTTTGTTCTAAACTTAATAATAAATCATTTTTCTTTAACTCTGATTTGTCAACAAATATAAAAATTAGGCCCCTCTTTATTTCAAATTAAATCTAAAGACTAATAGGCCTAGACTTGAACTTTTGTTCATTTAAAAAAAAAAAAAGCAATTATGGAGTCTAGTACATTCCATTTTTAAAAACAAAAATAAATTGTTTTGAACCTGAAAGTCAATAGCTTATATAATATGGCCTCTAAACATAAATGAATTTATAAGTCAAACTGTTTAATCATCTGAGTTAAGAAAAATATTTCGTCTTTAACATAATAGGTAAAGCATAACTCTCTCGTATGGAGGGGTGTGAGGCAAGAATTATTACATATCAGTCACTAAAATCTTCTTTATTGTGAAATATAAGTAACATAAAGTTATAGATTTTCTATGAAGACCTTTACTAATCGAAAATATGTTTTCCGTTTAGTGATGATTCGATCAGCTTGAACCTTAAATATTCATCATGTGACCCATTTAAGTGTATTTCTATTCATAAATTTTTAGATGTGTAATATATTTTATACAAAACAAAAAACATCGTTCAAAATTTTCGCTTTAGGCCCCGAAATCCACTGGATCGCCCCTGAGTCGATGCACTGAGTTCTTCGGTGAGGATTTTACTAGGTTGATGGGTGCAATGCGTCGGTAAAGTTAGGACATGGCCGACATATTGGATTAGTCGGCCTAGTATTTCTTGGTCGTGTAAGTCTCCATTGATCCGAGCGAAACATGAAAAATTGAAAGGACCACTCAAACGTCGCAAACAAGGAAGTGAAGAAATTTTGAACCATTCTTTGTCTTCTTCTTGGCCGATTCACCAACACGATGTCAAAAACGTCTTTCACGGTGATCTCTATAAGACTGTCTACATGAAACAACCCCTTAACTATTCAGACCCTCCTCTTCCTCATCATGTTTGTCATCTAAAGAAATCCCTCTACGACCTCAAATAAGCCCCACGGGCTTGGTATCAGCGTTTCACTTCCTATCTTCTTTTTATAGGCTTCGTCAACAGTCAAGCTGACACATCCCTCTTCATCTACAACCGTGATACCCACCTTGCCTATCTTATTCTCTACGTTAATGATATTCTTCTTATTTCCTCTTCTCATGCTCTTCTCTCTTCCATCACCGCTCGTCTTAGCACTGGATTTTCCATGACCAGTCTTGGTCATCTTCGCTACTTTCTTATGTTGTTCAACAAATCTGTCTTGTTATGCATGATCCTCGGGAACCTCATTTCCATGCTTTCAAACGTATTATTTGCTATCTACAGGGCACTCTTTCCTATGGTTTACATCTTCGCCCATCCCCTTCGTTGTCCCTCACAACTTACTCTGACGCTGGTTGGGCCGGATGTCCAGACACCCGTCGTTCTACCTCAGACTATTGTGTTTTTCTTGGTCTTAATCTCATCTCTTGGTCGTCCAAGCGCCAACACGTTGTCTCTCGCTCCAGTGTTGAGGTGGAGTATCGTGGGGTCGCTAATGCTGTCGCCGAGTCCTGTTGGCTCCGCAATCTCTTGCTCGAGTTACATTTTCATCTCTCAACTGCAACCATCATGTTTTGTGATAACATTATTTCTGTATATAAGTCAGGTAATCTAGTTCAACATCAATGGTCCAAACACGTCGAGCTTGATTTATATTTTGTACGTGAAAAAGTTGCTGCAATGCAGGTTCGTGTGCTTCATGTACCATCTTCATACCAGTTTGCGGATATCTTCACCAAAGGTCTTTCGCCTGCTTTATTCGAGTATTTTCGTTCTAGTCTCAACACCCTTTCAGATTGAGCTTCGACTACGGGAGCGTGTTAGATTGTGTTTATCTTCTCTATCTTGAATTAATGATATTTGAATATTCAATTGTAAATATGGTAGTTACATTAGATTACGATAATCATCTCTTGCATATGTATCATATTTAGGTAAGTCCCCTATTGTATATGAAAGTCTATACACAGTTTATGTATCAGAAGTGAAACACGATCAATACTATCAAAGCATAATTTTCACAGAATTATCCAAGCATTCAGGATCCAGGAAGGATGGTCTCGAGAGCGATAAGCCAACCAAAAAATAAAGTTTAGACGAAACGGTACTCTTCTAAACTACAAAAACCCAAGAAAGTGAGTCCTTATTTTGGATTTGAATCCACATTAGTTTTTTTAAAACGAGTAATCGGGGAAGTGCATTAATGCAAGAAATAAACCATACAAGGTAGGGCATAAAAGCTCTGGGTTCTAGATATATGTCCTGGTTGCCTGTAGCCAAGCCAGCGCTCATGGACGCGTAGAAAAATATTGGTTTGGATCGCAGATACTAACTTAGGACATCACCTTACCGACATTTCAAAGGTACGAAACGAGAAATTTAAACAGTCTAAAAACCAAATCCTAAAATAGTACATGAAGCGAAACCAAACTAACCAACCTAGTGAACCATATAGGTCCTTATTTAAACAGAAAACTTCGAACCATAAGATCCTACTGTGGTGCCTTCCTTCCTTCCTCCCTATGCTAGGATATCGTGGAGAACTACACCCTCTTATCGTCAGTGAAAGCCTTTGGCAGGGCCGGCCCCTCCCTTTGATAAGTTAGGCGGTTGCCTAAGGCCACAAAGAGAGGAAGGCCACATTATTAAAAAAAAATGTTAGTATATAAAAGTTCATGTTATTAATAAGGCCACGTTTGAAAAAAAAAAGCTTATGACTATTTAAAGAACATAAACATACCTTTAATCTTAAACTTTCACACACCTTTTTCTGTCAAATGATTTTATTTTTTAAATTTGATTTTTTCCAACCATAATTTGTTTCCAGAGTATAATATTGTTTCCAAAACATACTATCATTTTGTTTCTAAAATACAATTATCCTTCTTAATTATATTATTTTTTATAGTATTCTCTTTTTCAAAGCATGAATAAATATGAATGTGGTTTTATGTTTAAATTCATCCCCGTATCCTCTAAGTCGGAGGCGATGGTAGATGGTTGCACCATTTTTCGGACTGCGGAAGAACGTTGTAAGTATGGGCAATGTCCGTTCAGGTCGAGACCCGGTCTTGTCTGCGCATACGGGGCGGATGACGAGCTTGCGGGTACAGTTTGGCGGACCCCATGGGCCTGACGTGCGGATGCGTGCATGCGGATGTAGTTCCAATCTTTCTTCTCCAAATTCTCTATTATTTTATAACGATTTCCTTCTCAAATTGTATATTTTTCTTTAAAAAAAATTATCTATTATCACTATCTGATATTTCTTATCTTGGTCCTGGAGAACAAAAACAGACAAGAAGAACAATCTGAAAACAAGATTAGTAACGTTCTTCGAATTAAGAGTTTTAAGAGAGAATGTGTACATTTAGAAACTAAAACTCATAATTATGTACTCACTCTATTAACAAGTTGAATTCTTTTCCAAATACTCATATTGCATACAAAATTATGTTAATCGTTCATGTTACAGTTGCTTCAACAGTAATGAGTTTCCCAAAAACAAACTTGATAAAAAATTATTTGAGATCAACAATTTCTCAACAAATGTTGAATGGTTTGACTCTTTTGTGTATGTGTTTTGTAGATGACAAGGATGGAAAAAAAATATACAAGGAAGCAACGTTTATCGAGTTTATGGACAAAAGTCGCTGAAGGTACTGACGTGGAATTATCTTTATTTTTAATTGTATATGAGATATAACTTTTGTTATTACTTATTAGATATGCTTAGACGAATTGTTGGAGTAAGATTTTTATGTCCCCTCAATATAAATGTATTTTTAGTAATTGTATTAATTATATTAATAAAATATCGAAATATTGTCTACTTTTTATTATTATTAAAAGGCCCATTTTTAAATTTTCGCCTAAGGCCACCAAATATTTTGAGACGCCCTTTTGAGGGGCGGAGTGGAAGCCTCTTCGCTTGAGAGGATGACGGCCCGAAGGAGGTGGATTAGCGG
Source organism: Erodium maritimum (assembly GCA_963921825.1). NCBI lineage: Eukaryota > Viridiplantae > Streptophyta > Magnoliopsida > Geraniales > Geraniaceae > Erodium > Erodium maritimum. Next base: position 57,680,486 of record OY997596.1, on the reverse strand, counting down.
AGACGACGACAAAGACGACCATGACGGTGTGTGGTAGTCGGCGGCGGTGTGAGAAGAATAGAGGCGGAATAAGGTTTTTCTCTTTTGTGGCTAATGTTTTTCTCTTTGGTGGCTAGATTATACGTTAGTTGTTAAAGACCTTAAAGTCATAACAAGTGATATATCTCTAATGCATTGTTAGTTTATGATCAATCTTATAAGAATATTTTCCTTGTATTAAGGAAAGAAAACCAAAGTCTCAAAAAGAAATATCGTACAATGCATTATCATTATCTATGTTTTGATCGCTACGAGCCAATGTTAAATGAAGTTTAATAAATTATCCACTTATCAAGTATTACAAACAGTGCATTATGGAAAATTAAGTATGGAAGCTTTCAAATGCTCTTTGAAAAATAAGCCTTTCCAATGAAGAAATAAAAAATAGGTCAGCAAATCAGTTTAGACTACGACGTAAGCGTGATAAACATGTTAGATCTAAGAAATTGAAAACAACAAGATAAGAAATTTGATACATCAATTGACTTACTATTTCAAAATGTATTGTTGTCGAATTTTGGACCTCCTATAAATTGTACAACGTGAAAAATATTACGAGAGATTTTTTTTTTGAATAATTACAAGATAGATTTGATGTTAAGCTTTCGATTCTCTTTGACAAATAAACATTCTAGACAAATAGTATTTACAGCCGACGACATTTTACCGGTTAAAAGGATGTGGCGTTTTTAATATGCCGATAAAAAACACGAGCACCCGTCGATTTTATCAACTAAAAGGTTAAATTTTTTGGGCTTGGGATAGTAATGTTACCTCCACACAAAAAAATGTCAAAGAGGAGACATTTGCCTCTTGTTTTTATTTTTTTTATTTTTTATAATTTAAATATACATAACATTAAATAGAAAATATTTATTAAATCTAGATATCTCTTTGTTTTCCTTTTATTTTTATTTTTTTTTTGCAATTCAAATATCCATAGCATTAATTAAAAAATATTTATAAAAACGAGATATCAATTGTTTTATTTTTTTAATTGTTTTGTTATTATTATTTTTTTTTGAAAGGAAATGGAGATATTCATTAATGTAAAATAACTTGGTGACCCCACAGAAGGAGATCACCGTACATAATCCAAACTAGAATAAGTGGAAAGACAAGTGCATAAAACTTAAATGTGCTCTGTAGCATAATTGCGGTCGGGGATGTGGGACTGCGGTAGCATCCGGGGATACCGATACAATATACCCCAACCAAAAGAGACTGACCGAGCAGATCAGAGGACAGACAAACAACGGTGGACCAATTACTCCCCCGGTATGTCAGCGTGCATCGTCCTCCCTTGAATGATAATGGTAGGGCTCCTGAACGCGGGATTGCTGACCCCGAAGTGGTAGAGAAGTAATTCATCAGCTGTTGGTGATACCAATGCCACCTATACACCAGGGAGAAGGTACAGCCGACCAAACCCTCCCTGGCCACTTGAGTACTCATTCCTGGAGGCGAGGGTGCTTGAAGCCCCCCGCCGCTGCTACAACATCCTACATGAGCCCATTCTTACAACCCATCCCATCCCCAAGGCCCAGAGTCGGCCTATTAGGGTTAGGGTTCTCTAGCAATACTCCCTTGCCCTTGCTTCTTCGCCAAGCTACCGCCGCCGCCGACTCCCCCACCGTAGCCTCCATGTCCGAGAACCCTTCCACCACCAGCACAAGAGCCCTAACCGGCACCCCTCCCGGCCACCCCCACGGGGCTGTCCCACCAGCCCTAACCGGTCCCGTTCTCGCGCCCCTCCCAAGCCGAGGGCGTAGACCTCTCGCCGGCGTTCGGCGAATCTCGGCCGCCGTAGTATGCGACCAGCCGTCAGCCACCCCCGGTGTTCGAGTCTCTCCCTCTGTGACAGCAACATTCTTTCCCGGGTCTCTCGATCTGGCCACCATCGCCGGCCTATCGAGACACACAAGACCCTCCCCCGCCCCATTTACAAAGCCTCCGATCGCCGATGGCTTTGGGCACTGAGGGAGAACGGTCGCACACGGGAGAGAAGGTTGCAGCAGCCACCCTACTCCCTCCGGCGTGGAAACATGAGCAGAGGGGAGGGTTGTCTTGCCTCCCCTGCCATGGATTCGCAAAAGCACCACTAACCCTAAAGGGAGGAGAGCCTGCGGCGTCATCTTGTGTATGTGTTTTGTTATTATAATATGCAAAGAAATAATTATAAAATTTGAATGAATTGAAAATAGAGAATATTTCAATATATAAGACAAATCTAATAGAAACATCTCTTATACTAAAAATTATATGAACGAATCATAGCCACACACTCTTAAGATCCAACATTATGCACCATGATGTCACACCATCACACCAATCTCACTCAAAATTCATGTCACTTTCATTATTTCTCATACAAGCAAGGACATAATTGTAATAGCATGCTACCATGTGGACAAGGGTCCATTTTTTCCCACCAATTCACTAATTTAAGATTTCCCGATTCGTTTGAACTCCGCTTAGCTTCAAACTTGCGTCAATATTTTTCTTTCTCCAAGGGCTATCTATCAAGTAACATATTGAATATATTTTGAAGCACGAAAATAAAAATTTATATCGGAGTGATAAAAATATTATTGAGTTTTGATATATCTTCACTAACAAATTTTTAATATCGGGGTGATCAAACTCGTGCTAAAATGTTGATAAAAAACACGTACTGAGGTGATAAAAAAACAAGTAATGAGGTGATACAAATCATGTTCAATTTTGATAATAAGAGTGATAAACTAGAGTTTAGTGTTGATAAAAAAAACATGTGACGGGGTGATAAAACATATGTAATTTAGTGATAAACATAGTGTTTAGTATTGATAAAACTAGTGCTTAGTGTTCATAAAAAACATGTAATGAGGTGATAAAAAAACATGTTCGGTTTTGGAAAATGAGGTAATAAACTAGTGTTCAGTGTTGATAAAACCAGTGTAAAGTGTTGATAAAAATTACTCAGATATAATTTATTTTTTAAATTAGCCCCAAAATAGCGTTGATAAAAAAAATATGTGACGGGGTGATAAAACACGTGTAATTTAGTGATAAACATAGTATTTAATATTGATCAAACTAGTGCTTAGTGTTCATAAAAAAACATGTGATGAAGTGATAAAAAAACATGTTCGGTTTTGGAAAATGAGGTGATAAAACTAGTGTTCAGTATTGATAAAACCAGTGTAAAGTGTTGATAAAAATTACCCAGATATAATTTTTTTTAAATCAGTCCCAAAATAATTTTTTTTCGTGCTTCAAAACATATTAATCACTGATCTTGATAGAAAGCCCTTGAAAAAACAAAAATATTAGCGCAAGTTTGTAGTCAATCAGAGTTCAAAGAAGCGGGAAAAATTAAATTAGTGAATTGGTAAAAAAAAAATATAATATGATAATTTTACTAAAAAGCTCCTACCACTTACCAAAAAGTGTTGTATTTTTGCTGTCAACAACTCAATTTCATCTCATTCATTCATTCTTAAATTGGATGGCTTGGATTGGTCACACGGTTTTTACGTTAAGGGGTGGTTCCTATTTGATTTCTTCTCTTCAATATAATACCCTGCCGAACATTTATTTTCAAAATGATACTCTGACAAAAAATTGCAGTTTAATAACCAAACGAAACATTTACCAGCACTTTAGTACCTAACTATTAACTTTCCGTCCATTTTGCACGGAAATACCCTAACTTTACGAAAATAACCTTAAGACATTTTAACCCGATATCTATTCCTTCTTCCACCATTCATGTCTTCTCAAACCATTTGTCTGCAACCACATCACTACTACCACACCACGATTCTCCCTGCCCAAGCTGAAAGTCGACGATGAACAAGCCACCACCAAAACTTCATCGCCGCCTCCGATGAGGTTCTTGGAGCTTCCATGGTCTCCCTGGATTCCGCCGTCGTCTCCGCCATTCGCAGAGCGTCCAATTCGCCGGTGAAGTTTATTCAACGGATAAAGAAAGACCCGAAGAGTCGATTGGTCCTCCCAAGTCCCGATTCCCAAAGACTCTATGCCGAGAAGCTCGATCTCTTCTACCGAATCGTCGATTTCGTTGCTCTTCTCCCAGTCAGTTCTTAAACTCTTTCCATGTTTTCACTATTTTGGATCTCTGTTCCCTGTTTGGTTGTCGAGAAAAATCAGAGGAAAATTAAAATTGCTTGTAATGTTGTGCATTGCAGGTTTATGTAAGGCCGACATGTGATTTTCAAGTATGCGCTTGTGATTTTCTCTACCCACAATTGAGTTTTATTTAGGGAAAACTACTAATACCTACCCAAAACCATGCCCATTTAACTGATGTTTACCGTGAAGTTTAAATTTAACCGATAAATACCCTAAAGTTTCAATATCTTACGCAAAACCCCTTCCGTCAGTCAGCTCAGTTAGTTTACTGTTCACTTTTCCCAAAATGTCCAAAGTGCCCTTAACCTTGTTCATTTTTTATATTCTTTAAATCAAAATTAAATTAAGGTTTGCAAAAAAAAATTGTTTTACAAAAATCAGATTTTATTTTTATAAAACAGTTTTATTTTTTAAAAAATCATTTTATAATTTTTAAAAATTAGTTTTTATCTTTAAAAAGGGAAAATTACTAATACCTACCCAAAACCATGCCCATTTAACTGATGTTTACCGTGAAGTTTAAAGTTAACTGATAAATACCCTAAAGTTTCAATATCTAACGCAAAATCCCTTTCGTCAGTCAGCTCAGTCAGTTTACTGTTCACTTTTCCCAAAATGTCCAAAATGCCCTTAACCTTGTTCATTTTTTTATATTCTTTAAATCAAAATTAAATTAATAATTTCAAAAAAAAAATTTACACAAATCAGATTTTATTTTTATAAAACAGTTTTTATTTTTTAAAAATCAGTTTTTATTTTAAAAAAATCAAATTTGTTTTATAAAATCAATTTTTATTTTTAATATATATTTAATTATTTACTGTTTTTTGATATTTTTATTATTTATTTTTTCATTTTGCTTTCAGCACACATACACTCTCTCTTATAAAATAGATTTTTCCTTTATTATTTATTTTTAATTCCATTTTTCTTATAAAAATCAGTTTTATTTTTTACAATTAAGATTAATCATGTTTTGTTCTTTTATTCAATTTTCTTTCTATTTTGTATGTGTGCTGAAAGCAAAATGAAAAAATAAAAAATAAACATAAAAAACAGTAAATAATTAATTATATATTAAAAATAAAAATCAATTTTTAAATAAAAATTGATTTTATAAAACAAATTTGATTTTTAAAAAATTAAAACTGATTTTGAAAAATTAAAAACTGATTTATTTAAAATTAAAACTGATTTTTTGAAAATAAAAACTGTTTTTTAATAATAGAATCTGATATTTGTAAAAAAAAATTGAAAACCTTAATTTAATTTTTATTTAAAGAATATAAAAAATGAACAAGGTTAAGGGCATTTTGGACATTTTGGGGAAAGTGAACAGTAAACTGATTGAGCTGACTGGCGGAAGGGGTTTTGCGTTAGATATTGAAACTTTAGGGTATTTATTGGTTAACTTTAAACTTTACGGTAAACATCAGTTAAAAGGGCATGATTTTGAGTAATTATCAGTAGTTTTTCCTTTTTATTTATACACTAAAGTTTTGATCTTTATAGAAAACAGAGCCGCACATCCCTTTTCTCTCTCGCACAAAAGCCAATCCCTAAAAAGCTTTTCGCCGCCGCCCCTTGTACCATCACCGGCCACGGCCACGGCCACCGGTCATGGCTGTCGTCGGTGATAGCTTACTCCCCCACCCGTAGCCCTCTCCCCCCGTCCCCTTCCCCCCGTCACCACCCATACCCTTTTTTCCCCTTCCCCCTCAAGACCGGCGTCGGTTTATCGTCGTCTTTGGTGGCCGGCGTCCGTGTCCGTCTCTAGCTGATGCTATTTTGGTTCCTACGGTCACGCCAAGGTGAGTTTGAGCGGTGGTGGGCAGCTCCGGCGACTCGTCACGCTGCAGATCCGGCCTGAACGGTTACCTTTAGCGGGGATTCGAAGTTCGCGTATTCTGGATTCCTCGGGTCAAGGTTCCTTGTCGGACAGTGGCAATTCTGAATTGGCTAGGTTTTTTTTCCTTTCGTTTTATAGCTTTCAATAATTGCACTTGGTGCAGATTGGTTGTGCACTAGTTGCACGATTTGTGTGCACTAGTTGCACGTTTGGTGTGCACTTGTTGCACGGTTTGGTGTGCCCGTTATGTGGCACGGTTTGGTGTGCACGTTGTTGCACTTTTGACCTGCACGTGTTTGCACGTTCTAGGGCGTCTTTTGTGCGTTCTAGTAGGGAGTTCGGTAATATTATTTTATAGGCTTGTTAGTTTGGAGTCTGTAATTTTATCGTTTGCTTGTGCGTTTTCATCAGATTGTACGTATGTCACTTTGATTGATATATAAAATTGATATCTCCCGCTTTTCGTCAAAAAAAAAGTTTTGATCTTTATAGCTTTTGTTTAGCGTGTATTCAAAATAGAAGTGAATGTTGTATGTGTGTTGTAGGTAGAAATCGTAACTGAACATAGGGTCTTGGTCTTTCTATTCTCCTCTCTGCACTATCGTGGATTATCTAAAATGATGAATGTGTAAATTTTTGAAAATCTAATGTTAATTAACTTTGAAGTCGTATATGTAGTCAGGGTGCTCAATAATTTTTTTTTGGAGAGAAGTGGGATGAATTGATTTTGGTGCTTTATTGGTGAAGGAGAGGCTGAGATCGCAAATGATTGATTGGGGGTTTTGTAGTTGATGATGATGGCGGAGGAAGAGTTTTTGTTGGATTTGGAGTAAGAGTTGCATAGGTGTAAAAAATAATTAGGATTTGTAAAAATGAAACATTAATTATGATTTGGAAAAATAAATAAAAACTGAATTAAAAATATAAACAAAAATTTTAATATAAAAGCTGACTTTTTAAGATTTCAATTTTATTTTTGAAAATAAATAAATATAAATAATTAAAATAATGATTTTTTGTATTAAAATTGATTATATATTTAAAATAAAATCTGAATGTTAATATTTAAAATAAAATATAATTTTAATATTAAAAATAGTTAATATTTAAAAAGTTATTGAAATGGGATATATTGAAAATTTGAAAAGTAATGAAGGGTATTATTGTCATTTCACTAAATTTTATGTGCTGATAATCTAATGGTATATTTTTGAAAATTTAACTGTCAATGAAGGGTATTATAGACTTTTTAGCTATTTTGGATGGAAAGTTAACTAAAATCTGACAGATAGGTACCAAAGTGTTGGTAAATTTTCGTTTGGGTATTAAACTGCAATTTTATTTACCCGCGTATCATTTTGAAATTAAATGTTTGGCAATGTAATATATTGAAATTTTCCCTTATAAAATAAATGAAGAATTAGCTTATTCTTGTTTAGTATATGAACGAGTATTTTATTGATAATAAAGCAGTTCTTATAATTCAGAAGTGGTTATACGTAATTGGAAAATCCTAATAATAGAGAAAAGGACGAGATAAAGTTTTGGTGCCGGCCAGAACACTAATCCTATATCAGAGTACCTAGTATTACTAGGGAATAATTTAAGGGGTGGTTCATTATTCTTTTGGTGCTTGGCGCTGTAGATTGAAAAGACTTTCTGAAATTTTGGTTAGGTGTAATAGCTAGATGTCTTACACAATGATCAGACTTTTTGATAGACATCTTTCTTTAGAACAGTATGGAAACGTAAATAATAACAAACAAGGACAATAAGGACACACAAGTTTGTTACCCCAGTTCGGTGCAAAATCACCTACATCTGAGGTCACTCTACTAGTGGAAAGGTTTCACTATATGTAATCAATTAGAACATACAAGTTTCAAATCATCCTAGATCAAACCTTATGTTATTATTATAAGTGCAAACCCATTCCAGACCCACGCGTTTTTAGCCTTCCATATCTCCCATAGAACACTAACAATCTCCTCCTACCAAAAATCAAACAAAATAGGGAGCAAAAAATGAGAGAGCTTCCTAGGAGCGGCGTCACCGGCGACAAATCGGAGGTGAGGATGCACTCACGCTGGTGTGGAAGGGGAAGGAAGATGAGGAAAACAAGGAGATCAAAAGCTACATGGAGGCAGCCGTGGAAACACGGGGAGCGGTCTCGAGCTCAAAGGCGGTGGCGAGATCAGATGAGGCAGAAGACAATAGAACATAAAGGTTTCCAATCAAGGTTAGTGAAACAAGGAGTTCTAAGGAGATTGAAGCAAGAGATCGAGGCATGCAAGGATCGGTAACGAAAGTATTTGTGTGTAATCTACCCATGAATACCTCAGTGGCATGGCTGTCGAGCGTATTTGGAAGATGTGGTAGGGTTCTAAAGGCGGAGACTGTTCGCAATTCAAACAAGAGATGCCAATTTTTTGGTTTTTTGTTTTTCCGTTCTCACGTGGAAACGAGCATGGTGGTGAAGGAGATGAATGGGTTTAGAGTTCGCAGTTACACTTTCTTTATAACGTTGGCTTGGGTAGGAGAGGAAAATCACAAACAATCCAGACCCAAGCAGTGGGTAAAATTGGTGAGAACCTTCGTCATGAGGGCAGAGGCTTTGACTGGAAAATTGAAAGCGAAATCGACGGAGGGCAACGAAGATTGAGGGGCCGACATTGTCAAAGACACTGATGCAGAATTATAAGGAGATGAAAGAGAAGGGTAGATTAGGCGTAGCTCTGACTAATTGCAGCTTCGACCTAATGCAGTCTGCAATTGGGAAAGAAGGTGTTTGCTCGATTTCAGCCCGGAAATTTGGAAACATAGTGTGTTTACTTAATCAAGCGGACAATCCCAAGATTCCGGACTAGAAATGGGTGACACCTTGGGTCTATGTTCTTGAGACTCCCGGGAATCTTTGCCTCCAAGGCGGCAAGTTTCAGTGGGTCTGCGTTCAGGGTTTACCATTCCATGGTTGGTGCAAAGAAAACGCGGAGAAGACAGTGGAGAAGATAGGTCGTCTGTTATACATTCATGAGAATTTTGGGGAGCATTTCGACAAGGTGTGGGTGCTAGTACATGCATTTAATCCGGTTGGACAGAAAATTGTAATTTGTATTTGGAGTCAGAGGTTTTTTGGTTGATCTTAAGTCCGGTGGAGAGTGTCTCGGTGTTGGCGATCAAGTCAGCCGCACTGGAGGATTCGGAGGAGGACGATGAAGGGTCTACAGAGAGTTCATTGAGATCAACGGCCAAATCACCAGACCGTGATAGTGGGGGATAGAGGATCAATTTCAGATTCGTCGAAAGGTATTATGGAAACTTATGATCCTATTAAGACTACAATCATGGAAGGACATTCGTCGATGGGCTTATGTGCTGAAGGGGAAAGTTTAGATGATTGCATTGGGAGAATCTCTCCTAACTCAATATCCAATAATAGTAAGAGGAAAGACAGTTATTGGGAGGACATTGGGAAGGGGGTTGCTACCTTGCGGGGACCAAACATTCTACTTTGGTCCAAGAATAATTGCAAGGACCATTTGGGGACAATCAACCCGCAAGTGACAAAGTTCCTAGGGTACTATGAACTCACTTAGAATGATCACCAAAGCGGTCGATTCGGTGAGAAAATTATGTAGATGGTAGATGATGTATACAAGAATGAAGAAGGGAAAGAATTTGTTTGGAAGCATTGGTGGGAAATTGTGAAAGATTGGCCCAAGTGGACGACTCGAAATTTTTTAGTACCTCAATTAACGGCACCTATATTTGTCCAACCAACGACGCCTGGAGGAGTGTAACTAGTTTCAAGCGAATAGAGCAAGATAACACGGGAAGACACACTTGTGTCCCATATCGAGAGTGAGCGCACCACTGGACGAGCTTTGCTTCAGATAAACGGCCTATGGGTCAGTAGGCTGCCAAGACTGCAAGGACCAAGGGAAAAGGTAAAATCTTAAGGGCCAAGGAAACCGAAGTGCTTGCAACAATTCAGAAGGAGACACAAGAATCAGTTTTTAATGCGCTCGAATCAAAGCACAAGCTCCTCGGTGACCTCGATTCGTACTTTGAGCTATACAAACAGGAGAGGGCCAGGGACACTCCAGTCATATCTACTAAGGACCGTGCTCACCATTGGGATGTTCTTTTGAGTTTGTCGCATAAGCTTGGAAAGTGAGTTTTATTGTTTTTCTCAAGCTAGTTTTATTTCATTAGTTTTAAATTTTGGTTGTTTGTTTCTTACAATGTTATGAAATTTTCGATTTTCAATTTCTGTTAAATTTCCGTTTTTTCATGATTGTTTCCTTATCTTTCGGCTGCATTTCATTAGAATTTCCCTTTCATTCCACTCTTCTTGAATTACGTGAAATAACTACCCTAACATACAAAATGGCCAAAATGCTCTGGGGGGACACCTATTAATACAACCCCTTCATTCCTTGTTCATCACACCAATCGGCACCGCCTCATCTCTTCCCCCTTTTCCTCCACTGTATCACTGTCGAATCTCCACCGATCTAGAAATGGATCCCGCTCGCTGCAATTACCTATGGTCCCCCGAATAAGAAATGGTGTTGTGGCTTGTGTGACTTCAACATGCACGACCTCCGCCCGACCTTCGTTAGTTGCCAATATTGTACAACACCTTTGTCACCGAAGGATCGAATATCGACCCTGCACGAACGGAAAGGCAAGTGAAAAACCATTGGAAACATACCTCCCTCCTGGTGAAGCGGTTCAATTTAATCCACAGAGAACTACTCCATGCTGAACAAATGGGTCAAACTGATGCCTAACTCGTAGCGTTGGCTATGTTGACTTACCGGGAGCGGATAGACCATTCACCAAGTTTAAATGGTGGAACCTCGTCAAAGACCATCCCAAGCTCCAAAATTGCAACAAACTCTCTATGTATGAACAATCTCTCGGGCCTTCAAATTTATCTTTAGTTACTGTTTCGATAATAAATAATTGTGTCATGTAGGTTTCGGTATTATAATAAAATAAATATTTCCATTTTTATGTTTAATGTTGTTTTATCATTTCAGCCTCATCTATCCTACCTAAAATTTATGGACCGTAAATAAAATTATCTCAACTAGACTAAAAGGTAAGAAAAAAATTGATTTATTATTATTTTATTCTTTTAACCTTAAACTTTCAATCTCACCCCACTAAAACACTATAGATACTTTAAACCAAAAAATGAGTCATGAATTTAGAGCACGTTAGAAACCTGACAGACATATAAATGCTTGATGCCAAATCAATCTTACCAATGCCACCATAGTTACATGAATTTCAATGTTCTATTTAATAACCTAGCTCAGCTTGCCTTGGCCAACAATGCAACTCATAGTCATGTTTTCTTTGGATTTCTTGCATGCATGGCCTTTCTTCCATTCTCTACAACTCTCAGTTCATCTTCTTCTATGCATCCTGATAGGTCTTATGGTGATGATGAAACTGAATCGCTTTCTATTAAATAATAGAAAATCCAACATAAATAGCACTAGTGAAACCAAACATTACAAGCTTCCTCCGGGTCCGAAACCATGGCCGGTGGTGGGTAACCTCCCGGAGATGCTACTCAACACCGTCGTCAGGAAGAACCCTAAGTCCCGGTGGATCCACGACATCATGGACAAGTACCAAACTGACATAGCCTGTATCCGTCTCGGGAACGTCCACGTCATTCCGGTGAGATCTCCGGAGATCGCCCGCGAGTTCTTCATGAAGAAGGACGCGGCGTTCACGTCAAGGCCGTTGAGCACGACGTCCGAGTGCACCAGCCGCGGGTTCTTGACGGTACTCGCGGCACCGGGGGGAGAGCAATGGAAGAAGATGAGAAACATGACGAGCGCGCACGTGATCAACCCCGCCATGAAGCTCCAATGGATGCGCCGCCAAAGAGACGAGGAAGCGGACGATCTCGTCCGCTTCATTTACAACCAATGCACGGCGGCCAAGGAGGGCTCGGGCGCGGTGGTGGACGTGAGAGCCGCCGCTTGTCATTTCTCCGGGAATGTCCTTAGGAGGATGTTGTTCGGCCGGAGATGTTTCGGGCCGGGAAGGGAGGACGGAGGGCCGGGTTTTGAAGAAGAGGAGCACGTCGAGGCGGCTTTTAAGGTCGTTCAACATTTGTATGCCCTATCTCCTTCGGATTACAACGTAATCTTTAGAATGCTAGACTTGGATGGCCATGGAAAGATCGTGGAAAACTCTATGAGGAAGATAACCAAGTACCAAGACCCCATAATCGACGAGAGAGTGAAGCAATGGGAAGACGGGAACAAGACGGAGCCTCAAGACATGCTCGATCTCTTCATTCTCGCAAAGGATTCAACCGGACAACACTTATCGATCCAAGAGATCAAAGCTCAATGCGCCGTAAGACATTCATCTAATTAATGATCCAATGTTAGATTTTGATATGGTGTGCAGGAGAAGAAATCAAATACAAACCACATCTAACCGTGTGAACTTGTCCATGTCATTCAATTTAAGAATGGATGGATGAGATGCAATTGAGTTGTTGAATGAAAAAAACAGCACTTTTTTTCGTAAGTTGTAAATGTTTTTTTGGTAAAACTATCATAATTTTTTTTTACCAATTCACAAATTTAAATTTTCCCGCTTCGTTTGAAATTCGATTGGTTTCAAACTTGCGCTAATATTTTTTTTTCAAGGGCTTTCTATCAAGATCAGTCATGAATATATTTTGACGCACGAAAAAAATTGGGGCTGATTTAAAATATTATATCTGGGTAATTTAATCAACACTTTACACTTGTTTTATCAATACTTTACACCAAGGTTCTAAAAGTCGCTAGGCGCTAGTCGGACAGTTAGGTTGTTCGGGATTAATCGGGGACTAAACGGGGATTAATCGATGATTAATCGGATTTGTATTTTTTTTATTTTTAATAGATATATTATTATATATAGAAATAAAATATGATATTTAAAATACCTAAAAAAATAACAACAAAAAACATAGAAGCACAACTCCTAATATCACCAACACCAAACAACTCTGCATAACCATCTAATTATTTTAATAGAGTCAGTATACTATGCAAAATTGTTGTAACCGCCTAGGCGGCTAGGCGGGTTGGCTAGGCGTAGGCGGACGCTTAGACGGCGCCCAGTCGGGATTTTTAGAACACTGCTTTACACTGATTTTATCAACATTGGACACTAAGTTTATCACCTCATTTTTCAAAACTAAACATGATTTAATTTTTTTCCGCTTCGTTTGAAATCCGATTGGCTTCAAACTTGCTTCAATATCTTTGTTTTTTCAAGGGCTTTCTATCAAGATCAGTGACGAATATGTTTTAAGGCAAGAAAAAAATAAATTATTTCAGGGATGATTTAAAAAGAAATTATATCTGGGTAATTTTTATCAACATTATACACTGGTTTTATCAACACTTTACTCTGGTTTTATCAACACTGAACACTAATTTTTATCACCTCATTTTCTAAAACCGAACATGATTTTTATCACCTCATGACATGTTTTTTTATGAACACTAAGCACTATTTTTATCGACACTAAACACTATGTTTATCTCTAAATTACATGTGTTTTATCACCCCGTCACATGTTTTTTTATCAACACTAAACTCTAGTTTATCACACTTATTATCAAATTTGTACATGTTTTTGTCAACATTTAGCACTAGTTAGATACCCCGATATAAAACATTTATTAGTGAAAATTTATCAACATTGAATATTATTTTTATCACCCTGATATAAATTTTTATTTTCGTGCTTCAAAATATATCCATGACTGATCTTGATTTAAAGCCCTTGGAAAAATAAAAAAATTTGTGCAACTTTGAAGCTAATCGGGGTTGAAACGAAGCAGAAATGATTAAATTAGTGAATTGTTGAAGAAAAAAATAGACACTTGTCCACATGACACCATGTTATTACAATTATGCCCTTATTTGTGTGAAAATGGAAGAACGTGGCCTAAGTTTATGGTGGGATTGAGGTGATGATGTAGCTATATAGTGAATGTTGGATCTTAAGGGTGTATGACTGGGATTGGTTCACACAGTTTTTAGGATAAGAGGGGTTCCATTAGATTTCTCCTCTAGTGTGTAGACTGGAAAATTATCACATCGTTACACTTATTTTTATGATACGTGTGTCCAGGAGCTTTTCTTTGTAGGGGTGCTGGATCCTGCAAATATCGTGGAATGGACTATTGCGGAAATGATGAATCAACCTGATATTCTTCGTAAGGCTGTCGAAGAAATAGATTCGATTGTCGGGAAAGAAAGATTGGTACAAGAACCCGATCTTCCATCGCTACGTTATGTCAAAGCTTGTGTGAGAGAATCTTTTCGACTCCATCCTGTATCATCGTTTGTTCCTCCCCATGTATCCACCGTTGATGTCGATCTGGCTGGTTATTTAATTCCTAAAGGCAGCGAAGTTATGCTAAGCCGTACTGGTCTTCGTAGGAACCCTGGAATTTTGGATGAACCATTAAAGTTCAATCCTGAACATCATTTGAAAGAAGAAAACTCAGAAGTTAACTTTGTAGACCTAGACTTCAAGTTCATTTCCTTCGGAGGAGGAAGACGCAGATGTATTGGTTTTGCTCTTGCATCCGTCATGGTTATGATGTCACTAACAAGACTTCTTCAAGGGTTTTCGTGGGCGATTCCACCGAGAAAGGAGAAGGTTGATCTCACAGAATCTAAAGATCTTTTATTCTTAGATCAACCTCTGCATGCTGTTGCAAATCCTCGTTTACATGCTTCAACATATCCTATTTGATGTTTGTAATCGTTTGAATAAATATTTATAATAATTAGCTGTTAGGTTGGGCAGAATAAACGACATGTAGTCGTGTAATTCGAGGACGTTAAACTTAAGGTTTTGAGTCCAAAAATAATCGTGTACCTCATAAATTGTGTAATGGAGACTTGATCTAAGTATGTTCGTGGTTACTGGCTTTTAATCAACTTTTCTCTGCATATACGTTCTGTGCGTATTTGTTCTAGTATTCATCCTACATTGTGTATGCAACTATAATGTGCTTGTATCTTACTGAATTACTTTTCTTTTTTGAAACAGGTAACCGGAGATTTCATTAATGCCAAAAGGCAATCATACAGAAAGAGGCGTGACCGTCTCGGGTTCCAGATATTTGTCCGGGCCGACCGTAGCTAGCCCGGCGCTCATGGACCCATAATTTTAACCCACATGAACTCGTGGGCAACAACTCAAGACAACTCCCTACCGTCATTTCAAAATACGTTACAGGGAAATAATAAACCAAAGTCCTAAGCTTATTCGACCTAGCACAGTCCCAAACGGTTAATCGACCTAACACATCGAATAACCAATAACTTATTCGACCTAAAAAAAGAAAATAAATTAGCACACGATCGAAATAGCAGAATACCAAAACTATGATGCCAGGTCTTCTAGGCCCTGTGCCATTGGAGCGGTCTGGTATCGTAAATTCTTCGTCTTGATTCACCCTGCTCTTTCGAAGTAGTGCAGAAGGCGAGAGCATCGATTCGATCCGCAGCGGTTTGTTCGAGATCGAGGGTCCCGACTTCGAGTGACGTGGAGGCAGACCCCGTCTTATCGTCCTTCCTCCCGGATCCCAGATCCGTCGGGGAAACGGACCCATGCCGGCGATAGGTGGCATGGCGCATGGAGCCCGTATCCCGGAGAGTGGCAAGAGGGCCACGGTGGCTGCGAGACGTCCGGGAATCAAGGGCGGCGGCGGTGGAAGAACCCTGAAGTCGGGGCTTCGATGGTGGAGGCATGGAATTGCCATGGAGGCGGCTGGCGGTGGAGCAGCGGCGGTGGAACCTTATAAATGTTAGAAGAGTAACCTCAACGAGGTTGTGTGGAGAGCTTTTGAGTAATTGAAGATAGAGGCTTTAATGGTGGAGAAGAAGGGGGGAAGGGGGAGGAGGCTTTTTTTTTTTATCAGCAATTTTGTATTTATTAAAAACCAAGTTTTCGAAAAGAAAACCAAAGTCAAGGGATTAACCCTCCGAGACAGTTACAAAATTCCCCAACCTAACCATTAGCGGTTCCTTGGTTACTAAGCTACCCAACTAACATTCAAAACTAAACTTTGAAGTGCGTAACTTGCACCCCAAGCCAACTGAACACCAAGAGATAAAACCAGCAAAAGCCTCAAAAAACCCCAATCCTACCCCAGTTACAGTACACTATGGCCAATAGATCAGCCCTTTCCAAATGTTGTGGCATTACCATGCTGAAACAAACTTGTCCCTCTGCAGCAAAACCAGAAACTCTGTAGGCCAGCCCCATTCAACCAAAATGCAACAGATACCTTTCAAAAACATTCAGAAGTGTAACCAAACCATTTGTGTTACCCTATGAAAACCCAAATACAGTGATTGCTCTTCACAAAGCCAAACTCAGAAGGCTGAAGCTGATCCTCCCTTGCCTTGTCAGTTATAGCATAAACCAAAAGTCTGAGGTCTGAAGCAGCTCCTCCCTTGCCTTGGCAGATAAAATATCACCAGCCACATCATGCCAAGAAAGAAACCTAACTTGATCTAACAAAACAAACAACACTCTCAGCTAAAAATACTACCCCACTCAAAAGGACAATACTAACAAGGAAAAAGACACATCAACTAGCCAGAAACCCCCACTCCAAATAGCAGACTATACCCAATGACCCTCAACTAACCTTACCATCCTATACCTCACCCCAAACCCTCCCAAGAACCATCCCTTCCCCCAGGCCCCCAAAGAACACCAGACAGCACCAAAATAGTGACCAAAACTGTCCCTTTACTGCAGCACCCCAGTTCTGAGATCATTCCCAACAGAATGTTTAGGTTTCTTTATTAAACAACTGGCTGGGTGATTTATCCAATCCAAAAAGGAGAAAAATGTTGTTCTCTTAGAGAAGGCCCAAACCAACTGATAAACATCATTTTGAATTTGTTGAACTACTTGTTCAGGACTGAGTAGTAATTGATTGAAAGCCATGTTATTTCTGCACAACCAGATTCTCCAAAGAGTAAAGAAAATTATGAATCTCCAAGGTGAATGAGAAGGAAAGGACCCAAGATACTTCCAAGAGATGAACCAATGCTTGATACCCTCTGGACAAGCTGTTTTAACCCCCCACCAATCCAGGACTAAAGACCAAATGGACCAGGATAAATCACACCCAAGAAACAGATGATCTAGCTCCTCTGGCTCCTCATTGCAAAGAGGACACCAAATGTTATGAGAGAAAATTCCTCTGCTGAGCAGGAAACACTTGGTAGGCACAGCTTGTAAACACAAAAGCCAAACAAATGCAATTATTTTTGGGGGCAGTTAGGTTCCCATAATAAGGCTGGCCAGATGAGATCTTCCTCTGGTATATTGAGTAGATAATGATACATTTTATGCACTGAAAAACCTTTGTGATCCACCACCCAATCCACCTTGTCTTCCTCAGAATTTAATGGAGGCAGAGCATTTAATTTATCACTTAAAAGGAGGAAGGTATCTTCTTCCCAACCTCTCAGTTCCCTTCTGAATAATAATACCCAGTCCCCATCCAGATACACCTGATACACCTTTGCCTTCTTCTGATAGCTGAGATGATATAATCTTTGGAACAAGGATTTAAGTGGAACATTAGTCAACCAAAGATCATCCCAAAAAAGCACAGTTCTACCTGAATTGATAGTCCAATGGAGTCCTACAGCTCCAGAAGCATTTGCAAATCTTGGAAAATATAGGATAGAGCCCACATGTCTCAAAAAACTCTGATCAGTTCCAAGAATGAATTTTGATAAATCCCAGGCTGAAGGGTCCCAACCATATTTAGCACATAGTAATGCTTTCCAAAGTGAATCATGTTCAAGTGCAAACCTCCACCACCACTTGGCCAATAATGCCATGTTCATGACCTCAAATTTCAAGATCCCCAGGCCCCCAGCACTCTTAGGCTTGCAGATATTCTCCCACTTTACTTTATGTAGTGCTTTTTTGCTCAATTTCCCACTCCGCAGAAACTGTTTTTGCCATTTATCCATTTCCTTTATAACTCCTTTAGGAGCCTTGTACAAGGACATATAATACAATGGGAGAGAACTTAGGGAGGACTTAATAAGAGTAATTCTCCCACCCAAGGATTTATTTTTGGCTTGCCACAAACTCAGATTGTTTTTAAATTTGTTGATCACAGGTTCCCAAGTTTTAGCTCTTCTAGGATTAGCACCTAACTTGAAACCCAAGTAATCAAAAGGCAGTTGCATTGAACAACATCCCAAGATATCAGTTACCTCTTCAGTGTTCATGACACAAGGATTCATTAGTAGAACTTTGGACTTATTGAAATTTATGTTTAAACCAGTTGCAGATTGGAGGCACTTGAGTGTATGCTTCAAATTTATTGTCTGTTGTCTCCCAGCTTGTATAAAAATTAGGGTGTCATCTGCAAATTGAAGATGAGTGATCTCTGGCCCTTGATCACTACACTTGACCCCAGAAAACATATTTGAGATAGCCCCTTTTGTCATCAACTGGTGTAGGCTCTCAGCTACCAAAGCAAATAAAAGAGGAGATAGAGAGCAACCTTATCTAAGCCCTCTTTGAAGAGGGAAATCAGCTGAAGGTGACCCATTTATTAGTACAGAAGTCCATGCCTCAATACACACAGAGATCCAATGTTTCCAAACATCTCCAAAACCCATAATAGTCAGAATATTCATCAAAGCTCCCCAATGTATATGAGGCTGCGCAGAGCAGCCCCTAGGGTTTTCTGCTTGACAATATTTTTAAGAGTGCCTTCAATTGCTTTCTTACTGAATTACTTTGTATTTGAATTGATCCTCAAAATATATAGACGAAAATATTCTTGTATAATATACATATGTAGTGTCCAATAATCTTATTATTTGGATCACTTTTTAGTAAGGACTGTTGGAAATTTTTGCTTTAAAAGCTTTTGGTTTTTGGCTGGGTACCACATCGGTAAGAAATAGATGTGGTACAGTGTTTATAAGTGCCCCTCTCTCTTTCCTGTTCAACTAGGTACAGCCTCTGCTGGTTGGTTTGGAATGGACCTTGAGCGCAGTGCTGCCGTTTGGGCCGGCCTCGGATGGGGCTCTTGCGGGGCGGGCAAAAATATATTTTTTTGAATTTGAAACGGTATTGAACGAGTCAGAACGTTAAGGTCAAAGTGGCTCCGATTTTGGTTCTTTTACTCTTTTGCCCTCATTTGTTACTTACGTTTTCAACACTACTCCAGAGCCAGATTTATACCGTTTTAGTTACTCTCCAAATTTCTTTACCACATCGGAGTTCTGTTCCTGTCATGCTGCTTCCACATCCGGTAGAGCGAGTGGATGCGCTGTTGGGTAGAGCTGAGAGATCCTTGAGAGCAACCGTTGCTGATCACCACCTGGATCACACCGGAATTATGTCCAAATACCAACTCGGCGGCATTTTGGGTGGGTATGGTTTTGTGTCTTTCAACGGCCGACCAACTTTTATTTCATAAACTTATTATCTTTCCGTTTTTATTGGGCATCCCAGACTTATGTCCAAATTGATTTAATTTACATTGGATTGCTTTAAGCTCTGCCTCGACTCAACATCTTTTATCAAAATTATATAAGTTTATGCGCTAAGCCCAATTTACTTTTACTCCATTCTATTTTCAACCACCAACTAACCCATTTTCATTTAAGTCCGTTTATTTTTTAGCCACCAATTAACCTTAACCCTGATAATGGGTTGGGTAAAAACACGATCCTCACCGAAAACCTTGTTAACTAAATTGACATATATTCAAAAATAATGTCAACAGATATAAATGAAGTATAAATTTCGCGAAAGGAATTAAAGTATGGTTCAAATTTGAAGCTTAAAATAAAGGCCCAAAAAAGCCCAATGGGCTTGGTAGACCGGGCAAAAACCGTAACCGACAGACCCCATAACCGACGCAATTCTTAAATAACCGCTGGTTACGGGGACGGTGACGGTTATGAATCTTAATAAACCGGTAGTCACAATCCAGGTACCGGTTTAAGGTTAAAAGGGTGGTCACCGGCCGACGCCCACCCCTAGGAGGGAGAGGATAAGAGTTGTCCTTAGAGGACGGTAGATGGAGAGGATCTGTTCTGGGTGGAGGAAGGAGGGTCAGTGGAGGGTTACTTGCAGTCGAAGAAACGGGCTTGTGCTTCACCAGACGGGCTCTCCTCGGTTTCCCTGTTAGTTATGCCGGTGTAGAGGATCCCATAGAGAAAGGGTCGATGGTCGTACCGAGCGATGGAAGAGAAGGAGTCGCAGAAACAAGACCGGCTAGGGTTTGCTTCGGCCTTCTCCTACGCCGAGCCTTTAAAGACAACGTGGCCACGGAGGGAGGAGACTGCATCCGAAGAGGCAACGACAAGACATGACCGGAAGGAGCTGCATCAGTGGTGCCGACGACGTGAACTAAGAATATTAAAGATGACAATAAATAAAGTGAAAACACATGCAATAAAATTTCAAGTTTAAAATCCCAAACAATAATTTCGAATAAACTAACGTGAGTCAACCGCTCAAATACAAAGAAGACAGGTTTAATATAAAGTACGTCTCTAACATATCAATCTCTTACCCTCAACGAGCTCCCGAACTCTGAGACATCCTCTAGGCCTACTCAGCACTGAAACCTGTAAACAACAATAACATAAAAAGGGGGTGAGCTTACGTTCAGTAGGAAAAAGTAGTAAAGTGAAAGAATCCCCGTTTTTACAACAAAAGTCAAGATTAGGATCATTAACCACAAGGCGTCAAAATTAGAGATTGATAATAAGTACAAGGCTTGACAAAATAGTAACTCAAAGGAAATCCACGGAAGAAAAGTTCGTCCACCAATCGAAATAACTAACGAAACGATCCATAAGGAAAAGATAGCTTAATCAACAAAAGAAACAACTAGTAAGACACACTCGTACCGAATGATAAACGATCAATACTGCAAGACCCCGATCCACGCACGGACCAATACGATATAACGGAAAGCCCCTCGATCCAGAGGGTACACATACATCGGGCCCACCGGAAACATCCCCACGGGACACATAACATCGGGGCTCCCGGAAATGTCCCCAAAGGAACATAGGTCATCGCGGTGCAACAAATAATATAATATAATGTAATATATATATATATATATATATATATATATATATATATATATATATATATATACATACGCACATCGGCCTAGATATCTTCCCGGAAATATTCTCGGGACACACAATAACATGTCATACCGGAAACGCACATCGGCCTGGACATCTTTCCGGAAACGCACATCGGGGGGGTCAACCACGTACATCATACCGGAAACACACCTCGGCCTTGATGTCTTCCCGCAAACACACCTCGGGGTACACAATCATATACCATACCGGAAACACACTTCGGCCTAGGTATCTTCCCGGAAACACACCTCGGAGTACACAAATGACACCGCACAATGACATATCGAACACAATATAACAACCACAATGTCGACTAAACTCACACAACAAGTCACATTAAATTCATACCAATAATCACGCTTATCGGCATGACTTACCAACCACGTTCATCGGTCTATCACTCACCCGATCATACTACAGGGCTCAATCACATCACATTCAAGCATTCACTCGATCAAGCATAACACGAATCAATCATTCATTCATTCAATCATCATAACACGGATCAATCATTCATTCATTCAATCATCCCGGTTTATCTTGTTTATTACGACTCTAGTATTAACCTAAAGAACGACACATGCATCGGTATTCGAGTCAAATGAACACAATCACAATCAATCCTAAGGCTCGTCATGGCCTTCTACCAGCACGGCAATTTCCCAAGATATTAAAAGCGAGTAATCTAGTGAATCACATCCTATATGCATACTACGACTCGTCCAGTTATTATTATAATTGAAAAGCGGTTATTCTAGTGAATCACATAATATATGCAAACTAGGACATTTCCGGTTATTAATTTTATATAGTCATACATTTAATGTTCTTAAAATTACTCGGGGAGTTTAGTATTTTTCCCTACCTCAAGATGAT
The DNA here is from genome assembly GCA_963921825.1 of Erodium maritimum. Classification (NCBI taxonomy): domain Eukaryota; kingdom Viridiplantae; phylum Streptophyta; class Magnoliopsida; order Geraniales; family Geraniaceae; genus Erodium; species Erodium maritimum. The sequence continues at coordinate 57,658,360 of OY997596.1, read as the reverse complement.
CACAACAACTACGTCTGTCACGCCCCAAATCCGGTTTTGACCGCACTCGAGACGTGACTTGAGTAAAAACGATTTTAAATACAATAAACCAACAATAACTTCATGAAAATCTCCAATATAAAACTCAGATCCACATAACTCAGTTTAAAACATAAGTAGACCCTCCAAGGGTGTAATAATAATCCTCCAGCAAGGTTTGTTCAAAAACTGAAATAAAAACATAACCAAAGTCTCTAAGAAGACACCCACACCAAGAAGCTCCTGAGCCTCTACTCCTCAATCAAGCCTGTAATCACAATAATGAACTCACAGGAGTGAGCTTGCGCTCAGTAGGGAAAATACATAACGAGGTGACCTGTAAGCTCAACCATTTCTTAATCAAAGATAACAAGACAAATCGCAGCAATTAACAGGAAATAGACGATCCAGCCAATGTCGTGGCACGTAAAGTCACCACCCTCCGATCCACATGTGATGTGTCCTCTTGGATTTTCCCTCAAGTCCAGAGGAGACGCATATCATTGAGGTTACAGGAAACAACCCCCTGAGGGCGCTTATCCTCGGGATTCTCAGAAACGTCTCCAAAGGGCTATATGTCCTCGGGAACCAAGGTATCACTCCCATAGGAAGCATACACTTGGGAAATTCAATAATAAACAGATATAATTGAGTAACACACTCAAGCGAAACATGAAGCAATCCATTCCCACGAACACCATTCCACTATCACACATATCTCACGAATCACCGTTTCACCAAGACACGCAGCACACGAATCACATAACCACAGCACACGAATCACATAACCACAACACACGAATCACATAACCACAACTTACCGTTTACTTACCAGTCATAACCCATCGGTCCATCGATCACCTGATTGCACCGCTCGGTACAACCAGTCATACTCGATTCTCCAATCAACCATTTAAGGAATCAAGCAATCATTCAAATACATCCAACAGTCAAGCACGAGTTCAATCAACCAATAATGTACACTTTCAATCGAGCATCCAAGCATGCAATTCGATTAGTTCCATTAGACTCTTTAGCCTATCCACTAAGCAATCAAACAACCAAGCATGTGATCCTAACACACAACTAATCCGAGGGCTTTGCCAAGGCCGCTCTACCAGTAAAACAATTCCCAAGTATTGAAAGCGAGTTACACTAATGATTGGCATCCTACGCATGCATTACTAGACACTTCCGGTTATTAGTAATTGAAAGACAATTATTCTAGTCATTCGCATCCTATAGGAAATTCTAGGACCTTTCCACTTTTATTAACCTAATCGGCATACTAAGCATATTAAACGAGGAGTTAAGACTTTCCCTACCTCAAGGACTTCCTCTCAACACTCTGATGATAAGCCCGATGGTCACCACTCCGTTCTTCACACGGGTTTCGGCGTGATCTTTGCTCCTCTAGCTCGGTCCCCAAAGTCTTGGACACAAAGAAACGCTAATTAGACTCCACTTAAACAGCAAGCAAGACCCCCAAAGCCCTTCCAAAGTTCAGCTCAAAACCAAGGTCAAACAAGGTGAAAACCTTCAAAGAAACCCCCACCCTCCTCGGCCACGGACCTGGTCACGGACCCGTGACGCCAACCCTCACGGTTACCGTCACGGAGCCATGACGAGTGCCGTCACGGACTCCCTCACGGAGCCGTGACGTCTCCCGTCACGGGATCTGTCACGGATCCGTGGCGCTCCAGGGCAGTTTCGCCCTTCTTCAACCTCCAGCTCCTTTTCTCCGAAAAACCACCTTCAAACCCCAAATTTTACCACTTCCAACTCCCAAAAAAGTCAAATTCCTTCAATACTCCTCTACCCATGGTAGGAATCAACAAATAAGCAAAGTTTCTAATGATTCAACCAAACATAAACAACTCAAAAGCTCCAACAACTAAGCATTTCCCACAAAAACCCAACAAAGCTTCTCATCAACATCATCTCACACCAATTCTACTTCAACCCAACAACATTTAGCAATTTCAACCAAGACCCATGAAAATAGATGAAGGGAAAAGAGAATTAGAGAGTTCCAGAAGAGCCTCCCAAATTCGGCTACACCAACACAAATGGGTTGGTTTTGCTTTTCCAAACTCATATAATACCTAGATGTGTTAAATGACTAGAAACCCTTTAGCTAGAATCTCTTGTAGAAGCTTTTGGGAGGGTATAATGGTCCAAGACCACTCCCCTTTCTCTCTTTCAACCAAAAAGGGACAAGTGTCCAAGTAGGTTCTTTTAGTTTTCCAAAATAATTTCCAGCCCAATAAAATAATGCTTTAGTCGATAAAAAGTCATGTTTTGACTAAATTTGACTTCCTCCAACATTATACTCAAACGAAAGGAAATTATCCCCTTAAGCCAACCGTGATGACGGCTAAGTCGTTTGGGTTCCGGAAAAACCCCGAGTGACTTCTTGAGTCATCAGTTGACTTTTCTGATAGAAAGTCAAACTCGCTTGAACAGTCACCGGTTCAATTGGGAGCGGGTCTTACAATCTACCCCCCTTAAACAATTTTGTCCTCAAAATTAAAAGAAAGTACCTCAATGGTCGAACAGGTGGGGATACTTCACGCGGATCTCATCCTCGCGCTCCCAAGTGGACCCAGCTCCTCGGTGTCTCCACGGTACTAGTACCAACGGAATCGTCTTGTTCCGCAGGACCTTCTCCTTTGTACCCAAGATCTCGGCGGGCTGCTCCTCATATGAGACATCATTCGTTACCTCGATGTCTGACCACTTAATAATGTGGGAAGGATCTGTCGTGCACTTTTGCAATTGGGACATGTGGAAAACGTTATGCACGTTCCCGAGCTGCGGTGGCAACGCTAACCGATAAGCTACGGCTCCAATCCGATCCAAGATCTCAAATGTTCGATAAACTGCGGGGCCAATTTGCCTCCGTCGTTGTCGATCTGCTAAGGCCCCTCTTAGGCTCACTCTCAGAGATATATGATCCCGCGGTGGAACTCGGTAGGCCCGCGCTTTTCGTCTGTGTAACTCTTCTGTAGGCTCCACTCGGTCTTTAACCGTTTTCCGCATTTACTCGACCTTTACCAACTCGTGCTTCACTAGTTCACGCTAGTTACTCAAAAAGCCATATTGGGCGGTGAACAACAGCCTTTCTCCACAGTTCGCAGTTTTGACATGCAACCATAACTCAAGAACCACTGATGTACCCAACACGTCAAAGAACACTCAAATCGTTAAGGAATACCGGATGACGGTATCAAACATCCTATACCGGAATCCTACCTCGGTATAGACGTCGTACTGAAATACTCTATAGCGGTCTGGATATCCTATACCGGGATCTCCCATCAGTCATAGGTATCGTGCCGAACCACCTCACTAGGCGAACTGAAGTAGGAATTTACACGTAGACATAACCACTCAGTTTCCTTCTTAGTAACTGTTACAGGGACAACTTACCCAGAAATCCAAAGTTCGTCAAGTTAAGACTAACCACAAACGATTTACGCGATCAAGTAACACTTAAACCACTTCCTCGAGACCCGGGATCTCAAAAACAATGTACGGTCCGGAACAACCATCCGGTTTACCACATCCGGTAGACCAATAGGCGCAACTCAAAAGAGGTAGTCTTACCCACCTCAGATACTGAAGACTGCCAGAAACGATCTTGGCAACCTCTAACGGACTTCAAGTTTTAGTGTAGACGGCGGACCGTCATCAACAACTTCGATGTAGATACTTCTTATCAGAATTCTCACAAGTACCGGTATCACACCGGATAGAACGACCTCGGGTCAGACATGCCATACTGGGATCTTCCTTCGGTATATGTGTCTTACCGGAAGCTCCGAAAATCGGGCAAGGGCGAAGCCATCCGAAGGTGTAACTCCTCAATTTCTCTTTAGTAACCGTCTCCCGAATAGTTCACACTAGAACGCCAAACAGGTCTTGTCACGACCTAACACACTCAAGACAAGCAAGCAATACACAAATGTGATCATCCACACAAAGGTTCTCATAACCACTGCGGGGTTTTGAACAACTGCTTGTTTCATCACAACTCATGAAAAAGGTAGGTATACCTCCGTCAAGCAACGGGTACCGTGTACCGTCACATAGTCGAAAAGCGGCATGCCTCAAACATAATTTACTCAATACCTCCCGTCATGCTAAGACTGGCATACGGGTGCGTCACACAACTAACCCCCACGGAACTCGTAACCACACTCCTCAACTCAGGACCCCACCACACTCACAAAGCATGGTCGAACGAACCCACACCAACTGCAACCACATCAATTAACAGGTCATCACATACCCAGGGTAAACGACAAAGCACAAACGTGTCTCGCATCCAGCCAACATCACGCACATCTGTCACAACGGTTAAACCTGAACACGGTTCTCAACCTGGTACGGATCAGTTACACATCACGTACCACAAACTCAACTCGCGGTAAGCCAACCACATCTCACTATGATCAATCGAAAAGGTTATCCAACTCGCGATATTTCTCTTGACATCAAAACTAGTTCTCAACATCTGATCAACCATTTCACAAGTCATCTCACCTGAATCATCATAACACGAGACAATGGTTCTCAAAACCGGTGCATGGTTCAGTACCACCATGAAATCTACCAACATTTAGTTGGACGAACGACGTACAACAACACGGACCAATAGATCCCCTCACTGGCACTTGGTCGAAAGTAGGCGTCCTTCAAGACACCAAAATTAAACGCACGAAATTACACTCGACTGTGAACCACGATCCAAGGTCGATTGCCCAAGGTTATCCCAACCGACGGTGTTCCTTATACCGTTGACACCCGCTCACGAGTTACCAATCAAAACAACTCATAAACAAGTCTACCCAAGTCGCCCTTTAAGGAGTAATCAACCCGTACTGAGATCTCGTTAATTTGAACAGTTCAGACCCCGTGCGGTTCCTTCATTCGTTACTCGAAAAAAATAAAACCAACAACGGTTAGCTCTTAACTATTCCTGTGCCCACGCCTGGCACAAAATCCAACTTATCATACGATTCCTCTCTCGGTGTCATCTTGTTTCTGGCCTTAAATCTTGTGGTAGTCTCCCTCAGTTATCTGTAGCTGGATTTCAACGAGAAGTGCTCTCACTTCTAGGACGTAACCTTATGGTTATGCTTGGTCCTCGCGGGACTTTAGCGTTCGCTTTTCTCCTGTTGATGAAGATCTGCCTTGGCACTCGGCTCACGTTCCCCAAATTCTTCTCCGCTGGGAAAGTCGTCCGATTAACTGTCAGTGTTAGCCGCTTGTTCCGTGTGAACTGGCGGTAAACCGATTAGTCCTTCTGAAAAGAACGTACGAAACACACCTAGATTTAGTTTCTCACGCACGGCACACACTCGTGCAACCTTTTCTCGCTAACAAGGATTTTGAACAACATCGCCTCGATGGTTCGAATCTTTTAACTTAAGTCTTTTAGCGGGGTTAGAAGAAACTGTAGATTACGACTCATGTGGGTATGGGCTCCCCACGCTTCTGCTGCGCTACACTGATCCTACCGTAGCTCGGTCATCTCTTGTGACCGGTCGGACCGTTTACTGGTCAAGGCTGTTACTCCACTTTCCAACTCCCACTGACGCTAGTCGGTACTACCATACCTCTAGTCGATGTGGTTAAAGTACCGGTGGGCTTAACAGTGTTCAACTCGCTCGATTTCTACGCCACCACGAACCAAAACACCCAGTGTAATGATCAAGTGTCAGCTGACACGAAATCCAAAATGTAACTGGTAACAAGTACTCTACGCGATCTCAAGATCAGTATTAAGTCCTCACTCGGGGCCCGATAATTGTGTACGCTCAGCCCTACCGCATCGAAGGTCCTCCTCTCGATGGGGTGGAAGAATTTGCTGCTGTAGCGGCAAGTTCTCTTACCGACTCTCGTAGGTCGACCTGTGGGACGGTTCGTAGATCCATCACTCAACTGGCCTTCTCGGCCTAGACGTTCCATCCGTTTGCTCGAGGGAAAACTGTGCTACCGGGGCAAGTCCAACGGACACTACTTCTCCAAAATTCCTGCGGCGCTCTCCTCGGTCGGCACCATCCCGGTGCAGAACGATACGGGGACATGAACCTCGCCTAATACTCATAGACGGTCACCCCTTTCCACTGCAGATCCAAAACTACTGGTGTCGGTCATCTCGAATAGATCGAAGGAAACACTGTCCCAAGGACAGTCCGCTGAACGGCTGGAAGTCATTCCCACCTCTGGTCTGCACACGTTGCTTCCGGTATCGTGCTTCTCCCTCGGCTGAGGGGTCATGGAACATATTCTCCAACGAATATCTGAATACTCTAACCGCATTAAGTTGTGGGTAATCCACTCCAACCATAATACAACCGCCTCGGGGTCTGAATTCCCGAATTAAACTGGTGTACTCAACTTATGAAAACTCCTGAGTGCCTGGGCCGTGTAACCGTCCACCTGGCCTGGCATCTCGGTAGTGACTGCGTCGGCGGTAGGCACAGACTCTTGTGCCAGTGTTGTAGTCTCATGCTGAGCGCAGCTAACACTACGCGAACCACCTCATTAATCGGGCCGCTTGAGTCGGCTCTGCGACTGGAGGAACTCTAGGTGGTGACCCTACCGGTCTATCTCCAACACTCTGGTGCTCTATGGAAGCAGCACTCTGGGCGCTCACTGCCCTTGCCAGAACAACAGCTGGTGTCTGACTCTGCCCCATAACTAAACGGCTCTTGGTACTCTCCAGGACATAAACGCGTGACATCTCGTAAGCTCACTGCATTTAGAACCTATAGGTTCATAACTCAGTTTAACCCAATCGATTCGATTTACCAAGACATGACGTTCTCGTGCGTCTCTATCGGATCCCACTTGGACCAAAAGTAAGTCGTAAAGTCAAAAGTAACACTTATATAGACAAGAGACCCGCAACTCGTGCGTCTCACACAAAAATCAAAGGTTCGATAAAAAAACAAGGACGTTCGCGCGCGTCTCACAAGTCACCCAAAGTTTACAGCTCTTAAGCTTAGTAGGTATATATAAACTCATATAAAACCACACAAGTTCGCATCTCTATGCGTCTCACAACAATAGTCAGCGATTCAATCAAACAACAACCAACTCCCACAGGAGGGTTTCAACTCAAGCACACCACACAAAGCACAAACAACAGGCATACCCCTTGCTCGGGTATCCTTTCACAAAGAGGGGTTTAGCACTTAACACAATTCAATTCAACAATCACCCTTAACCCTTCCTTCCCTTCCATAGGTTCCCACTTCTTAACTTTTACCCAAACCTTTTCATGTCGATCTCATGTTGTCACAACCCGATTCAGGCGTCCCCGAACCTCATTGTAACAACTTGACATCAAACCATCACGCTTGACTACAGTGGCGCCCCTGAGTCAGCCCGTGATAGTACAATCATTTCAATTCTACCAAAATTTCGGCATGACCTATTCGTATTTTTCCCTTAACCCTCCGCTTAAGCGGGACATTTACCAACCAGAATCACAAGACAAGAAGTACGCAGAGTTCTCATGCTCAGCCAAATACACCACACAGTCAAACATAGAGTGCTCATGCTCTTCAAGTTACACAACAAAGTCAATAAACGGAGTTCTCGTGCTCCCCAAAGTACACAACACAATCAATAAACGGAGTCCTCGTGCTCCCAAATACTACGGGGTGCTCGTGCCCAAATTCGCCACACACGGGCACACGGGGTTCTCGTGCCCCAAACTCGCCACACACGGGCACACGGGGTTCTCGTTCCCCACCAATATCCTCAACACAAACGGTATACGGGGTACTCGTGCCCCACCCAAGGTTCTCACACAACGGGATACGGGGTTCTCGTGCCCCTCCTAAAACACTCAATGCAAGCACACATGGAGTACTCATGCTCCAGAAAAGCGGCCAATCAAACAAGTCAACACTTGACCAAGACCAAACTACAACTTGAAAATTTTCGAAATGATTCACCAAAATGGCAACTCCACCAACCATTGGCTCACTCTACAACGAGTGCGTAGCGGGTTGATCATTGCCCGTTAATCCAATTTCGATCTCAACCATTCGGCTTCACCAATCACTAGGGAGAGGATACCGATCAAGTAATGCAAACATTGTGGTGCAAAGGTTCCATTTAGGACAAACATTAAAGCGACTCACGACTCATGTCGTTCCAACTCTCCGCGTCAATGTTTCCAAATAGCGTCACTGAGTATCACGACTCAGACTCCCTAACTCTACCCACCTAATTGACTTCGGTCCGAGGTTTGAAAACAAGTTCTCAAGACACATGTTTCAAATGAAATCAGGCTCTGATACCAAATTGTCACGCCCCAAATCCGGTTTTGACCGGACTCGAGACGTGACTTGAGTAAAAATGATTTTAAATACAATAAACCAACAATAACTTCAAGAAAATCTCCAATATAAAACTCGGATCCACATAACTCAGTTTAAAACATAAGTAGACCCTCCAAGGGTGTAATAATAATCCTCCAGCAAGGTTTGTTCAAAAACTGAAATAAAAACATAACCGAAGTCTCTAAGAAGACACCCACACCAAGAAGCTCATGAGCCTCTACTCCTCAATCAAGCCTGTAATCACAACAATGAACTCACAGGAGTGAGCTTGCGCTCAGTAGGGAAAATACATAACGAGGTGACCTGTAAGCTCAACCATTTCTTAATCAAAGATAACAAGACAAATCGCAGCAATTAACAGGAAATAGACGATCCAGCCAATGCCGTGGCACGTAAAGTCACCACCCTCCGATCACATGTGATGTGTCCTCTCGGATTTTCCCTCAAGTCCAGAGGAGACGCATATCATAGAGGCTACCGGAAACAACCCCCTGAGGGCGCTTATCCTCGGGATTCTCAGAAACGTCTCCAAAGGGCTATATGTCCTCGGGAACCAAGGTATCACTCCCATAGGAAGCATACACTTGTGCAATTCAATAATAAACAGATATAATTGAGTAACACACTCAAGCGAAACATGAAGCAATCCATTCCCACGAACACCATTCCACTATCACACATATCTCACGAATCACCGTTTCACCACGACACGCAGCACACGAATCACATAACCACAGCACACGAATCACATAACCACAACACACGAATCACATAACCACAACTTACCGTTTACTTACCAGTCATAACCCATCGGTCCATCGATCACCTGATTGCACCGCTCGGTACAACCAGTCATACTCGATTCTCCAATCAACCATTTAAGGAATCAAGCAATCATTCAAATACATCCAACAGTCAAGCACGAGTTCAATCAACCAATAATGTACACTTTCAATCGAGCATCCAAGCATGCAATTCGATTAGTTCCATTAGACTCTTTAGCCTATCCACTAAGCAATCAAACAACCAAGCATGTGATCCTAACACACAACTAATCCGAGGGCTTTGCCAAGGCCGCTCTACCAGTAAAACAATTCCCAAGTATTGAAAGCGAGTTACACTAATGATTGGCATCCTACGCATGCATTACTAGACACTTCCGGTTATTAGTAATTGAAAGACAATTATTCTAGTCATTCGCATCCTATAGGCAATTCTAGGACCTTTCCACTTTTATTAACCTAATCGGCATACTAAGCATATTAAACGAGGAGTTAAGACTTTCCCTACCTCAAGGACTTCCTCTCAACACTCTGATGATAAGCCCGATGGTCACCACTCCGTTCTTCACACGGGTTTCGGCGTGATCTTTGCTCCTCTAGCTCGGTCCCCAAAGTCTTGGACACAAAGAAACGCTAATTAGACTCCACTTAAACAGCAAGCAAGACCCCCAAAGCCCTTCCAAAGTTCAGCTCAAAACCAAGGTCAAACAAGGTGAAAACCTTCAAAGAAACCCCCACCCTCCTCGGCCACGGACCTGGTCACGGACCCGTGACGCCAACCCTCACGGTTACCGTCACGGAGCCATGACGAGTGCCGTCACGGACTCCCTCACGGAGCCGTGACGTCTCCCGTCACGGGATCTGTCACGGATCCGTGGCGCTCCAGGGCAGTTTCGCCCTTCTTCAACCTCCAGCTCCTTTTCTCCGAAAAACCACCTTCAAACCCCAAATTTTACCACTTCCAACTCCCAAAAAAGTCAAATTCCTTCAATACTCCTCTACCTATGGTAGGAATCAACAAATAAGCAAAGTTTCTAATGATTCAACCAAACATAAACAACTCAAAAGCTCCAACAACTAAGCATTTCCCACAAAAACCCAACAAAGGTTCTCATCAACATCATCTCACACCAATTCTACTTCAACCCAACAACATCTAGCAATTTCAACCAAGACCCATGAAAATAGATGAAGGGAAAAGAGAATTAGAGAGTTCTATTACCTCTAGAAGAGTGAGATGAAGAAGATGGTAAGGATTTGGAGAAGGGATGGCTAGAGGAAGACTTCAAGTCGCCTCTTTTTCCTTGTTTCTTCTTCAAAGCTCCATTGGAGCTCCTCTCCCTTTTTTCTCCTCCCAAATTCGGCTACACCAACACAAATGGGTTGGTTTTGCTTTTCCAAACTCATATAATACCTAGATGTGTTAAATGACTAGAAACCCTTTAGCTAGAATCCCTTGTAGAAGCTTTTGGGAGGGTATAATGGTCCAAGACCACTCCCCTTTCTCTCTTTCAACCAAAAAGGGACAAGTGTCCAAGTAGGTTCTTTTAGTTTTCCAAAATAATTTCCAGCCCAATAAAATAATGCTTTAGTCGATAAAAAGTCATGTTTTGACTAAATTTGACTTCCTCCAACATTATTCTCAAACGAAAGGAAATTATCCCCTTAAGCCAACCGTGATGACGGCTAAGTCGTTTGGGTTCCGGAAAAGCCCCGAGTGACTTCTTGAGTCATCGGTTGACTTTTACGATAGAAAGTCAAACTTGCTTGAACAGTCACCGGTTCGACCGGGAGCGGGTCTTACAACGTCTCCTAGCTGCTGACGTTCAGGCTTAACTCCGATCTTCTCGGGCGAAGTCCAAGCCTGGGTTTAACAGATAAAATGTCCAATCAGTCCCGGTAGTCCAAAGGTCCTCTGATTTGTCCAATTTGTCCTTTAATTAACCATTTTTAAGTCAATTAAATTAAATTGATTAATTATTAAAACTGTCCGACCCGGATTTGACCCGGATCGGAGAACCAGACCTGAATCCGACCCGGATCCGACCCGGTCCAGAAAATAGACCCGACCGGACCCAGATCCGACCCGGACCCGGCTCTAGACCCGACCCAGACCCGAGTCAGACCCGGTTCACGCCCGAGTCCAGGACCCGGTCTCGACCTGGGCCTGGCCCAAGTCTCGAGTGTCGGCCCAAGACCGCCCGGCCTACTCTCAACTTGGCCCAAGGCTCGCCCGGCTCGTGTCCGAGCTCGCTCCAGCTCCGGTGAGCCAGAGTTGCTCCGATCGTCGTCTACGGCGTCAGGTAAGGTAGTGGAGGGAGAAATGAGGGCGGACGGAGGCAGCAGGCTCACGAAGAGGCCGTGGCCGTGGCGGCGTGGCTCCGGCACAAGCCCACGCTCGCTCCCGTCTCAGATCTGACGAACAGAGCTCGCCGGCGAGGGTTCCAGCTAGATCTGACCCAACGAGCTCATCTCGAGGATTTTCAGGCACGGCGTGCTCAGGGAAGAAAGGGAGAGGTGCGAGGGAGCACGAACCGTGTGTTTCCCGTCGCTGGAACGCTCGAATCGAGCTTAGAGACGAAGAAATCTCTGGCGTTGGTTCGACTTTGTTCGCGGTGGGGTTCGTTTGAACTCTAAAGGGAAGAAGAAGGTGAGGTGAGGTGTGGTTGTAGCTCAATGGTGCGAGAGAGGAAAAGAGGGAGGTCGAGGGAGATTTGCAACTCCGGCGAGCTTGAGAGGGAAACGAGAGAGAAGGAGGCGTGGTTGAAGATGCCTCGGTAATCGTGCGTAGAAGTGAGACGCGAAAGGTCGCGTTTAGGGTTTTAGGGTTAGTCACAAGCGGATTGGGCCTCGCGCAACTTTGGGCTCGGGTGTGTCTTCTGATGGCCCAACTATGGCCCAGCCCAACCCTCTCTCTTTTCCTTTTTTTGATTTTCTTTAAAAAAAACACTCGTTGCAATTTCCCACCCCGATGTTTCAAATCGATAAAAAATAATATTTTACTTTTTTAATTAAGACGGTCTTTACAAGAAGCCTTCAGTCTAGGTATGATCTGCAGGGATGATAGTGGAGTATTGAAAGCGGCGAAGTGTGTGCTTCATGAGGATTACACGAACCCGGAGTTAGCGGAGCTATTAACTATTCGGGAAGCTCTGGGTTGGGTCAGGGAGAATGAATGGCAAAAAGGGTGCTTGGAGTCTGATTGTCTGATAGTGGTGTAGTATATAAATGGGGAGTCAGAAGTGATGACCCCGTTCGGGCTCCTCATACAAGACTGTAAGGTGATATTGGCTTCGTTAAGGGATGTTCGAGTGCAATTCGCACGACGTTCAGCAAACAGTGTGGCTCATCTCTTAGCTAGAAATGTGTTGGTATGGATAACTTATGATTGGAACTCTGATTTAGTTCCCGATGTAATTCGTTCTGCCCTTGTGGGTGATTTGATTCAATAAAACCATACCAGCTTTTACTCAAAAAAAAAAACAAGAGATTGATTTAATATCAAGCATTTATGTTATTAATTTCTTCACCAAAAACGTTATTCTACAATGAGCATTAGAAGCTTCTAAATGTGATTTTTTTTTTCAAGACTTATCGAATTGAATGAGAACATTATACATACCATTATTCATTAAACAAATTAATTCTCCATTATCCATAAAGCATTTATTTTAAGAAATGTCAATGCCGCACACACAATTCGACGGAATTGATTACTTTTATCTAAAACTTGTGATTTTATCTAGCATGGTGTGGTGTTTCACTGTTGCTATTACATAAACATATCAGAAACGTGAAACGTGGAAAATATCATTTTTAACATATCTTTAATAAACAATATCCATACAAAAAAAACTTTAATTGAGAGGAAGTTGGGAACATTACATGATTATACTGGTATACACTATTATAAACTTGCAACAAGTATAACCAATCATGACAAGTTTTGAGAAATACAATTATTTTCTTTTGGTCATATAGTAATCTTTATGTTAAAAATTGAAAATCAGAGTAACGAACAAAAAATGTAACATGAAGATAAAACAAATGTAAGGGTAAAGTACAAATAATTACCCCTAATTTGTCACGTTTAATTGATACCTACCACAAATAGTCCATGCCCTCCATGTCACACCCCAAATTCGGTTCTTATCCGGACTCAAGGCGTGACCAGGAATATGTGATTTAAGAGGTAACAATTCAACAAAAAAGTTCCTGAAAACTCCAATAAGCAACTCAAATCCACAAAGTTTAGTTTAAAACATAAATAACCCTCCAGGGGTGTAATAATAATCCTCTACAAAATCTGTTCCAAACGAAAATAGAATAAACGAAGTCGCTATAGACACCCACACCGAGAAGCTCCCGAGCCTCTACTCCTCAATCAAGCCTGTAAACACAACAATAAACTCACAGGGGTGAGCTTGCGCTCAGTAGAGAAAACACATAACAAGGTGGACCTTAAACTCAATAAAGTCAACAGCAAAGTCAACAAGATAGATCTTAACAAACACGGATAATAGGTAAACCGGTTCAATGCCGTGGCACATGAAGTCTCCACCCTCCGATCCACATATGATGTGTCCTCTCGGATTTTCCCTCAAATCCAAAGGAGACGCATAACATTGAGGCGACCGGAAACAACCCTTCGGGGCGCTTATCATCGGGATTCTCAGAAACGTCTCCAAAGGATCTTATGTCCTCGGGAACCAAGGTATTACTCCCATAGGAGGTATACACTTGGGCAACTCAACAAGTACTCACTATAACATCCTACACCGGACTCCTCAACGGTGTAGTCACCCAAACCATATCAGCAATAATCACTATTTCATCCTACACCGGACTCCTCAACAGTGTAAGTACCATACCGTATCAACAATAATCATATAATAATTTAGTGACGTACTCAACCGAAACACGAAGCGATCCAATCCCGACAACCACCAATTCACTGTCACACATAGCTCACACATCATCGTTTCACCACAACACACAGCACACGAATCACACAATCACAACTTACCGTTCACTTACCATTCTCGACCCAGCGGGGCATCGATCACCTGATTGCACCGCTCGGTACAACCAGTCATACTCGATGCTCCAAGCAATCATTTAAGGAAAACAAGCAATCATCCAAATACAATCAACAGTCCAAAATGAGTTCAATCAACCAAACATGGAAACCTTCAATCAAGCATTCAGATATGCAATTCAACTAGTTCCATTAGACTCTTTAGCCTATCCACTAAGCAACCAAACAATCAAGCATGCGATCCTAACACGCAACTAATCCGAGGACTTTGCCAAGGCTCCTCTACCAGACAAACAATTCCCAAGTATTGAAAGCGAGTTACACTAGTGATTGGCATCCTATTCATTCACCACTAGACACTTCCGGTTATTAGAAATCGAAAGACAATTATTCTAGTTATTCGCATCCTATAGGCATTTCTAGGACCTTTCCAATTTTATTAGCCTAACATGCATACTAAGCATCATAAACGAGAGGTTAAGGCTTTCCCTACCTCAAGGTCTTCCTCTCAACACTTTGATGAAGCCCGGTGATCACCACTCCGTTCTTCACTCGGGTCCGGCGTGATCTTTGCTCCTCTAGCTCGATCCCCAAAGTCTTGGACACAAAGAAACGTTAATTAGACTCCACTTAAACAGCAAGAAAGACCCCCAAAGCCCTTCCAAAGTTCAGCTCAAAACCAAGATCAACCAAGGTGCAAAACCCTCAAGAAACCCTCACCCTGGTCTGCCACGGACCTGGTCACGGATCCGTGAGGCCAACCATCACGGTTACCATCACGGAGCTGTGACGAGTGCCGTCACAGACTCCCTCACGGTGCCGTGACGTCGCCCGTCACGGGATCCGTCACGGATCTGTGGCGCACCAGGACAGTTTCGCCCTTCTTCAACCTCCAGCTCATTTTCTTCGAAAAACCACCTTCAAACCCCAAATTTTACCCCTTCCAACTCCCAAAGCAGTCCAAATCCTTCAATACTCCTCTACCCATGGTAAGAATCAACACACAAACAAGTTTCCAATGATTCATCAAATCAAACCCAACTCAAAAGCTCCAACAAACTAATGATTTCTCAACAAAAACCCAACAAAGCTTCTCATCAACAACATCTCCCACCATTTCTACTCAAACCCAACAACATCTAGCAATTTTCACCCAAAACCCATGAAAAGAGATGAAGAGAAATGAGGATTAGAGAGTTCCATTACCTCTAGAAGATGGAGATGAAGAAGATGGTAGAGATTTTGAGGAGGGATGGCTAAAGGAAGGCTTCAAGTGGCCTCTTCTTCCTTGATTCTTCTTCAAAGCTCCATGGGAGTTCTTCTCTCTTGCTCCTACTCCAATTTTCGGCTACACCCAAAAGAATAAGTTGAATTTGCTTTTCCAATCTCATATAATACCTAGATGTATCAAATGACCAAAAGCCCTTGAGCTAGAATTCCTTGTAGAAGCTTTTGGGAGGGTAAAAGGGTCTATGACTACTCATTTTTCTCTCTTTCAACCAAAAGGGGACAAGTGTCCAAAGGTTATTTAATTTTTCCAAAATAAATTCCAGCACAATAAAATAATGCTTTTAGTCGATAAAAAGTCTCGTTTTGACCAAAATTGACTTTCTCCAACATTATACTCAAACGAAAGAAATTTCTCCCCTTAAGCCAACCGTGATGATGGCTAATTCGTTTGGGCTCCGGAAAAGTCCCGAGTGACTTCTAGAGTCATCGGTTCGATCGGGAGCGGGTCTTACACTCCAAC
This sequence comes from Erodium maritimum, assembly GCA_963921825.1. Lineage (NCBI taxonomy): Eukaryota > Viridiplantae > Streptophyta > Magnoliopsida > Geraniales > Geraniaceae > Erodium > Erodium maritimum. Next base: position 57,642,406 of record OY997596.1, on the reverse strand, counting down.
TCCGTCAGTCTTGATTTTGTCTACGATACAAAGTAGGCTATTACTCCGACCTATATTAGTAGCCTACTTTGTATCTTAGACAATAAAGACAACACATAAACACAATGACGAACATATAAAAAATAGAGCATGCGATGTCAGTTCTTCTAGAGCCCGTAACTTGCGTAGTGGGGACATATGGTATTGTCAACCCATCATCTTGATTTGTCGGGATCACATGAGATGTCTCTCTCTGAGATGAGCCTTGGTTTAGATGCGATAAGGACAACGGAGTATGCTCCGGTTATGACTTCTCTGATACTTCTCGTAGAAACATATCACTCTGGTCTCCGTAGATCATCATCGGATCGACCCAACCTGACGTAACCCGGTAAGACATGCCCAAAACAAACATATCCCAAAAGGGTCTGTCCAAACTCGATTCTTCCAACCGTGGGTGCCGCGGAGACAGACCCCAACCTATCGTCCCTCCTCCCGGATCTCAAATCCACCGTCTGAATTGCTTCGAGACCTTTCCCAAACGGTTCGTGCAGGTGTTCGGCTGGTAGAGTGGTACCAAAACCAAACCTCGACAAATCGAAACCATTAGTTGATGGGATCGATTTCTGATTAGCCCTGAAGGCTCTTCATAATCTCTTACACTCAAAGTAAAGTCTCTTCGACTAAATAGAAAATTATCGTGGTTGTGCTCGGACAGAGAAGAAAGACCATTGTCGGACTCGCCTCTACCGCCCCGCCAAAAAATCTGTGATTTAGGACATCATCCTCAACATCGTTGTTGTTATGATCAGAAGGAATAGAGCTATGGCTGAGACCTTTCAATGACCATGTTCAAGGTATCTCTATGGGGTGCTGCTAGGTTTTTTGATCTGGTCTAGGTTGAATATCGATAAAAATAAAATTGTGTTAAACAAATATACGATAAATACTAAAACAAATACACACAACATAAATGCAGAGATAAGTTTGATTAAAAGTCAGTAACCACGAACATACTTAGATCAAGTCTCCCTTACATAATTTATGAGGTACCCGACCGTTTTCTGACTCAAAATCTCAAGTATAACGTTCTCGAATTACACGACTACATGTCGTTTATTAGAAATACTTACTCACACGATTACAAACATCAAATAGGATATGTTGAAGCATGTAAACGAGGATTTGCAACAACATGAAGAGGTTGATCCAAGAATAAAAGATCATTAGACTCTGTGAGATCAATCCTCTCCTTTTCCGGTGGAATCGCCCACGAAAACCCTTGAAGAAGTCTTGTTAGTGACATCATAACCATGACAGATGCAAGAGCAAAACCGATACATCTCCGTCTTCCTCCTCCGAAGGAAATGAACTTGAAGTCTAGGTCTACAAAGTTAACTTCTGAGTTGTCTTCTTTCAAATGACGTTCAGGATTGAATTTTAATGGTTCATCCCAAGTTGTAGGGTTCATACGAAGGCCGGTACGGCTTAGCACAACTTGACTGCCTTTAGGGATTAAATAACCAGCCAGATCGACATCAATAGTGGATACATGGGGAGGAACAAATGATGATACGGGATGGAGTCGGAAAGATTCTCTCACACAAGCTTTGACATAACGTAGCGATGGAAGATCAGATTCTTGTACCAATCTTTCTTTCCCGACGATCGAATCTATTTCTTCTACAGCCTTACGAAGAATATCAGGTTGATTCATCATTTCCGCAATAGTCCATTCCACGATATTCGCAGGGTCCAGCACCCCTGCAAAGAAAAGCTCCTGGATACAGATCATTAAGTTAAGTGTAACTATGTGAAATTTCGCCAGTACTATATCAAAACCTAACATTAGATCATTAGATGAATGTCTTACAGCGCATTGAGCTTTGATCTCTTGGATCGGTAAGTGTTGTCCGGTTGAATCCTTTGCGAGAATGAAGAGATCGAGCATGTCTTGAGGCTCAGTCTTGTTCCCGTCTTCCCATTGCTTCACTCTCTCGTCGATTACGGGGTCTTGGTACTTGGTTATGTTCCTCATAGCTTCTTCCACGATCTTTCCATGGCCATCCAAGTCTAGCGTTCTAAAGATCACATTGTAATCCGAAGGAGATAGGGCATACAAATGTTGAACGACCTTAAAAGCCGCCTCGACATGCTCCTCTTCTTCAAAACCCGGCCCTCCGTCCTCCCTTCCCGGCCCAAAACATCTCCGGCCGAACAGCATCCGCCTAAGGACATTCCCGGAGAAATGACACGCGGCGGCTCTCACGTCCACCACCGCGCCCGAGCCCTCGTTGGCCGCCGTACATTGGTAGTAAATGAAGCGGACGAGATCGTCCGCTTCCTCGTCTCTTTGGCGGCGCATCCATTGGAGCTTCATGGCGGGGTTGATCACGTGCGCGCTCGTCACCTTTCTAATCTTCTTCCACTGCTCTCCGCCCGGTGCGGCGATCACCGTCAAGAACCCGCGGCTGGTGCACTCGGCCGTCGTGCTCAACGGCCTTGACGTGAACGCCGCGTCCTTCTTCATGAAGAACTCCCGGACGATCTCCGGAGATCTCACCGGAATGACGTGGACGTTCCCGAGCCGGATACAGGCTATGTCCGTTTGGTACTTGTCCATGATGTCGTGGATCCACCGGGACTTTGGCTTCTTCCTGACGACGGTGTTGAGTAACATCTCCGGGAGGTTACCCACCACCGGCCATGGTTTCGGACCCGGAGGAAGCTTGTAATGTTTGGTTTCACTAGTGCTATTTATGTTGGATTTTCTATGATTCAATAGAAAGCGTTTGAGTTTCATCGTCAGCGCAAGACCAAACGAAATGCAAAGGAGAAGATGAACTGAGAGTTGTAGAGAATGGAAGAAAGACCATGCATGCATAGAATACATGGTTATAATTATGATTAAGCTTGGTCAAGACTAGTTGAGTTGGGTTATTATATAGAATTCTCCAACTACTTACCGCTGTACTTATCTTTAACAAAATCTTATTTACCAGATCGATTTGATGTAAAGCATTATTGGCTCCTTCATTAAAAAAAACGTTGTTTTTGCAAAGCAAACATGGTCCTACTGTTGCTGTCTTGTCGGCCAAGGTTATTAGATAGACTTCTCCGATTGCTGGGGTGAATCCAAAGACAACCACTACACGGAAGTTTTTAAGAGGAACTGGGGGAACCAAACCCGAAATGAAAAATCAAAAGAGGGGGAAAAGATCAACCTTCATCGATCTGTGACCCACTCTTCTTCTTCCGAAGTCAGAGACGGATCGTCAAAAGCCTTCACAGGAGCAGGTTGCGCCAAAAGAGTGTTTCGAGCTTGTGTCACCTGCGTCCAAACGTCCACATGATTTGCGATTCTCTCACGGCTTAAAGAGCGAGTTGGTTTTATTTCAGCAGTGAAGAAATCTGTTAAAAATTTGGGAGGCCGGTTCTAACGATTCGAAGCTCTTGATGACTGCTTCGACTGGCGACCCTTAATAAGAGAGTAACAAGAACTTTAAATGAGTTTAATTGTTTAACGGATCATCTCGCTTCTTTAATTTTGTGCTCTAATTGATTTCCCTAATGGTAATTAAGTTGGATTCCCAGGATTTTCTATGATTGAAACCGGTTCAGTTTAATAGCCCCCGTAAGACCAAACAAATACATAGAACAAGATGAACTGATAGTTCTAGATATAGAAGAAAGGTCCTGATAGTTCTCGAATGCAAAGGAAACATGATTACGCTGTTGCTTCTGTGATTGGCCAAAGCTAGCTGAGTCAGGTTATTAAATAGAATCCTTAGTGAAATTCATGTAATTACCATCACATCAATGAGATTGATTTGATATCAAGCGTGTTGAAACACGCATCATATACCCAGTCGTCGGGACAAAAGCTGTGTTTCGATGATAGGAAAACGTGACTATCGTTATAAAATCTTGGGTATAATTTCGGGACGACTAGCTGTCGGTATAAATCTTGATAATAATAACAAATATTCAAATGAAAAAGGGTAATTCAACCTTGAGGAGAAATCTGGTGAGAACTATGTTTTAACGTAGGAACTGCGAGAACCAATCTAAGTCATCCATTTTAAGAATGGATGGATGAGATGCAATTGATTAGTTGACTTGTTGACTGCAAAAAAACAGCATTTTTTAAAGGTGGTAAGAGCTTTTTAGTAAAACTATCATATTATTATTTTTTAACCAATTCACTAATTTAATTTTTCCCGCTTCGTTTGAACTCCGATTGACTTCAAACTTGCGCCATTAGTTTTTTTTTAAGGGCTTTCAATCAAGATCAGTCATGAATATATTTTGAAGCACGAAAAAAAATTATTTCGGGGTTGATTTTTTTTATAAAAAAATCTGGGTAATTTTTATCAACACTTTGCTCTGGATTTATCAACACTTTTACACTGGTTTTATCAACACTTTACACTGGTTTTATCACCTCATTTTCCAAAACTGATCATGATTTTATCACCTCATCGCGTGCTTTTTATGAACACTAGTTTTATCAATACTAAACACTAGGTTGATCATTCAAATTACGTGTGTTTTATCACCCACATCACATGTTTTTTTTGAAGCACGAATTTTTTATTTTATTTCGGGGCTGGTTTTTAAAGAAGTTATATATGGGTAATTTTTATCAACACTTTGCTCTGTGTTTATCAACACTTTACCCTGGTTTTATCAACACTTTACACTGGTTTTAGCACTCCATTAACCAAAATTGATCATGATTTTTATCATCTCATCATGTGTTTTTTATGAACACCAATTTTATCAACACTAAACACTAGATTTATCATTGAATTACGTTTTTTTTATCACCCCATCACAAGTTTTTTTATCAACGTTAAACTCTAGTGTATCACACTTATTACAAAAATTGCAAATGGTTTTTATCACCTCATTATTTGTTTCTTATCATCTCATTACAAGTTTTTTTTATCAACATTTAGCACTAGTTTGGTACTACGATATAAAACATTTATTAGTGAAGATTTATCAACGCTCAACATTACTTTTATCACCTTGATATAAATTATTATTTTCATGCTTCAAAATATATTCTGATCTTGATTTAAAGCACTTGAAAAAAGAAAAATATTGGTGCAAGTTTGAAGTTTATCGGAGTTCAAACGAATCGGGAAAATTAAATTAGTGAATTGGTGAAGAAAAAAAATGGACAACTATCCACATGTCATCATGCTATTACAATTATGCTCTTACTTGTGTGAGGAATATGAAAGTAGGCGTGTATTTGGCTTAAATTGGAGGTGATGATGTGGCATTTTGATGAGTGTTGGATCATATGTTAGTGTGGCTAGGATTAGTTCTCACAGTTCCTATGTTAAGAGTGGTTCTCAATAGATTTCTCCTCATTCAACCTCAGTATTATAAATTTTTCATATTTTATTTAGAATATATTAAAAAAATTATACTACTTTAGTATCTTAAATTTTCATTAATTCATTTATAATATCTTAAATTTTTTCTGTATCACATCAGTCCCTTAAATTTTCATTAATTTCATTTTTTTGAGACACCAAAATGTAGTATTTGTTATTTTATTATGGGTTTAGATTCATTAACTACTATTAATAGTCTTTTCATGAAAAAAAAGATTCTCAAAAACGTTTTTTTTTCTTTTAGAACATATGGATGTAATTCTTCAAGACCAACTAGTACAGAGAAATATGATTAATCATCGCAGATGTTGTCGGCCTAAGCTATGTCGTTTTCATTTAATTACCGTTGCATTATTGAGATTAGTTTGACATCACCAATTACAAGCCTGCTGCTACATTTGTTGATGTGTTTTAGAGCCATTCGTTAGTACTTTTTCAGCCTCTCATTAAAAACGTTTAAGTTTCTAAAAAACATATGACATTGTTATATTAAGTGGCCCCCTACCTCATGTTTATCTTCGTGACAAAGTGGCATTCAAAATCGATGGAGTGGATTATAAGTAAAATAGAACGTGATAAACCACCGACAGAGTTGCGATTCATTACGTAATTCAAGGTTTGTGGTTTACGGTTTAGTGAATCGCGAACTACGAATCGTGCGATGTGAGTATGTGAAAGGAATTAAATCAATTTTTTGTCTCCAAAGAGCGATGAAACAAAATAACGATGAAAGAAATTGACACCTGAATTTGTACTGATTCACTCCCAATATAGGAGTCACATCTAGATACCGCCTGTAAAGCGTTTCATTATAATCTCCAACGGATTACACATTTCTATTTCTTTCATTTTCCATTCACGCACAATATTGCGTTACCTATGTATTGCTACACAATTTGCTGCGCATATTTCTCATGCACAACTACAACATAAGCAAAAAAGGAAACCCTAGTGCCCACAAATCTCACATCAAATTAGGCTTCACAAACTCAACAATTTCTCACTTGAAGACTAATCTCTATTTCATGTCTTTAAGCATTTACAAGTGAAGATTCAACTCTTCACTCAACTAAGTCCACTGAAGTTGCACACAACTTCAGCTTCTCATTTGGCACGGCTTCATAAACATGTCCGTAGGATTCTCATTACCTACAATATTCTCGAGAACTAGCATCTCATTCTCCAAAGCCTCTCTGATGAAGTGGTAACGAAGATGTATATGCTTCGTTCGAACATGGTACGCCGGGTTCTTCGCCAAGTGAATGGTGCTCTGGCTGTCGCAGTGAAGAGCACTGCAGTCAAATCATCTCCTCCGTAGCCTCCGTCACGGTCACGTGCTCAACCTCGCAGCTAGAACGAGCAACAATCTTCTACAACCTTGAAACCCAATTGATTGTAGTACCTCCGAATGTGTAGACATAACCGGACGTAATATTTATACTATCGATGTCACCACCTTAGTCTGTCTAAACGAACCCTTCAAATCCTGAATCGGACTTCCGGAAGTACAGTGTCGTACTTGAGCTTCCTTTAAGGTACTTGAAGATCCACTTCACGGCTTCTCAATGTTGTTTGCATAGATCACTCATAAATATACTCACAACTCCCACTGCATGTACAATGTCCGGTCTCGTGCATATTATCGCGTACATAAGATCCCTTAATACCCATCGATCAAAAAAATATTCATTAATACCCATCCAATGAGTATTGTTATACATATATTGGTCTATCCAGATCACCATAGTTTTGTAGGATAATCCTATGACCAAGAACACGTTTAGATTAAACTCTATAAACTTGATTCTTATTATCAGCATCCCTATTATGATGGAAAGTATATCGGTTTAATTAAGGACTGTTCATATCCCAATATCAATAAATATTCATATATAATAACAATAAAATTCATTATATTAATCTTCGTTGATAAAAATCACAATACGAAGTGTGCAAGAAACAATGTTGTGTGATGATTAACATTTAACCTAGAGTCAATTGTTCATGAACCTCAATCCTATATTCCCTTCCACCATCTTAATTTGAACATCTCTATGTTCAATAATTTCTATGATCGGTGAAATTTCCAAAGAGCGTGTTTAGATTTCTAGCCTCGCTTCTAGCTCGTTCTTTACCATTTTATGTGAATTTCCAAAATGTCACATTTTTATCGAGTTTATATGGACTTTTTGCCTCGCTTCTAGCTCGTTCTCAACCATTTTATGGGAATTTCTTGTTTTTGATGAATTGTCGGTTTGTGGATCAAAAAAATACAAAATGGAGCAAAATCGGATTAAGGAGTCTTGGAGTCTGACTGATCTTTCGAATGACATAACTTTCTCATTTGAACTCTGATTTTGGCCCGTGAGCTATCAACTTGAAGGGAACTCCGAGATCTACACACTATTGTGGGCCAGATTCCTTTTCGGGACCGTGCCCATGCCATTCCCAAACATAACGCAAATTTCCTGTTTGTTGCTCCAAATCTATATATCCTGAAATGCTTATGTACTACTAAATTATGTTCAAAGCCACAAATTTTCCCTATATATTCGTTCTTAGGCTCCAAAAAAAAAAGAGGTCTTATACTTCATATTTCACACTTTGATACTTTTTTCTATCAACAAGCTTTGTATTAGAACCCAACCTTTTAAAATAAAAAGGTGGGTAAGGAAAACATGTGGGCTTCCTCGGTACAACAAAGGAAAACCCCCAAAGCTAATAAAAACAAACAACCAAGCTAACAAGCCCAAAGCTTAACAAGATAATCATCAGCCCAAGATCATCCCAACCCAAAAAAACTCCAAACTAGCCCAAATCAAAACAAGGGTATCAACCCAACCTAGAGGTCTAAACAACCTAGTGAACAGGTTATTCTCCTAACTGAAACTAGACTTTCAACACATATGGGTTACAAGTTACAACCATTTTCATATATGCTTAAACCAACCCTAGCAAGATCCTAGTTCTTCACAGTAGTGACCTGCTTGAGAAGCATTTGAACCACATAGCTGCATCTGTTCTCAGGAATCGAATCTTCGCCGCCGTTTCTTCCTCGAGCCGCCTCACATTGGCACCAGAGTCGCTGCTGCTCTGTTGCATCATCAAAGAGTACACTTTAGTCAGAGTCCCCACATGAACATAGACACATACAGATTCTATTTCCTCTGTTTTTCTTCTTCTCACCTCTGCAAGCTGTCTCTGAAACTCATCCTCCGTTTGAGTGCGGAACTGAGCAATCTCCTTTTCTGCCTCTTTTTTAGCTTGTTTGGAACAACATATAACTTTACTAATGTTCAGGAGTATTTTACTGTTTATGGACTAATCCGTCTAACAACACTTTTCGGCTGGTAGACTCGGGAACCGATACCACTTTAAGTGCTCTAGTGTTAATTAAGCTCTTAATTTACTGTTGTACCCCTCTCCATATCCGGAAACTCAACAGGGTGTGTCACCAACACTTTCTTGATCAACTTCACCATATCCCAAACCTGCACAGGAACAAATCTATAGCAATAAGAACACTCACATGGTGGTCAATTCCACAGGGGTAAATCAGATGTGATTCCAGATCGATTTATAGTGTGAGTTGATTCTAACAAGTCGAGGTTCTTGATCGTCAGGTGTCTTGAGGGGAGAGGCACAAAAGACGGGAAAGAAAGTGATTCTATTATCGAATCTACCCAAGAAGAGATGAGATAAACAAACATTCTTTTTCGACAAATCGATCCTGAGAGCATCTCTAATGGTCTGTCATGACTAGTGTCAAGAAGTCATCGTATGAGATGTTTTTTGGATATCTCTCTCCTCCATACCATGGCTTCCTGTCATGCCCACTCCAATGGTCTGCCATGACTAGTGGTAGAGAGTCATGGTTTGTAGTTGTTTTTGGAAAAAAATGGTCTTCTCTCTCCTCTGAAATAGCTCCTACCACGACGTCGCGTCGTTGCATGATCCTACAACGACTCCTTGACACGCCGCTCCAGACACGACCCCTTGCCACGATGAGTCGTGGCAGAACCGTGACAGCGCCTACAACGACCCGTCTACCACAACCGTTAGAGATGTTCTGAGAACTGACTCCACTGCAGATGCTCTAAGTTACACAAATAAAGTGAAAGAACCACCAAGAACATAGACCTCAGTGTAGGGCTGCAAAAGGGGTGAATAGTGTTGGAGGATCTTGTGTATCTTCTTCAATAGGTCCAAAAGCATGTCCACTTGATCACCAAGCATATCCACCTGTAGATCAACACCATGTATGTTCAGACAAATACGGCTACTAGACAAGTTCAGTTGAAACCGCTACGAATGTGTATAATTCAGAGAACCTCAACTTCGGCCTTGTGGAGATTCTGACACCTCCTAATGAAAGCGTCCTTGTAGAGAGATTCACTTTTTCTAACATTGCCAACATATTTGACAAGTGAATCTACGCAACGCTTTCCCTCTTCCAACCTGTAATGGATCAAGTTGTGAACCATCAAAATGATTTCTATACAACTCGTGTCGGGTTTCCGTTGGGTTTGAAATATTTGGCATCCCTACCAAAATTTAAGGGTTAGTTATTTTTAGTATCCCTTATGTATTGGTAGCATTCTTTTAATACCTTGATGTATTGGTAACACTCTAAAAAAAATTTTGGTCAAGTTCACGTTATTTTGATGATCTGTGACCAATTCATAAGGGGTATTAATTGTTCTGTTATCAGTACATAAGATAAGAGTATTAAATGATTTGTGACCAATTTATAAAGTGTATCAAATGTGTGTTACCAAAACGGAAGAGTTGTTTTTGAATGTTATCAAACGTAAAGGTACTAAAAATATGTTACAGTACACAAAATAATTAACCAAAAATTAAAAGTTAATAAGTTAAATAGCCAAAATGCTTTTAATTTTTTATACACTAATACCTTAGACATGGTTTTAATGTCAACAAACGCCTGATTCACAACCACAAAGTAGTTCAAGCCATGTCTCAACCTCTATCAGTCCTAGATCATCGTCTGTATCGCCTAAAGGACATTTGGGTCGATGAATCCTAAAAGAAAATATGAAATTAGTTGCTTGTTGACTTTACGAGTTGAAAGACTTGGTTAAAGGAAACAACAAGCATACAGACGGATTTTGAGAGACAATTGAGACGGAGTACTACTCGAACACAAGATTCGCTAACCATAAGTGAATTAACTGAAGGATCATTAAGGGAAGTTAACCTTATAGTGAAAATATATATTGGTTGTTTTTTGCAGGAACAAAAAGCGTACACCAATAGGTAGTCTCACAACTAACTCTACAAAAAGGTCATGAGAAGTAGTAAGGGAAAAAAGGGGAAACCTTTCACCTACCTGTAATGTGCGAGGGGTTCTAGTATGAGCCGAAATAGACCGAGGGGGAATACACTCAAGTCGAAGAGCGGATACCGTTGGATGTTGATGGTTCATACAGCTCGTCCTCAGCACCATCATCAACAAGTCAGGATACTAATTCTGGTCCACAAGATAAAGGATCTTGGAGCTCGTTGAAATAAGCTTCATCCTCACCCTTGCGAGTGCGTCCACAATGCACGAAAACGTTCAAAAGGGAAGGGAGAAACAGGGCTTATGCTACCAAACAGTTTTTCTATTCACAATGCATGTAGTCAAGACTTCTTAACATCCTCAGAAAGTCGAGTGATTCATTGATTTGCAATAAACGGTGTCCATCTTCTTCATTTGGGGGTCGTAAATATGATTAGCAAAAAATATTGATGACGCCTGAGCAAAACTTCTGGACACACTTCATAGCAATGCTCTTGGGCATACGCAAATACTCATTGATGGAATCACTGAAAAATCCATAGCATAGCCGACGAATTGATGTCGTGCATTTCTAGTGTGGGGAGAAATAGGGCTTCCCACGAGCATGGTTTGTTGATGAAAGTTTGTAAGCGTATGAAAAGTGTCTTATACATCCGAAAATGACAACATAATTTATGTTTGATATACACCGAATTAGGAGCGAAGTAGTCAACAATCAGTCGTTCTTGACCTTCCTCTTACTTTCGATCTATCCGATTCTTTCGGGCTCACCTAAACGATGTCGACACCCTGGCCTCCCTCTCTTGTTCCCTTTGTTCGATCCTTGCCACTATTTGTTTTATAATCCTCTTCCTCAATCTCCATAGTATGTCCACCCTTAGTTTTTTCAAATGAGTAGGGGTCATTAAAGTTATTTCAGTCTCGGTTGGAAGTGGAATCATCGAAAAAATTTTAAAAATACATCTTTAGTGGTTGAGGGAAAAGATTCGGGGAAGATGTGTTTCTGTTAGAATATAACTATAATTGGACCTTCAACTATCAGCTTGAGCTTTCAGTTGAGTTGGTCTTCTAATATGGTATCAGAGTTAGGCACCTCACGGACTCGGGTTCAAACCTCACTCTCTACAAAAATTCTAATTTATTCTCTATTTATCAAATTTGTCCAAAAATGGGCTAGCCCTTATCACTCTTCTCAATGTGCTCATCTCTCTTTTCTAAATAATTCACCTCCAAACTTGTAAACAGGCTTCTCCGTGAGGGCGGGTGTTAGAATATAACTATAATTGGACCTTCAACTATCAGCTTGAGCTTTTAGTTGAGTTGGTCTTCTAATAGTTTCAGAAATTAGCGTTGGGTGGATTTGAATTGGAGCCACGTGTCCTCGTATTATTGGGTCGACGACTAATCGTTTGGTGTCCTCGAGTCGAGTGATCACGACAGGCATTTCCGTAGGATCCTGCCACGAAAGTCTGCGCCAAGAGGCTTGTCGAGCCCTCGCCATTAAACCTGTCGTAACAACTACCGTCGAACAAACAATACCCCTCCGGGGATACTCTACATTGGATGGAAAGGCTCTTACATCCGACTCAGGAAAACAAGACCAATCAAGCTACCGTGGTAATGGATAGCTAGGGTTCGGATACTATCAAAACATTACACAATCTCATAGTCATGATCACCTCAAGTATGATGCAAGCATTTAAAGAAACTACGTTCAAACAGAAACATTCGAACTTAAAATGGTACGTACCTAGCAACATTGCTTCCTATTCTTTTGTCTACCATGCACTCAAAATCCTCAAGCACTTGCGAAAATCCAAGAAGAGGCAACAAAATCATGTTGAATGGGCTTTGTTCCGGCTCTTGATCCTTCATGGGTTGGCAAAGCGACACCTCTCTATCACTCACAATACCCACCATCGGAATCAACTCATCATGAACCTCTTCCGGATCACACAACATTTCCCGATCCAAGCTGAGTCGCTCAAGATACTTGTCGTCTATCATATCAGAAAAATATAAGAATAAAAAAGTGTTCATAAAGGTTAGTGTCACACCCAACCAACAAGATTAATCTTATAGTTGTGAAAGTCTGACCAGATATAGTTGTTTTTATAACAAAGATTTACATCACCTTTTCTTGTCTTAGAACCCGCACCGATCACCATCCCACCATCGTTTCGTTCAAGGATCTTATTTAGTGAATCGAATTCTCGATTCGAATCCTCCACCCCGACCACTTCTTGACCTTCGGATGAGTTTGTTACATGATCTTGATCACGGGATTTGGTTTCTTTGCGAGAGATAAACGCATCTTTTAAGGCCTCACAAATGACAAACTGGTGCATCCCTTGTCCGAAGAGGCTCTCCATGTCTCGATCGTAGTTCTCAACGTAGTGATCATAGTTCTTTACTGTCTCGGTGAAGACAATACTATTCATATCATGTAGTACTATCTGTTGTGTATCCATGTCTTCTTTCTCTTGCTTCAGCATCCTTACCTCGTCCTGCAACTCCTCGTTCATCGCACGAGAAGACGCCGAAACCCTATGTATCATCTCCCACACATCCTCCAACGTGCCTGTCCCGGTCGCATCGACCTCCATTAACTTCCTTTTTGGGGATGTTAAGGTCTCGCCCATCTTAGCGTTCCAGCTTATCAGGTTGTCTAGTCTCGAGATCACTTCTTGTATCCTTCTCTTCAAGTCATCGGCTTTGTTTTTCCTACTGGACCGCCCCTCCTTCTCCGGCGGGTTTGGCCAGGTTAGCTCCTGGCTCTTTCTCCTGATGATGGACTCGTGGTTCTTCACCATCTTCGCCACGAAGTTCCCTCCGTCCTCCTCTGACCCGTCCTGATCCTCAGCTTCCTCGGTGGCCTTAGAGGTTGGTGCTTTCGGGGGGATCTTTGACGTGTTTTTGGATTTATCTTCGCTTGGAGTTGTGAGAGGGGGTTTATTTGCAAAATAACTTCCATTCGAGCTGCTCTTGTAGAAGTGACCTTCTTTTCTTTCTGGAAAACGAATTTGTATTTTTACTCTTAGTGAAATCTTGATCGGGTCAAATCTGACCCGATCGAGATTTTGTTAAGTAAAATGAGAAGTCCATGCAAATATTTTAAACTTAAAGGTTACTTAATAAAGAAAATGTAGTTTTGAAGTCATTTTGCAAGGTACCTCCTGTCACAGACTCGAGCTCGCTGCGCAAGCTTATCATTTCGCTCATCAAGATCGATAAATGCTCGCTCAAGGCCATGGACACTTGGTTCTCGTTCTTCCTCACTTCGTCTCCAAAATTATCCTGCAAATCATTCACCAAACCCTTCACCAATGTGTCGAAAACACTCTCCTCTACGGTCAATCTCCATTGCTGCTCGGTCGGCTCCATCTCGGACATCAAGATAGCGTTCTGCATCTTCCCGAACGCGAGATTAAAAGTCTCCTTCAAGATGTGAATATCAGAACCCATGTCCTCAATCTTCTTGCTGTCAATAGTACCGCTTCGGGAAATATCTCGATCATGATCATCCATGGACATGAACTCAGCGGGCTCGAGCTTGTGCTCGATGTTCGATACCTGTTGATCCACCGATTGCATCAGCTCGGAGAACTCTTCATCGATACTTTCGTCAACACTCAACCTATTCCCAACAACCATCTCCTCAACACCCTCGGGTTTTTTCTTTTCCACCTCTAGCTTGGCGCGCAAGCAAACGAGCTCTCTCCCCTTCATCTCTAATGCGTGTCGGAGCCTCAGCTCTAACTCCACCTGTTAGAATATAAAACTATAATTAAAACTTTAATTATCAGCTTGAGCTTTTAGTTGAGTCTGCCAGCTTTTAATTATCACCTTCTCCTTGAGCTCTCTATCTTTGGCCATGATGGCCTTCTCGGTATCCTCGAGGCGACCCTGGAGGCGATCCCTAATGTCGGACAAGTCATCAAGGACGTCCTCGTGCCAGACCTCGAGATTGGAGCTGTCGGTTTCTTCTTGCACGAACTTTAGACAGCCCTCGAGCTGCATGACGGCGAGCTCGTAGAACTTGGATATCTCGATCAAGCGGCCGAGGACGCCGTGCTTGGACATGAGCTTCTCTTGCGCCTTGTCCATTGCTTGGCGCACGATCTTCATCATGGTGGAGTCGGTCAAGGAGACCTTGACTCTACCGTCCATCTCGGCGAGAAGAGCATCCATTTTTATTTTATTTTTGTCGATTGATTTGACGGGGAAAGGTAGAGGTAGAGGAGAAGATTGGGGTGATTCGAAGATATTACAACATTTTGGCTTATCCGACAATGGTTGCGGAGATTATAAACAAGGCCCTTAAGTTTCTCTACTTTCCCTTGAAAAGTGGATGTGTAGTTGACCAATTCTAAGGTGTTACATTATTCACATTTGATTTTTTGTGATATAATTAGACATCAAACATTATGAGCATTTTGTGTATGGATAATTACTCCTTCCAAATATCAATACTTTCATGGTAAATGTAGGTGTGATAACAGTAAATTTAGATATGTATTTTAAACATTAGTTTTTACAATATCTATTAACTTGACTATTTTCCCTCTCGACAAAACCTTACTCCTCTTCCTTTAGCAGTCATCGCAACCTTGTCCCGTCTATTTTTTCGGTGATGGTCGTGGTCCGTTGGATAGATCGTCATCAGTGGTGGTTACTTTCTCCCTCCCACTTTCTTCTTTCCTCCCTTTGCCTTCATTTTTCTCCGCCTTTCCACTTCTTACTCTGACTTTACTTTTGGACACCTTACATGTTCCGGCTTTTGTGGCCGGAGCACCGATCTTACAGCCTCGACCCTTTCGTTTGGTGGTTTAATTTCATTTTCGTCGGACACTATGGAGTTCTGTTCCCCGATCTAGTTTCTTCATTGGTACACATTCCTCATTCTTCTGTTTTCCTTCTACTCCTCTCGGACTTGTTGGAGCTTCAGGGCCCATCGGAGCGTGTTTGACTCCGACAAGTGGTTCAGTCAGTCGTACTCTATGGTGCTGGCATTGGTGGCTTGTCGGCATCTTATAAGTGTGGCGGTTCCCTTGGTCTACATCGTGTGCCGTCCAGTCGTTCATTTTCCGATTTGTTGTTTTCGGGACCTCTAGGTGTGGAATAGTTCACTTAGAGGGTTCAGCCATTTGGGTTGTTTGTTAGGGCTGGTCAGGTTTGGGCTTGGGATCTGGGGTTTGGATGAATTTTTGTGAGGTGGTAAGGTGGTGGTTGTTGTGAATACTGTTGTGGTTGCCTGTAGACGGTGGTGGCTTGTGTTGGTCGTTGTTTTGGCTTTAACGTGTTGTCGATTTGGCGTTGCTCTGGGTTTGTGGTAGACTGATGCCTTCTTTCCGACTTCCTCCTTGTTTTCTCCATGTGTCGGAGATTTTAGATCAGTTGTGTTTTCCAGTGTTGGCCGGAGGCCTTCGGTCCATTATTGGGGGTTTTATGGTTAGGAGATGATTGTTCTACTCGTTCATTGTACTCTTGAAAACAAGGTAGAAACAAGATGAGAAGGCAAAGGTTCACTAATACTCTAATCTGTTTTCGGTAATTAATAGTTAACTAACCGGTCTAATACTCTTATATGTTATTTCATGGGGTAAGACTTATCGTTTCAAAACTACTGAAGAGTACATTGAAGTTCAGAAGCGAAGACATGAGAATATAGTGAATAGGATGAAGAAAAGAAGGAATTCAACCTCAACCAGCAAAACAATCAGGTATATTTGAAACCTACTTCATTTTCGAAACACAACCTTACAATGTCTTAATGCAATCAATGACCTCAAATTATGATTTTCCAGCAAGCCTTCATCTCACTAGGAGGAGTTGGAGGAACAAGATTCATGGCTGAGGCCAGATTTTTTGGTTCATCAACCTCACGACCACCTCCTACAATTGGTTCTGCAAGCTTTGCAAGAGGGGGTGGGAGAGGTAGAGGAAGAGTTGCACTGAGAGTGAAGAGAGGTCGAGGCGGAGCTGCTAGGAGATCTAGAAGAGGGAGAAGCTCACAACTAACTTCCTCTAGAACTTGGATGCCTTAGTAATTAATGTAGGGTTTTTTTGTGGTCCCCAATGCAACCGTTAGTGCATATGACATTTTATGTCTTTTTGTGGGAAAGATTTTATATGTTGCTAGTGTAGGCCTTTTGTCTTGGTAGATGGAACCTTTATGGTTCCTTTAAGACTTGAAGTGAATTTCACCAAAGTGATGTATTTCAGCTTAATGTCAAATTGAGTTTCAGATTGTATGAACTGTTGGAGTTGTGTATGTATGAAGATTTACTTGGTGTTGAAATTTATGTATTTCTCTTGGATTTAAACACAGGTGATGGGAAAAGGTTTTGTTTGCAAGCAAGTCATGCCAACTTTTTTTGGTTTTACCAACCTCCTATCAAATTGAAACTGTTTTAGAGCAACCTCATGCCAAATGGAAAACAAAAAAAAATCAACATTGAAATGGAAATGCAACATTGTTTTACACCAACCTCATTTCATTCAAAAGTTTGAAAATTACATACTACTCCTAATCATCTACTACACCAATAATTTTGCAACACAAATGGAAATGTAACACCGTTTTACACCAACCTCATTTCATTCAAAAGTTTTAAAACCACATACAACTTCTCCTAATCATCTACTACACCATTCCAAACCATATGCACAATAACAGATAAACACAATTGAGAATCATCCATATTTTTTTGTCTTCTTCTCTAATTCAGCTTTCTCAACTCCACCAATTCAATGAACTCATTTATTTTTGAAACTATCTTCTAATTCTTGCATTGTTGTTTTCAGATTCAACTTTTGCCGTTAGGACTCTAGCAATCTCCAATTCCAGCACTTCAATAACTTCATTCTTCTCTATAATTTTCAATTCAAGACTTGTATTTTTGCTTTTCATTTCAGCTAAATCTTTATGCAGCTTCACACTTTCTTCATCCACGCTCTTAATAATGCACTCCATTGCTTTGATTCGTGCATATAAACCAGGCAACACCTTTTTCCCAGCATCACAAGTCGGATCATCAAACCAGTTGTAAAATTTGCATGTTCGTGAACTCTGCAATTCTCATTTCAACTCAAATTCCAACTAACATTCAACTACAAATCATCGATTCCATAAAATTTAACCTTACACTTCAATTTCACAAACCCTAGAAATACGATTTAGGGCAAAATTTGAACTGACCTTGTACCGTGCACATCCTGGAAATCTCTTACCAGGGTTTTCGTTCATCATGGAAGTTCTAATGGGCACTACGAGACCGCAATAGCACCTCAGGACATCGTCGTCCATCTCACGCTCTCTTCTTTCCTTCCTCACAACTCCGACATCTCACAACTGTTGTGTCTTCTCAGTGCCAAAGGAAGATGACAATATCTCAAGGGCAGTTTCACCATTTTTAAAAAAGTTAATTAGCCATTTGCCAAACATGTGCGTTTTTTTATTAACAGTTCAGTGACAGAATGTATAAATCGTTACAAATTGAAATAGAAGAATATGTGTCAGTTAAATATAGGTCAAAGTACTCATCAGATAATCTTATAAACTTAAAGATAGATAGTTGTAGAGGCGAAATCAGCTGAGAACCACAATTAACGTAGGAACTGTGAGAACTCATCTGATCCGTCCATAAACAGCAACCAACAGCCCAGATCAAACCATCAGCTCCTTCCTATTTTGCACGCTTCTTCATCAACGCAGGGGTAAGACCGTCAATTCGACATGCTTCTTCCTCGTAATATCAGTCATCGCAGTCGTTGTTGTCGCGCGATTCAAACAGTTTCGCGCTTCTCTCTCGCCAATTCAACTGCAAAACAGGTCAGAAATCTTTGCTTTCATGATTCGATGATCATACAAACACATTCGAGCGACAATTCTCTCTTCTCTACAACCTGAAAATCGTGCTCTGTTTTTCTTCTTTCACTGTGCATCGCAAAATTCAACTGTTTTGTCGACGGATCAAGCTCAAAAACTGGTGATAATTTCCTTTCCACTTCATTAGATCTTCATGTAATCAATTCGACAAACAAGATATCAAAAATAAGCTTGTGATTCAAAAATTTGATATCATGCTCTGTTCTACGGTTTATCAACTTTTTTCTGCGAAATCATCTTGTTTATCGCTAGATCAACATGTCTGTGACTGTGATAAACATGTCCAGTCGTGCTGTAGACAAATCGTTGAGAAAATTACGGTTTCTTAGTGATAAAACCTAGCTTCAAGTCGCGTTATGTTGATAAATGTACGGTTAATAGTTGATAAATGACTCTGGTCTGGTGCTTGTCTAAGTTGATAATCAATGCAGACACGCGTGTATTGTCTGACAACATTGATAAATCTGTAGTTTGGATGTTGATAAATGTACGGTTAATAGTTGATAAATGACTCTGGTCTGGTGCTTGTCTGAGTTGATAATCGATGCAGACACGCGTGTGTTGTCTGACAACGTTGATAAATCTGTAGTTTAGATGTTGATAAATGTACGGTTAATAGTTGATAAATGACTCTGGTCTGGTGCTTGTCTGAGTTGATAATGGATGGAGGCACGTGTTGTGTTGTCTGACAACATTGATAAGTATATGGTGTTACGTTGATAACCGTGGGATTTAGGGCTGATAATTGACTGCGATGTGGTGTTTGTCTGACTTGATAACCTGATCAGGCACATGTTGTGTGGTCTGATAAGATGATAAATCTAGGGCGTCTACTTGATAAATGTAGGTCGAGGATTGATAAATCTTGTGAACTGATTCTTGTCTGAGTTGATAACCTATGCAAGCACATGTTCTGTTGACTGAAACAGTTGATAAGCCTAATGTGTTATGTTGATAAAATACATGTTCGTGAGTTGATAATTGTGTATGTGCATGTGACGCAGTGATGGGAAGCATGGATCATGATGATGCAGAGTTCGAATTCGAATATGAAGATGACGACGAGACTGTTACAAAAACTATAAGCACTCAGAAAGTTTGGATCCCTGAATGTGGTGATGAGTTAAAGCCTCGGAAGAATATGAACTTTTCCTCCTTAGAGGAGGGAATTATTTTCTACCAAACGTACGCATTAAATTGTGGGTTTGGGATACGTCGAGGCGCTGAGAAGAAAAAACCAAGGAGTAACACAGTCTTTTTTAAGTACATCTACTGTGCAAGACAAGGAGAACCATTTGTAGCAGAAATCGAAGGATGTAGCAATGACAAGATAAGAAAGAGGTCTAGAATGTCTACACGAACATGTTGTATGGCAAGGATGTCTTTGAAGGAAACTGAAATGGATATACTGTATATGAGTTCAGAGAAGACCACAACCACCCGTTACAGTGTAAGCGTGATTTCCAATATCTGAGGTCAAATAGGGATTTATCAGCAAGGCACAAACAATTTATTATAGACTGCTCAAAGGTGAATTTGGGAGCTACGAAGGCATTCAATCTTTACAGCCAAATAGTTGGGGGTCCTAGCAAAGTAGGAGCATGTCCAACTGACTTCAGGAACTTCCAGCGGGATCTCAAAGTGTACATTGGAGAGAGTGATGCGCAGATCACAATCGACCAATTCCATACTAAAGAAGATTATTCTAACGACTTCTTCTTTGAGTACAAAGTAGATGCTAGTGACCGGCTAAGTCACCTTTTTTGGGCTGATTCAAGGTCAAGGAAGGATTACGAGCTCTTTGGTGATACGGTATCATTTGATTCAACTTATCGATCAAACAGGTAAAATCATTTCTCAGTGTATGATAAAATTTGTTGTTACTTTGATAAACCATATTGTTTCAGTTGACAACCCTGATCTGGAAATGATAAACCATATTGTTTCAGTTGACAAGCTGAATATGGGAATGATAAAACCTTGTTTGATGCTTGATAAAATGTCACTCTCAGTTGATAACTTTTTTTTATTTTTGTTGCAGATACTCAATGGTTTTTGCACCATTCACTGGGGTTGACAACCATAACAAGTCAATCATATTTGGGGCAGCTTTACTAGCCAAAGAGGATGATGAATCTTTTGTTTGGTTATTCCAAACATTCCTCAAAGCTATGAAAATGAAAGAACCGATCTGTTTTATAACTGACCAAGACCCAGCAATGAGAAAAGCTTTTGAAGAAGTGTTTGCACAAAGTAGGCATCGTCTGTGTATGTGGCACATAATGCAGAAGCTTCCTTCTAAAGTAAGTTTCATTTTGAATTAATATGGTGATAAATTACAAGTTAGGAGATGCACATTTGTTTGGTCGAGCGTCATAAATATGTTATTCTTCTTGCAGGTGCCTCATAATGTATACCATGAGACAAATTTCAAGAAGAAATTTAAGGCATTGGTGTGGAGTAACTACACTGAAACAAATGAGTTTGAGCTGAGTTGGAAGTCTTTGATGGAAGAATTCCAACTACATGATCACACTTGGTTGTCCTTTATGTTTGAAATACGAGATAGGTGGATACCTGCATACTTCCGAGGATTGAAAATGGGTCTATTCCTTAGGACTACATCAAGATCAGAGAGCGAGAACAGTGCATTTGGTCAATTCACTAACAGGTACCTTTATGGATGATAAAATGAATCATGTGTTATTGATAAATTATGAATTCTTAATTGATAAATATTTATGTTGAGACCATGTTGTTTGTTGATTCTATAATTTCCTGTGGTGATAAATGTTTCATGAAGAACTGACAATTTATGGAGTCCTGATTGATAAAATAACTTGTTTTCCAGGTGTCTTACTCTGGTTGAGTTCATGTGGCGTTTTGATACAGTCGTTGAAGGTCAGAGACAGAAACAATTACAGCTGGACTTCCAATCAAGCACCTTAGCTCCAAACTTCTTGTTATTATCTAAAATTGAGAAGGATGCTTGGAGGATTTACAGCCGCTCAATCTTCGACATCATAAAGAAAAGTGTGGTGGGAAAAACCATCAGGTGTGGGATCAAAACATGTGTTGATGAGGATGGAAAGAAGGTATATAACATTGCAAACAAACATGGGGACAAGACGTTTGTTGTTGTGCAAAGCTTACCTGGGAACCATTGCACATGCTCTTGCATGAGATTTGAAGGATTTAGCATCCCTTGTATGCATATTTTCTTGGCTTTGCAAGCATCTATGGTTGATCAAATACCAGAGAGCTTGATCAATCAAAGATGGACAAAGGATGTACGCAAGAATGCTGCAAACTCTAGAGATTCTGAAGAATTACAACCATCTGCCTATGGTGAGTGTAAGCAAATTATATCAGACATATGCTCGATGCTTCAATCTTGTGTCCTCCATCCAGCTGTGAACGCTGCAAAGTTGAATGAACTTGCAGAACAAGTAAAGGACTTCAAGAAGCAACTGAATGATGATGAAGCTGATGATTTTGAATCAAGCACAACGCATGAACTTCAGACTTTAACAGGTCTTTCTAAACCTTCACAAGTTATTGTCAAGCTCCCACAACAATCAAGGACAAAAGGCTGTGGAAAGAGAATACAATCAGGGATGGAAAAGTCCATTGAAGAAGCTAAGAAAAGGAAGCGCACTTGCAAGGTTTGTGGTGAACCAGGACATGACATCAGGAAATGTCCCCAGAATAACAAAGAATGAAGTGATAAATCTTTTAGTTCTTTTGATAAACTGTGCTCAAAAGGTTGATAATAGATGTGTTTCTTACTACTGACTCTGTCAGGTTCACACCCTGTGCAACGTTCAAACTTTATTGATAAATTCTTCAACTAGTATTGGTAAAGTCTATTTCTAAGGTTGATAAAAAGAATATTATTCTTACTTCTGTCTGTCTGTGTGGTGCAGAACAGTTGATAATTCCCACTGGATTAGACATGATAAATCTTTTGAAGCAGTTGATAATGTCTTCAGACATGTATGATAAAAATCAACTTCAACTCATAATTAACTCTAGATATAAAATATATCCAGATGAACTGATAATACTTGAGAACTAGGTGATAAAACAAGTTATATAGTTGATAAATTTGTTCACGTAGTTGATAATATCTGAACACATGTATGATAAAAATCAACTTCAATCCACATGAACTGATAATGCATGATAAAGAAGTTGATAAACACAAACACATAGAGTTGATAAACCCAGTTGTCAGATCTGATAAGGCATAAAACCTTTCAGGATCATTCTTGTCCACAAAAAACACTTAATACATGTCTGTACATTTCATACAACCTGTTTCCCCCCATAAAACTAAAGTGATCACAAAGTCATTACACCTTCACCAAAATATAAACCATAACACACAACATTGTTTTTGACATCTACCAAGTACTACCCGGTTCTTTCCAAAGAACCTGAAGATACTCCATCGTCTTTAGTTTGTTCCTTCATCTGGCAATAACTCCTAATCCTTGTCTCATTAATTATCGTTCCTGTGCTGCTTGGGTATGTGCAGAGCTTCATGAGATAGCGATGCCTCAGGTTTGCTATTTGATCAACCTATATGCACACAACAAAAAACCAAAACTAGTTAAATCCGTAGCAACAAAATATACGAAAAGACCAATAACATATACAAAAAATATGATCTTACATTGTTTTTTAACATTGGATACCCCCAAGCACTGCCGCTCTCACCCATATATCGTTCCATGTGGAACATACAATACACACCACAGTCGATCTTGTTGGCGTTGCTGCTCCAGTCTATCTTCAGACGCCTTGCACTTGCATTTTTAATTTTCACCGAGAGTGTCGCGTCATGCTTTTCCAGAAATGCAGAAATCCTATTCTTCTGCCGATTATAGAAAACATGCGCATATTAGAACCTAAAAAGGTGCATAATTTAATAACTAAATTACATATATACTTACCAAATTGTTAATTATGTTGCCATATTTGGATCTAAAGTTCGACCCCTCCAAATTATCAATTACAGAAATACTAGGTTTGTTCATATTGATGCACACCAAGTAATAATGATTGCATGCATGAATTGGGAAAAACACATGTAGTTGATAAAATGAACCATACCAATGTCGTTACACACATGCACAAAACTATAAGCATAGATAAACCCAAAAAATAGAGGGAGATTTATTACCAAATCAGTGGCAGTGATATCCACATGCGGGTACATACCCAACTCGATTTCAATTTGTTCAGCCCAACTTCCACTCTTTGAATCGGTTAACCCAACCTAACAATAAAAGGGATGCACAATGTTATACAAATTCCAACATTACTCTTATTAAAGAGACAACAACTTATATGAACTAAACAACTTACACTTGCATATGGTGTGAAAAAAAACCTTGAAGGTTTGTCTGGTGTTCTCTTATCTTCGATGCAATTAAGATAAGCTGCCCATCCAATAAGGACACCCATCTTCAATTCCGACCCCACTCTCATAATGCACAGATCCTTTCTCATCACCCCTAGATCACCATCCATTACTTCAAACACCATATCCCTGCAAAAAAAACACATTTGCATATAACTGACAGTATTGATAAAATGTCCAGATGAGTTGATAAATCAGTTCAGGATTGGTTGATAAATTTGTCAAAGATAGGGACAACAAAATCTAAAATTGGAGTTGATAAACCTAAATAAAAGCATTGATAAAATGTTCAGATAACATTGATAAAAAATGTGCAGACATATTAAAAAGGCAATATTTCATAAAAATGAGTTATGGTTAATAAAATAAAACACAGAGTTGATAAACCTACAACACAATATTGATAAAAATAAATTAAAAGAAAGGGCTAGCACAATACCAGTCATCTCCCCGCTTATCGTTAAGAAACCACTCCATCCACATTTTCTCTTCTTCAGTTAATGGAGAATCCACATCTGTCATTCTTGTGTCTGACATTTCCACTGCAACTTCCTTCCCTGTTGGCCTTTTCTTTGTACTTCCGGATGATCTCTCGGATGATCTCTCTTGTTTCTTCTCTTTACCCTTCTTTCTGCTGGCTACATCTTCACATACTGCACTTCCTTCATTGATAACTGGCCTTTTCTCAACACTTCCGGTCATTCTCTCCTGTTCTTTTTCTTTTCCCTTGTCTAAACTGAGCAAACCTTCACACGCTTCTCTCCTTATCTGACTGACTTCATCAAGTCCTAGGCTGAATGTTGGCATGCCACGACCTTCTATCTCAACTCCATTAACCTCTTCCTCAACTCTCTCAACTTCCTCAACTCTCACATTAACATCATCTACAACTTGTTCCCCTACATCAACAGCTCCTCCCTGTTCACTAACACTGTCCCCTCCTAACCCCGCATCAACATCTTTTCCTAACTATGCCACCTCTTCCACTATCTCCTCACTCACGTTATTTTCTACCCCAACACAATCAGTTTCAACATTCTCTCTCTCTCTTGCAACATGTTGACCACTACTCTGACTGGTCACTTTAGTCGCAGCCTTCATCGCTGCTTCAAATGCTTTGATAACGTCTGGATGGTTAAAAAAACGGTCCTGTGAGGACTCTTCAATATCATGCTCAGGTTGAGCCCCCAACATCTCGTTGGCAGCATCGTGCAGTCTCCTAACAGTGACGGTATCAGAGAAGTTTGAAATGGCATTTCTAATGGTTTCCTTGAAAGCCACAAAGCATTAAGCAAGCTGTAATGCTTGATTCGCCAAGTTTACAATGCATTCCTACAAAAGTTGCAACAAAAAAAATGTCAGCGTTAACACAAAAATCATCAATTTCAAACACAAAGTATTTTGATTATACCTCTTGTTGTACTCCGGGAATGACATTATCTGTTTCCTTCGGCACGTACGGGTGTTTCTCGATATAACCTTCCCCGAACGAGGCATACTTCAATTCAAGAAGCTCCCGGTTTTTCAAATGCTCACTTGTCCAACCTATAACAGATGGTTGGGCCCTATCGACAGTTCTTTTCTCCAGAACTACACGATCGACATAGTAAAGCTGCACACACCAAAAAAAAGAACATGTGACTTCTGCCAGTGATAAAACCATGAAACAGATATGATAAAACATGGGTTAACATTGATAAAAAGGGTGAGATCAGAAAACAAAACATGTGACTTCTGGCAGTGATAACATCACTTAACTGAGATGATAAAAATCAGTTCTGTGATGATAAAACACACAACCATGAAAAGGGAGGTCAGAAACAGAGATGATAAAACATGGTTTAACAGTGATAACATCATTTAACTGATATGATAAAAATCAGTTCTATGATGATAAAACTCACAACCATGAAAGGGGAGATCAGAAACAGAGATGATAAAAACATGTTTAACAGTGATAACATCATTTAACTGAGATGATAAAAATCAGTTTTATAATGATAAAAACACAAAATGAAAGGGAGATCAGAAAAAAAAAAAAGACAGACTAACCATAAAAAAAGTCATTGGACCGGCATAGAACTTCTCTCCGGTAACTGATTTCTCCCACTTCTTTTGGCTTTCAAGGAGGCCATCAATAACATATGAACACCAGTTGTACTCCGCAATAGCATCTGGATCCTCAATTCCATACAAGACTGAGTGATTCACATAGCTCCCACTTATGCCTTCTACCATCAGTGTAGAGAATAAGACCAGAAAATTCCATTTGAACATTGCATCTCTTCCCCTTTGATTCTTCATTTTATCGATCACATTTCCCATCGTCACATGAAACACCGACTTCGCCTTCTCGAACTGCTCAAACCACCGCTCAACAACTGGACAATTCTCAATCCGCCTTGCAACAATTGGACGCCCCCCGAGGGGGATCCCCAATGTCTCCCAGACATTTACATCGCTGACATGTAAAAACTTGTCCTTCCCAAGTTTCAGACACCTACTACCAGTATGGAAATTACTCGCAAGAAAAAACCCCAAGGCTTGGGGTAATTCCTTCACTCGCAACTGAAAAAGCCTAGAAAACCCCATCTCAAAGATACCCACCCTCTGATCATCTGTCACACTCTCTAGGAAATTTACCAGGGATTTTGGTGATGTCCTGATCTTCAACCTTCGGACACCATCCCCCCTTGAAACCACAAGCTCTTTCTTGCTCTTCTTTGTCGGTGGAATTGCAACATCTTCACCCTTTCCCAGCCCCCTCTTCTTCACAGGGACGACAGCAAGTTCCATCGATGGAGCCTCTCCTACATTATCTTCAGCATTAGGAGGTGGTGGAGTCGATGAACCTTGCCCCACATTATCTTCAGCATTGGGAGGGGTTGGTGTTGACGATCCTTGTCCTACATTATCTTCAGCATTAGGAGGGGCAGGACTTGATGAACCTCGTCCTATGTCTTTTGCTGCTTGACTACGAGTGACTACCGCTGATGAAACCTCTCCTGCTGGATTGGGAGGAACTTTGATCCTGACAGTGAGTTTTTTGGCTTTCCCTGTACACATAAAAATCATAAAAAAATCAACTGAATAATCATCACAAACACCAAGATAAAAAAACGATGTTTAAATAATTCAAAACCTTCTACCTGGAATCATATCCTTCAGCAGCATTGAATCATTATTCTCAGTAATCTTCACCATTTTCTGAAAACAAAACACATTGATACACAAAAAGTGAGCAATCAAAACTAAGAGTGACTGATAAAATACATGAACAAAGGTGATAAACTGTGAATTCATAGTTGATAAAATACATATATGACAAAACAATCATTCATACACAAAAGGTAAAAAGCAATAACTTACAACCTTGATAAATTACATACAAGCAAGTGATAACATATGAAGACACAGTTGATAAAACAGATATATGACAGAACTCTGTTGATAAATGAGCATCATACTTATAAAAAGTTCTTGATAAATTACATGCACTCTGTTGATAAATGTACACACATAGTTGATAGAACACATAAGACAGAACACACGAATCTACATAGTTTCAAACAACTAACACTGAACATGCAGATGATAAATCATGACATGCAATTGATAAAAATGACGTCCAATGTTGATAACATAGATTTAACCACCTGTAAGCAACCAAAGTCTATGTGTAATCGATAGATCACATAATATACTTGATAAAACTCAAGCAAAGTTGACAAAACATAGAAAAACAGATCACAACCAAAGACACATTCACTCAAACATGCGTCAAAACACTAAAAACAGAGTGCATGCAACTTCAAATAGGTTCTTCCTCTCTAAATCGCACAAATAAACGTTCAGAAGCAACTAAATCAAGTATCGAGCGCAAAAATTAGGTCAAAATCGACTGTTCTTAACAAAAAATCCCTAAAATCAGTAACACCCACAGCACACAAAAAAGACTTAAAATCAAAGGAATCAGAGCAACAAACCTTCAGTAGAACTCGAAATACGCTTCTATTTCACACGATTTGCTTCAACCTTCAACCACGTGCAACAAATCTGGAGGACGAACACAGAGAGAAAGGAAGGAGCGAAGAAGACGAACCGAGAGAAAAAACTGAGAGATTCGATTGCATGAGACGGTTTCTCTTCAGCGTGTGTAAGGAGAGACACAAAATTACCCCTAAACCCTCACCAACACAGCGATATTACAAAAATGCCACCGAAACTGCTGTTTTTTTTTTTCAACAATTGAGTCAACAAGTCAACTGTCCAACTTTGCATCTAAGCCATTCATTCTTGAGATGGATGGCTCATATTGGTTCTCACAGTTCCTATCTTAAGAGGTGGTTCTCACTAGATTTCTCCTCGATAGTTGTAATCATCTTTTTTACAAAACATCGCTGATATTATAAAATAAAATAAAAACTGTATTTCCCATAATTTGATCATTCCTCGATTTGCAAATTTTCATAACTCATTTATTTATTCTATAAAACATAAATCCATACATAGATATTTTTGAAGTCGTTGGACCCTATGATTACGTGGTGTGCTGCTATTGGTTCGTAAGATCATACAACAATTACTCACTACCAATCACTCCAGGCGATGTAACCTAGGCGCCACCGTCTACGGCGTCGCGCTCAGCCCTACTCCGCAGCCACTCCACCACGTCCCCGAAAACCAGATCCACGCTCTCCTGCGGCTCGCCGACGAGTTGGTGCCACATCCCCGGATACAGCTTCAGGGTCTTATCCTTACTGGCGGCGCGTCGGTACAAATCCTTCACGCACTCCGGGTCGCACACCACGTCCCCTTCGCCGTGCACGACCAGGAGCGGCACCTCCACCTCCTCGAACCTCTCCTGCAGCTCCCGGCACACCCTCAGCAGCTCCTGCGCCGTCGCCGCCCGCGGCCGGGCCGTCGGCCTGCGCGGGCTCGCCAGCGCCAGCTTCCTCTTCCACTCCTCCTTGAACGACACGTCCGGGATAGAGCCGCGCGTGGGCACCACGCGCCAGGTCGGGATGACGGCGGCGACGACGGCGAGGAAGTGCTCGAGCGGCCACGGCGGCTTGAACTTGGCGCTGATGCCGCACATGGCGCCGTTGAGGACGAGGCCGTCCCAGCGCCCCTTCTGGCGGAGGGAGATGAAGAGGGCGATTGCGCCGCCGAGGGACTCGGCGTAGAGGAAGGAGGGCGCGTTGGGGGGCGCGTGTTTGGCACGGAAGGAATCGAAGAAGGCGATGCAGTCGTCGACGACGGGGTTGAGGTCGGGGATGTGGGCGACGAGCCCGTCGGAGAAGCCGTGGCCCTGGTGGTCGATGGCGCAGGTGGCGAAGCCGGACTTGGCGAAGAGGACGGAGGTGAGCTGGACGAACCAGCTGGACTCGCCGGTGAAGCCGTGGACGACGGAGACGACGCCGAGGACCTTGGCGGGAGGGAGAGGGGTCCACCACTGGGTGAAGAGCTTGAGGCCTCGGGGATTGGTGATGTACTCGGAGGAGTGACTCACTGAGTGGTGGGCGTAGAACTCGGCGGGTGTGAGAGAGCCGAAGGGGCTTTGCTCGTTGGCCTCCGAGATCGGGTGCGCCATTTTCGCTACAATGCGCTTCGGGTGCACAGCTCAGGCTTTACGCTCCTACTTTAATGGAAGAAGATTGGATAGGTTGGTTGGGAAGGTAAATGCCAAGAGCGTGGCGGAGTTATGCATATTTCATTTAATGTTTTAGCTACCGATTCAATACTAGTAAATGGCTTTCGGAAATAAACTAAAATTACCTAATTGTCCTTCCTTTACATATTTTTTGGTATTTAAAAAGAACAAAATGATTTCATCTGATGGCTCCAATCTAATTGAGATTGAGCCAAACATAAACATAATTTGAGAAAGAACAGCAAACTCGACGACTCTTGTTTAGGGATTGCGTACTGTGGGGTGCGATTTCGGGTTGTGGTGGACTCACATTGATTTCCACTTATGTGTGGGATCGGAAAGAAAAGAATGATTAGGTTTACGGAGATTTATGGGGAGCCAGATAAGGCACAACGTCACCGGACAAGGGACATTCACAGTCGACTAGTGGTAGAGCACTGAACGTCGGATTGGGTGCTAATGGGGGATTTCAACGGTATCCTAGACTCGGCGTTGAAAATAGGGGACTTCTCGTACCTCATCTCCGCAACTAAAGGAGCGGCTTGGATATCGCGTTCACAACTAAAAGACTGTGTCGTCGTCGGCCTATGAACAACGAAAATCAATAAAGTTGTATAAACCAACAATAAAACTGAAACAAAATAGAGAATGTCTAAGGTTTCACCCACCACTCCGCGTCGACGGTGGCGCTTCTTTACATGCGGCTCTGCCCGAATGGTCTGCTCTCTCTCTATCTCCTCCTTCTCTACCAATGACTCTCAAACTCATTCCGACCGTCCCACAATAAGTCCCACTTCCATCCTCCTCCCCGTCGAATCTACAAATCAAGGTGTTCTGGTCTCCCCTCACCACTCGCGATCGAGCACTGCCGTTGCGTTGTAAACCTGTTGAGGTACCACAGGGAAGACACTAAAGCCGTCGCCACCCTGATCAACCCCCGCCGCCTCTACATCAGTCAGCGACGTATCCTCCTCCTTGGCCTCCACCGATGCCTCCTCCACCTTTCTCCCTGGTTCGGGCCGTCATGATCGTTTGGTTCTATGTTACTTTCTATGTTTTCTTCCTTTTTGCAAAATTTAACTGTCCGCCATATTGCGTCAACCCTCCCCAAACCAAGCACATCCACCAATAGTTCAGAGGTCCCCTTGGAAGATCTATAAGTTTCCAGACTATTATGGTTGGGCTTAGATCAAGCCGAATATGGTGTTCAGTTAATCACAGACAACTAAAGATCCCGGTTGACGGATCCACAAACTCTTAGACTATGATGAATGGGCTCAGGTTGAGCCTTGTCGCACGAGTCTTAATTCCATGATTTTTTGTATTTGTTGTTTTTAGCTGTTTTTAGTTCACTTCAACACACACAAAATCCAACTATATCTCAAGCTTTGTTTGAAGATTAGTTATACTCTATCCTCGGAAATACTACTTCCCCTTCTGTTCTGGTACCACGTAACAATTTTAAAGAAATAAGTGTCTCTTTTGTTCAAAAAACAACTGAAACAAAACTTAACAAGTCCATCACCACAAGAATGTCCAGTCATCATGGGCCAAGGCCCATCAAAATACACTGTTAGCGGCCCAAACCACAGTCTAGAACATTAATTTCAGACTCCTGAAGAAACACATTTCAAGGTCGCTTCCATAGCTGAACAGCAGGCCGGTCCTGAGAATTTTGAGCCCCGAACAACTCTTTTTTTTAGCCCTTAATCTCAATTTTTTTTTACCGAAACAATACTTTTTTGAGCCCCTTAACCTAGATGTAAACAAATTTTTGGTTCTACAGGTACACAAAACTCATGAATCTCAGTTCAACTTGCATCACCGATTCAAAACTAAATAATATTTAAATTCTAGATCTCATAAATATATAATAAAAAAAATGTACAAATCTAACTTAAGAGAGATTAGAGAAACTAAGAAAAGAGGGTGGGAAGAATTAAAGTAAAAACACATGGAATACAAAAGTCAAACGACATTAACAGGATA